>CM021770.1:12549044-12581653 GCA_011076525.1 Nettapus auritus
TCCACCCCCGGAAATTTTTCTAATAGCATTTCAAGGTACACTCTTTTGATCTCACAATGTGTAGCTTTAATATTTATGTTTTCAGTCTCCTGGTTCCTAAAGCTCAAGTGAGGGTGGCTTTTCCTGCATGTGCTTTTCTTTTCATTAGTCAAGGACTTCTATCCATTGTCAGGCAACCTGAACCATGGCGAAACAAACTGGAGAAAGCAGGAGAGCTGTGCCCTGGCAGAAAGGGCTGAATCCTGCCTTGTGCTGCTGAGGCTCTGCTTCTGTGCTCCTCTAGTCCGGAGTCTCTTCCATTGCATTGTTTTTCTCTCTTACTAGAGCAGGAATGAATAACACCAATCAAAACCACCCATTCACTATGTATGTGTCCATTATTCCGTCATTATATGATCTGTTTGAAAGGTTTTGGCAAGGATTCTCTCAGACCAAGGTGCAATGTATTGTTCTGAATGGTGGTTTGTATTTTATGTACGAACATTACCACAAGAACCTCTCTGTTTGTACCCACTGTACTACTAAGAACGAAAAGAATGAACTGTTACTCCCTCTTACCTAAAACTTGATGTTAAAAATACCCTGTTAGCGGGAGCAGGACACAATGAAAATTGTTTCTGCTGACAAGGTACAAGGGATTAGTCTGACCCCACCTAGAGATACCCAGCAAAGCTGTCCCCAGCAAAGCTACAAACAATGCTTACAAGGGCACTGACAAAGCGCTTCATGCTCGTCTCCTGCCTCCTTGCTCAGGCCAGCAGCCAAGAGAAAACTGAGGCCCTGAATATTGTGCTAGTCCAGTAAAAAAAATGACCATAGGAAAGAGAGGTCAGATTTGATAAACAGAGTCAAAGGCTAGGTTGGAAATTTTGGGACTTGCAAAGTTTGTATTTCCTAATAGTGATGGGATTTGGTTTATATTGGTAAGTATTTATGCCTGGTGATGACTACATTTATTTTAATTGGCGCTGCTGGGAAGAGGCAGAAAGCAGAAGGTACATGAGGGCTGGTTTCATTGCAGGAGGCACAATTGCAGGCGCAGAGTGAAAGCAAGCTCTGCCTCCAAGATCTAGCCAGACAGGTCCATGAATGACCATGCGAAAGCACCTAAAAAATAGCTGCTTGCCGCTGGTGAGCTGAACGCAGAGCCTTGCAAACAAGGAACAGGAAAATGGATAACATAAGCTCAGATACTAGCTCTCATGGCTGCTCATCCAGCAGCCACAGGTCTGCATTATCACATCTGTTACTTGAATGAAGGCAAAGGAAAAAGTAATTGCAATGACTATGATACAAACCATCTCACTCAGATGCCTCACCTCGTCCCAGCACAGCAACCCACTTATCACATCAATAAATCCAATAAAAAACAGTATATGTAGCTGAACACATTCATATATGTTGGAAACTCATTTTTGCTTTTGGTTCTATTTTACATTGCTGCAACAACCCATGTCCCCGTTGGGCTTTGATTGCAGCTTTAGCTAATTATATTAGTCAAGACATTTTGTCATACAGTGAATCAGATCCTCAGCTGATTTAAATGAACACAGCTGCACTGATGTTAGCGATTTGCCCATTCTTAGCAATTACTCATTATCTTCCCCAAAATGAAAATACTAACTGCCATACACTAAAATACATTTTTTAAAGTGAATGGATATGACTTTAGTAGCTCTTTCCAATTTATTTCTTTGAGCACACTGAGAACTCTATTTGCACCCTAGAATGCACAAAGAAAGTATGCTGGGTATCAAAGAAGAAATGAACTGTGCCTTCAGTGCATTCTTCAGACTTACCTTCCCATAGAAATAAACTTCAAGATTATTGCCACATCCAAATCTGCATATCCAAGGAACCAACAAATAGAGAAGACTACTGGATGATTATTGTTATCTGCAGGGTAAGTAAAATCCAAAACAGGGGAAACTGACTGACAGCTATCCTCCAGACTAGAATTCGTCTTGGATTGTCACAGGAACTACCATACAAATATTATTTTTGTCTTGTACCACTTCTATTTGGTCTGGAAATAGTTGTTCTGGCATGCCCTAAGATTTACAAACCTAATGAATAAATCCAGCTAGAAGCAAACTGGCTTTGAAAGACTCCACTGTTCTGCAGCTATTGGTGTTTAGGGCAATGGATTTGTTTTTTTAAATGCTGTGGCATGAGATAAAAGCAGATGACTTTCCTCAGCTAGCTATAGTTTTTCCCAGCCATTTTGTACAGATGACTACACAAATTCTTTAGTTATCAGCACCTAAACATTCAAATTCTTCCTGGCAACATGACCTCAAGTCAAATTTCAGCTGTCACTCTGCCTTGTCCCTGATGCCTTGAGAAGCATCTTGAAAGACCCACTCATTTTCTGTAGCCTTAAACCTTCAAAGGTGGGTGGAGAGGAAAAAAAAAAAAAAAAAAAAAAAAAAAAAAAAGCAGTCTAACAGAGGTTTTTTTTTGCTTTGGCACGTAGCTTAAATTTCATATATCAGACGTTCAATGACTTATTTTCCACAGCACTGCTGGCACCAGCCTTGCTGCTGCTGCCGCCTATGTGTTTGTGCAGAGTTTCCTTAGAAATGCCTGGCTGCTCCGTGTTTGGCAGCTGTGGGAGGCCGCACGTGAGTTGTGCAGGCAGGGCACAGCTCCCACCCCGCAAGCAGCCCGAGCCCAACCCCTGGCTGCCCGTGGCAGAAGCTCCAGCTCAGAGCGTGTTCTCCCACTCTGCACACACAAGCGGTTAGGAGAGATGCTTTTGCTCTGGCAGCTGCAGCGTGGACATTCCCATTGGCATGTGCGTGCTGCTCTGTGCTGTGGGGCAGCCAGCAGCCAGGGCAGGCAGTGGCCCTCACCCGCAGTGGGAGAGGGAGCAGCCCCATGGCAGTCCCCATAACAGGGGCTAGCAACTTGGGGAGGGTGTTGAGGCTGCTGCAGTCATTGCTGTATCGGCACAAAGAATCGTCAAATGTTTGGGAATTAATCCTTCTGCCTGTGCTGGCTCTGGTGCTTCAGTATTTGCAAATTAATATTTACAAGTTATTTGGGGTACTAGTATGAGTTCTTTCACTTTCCTATCCACTTGTCTGTGTTCAGTGTCTTTCTCAAATGTGACAAATTAATGACAAGCCACAACAGTCATTTATACCTTCTCCCATCTTTTTTTTCCTCAAGAGAAACTGTGAAAGCCAATCCTTCCTGCTTCATCCAAAGTGGAAAAATGTTTTTTGCTGATCTTTTTTTCTGACATTCCTGCATTCTTACCCCTGCTTAGAAAGACTATTTTTATGAGACTTTTTCTTTAATGGTGATTTTGCTGATTTTTCCACCATAAATACAGATGATTTTGAACTGTGCAAAGTTCCACAATGGCCTGATTGTGAAACTCTCACGTTAATAGGATTATTCATGCAAGCACTCTCCATATTACGCAACAATTGCATAATCACTGCCTGAAAATTGCCTTAGGTTCCAACTCAAGAGCCTCCAAATCTCATCCTCCCACCCTGATTCAAGTTTTTGTGCTGCATGTAGCCATGGCAAAAATCCCCTCCAAAACTCCTGAAAATGATAAAGGATTTAAATTTGTGTTCTCACAGTTTCCTGATGCA
Source organism: Nettapus auritus (assembly GCA_011076525.1). NCBI lineage: Eukaryota > Metazoa > Chordata > Aves > Anseriformes > Anatidae > Nettapus > Nettapus auritus. Next base: position 12,552,656 of record CM021770.1, read on the forward strand.
CTTCTTAGCACTAGAGTTCTAGAGACTATTTGATGGGATTAGGGGGAGTTTCTTGTTTGGATATTTTGTGTTGTTGTTTTGTTGCTGAAAGGAAGACAGATAGAAAACAACAAGAGTTTCTTGCAATTCCTTCCAGCAAGTGAAATGGCTTTGTTTTATAGCAAAGAAATGGAAGAGAAGCTGTTCAGAATTTCTCGACTTTGCCATTCCAAAAAGAAAGAGGAAAGTAAGGTGATCTTAGCTTCCTTTTCTTTAATTCTCACTCTCAGATTTTCTTTTTAGCCACTGCACTAATGATTTTAGTGCTCTTCTAGTAATTACATTATTTCCATGTGGTCAAAAGGTGAATAAAAACATTCAGCATTTGGAAGGCATATTGCTCTGCAGGGACCAAGCCCATCATCCATACAAGAAACAGTAGTAAAATTAGAGACCATCTGGCATATTTACCTGTTCTTGGAGAAGCAACAGTCCCCAGACCAGCTGGAGCTGTGTTTGCCAGCATTTTGGAAGTCCCTAAAGCTGGAATTAATGACCAGATGTTAGTGGAAGATCATCATTGCCACCTCCACTTCACATGCCCTACACCTTTTTGTCACAATTTCAGTTGCCTTTGGGTGCCTGGCAAAATGGCCTCAGATGCTCTTTGAGCCCTATGTCAAATCTTAGAATAAGCTGACTTTGTACAGTTGTGGGGAGGACATGGATTGCATCCCTGAAATAATGTCTGCAACAGTAAATCCAATCTGAACCTCATTAATATTTTTGCTATTTTGACAGCTGCATGCTTGAAAAGGTGGTCAAAATTCAAGTGCTGTGTACTCTCAGGCTCTGCTTGTAGTCCTATATTTTCAGTTTTTCTGCACAGTATCATTAGCACATATCCTGAGACTAGGCTCTCCTATTTGTTTACTTCTGTGACTGGCTTCAGTATTATTACTATTTTGCCTGTCATCAATACCACAGAGCTAGCAAAATGCAGGGGATTTCAGTGTATACAATAACTACATGCTGGTTCAGGGACCCAATCTTCAACAGACATCATTATCAAATACAGCACTCAGTGAATGCACTTGGCAAGCAGCACAGAGGAGAATGCAGGCTGTTGAGATCGGGCTTGAATACACTTCATGTTGAAGCCACCCCCCTCAAATCTGCTCGTCTCTGGGAAACAAGATAGTAAGTGTTGGAATGCGCTGCCCAGGGAAGTGGTGGAGTCACCATCCCTGGAGGTCTTTAAAAGACATTTAGATGTAGAGCTTAGGGATATGGTTTAGTGGGGACTGTTAGTGTTAGGTCAGAGGTTGGACTCGATGATCTTGAGGTCTCTTCCAACCTAGAAATTCTGTGATTCTGTGTTGTCTGATGCATCAGAAGGCTGCAACAACTACGCATGATTATAGGGAATTTCCATGGCATGGACAGAGTTGGATGATACACAGGATTGCCTTCACCCAGCAACCTCTTCTATACTGACATTCATGTAAAGGCCAAGGAGAACTAGACCTACTAATTAGGTATACTACAGACATTAATTAAGCACTACAGATTTACATTACAGAAGTTTTCCAGATTATTTTCTGAGGAAACTGGAAACTTCAAGTATCTGGATATGATACTTTGCCCTCTTTACAGATTTTTTTTTTTTTTTTTTTTTTTTTTTTTAATCCTTATATCTGTGTTAGAGTCAGAATGAAAGACATCCACTTCACTCCTAGTCAACAGAACCACTTATTCCATCCTAGCAGACCACCAGATTTGTCAGGCAGTTTGCCCTTGATAAATCTGTGCTGGCTGTTCCCAATCATCATCGTGTCCTAGATGGAACTGAAGATGGAGAATACAAAACAGTGTACTGGTGGCAGATTATAGCCCACATGGATTCCTGAGGATTACACATAATGACCGCAATGGCAAGGGTAAAGAAGACAAATGTAAGATATGAAATTACAAGTATAACACTCTTCAAGTCTGTTAACTCTCCCCAGCACACTCAAATCCCAACAAATTGTCAACATGCATGTCTTTTTTGTACATGTTGAATAATACAGATGATTATAAATTTCCTATAGCAACCGCTGTTTGTTAGAGAAATACATTCTCAATCTCAGAAATTCCATCCTAATATAAACCAGAACATATCAGTAAATGCCAATAGAGAATCCCGCCTTCTCTCCTTTTCAATTACTTCCAAATGTGAACAGTTTATCTGAAGGTGCACTGGGCATCTCAGCATCTCCCCATTTGGTAGTGCTTATTCAAGGAGAACATGAAATGCTGGCAGCTACATCATTTTAATAGGGAAAATGCGTTAGTAACTCCAACGCAGCTCATTTGTGTTTAAGTTTTGACTTTATTCCTTTCTTAGTACTAGCAGCTTCCTTTGTTCAGGCACACTTCCTGTCAGATTAAGAGTGAGAAATCTCAGCAGCTGGCCAGTAGCTCAGCAAATTGGAAAGCATTCTATTTATCAAGCCATATCGCCATTTCTTCTCCTCACCTGGGTTAGCGTGTTCTTAAAAATACTGAAGATGGTGGTTGTGCTTAGCTAAGGACTGTTCTGAAGCACTGTAGAATCAGTGGGAAGAATTACATCAACAGACTTTGGACCAATGTCTTCCCACTTAAACGATGACTTCTTTTGTGTATCCCAGGATTTAGGCATATCCCAACTGTGCACATTACAATTATTGATCTACCACAGAACTGTGTGCAAAATGTTGGCTAGAAGAGAGTCAACCCACATGGGAAGCAACTCTATAATGAGGTGGCAGAATGGCTTTTCCCCCATCTTCCCATCTCTTATTTCAGAAGAAAAAAATGCTGTTCCCCATAGAGTTATGGGTTTTATTCTCTGTATGTCAAGAAGCTATTATAACTGTTTTCCTCTCTTACTGATTTTACCTCTCCTGGAACTATTCCTCTCTATGCTTGGTCAGAAGTGCTCTACTCTAAAGACCCTTACTTCAGTTCTGGAAAAACAAAGCTAAACAAAAAAGGCTAACATGCCAAGTTTGAAAAGTGAAGGAGGACAATAAAAATTAAAGAAAACCATGAAAATGGCTATAACAGAAACTAGTCAAAAAGTAGTTTTGAATTCCCAGAAAATATGCCTGTTGTAGACTATAGATTTGTACAAATGTGAGTTGACAGCAAGGTATTTCCAAAAACATGATGTTTCCAGGGGAAATAAGTTATCAGGACCCTGCAGCTATGCTGATTGACTTTCTTTTTCTCCAAACTTTGTGATTCCCAAGACTGATGGATTCTAGACAGACCTGCTAGAAAGTCAGTCTCTAGTCACTGGCTGTTCCCACATTTTAAATTCTTCATCTGTGCTTTGCAGCAGGAAGCAGGACAGTGGTAGAGCCGGGGCTCTGGTTAGGTGTCCTGGCTACCAGGCATTATGCCGGAAGACCATTCTGGTGTTACAGTGGGGGCATCCTGCTCAGGACAGAGCTTGGAGTTTCTGGCAGAGCAACACAGGGACAAGTCTTACTAACCTATGCCCAGCCTTGGACCAATCTACCCAATGAAACTCCAGAAGACTATTTTTTGCAGCAAAATATTTGGACAGACAGTTTTCCAAAGCTGAGTCCTGTCAAGATAGCCTGTTCTTGTGTGGTGTGGAGGGGATGCCCCTGGCTTCTCTGGAGTTAGATTCAGAAGGATTTCATCAGACTTGCATCCACTAAGCAAACTTCATGACCATGAAAAGTACTTCGGTATCCACAAACTGCCTTTTGGAATTTGTGTGTATAAAGAAACTCCTTTCAGATAAAATACCTTCAACCTTTTTCTTACTTTCCTCCATGAACCAGATATAAGCAAGCTATACCTTTACCAATAACCCTTGTCAGAGAATGGATCACAAGCAAAAGCCCCATACATCTAATGTAAGATCTATTCCATCAGTTCTAGCACAATTGTTTTATCTTTTATGTATGTATTGTCCTCTATTTATATTAAATTTACTTCAGTTCATGAAATGAATTTCTGAGACATCTAGAGAATGGCTGTGCTTTTCTCTCAAGATTTAATTAAGACCTGATCAGATAGCAGGTTGCACCTTCCACACAAATAAGTACTAACCAGCAAACCTATTTATGAATATGAATGCCTTTTTCTACCAAAATATGTTCTTTCTAACCGGTACTGCTGTAGTCTGTGAAACCTAGTTAATAAATATGCCACTAGATCCTATCTCCACTTTATAAATACAAGTATGTGGCAGTACTCTTGTGTATTAGAGGCAAAGCCATAAAAGCAGAGTACAGAAAAGTTTATACTTGAATGAAATGCTTTAACAGGAGAAGATGAGAAAATGAATCTGGAGGAAAGTTTTCAATAATAAAGTAATCCGAAAGAGATTTTTTTTTTTTTTTTGGTGGACACTTTAATTATTTCTCCTGAGAACAGATTTGGTTCCCTGTTCACCTGTGCAAAACAAGAGAAGTGTATTTTAAATAATTATTCAGAAGTGTAAAAAGTTGTTCAGTCTCCAAATTCAATCTGTAGTGAGTGTTCCTTATTTACAATTTGTCATGACAAAAAATTATGAATTTTACAATGTAGAAACCCTTATCTCCTGTCTCATTATGATAGACCATTCTCCTGTCTCATTATGATAGTCCGTTCCTAGATTAAATTCATGTATAAAATTTCCATAGGCTATAAAAGCTTTAATAAGGCTATTGTACTGTTTGTACATTTGCTTCAGAGGCACACACACACACTGAAATATATTCTGTAATTAAACAAAGCTGAAAACAAAAACAAAGGTTATAGAAAATCTTGAAGATGAAAAATTCTTTGTGCTTCACTTTGAGAACTATATACTTATATATTTAGTACACAATGCTTGTCCTGGCACCTGAAAGCTGTGGCTTATTCTGACATACGTACAAGCCTAGAAGATCAGTCCAGACAAGAAAGGTCTGGTCATTTCTTTAAGTAAATAAATAGAAAAAATAGTAGATTGACTTCAGAGCAATGGAGCCATGATATACAGTCGTCTACAGAACGTTAGTGAACCTAGCAAATGCTTGGTCACTAAGAGAATGGACTTTAAAATTTGAACTATATAGAAAAAAATGAAATAAAAAAGCTTTTACATTTAATGGAATACCCTCTTGGCAATTATGAGAGTGAGGTCACGATGTAATGGGATAAAATGCTAGATACACAGGAAATAATAAAATTTTTACCATTAGGATAACAGTTACATTCTTCAATTTAACAAAATACAATGAATGCTTAAAGTCTAATTCTAACCTTCCGAGGGCATAGGCTCCATTGACTTCAACCCACAGTATTTCACTTGTGGAATCCTTTTTTTTTTCCTTTAGACCCACCTGGCTTTGCAGCACATTCACACATTGCCTGGATTTGCAATCACGTACTACAGTTGCTACTAGAATTGATAGGCAGGGACTGTGGAACCACACTGGGGTCTCTGTTTTCTCTGCTGCAGGTTACTCAGAAGAGAGTTTCATCCATTTTGTATGCCAGGCCTTTTTCCCAATTCAACTAAACTATCTGACCTATGGAAAACCTTGAGAAGTCTCCTCCCCAAAACAAAAACACACAAAAAAAGAAAAATAAAAGTCTGAATATTTTCCAGAAAAATATACTAAATGTTTATTATTCTTTATGTTCATGAAGATCTCTTTTCCCCTACCCTGGTTCTGACAGAGAACATCTAGCCCCTTTTTCTTCCTTGTAATTTTCTTCTCAGTAGCTGGTATGGTGCTGTGCTTTGGATTTAGGATGAGAATAATGCTGATAACATGCTGATGTTTTAGCTGTTGTAGAGAAGCACTTACCAAGTGGACTACTGGATTTACCAGCCTTTCTTGCTCTCCTGCCAGCAAGGAAGCTGGGGGTGCACAAGAAGCTGGGAGGGGACAGAACAGGGACAGCTGACCCAGATGGCCACAGGGATGTGCCATTGCATGTGGTGTCATGCAGGGCAATAAATATGGGGGAGTTGGCTGGGGCTGGGGGCTGCTGCTCAGGGTCTGCCTGGGCATGCATCAGTGAGTGGTGAGCAATTATATTGTGCATTACTTGCTTTGTATATTCTTTATCATTATTATTTTCCTTCATTTTTTGTTCTATTAAACTGTATCTCAACCCCTGAGGTTTTTCTAAACCCTCTCCCCCCATATCCCCTATCCCAGTGGAGCTGGGGGGGGGGGAGTGAGCAACTGCATGGTGCTGAGCCACCTGCCAGGTTACACCCCAACACCTCCTTAACACTACTACAATCCTCCCTTGTACTGCTTAGCTCTCAAAGCATTTAAACCTTTGTGTTTTTTATATCACACAGAAGATTTGTATTTTTTTTTTTTTTTTTAAGTTTGTGCAGTTACAATGATTTCATCTGGTTTGAGGTTGAAACATTTCAAATCCATTGCCATTTACATTATCTTGACCCTAAACAAAAAACTGCTAACAATTTCAGAGAGAAAAAGGAACCTCATTAAGTTTACAAAGCTTAACCTCCTTGCTTCAAAGAACTGTGGAACTATTTCTTGGGATTTATAACAAGTACTTTACAAAGATGTGTTAAATATCTGATCTGAGTTTACATTTGTTTTATCTTCATTTTGTGTAGGCTGCAGCATATTCATTTCATGCTGACTCCTTAAAAATGGTTATTAGAGCTGCAATTGAGTTTCAAGCCAATTCAAGTCAACTTTATGCTGAATGCATACATCAATAGCATAGCACTGTCCAGAATACTTCATTCGAAGGAAAGATGAGCCCAATGCCATAGAGAGGGATAAAGGAAAATAACTTATCCAAGACTGGATATTTCTTTTAGAGTAATTGTTATTATCTGTCTACAACAATTGTCTAAAGAGAGACTTTTCTAATGAGTACAAATCTTGTTGATTATCACTAAGATCCATGTGTATAGCTCCCCCGGGGTGTTGTGAAAATTATTCATTTTGGTGCCAATAAAAATTTTTTGTGTGGTTTCTGATAGCCTAAACAGCAAGCTATAAAGTTGTTTAAAGGGGTACCGGGCTTAATGGAAATACGCAGAGGACAAACTTATACTCCCAGTGTCCAGACATTACAGTACCACAGAAGGCAAATGGCCATATCAGCAGGTTTTTGAGTATTAGTCTACCTCTGAGAAAAATTATTGCATTGCAGGACACCAGAGACAGCTGTCAATGTTTTCTTTCTTATGAGATAAGGACAACTGAGGAAAACGGATAAGATTTTTCTTCATTTCTGTCAAAGTCCATACACAAAGAAAACATTTCATTTCTGAACAGGGTATGAAGCAACCTGTCTAAAATAAACAAGTCTGACTTAAAAAAAAGTCAGGTATGGGATAGCAAGGACTGCTGCTAGCATCTATAAGAAATGATTCCATAGCATGGGTAAGGTACATTTGAAATGACAGGACAAGATAAATATAGCTGTATGTTACCAACTTTCACTGACTCACAGAATATCAAATCTGAGTGTAATGTTTTCTTCTGCTGCAGTTGGTCTAAACCAAACCCTTCTATGGCCAAATATTCAGAGGAAAAGGCTGGGAAAAGGCATAATTCTACTCATGAATAACATGCTTGTTTTCCAGTCTTTGTGATCTCAATTAAAATTCCTGATTCATGAATGAGTTAATTGTTTTAAGTTTTGCAACCAAAAAACAACAACCTGTGCCTTAAGATTGCCATGGCAAGGAACCCTCATTTCACGATTAATGGAAATGGCGCACACAAATAAATCCCCCTCATGCATGGAGAGGACAGCAGATGCCAAGACAGCTTTTCCAGATCTGCTTTGCGCTTTGCTGAGTAGCTGTGCCCCCTCACAAAACCAGTATTTTTGTTGTAGCTGGACAATGCTGAACATCTTGCACATTTTCAACAGCAGCACATTTCCAAATGCTAACAGCTATGAGCTGGTGTTTCACAGCTCAAAAGCAGCGCATAGCCACAGTCTACCCATGGCGTAGTGAACCATCTAGGCTCATAGAAAATGAAATAAAATTCCTCTTCTACCTGCCTATACCACATCCAAATGCAAAGAGCTTATGAAGAGGAACAAGCCTGATAATTTGCTATGGAAGCAGTAGTAATAATGATGTGTAATACCATTTTGTTTTACGGACTATGCTACAAATCTCCACAAAGATAAACTAAGAAGGGTCAGCTCATAAGGACTTCCTAGGTGGATATTACAGGGTGCCAGAAATTCCAGGTTTAGGCATGGAGTTCAGGAAACAGACTGAAAAGGTGACTGAATCAAAGTTTGTAAGTGTCCACACAAGTAACAAACAAAAGCATGAAAAAATCCACTGCAAGATACCCTGAAGGCAATCTTATTTGTAGCAAAAGAGCGCACATTTCCCACAACAGTGGCAAAAGTAAAGGTACTGAAAGAAACGTCACAAGAAGAATCTCCTGACAGCACCAGCTTCAGACTAACTGCATGGATAACAAGTAAGCAGAATGGAATGCTACTACTGAAGGCTCTTTTCTAAAGAGTAATCTATGAAATAGCTTAATCCCTATGTATTCCCTGCTTGAAGAAGAATGACTGCACAGAAGTTGGTCTGAAATTTGTGTGGAGCCTGCAAGTTTCTTGAAATAGGAAAATAATCTGAGCATGCAGCTCACATCTGGGGAAGAAGCGACAAGGAGTCTGCAGAGAACAACTTGTTCCATGAGCAGTGGAGCTAACAACATCTGGTTTCCACTGGTTTCTAGCTGATGGACTTTTAAACTGAATATTACTGCAGTGTGAGCTCACCCTAATTAAATAACGAGTAAGTGTCAGTTGGAAGAAAAACATCCTTCTTTTACTCCCTTCTTGAAAATAGATAATTCACACAGGAAAGAAAATAGCTGAGGAGGGCATTCTGTAGCGTCCAAAGCCAAGAACCCCCAAACATGCCTTCTTCTCAAGCGGTTAAGCTTTCATAAAATGCTAACCTGTGCAGATCTACGACTTAAGAATGTAAATGATACTTCCCCCCTCCCCCCCACTTGTTCAGTGAGTGCATTAATAGGATCTTGGCTTTCTAGGTGAACTTTAATTGCTGCATATTAGAAATTTAAGGTGACAAATCTGTTCATAAACATGTCTTGTTCAAAAAGGGAAGAGAGGTAAAGATGCTTACATAAACCTTATCTCCTTTGGAAATCAGGATTCAAACAATTCAGAGGTGGAAAACCTGAGGGACTAGGTAAACTTGGAAGACACAGTGGTTTTCCAGTGGAGCAGTGAATCTTATTTCAACATTCCTTATGGTGGAAAAACAATTGTCCTAGGAAAATCCAAATATTATTTCTGTGATTACTACCACCATCTACTCCCTGAAGAGTCTATGACCCATGTGAACAAGGAAAGGAGGAGACATTTCTACACAGGCAATTCTGACAGGGATGCCATTTATCATACAGATTTCTCCACATGCTCCTCGGACATGTGGCTTAGTCTCAGAGCTCAGATTTCCAGAGCCCCATGCTAATGCCTTAAGCACAGAACTGTTTTTCCCTCCAGGACATAGTCAGGGATACACGAACTCTTCCACACGAGCCATCTCATCAGGGAAAGGTGACAGATATGTGCAGTGGGGCCTGGTACCCAGGGGGCTGCCAGCATAGCCTGCACTGGAGGTATTTCATAAAAAAATTAGTCTTGTGATTAGGATCCAGATATTTCTCACTGTGAACTGCAACAAGATAGAGAGACTAAGCAAAGATACTATGTAGAAGTTGGGAATATTGAATGAAATAAAGGCAGTCGCTCTTTGCATGCTTTGAACAGTGCTCTGTTACATTGATAATGACAATGAAAATATTGTGAGGAAAACTTTGCTGAACAAAACTCTTAAGGAACTGTCAACAGAACAGACTTAGGGTTTTATTATGGGTGTATGCAGAAGAGTATCAACGTGCTTTCTTATTTTATAGTGTGCATGCCAACTATGGGAATATATTTTAGAAAATGACTCAGCTTTGAGATAAAGTGAGTGTGTCTTCCAAATATCATTACCCTTCTCAAGTGAAAACCTTCTTTAGTTCAGATTCCTGGCCACAAGTTATTTCCACAAAACTCAGTATTTATATATTTTTTATGTTTTTTATTTTTTCCCAGCTAAAAGTGTTTGATTCTCTTAAAATCCAAGTGGTAAATCAGCATAATTATGAGATAATAATGTGTACTGGAAAGACTTCTACTGATCTCAGAAGGGTCCAGATCAGACCCTGCTGACTACCAGGCAAAATATACTTTGCTATTCGTACCAGAGCATACAAATCAGAAATTACTAATCAGTAGAAGAGAAGGGAAAAGTTCCTGTCCTGCCTTTTACAGTCACAAAGAGATGTGTAAGCAGATGAGAAAAAAAGCATTATTACATTGTGAATGAGAAAAAAAGCAGACTTAACTGAAGGTGGCTCCACTAATTATCTGTTTCAAAAGGAGTGGAAATTATGTAGCCCTAGGAATTTTCCCAGGTATGCAAGCCCTAGGAAAAATACAGTAGCTAATTATCAAGCCCCATAAGCTGGAACCAGCAATCAGTTAGGGAGGGCTCTAAAGTTAAGGTTATGACTCATTTCACTGCTTTCGTCTTTTTTTCCCCCTTAATTGCATTAATTCTAACCAGTTTTAGTAAATCTCTCTCAAATCTCATCCTGTAGTTAAAATCACTTCTAAATGACCTATCCCAGCACACCACATCCTGTTCCACCAGGCAGCTGAAGAGGGTGTAGCTCCACCCTTGTTCAGTATCCTGACACAAGGCACAGGAGGGGAAAAGGCAACGCTGTATTCCTCTTCAGAGATTCATCAGCAGCTTTGGAGGGTGCAGAGGGTGCCTGGTATTAGCTTGGGGTAGCCCGTTAAGTGACAGTGAGGAAACTTCGTAATAATCACAGGCAGAATCCAAATGGCACCAGAACACCAGTCCAAGCTCTCATCTTCATCCATGGATGGAATAAGCTGCTTCCCAAGCTTTCAAGCAAGTGCAAAAACTGTTGTCTTTCCCAGGACTGCTGTTGTGATTAGGAGCAGGAAATTAATCAGTACTACGAAATGATGCCACTTATATAGAACACATGCAGCTATTCATAAACTACAGCTCTCATAGCACTGGGAAGTCACACTTACTGCTAGCCCTGATTCTAGTGCTACTTGCTTCTCAGTTTTCCTCTAGGGAGAAGTGACTTCCTTAGTTCCTACAGCTTCATGCAGCACTAGCCCAAATTAAAAAAAAATATATTAAGAATTATAAGAGGTAATGTTCAAATGCTACCTTCTGATTCTTGAATCTGTTACTTTGCAATGGTGGAGAGGGCAATCATACAGCTCACCCTATTAGGACCACCAATGGAGACTGTAGAGCAGAAAGAAGAAAATCCTTTATCTGCGTTTTCCATTTTTGAAGTTGTATTGGCCAGCTTCCATCACATTAGTAACAGCTAGAAAGTGATGTCATTCTGTACTGCCTCCACCCTTCCATCCCAGTCTGCAGGGAGGATGCTCTCCTACTGGGAATTCACAGATCAGATTTAGAAACCTGCCATCCCCGAGAGCTGAAAAAAAGTTTTCTATTTTTATCTGCTTCTTTGTGTTTGGAAAAGGAGAAAAATGCAGATGCCCTCTATATTTAAAGACGTCTTCACTACACAGTGTGCCAAAACTTCTCTAGGGACCCGTTCCTCCCCAACAGGAATAACTTCCACAGGTACAGAAGGAAGCTGATGTACATTTTCTGTTTGTACCACACAATCCTTGCAACAGCTGCTGCTTTTCAGGGGAAACAAAAAGCTATTAGGTACCTCTAAGAAAAATAGACAGGGAAATCCCAGAGCCAGACTTTTACAAGGCACATTAGACACATTTGATCGTTCTCTCAGTAAGCTATATAAGCATCTAAACATACACTGCACAACAGGCTGAGCATTTGATCACTTTGCATATCAGCTTTTATACTCCACTAAAGATCTATGTGAGGCACAGTCCTGAATCCTTTATGGCTTCCTAGGACAGTATCTTGATATTGCATCTTGTTTTACTGAGTTACAGCGAATCCTCAAAGAAATTACAAGCTGCTGGTGCACTGTGTAATACAGAGTCAACACTGTAGCACTCGGTCCAAGGAGGAGCAAAGCAACTGGTGAGTCGTTCTTAACTGCAACAACCAAGTTGCAGCCTCCAGAACAAGTGCTGCTCACTCGTTCTATGCCATCACCCCTAGGATGTGTTATTTCTATCAGTGATGCTTTCTGGCCCACTATAGTACATGAAGCTGTCCATTTCTAGACTCAAAAACAAACATACAAAAAGGCTGTCCTTTTTAAGCAGCATCTTCTCACTCCTGATTCAGGACGAGTGCCACCTACTGACAGAAAGAGCTGTATCCATTTGCTTAATTAAACTCATCAACAATTCTAACCTAAGTTGCTGTGGTTTCAGACAACTTTGCTTCAAGGCCAAATGGTGAAACTAGGCCTCAAAGAAACAGGATTTTCATAGATCTGGAATGGTACGTGCCAGATTCTCATTAAAACCTGACTACTCATGATGATGATGAATGATGAAGAACTCCCCAGCACCACCAGTCACTACCATTCCTTCCTGCAAAAATAAATAAATCAGACAAAAATATTCACCCTCTGTAGAAAATGAAGTATTGAAAAAAATGAAAAAGAGTCCAAAATCCATAGAAACATGTCTAAATCTGAACAAAGACAACATCTCTACGTAAAGGAAACTGAAGTATTATAGAACAAATAGAAATACCACTGGATTGTGAGAAGTCAGCTGCAGGGCTTCATCAAAAGTCTTCTGGAAAAGATTTGCTATAAATTACACCTCCACTCTATATACAAGCTTCATAAATGAAGCATAGGATTTTAAGAGACATTTTCTCTTTCTTTTGTCAGGCCTGGAGTCATTAAACAGAGATTAGCTGGATAAATAGAGGAAGTGATTTTTAAACTGTTTGCAAACTTAATGTGAAGAGCCCAGCCTTGCAAATTATCACGTCTAATCAGAGATGCACGCTTCACTGCTCCAGTAATTGTACTAGTATTAGTCAAATTCTTGTTGTCTCCTCATTAGCCATGAAAAGGAGACTCAAGATGTACTTCATTAGAGTATCCTGAATATAAATTGTTAGTGTAAGGAGGAAGAGATGTATTGCATAGTGTACTGCATATAGAAAGAAAAATATTAAGAACATAAAACATATTGAATCATTCTAGTGTTACACTGAATATATGAATTTAACAGCCAAACCCCTCTTCCCTCTTTTCATTTTTACTCTCTTGATCCCCCCTTTTATTTGCAGTGAGACTGCAGTACTTCAAAATGTAATTTACAACCAATGCCATAAAACATAAAGGAAGAAATGTGGTGTATTATGCAGCCTTGCCTACTTCCATAGCCAGCAGAATTCAGTTTAATCAACAATGGTGTATTTAGTAGAGACATTTGGCACATTCTTGACTACTGGCTAACAGGTAAAGGCAATCTAACCTGTGTTAAGTGTAGATCAAATCAAAAGGTTTATTCCTTTGATCAGCATTTAACTACATGCTCATGCCCTTCTTTATTCAGTGATGCCCTTAAGTACATGCCTGTAAATCAAGAGAATTTAAACACATGCTTAACATGTGAAGCTTGTACTTAAGGGAATTTGGGTTTGAAAAATCCATCCTGAATAGGATTTCCAAACGGGTCTATTAGAAGGATAAAAGTAAAAACACTTCCAAGAACTTTAGCAGAAGCAGCAAAGGACGTTCCCGCGCCCCCCGGCCCTTTTTTTTTTTCATAACCATTTTTGTTGGTTTCAATCCAGGTCTGAAAGATCTGTATTACTCAACTACAGTTAGGGGAAGCTGTGAATGAATTAGGCAGGTCAAAGTGCTACCAATAAATGCTTTCTACCTGTTTTGTCACAGAATAAAAAGAACCAAAAGCAAATAATGTGCAGAAACATACCCTTTCACCCCTTGAACTACAGCACCTGGGTCTCCAAATCCTTGTGAAATCATGTCTGTAAAATCTAAGCTAACTTTGGTCTAGCATTTGAGTCAGGGCAGAAATCCTGACGGGGAGTTAAACCTGTAATGTATCGCCCAGTAACTCTGCTTACTGCAAGGAAATGAACTGGATTTCTAGGCCTGAATTTTGATCCCCATTTTGTTGGGTTCTTACAGAACACAGCTCTACCCCCAGCCCACTTAAGCTTCATCCCTCAAACCCTCCCACAATCTTCAGTTTCATATTTTTTATCATCATTTACACTGCCTGCAGGAGCTCATCACGGATAGGATCTCAGATTGCTTGGTCCAGATATTTTGGACATAAATATAACAGTTCTGAAGTATTTCCTGGTGTCTCTTTGAATAATATTAAAACACTTCAGCAACCTTTCATACAGAATTAATTAACATAAAAACCAGCCTCCACAATGCAGCAGAGACCTAAAGTGGTTTCTGGAATTTAATTAGGCTAACCTTCTTTTCTCTACATTGGTACCAGTCTATAATAAGTGCAAATCATTATTAATTCCTTTGGTGTTCACTATAATAACATTAATCATGATGAACTCTTTTGGTAGTAAAGTGTATGTAATATGTAATTCCATAATAATTTAGCATTAACTTGAAATTAATTTATAAAATATACTATTTGTCACCACACACTGAACATTTATAAAATACCTCATTGTCATTAGTATTAGGATGCAGGAAAAAATACACATTTGTTATAGACTTAAAATGTTCATAAATACTTCTTGGAAATTGAGTGTGAGATATTAAATGATCATTTAGCAACTTTTCCTTTAAAAACTATAGCAGGGTCATCTCAGGAATAAAACACCATTTAGTTACTAACAGTTCTGTAGCACAATCAACGATTCTAGTTTAAGGCTGGTTAAAGTCTGGAATTTAAAAGAATTCAGGGATGCACAGTAAATAACTTAGAAAATTAAGAGAAAATAAGAGAAATACATACAGAAAAAACTTGAATTGTAATCCAAATATGTTGAAACAAGTGACATTTAAGAGTACTGCTCTGTACCCATGAACTGACCAGATAATATATGGTACTGGAAGATGACTGGGTTTGAACATGCTAGCTTTTGGTAAATAATTCTTACTTTATAGGGTGACCACGAAGCGCTGAGAGTTGGTTTGTTTCATCAGGAAACATCAGTGACATGGTGTTACAGGCCAGATCACACTTCATTGAAGGTAGTTGCTCTGACCAACCTCTTTCACCAGGGATATTACAAGTTAAATCACTGTCCCAAAGCAAGGGCAAACAAGATGCTGCCCAGTGACCAAAACTTTCTGGATAGAATAGCTGCTAATACATTGTTTTTGGAAAAGGTGTGAATTGGAGACATTTCAGTCCAGCAAACACAGAAATGAAAGCAAGGTCAAGTCCAGTCAGCATGACTGTCAGTATTGAGCAATATAGATCTTTTTGGTTCAGCTCCAGATGAAAAAAAACGAAGAAAATTTTTTCCCAATTTACTTTCCTGCAGAATTAAAAAAAAAAAAAAAAAAAAAAGCAAAACTTCTGGGTATTGTTTGTAAATAAACACTCTTGCATCAGAAAACTTCACATTTCTATTAGACTAGCTTAAAGACACAGAATGGTAGACAGTATCTTCAGCCAGATAGGATTTCTCTGATTGCACAAAAAGTGCAGCATGATGATCTCAAAAAAGATGGGCTTTGGAGCTTGTTAAAAAAGAATATATATAAAATAAGCGCTTGTCAAGTGAGATAACTTGATAACTTGATACTACAAATGGCAAAGTGATTAAGTTTAAGATACTATCAGACACTGAATATATACCAACATCCTCAGTGAGTGATACTAATGCAAAGACAGTTTTGCCTTTACACAGATGATTTGTTTTCATCACTGGACAATGCAAAATCTCTGTATTAAAAATTTACAAAGGATGCATCTTGAATCCTTTTATCTGTCTGTCTTCAGTATTTCTAAGGTGCCAATCACTTTAATGTTTAAATGCATTAACAAAGTAGCTAGCTTTTTCTAAGTATTTATTCGAAAAGAATTCAAGATCAAAACATCCTCCTGTCCAGACACAGCAAGCTAACTCTGTGCCTTCTCCCAAGAGCTCTGAGGTGCTCCTCCCTGGGACAGAGCCTGGATGTGGCACTCACTCCACTTTTGGGACCCAGAAGCTGATATGAACACTGACTTACACAGACTGTAACTCTGGATACAACCTGAAATTACTTCATAAATTTTGGCCTATGCTACAGCTGACAAACTCAGTGTGATAATGCATATGAATACAGAGCATGTACAGAGTTCAGAGTGGGAATGACTTTAAGCCAGTGTTCATACAATTTGTTGAACCAGGCCCCTCACTGTTGGGCAGGTCTTCAGTGTACTTTATATCAGCATTACCTCAGCAGAGTTGCCTCTCCTTTAAAATGGTATGAGTAAAAAGGAAGAATTATGCCCCATAAATTTTAGCTGTACTGACAGGTCTTTCCCACCTTAAATGAAAAATACTGTGTATGTCTTTTACTCTATGAAATTACTTTTCCATTATACTAGATATTCGTATTATATATATAAAAAAAAGGTTATTCAAACAATTTCTTCTAGGCTAATACTTAAAACTGTATTTTGCTCTTAAAAATTTATTAACTTAATTTACACAAAAGGAGACTCTCTGCTTTGGAAAAAGTCAAGGATTCTTTCTCTCATCTATTCCCTGCAGTGATTTAGCGATAAAATAGACAAGAAGGATCAGATCTTATCCTGGTATAAATTGCCAGCTGCAGACCTTGAATCATAAATATCTTCCTTTTCTATATTATTGCTAACGTTAAATACAGGAGATTCTCTAAGAAGTTACTTCTTAAGGAAGCATCAGTCACAATCTTGTGGTTCAGCCTGCAATAAGCTTTGTATTTAAAATGTAGATTTAGCCATTTAGTTACATACAATGAATACAGTTTATTCCTCCCCAAAGCATAATACTTATTTTTAGAATGCAAGAAGTTTTTTTTGTTTTGTTTTGAATAATGTATACTCATACGCAAATGACTTACATTTTAGAAGTCTCCTCAGGCCTGATGTTTAAAGCTGGAACTTGATTGAATTCCACTTACGTTCAGCATCAGGGATAATTCAGTGATAATATACTGTGTGCTGGAAAATAAAAAGGAAAAACTTAGACCTTGGAAAAAATATATTCTTCTCCTTGTATGTTTGATATTTAAATAATTGTTTTCTTAGTTATACTGGAGAGCTGTTCTCATTCTGCATTTTTCTGTATGTTTGCCTCATCAGTACTGGGATTTCAACATTAAAATTAGGGACAAATTTCAATTAGTCTGACCCTCATTATGAGAGCCATCAGGACTCTTTTGTGAACTGCCACAGCTCAGCACTGGCCTAATTCCAGCACTGCTTCTTATGCTTTTCCTCTTGGTCGTTCTGCTCTTTTCCTTAATTTTATTCTCTCATTTTTCATGTGCTCCTTTCTGTATCATTTTCCCCTTGCGATTCGCATTGCTTCTGTATCCTCCCTCTATCCTTTTCTTTCCTCTTGAATGAAGAATCTAACCTTCAAATCTCTTTTTCCCTTCCCTCTTATTTTTATCTCTTAATATTTTCCTCTGATCAAGATCCTTCTTCTATCCATCAGCATTTTGAAAAAAGAAAACCCAGTAAATTTCCATTCTGAGACTTCCTGTAAAAGAGAACATTTTTTATTGCAATTCAAAATACGCTCCCACTGATACTACAACTTCAGTCAACTCAAGGTCATAAAAGGCAGCTTATATATTTTACCAGTCTAGTGATTTCAAGTGTTTATTCTCAACAGATGTAAGCCTGAATTAAAATTTCCAGCACATGCCAAAAATCACAGGTATTGCTCCAAACAAATTACAAAAACACTTCATGACACTGTCATTCCAGGAAAATGGTATTTCTAGGTATTGTATGAGAGACCCAGACAAGAAACAATTGAAGCCCTGGTCATAATACTTTATAAACTCTCTAAAAGTATTCTTCACTCCCAAATGTTCTTTCATTTCTTATGAATTATTCATATGCAGGTGCCTTTGGGGTGGAGTTGTTGGACAACAGTATTCC
This sequence comes from Nettapus auritus, assembly GCA_011076525.1. NCBI lineage: Eukaryota > Metazoa > Chordata > Aves > Anseriformes > Anatidae > Nettapus > Nettapus auritus. Next base: position 12,570,800 of record CM021770.1, read on the forward strand.
AAACAAAAATTTTAGTCAAGGATGGGGGGTTAATTCTTATGGAAATGATGTAGAAACTTTGATGTTTCTGAAAAAAAACAGAATGCTTGTGATTTCAAGGCTCAGTAGAAAAATAGCACTTTGCTTGCTTAAAAGCTTTACAATTACATAATGTAGAAATAAATGAAAATAGAAGTACTTGAGTTTTTTTTCTTCCTTTTTTTTTTTAAATGAAAGATTCAATGGAAAGTCTTCTCTACAATTCACTGTGTTTTGAAATACCCTTTTGCATGTAAAATTGCACACAGAGAAAGAAGGTGAAGTCAATTAATTATATGCAGAAATCAGGCCAGGTGATACTCATATCACTCTCTTACATAATACAGAACTCTATGTGAAAAACAGGAAGCTTCTCAAAATTATTATATCAAAGTCTTGCCTGGGGTAAAGAAACACAGCCCCTTTGTTATCTGGGGCACTTAAAGTGGTATGAATTTATATTTACAGCTAAACTTTTATTTCATCGCTGATTAAGAACAAGAATCTCCAGGGAATGATTACTTACTGCTCTTGATTCCCCAGAAACCCTTGGCACAGCAGGACTGCACCCATACCTGGGTTACTGGGTAAGTTCACCTGGGAAACTGCAGGTTTCCTATCAGCAAGGCAAAGCTCCTGTCAGTAACTCTGCACATCATGGTTTCTTAAACACAGATTGCTCCTTGCTCTTAACCAACCCATACTTTTTTGCTTACAGAAACAGTCTATATTCTGCTCAGGCTTTTGTTCTTCGTGTGTTGCACATGCTAACTCATTAGGAGTATTTTTACATAATTCTCATTTATTTATAGACTCCAGCTACACCAAAAGGAAACTCAGCAGGTTGTTAGCTAAAAGTCACCTAAAAAAGGCAAATGGGTTACTATCGGGGGCAGGGAGAGAGGGGAAGAGAGATTGATAGGGGTTTGCCCCAGTCTCAACTCATCTTTTAATAATAAATGAATTCAGATAGAAAATGCACTCAGGTTAGCAATGAGGCTGGTGTACTAATGCATAACAAAGATAAACATGAGTCAGCTTGATGCTGTCAATTTTATTTATTTATTTATTTATTAAGAGCCAGGAAACCAGGGGTTCAGAACCACTCATGGTCCACTCATCCAGGACACCAACATGAAAGCTTCTAGATGTTGCACAGGCCTCTTTATGGTGGCTCTTACATGTGGGAATTATCTACTAGAAGGGAAGCTTCACATATATCTTAGTGAAGCAGCAGTGTTTCCTACATCTCTTGCCAAGTTTATGAGATGTCTACTGTGCCTGTAAAATTCCTCAAGAAGAATATTAGCCTATGTTACAAGAGAAATCTTACTGTAAGTAAGGCTACAACTGACTCACCGAACCTAGTACTGCCTGACTGGAGAGAAGGCTGACTATGCTTTTTGTGGTCAGAGTTGTCTACTGCACAGAAAGATTTAAATCATGGTCTTATCTGGCTTTCTCAGGCTGTTTTAAGGATGAGGTTAACAATTTACTGCATTTTTCACAATCACATTTTAAGCGAATGTTGCCACTCCCTGGGAAATTTCAAGGAAGTTGTATTGATATCAGGATATTTTATTCTGCATTTGGGGCTCATACAAAATTAGAGGATCCCACTATAATGCTGCAAGCCAAGCCAGAAAAGTCTGGTGAGAATTGTAAATTTCATGACTAAAAAAATAAAGCTCTCTCTTTCCCAACCAAAAAAAAAATACCAGGCCTCACTAAGAAAACCAGGGAATGATTTGAAATTTACCCCACAGTATAAGAACAACAACACAAGCAAAACCAAACAAACAAAAAACAGAGAACCCACCAAGGTTTAAGAAAAGTTTAGCTTTAAGAAAAGTTTAGCTATCATTCCACCCCCATTATCTCAGGAGTTCCTGCCTACCTGAGTCCTGAGAAAAAGCAGGGAGAGCAGGCTTTGCTTTCACTGTTTTTATTACCTCTTACACCTGTGCAGAGCAGGTGTCAAGTATTCCCATTTTAGCATTCCCATTACACAAGGCTCAAACAAGGAGCTTGTCTGAGGAAAGGTTTGTTAGCTCTATAAGACAGCCCTTGGTTTTGTACTGTTATGACTGCTTTTTCTATGGTCTTTCTGTATATTTATGTATGTCAGGTATCCTCTATAAAGTTAGCAGGTAGTGGTCCAAACTGGACTTTGGTTTTAATCTTCTGACACAAATGACTTAGAAGAAATTAAAAAAAAATAATAAAAAAAAAAACATAATTTTACAGAGATGTTAAAATTATTGATAAACTCCTATTTTTTTTTTTTTTTAAATAAGCATCAGACAAGCAGTGTGAAAACAGTTAGCACCAACCCTTATTTGCCCCCAAAAGTACAATCCTTGTTTTGCAGTGAGTATTATGCTTTTGCAGGATAAAAACACTACATTCACGTTTCTAATGCAAAAGTTCTGCTAGATGCTAAAGAAAAGACTGGGGAGATCGAAGACAGTGAAGTTCATTTCAGTTGCTCTTAGTTTCTTTTAATTTCCTCCTTCCTAATCTCTTCTCATTACTGCTGGTGCCTTTTTCTCCCTGCTGTCCCCCTGCTCTACCTATCTCAGTGGCAGCTGTTGTACAGCCCCATGTGCCATGCTGCTCTTCCCTTCCAAAGCTGCACTGTATAAATAAGCTCCAGTGTATAATAAACAGTCTAATAGAGGGGGTGAAAAAAAAATCACATTAAAAGCATTAGACCCTCATCTTAACTCCTTTATATTAGGTATTTTTGAACAGGCAAGGGAGGATGAGGGAACAGGTTTTCTTGATTTTTTTTTATTTTTATTTTTTTTCTTCAAGGCCAATGCTTTAGACAAATTATTTCCCACAGTGCATGTGAGATTAAAAAAACAAAAAGCATCCTACAGTAAAATTATAGGCAGTGCCTTTCTTTTTTATCAGATAAATTATTGCCAGCTGACTGATGAATCCACTCTGGAGAGGGCAACATGACACAGTTTACAACCTTAAGGATTACAGTAGTCCAGATGCTATCATCTTAATTGGAAAAACACAGTGTTGCCAACTGCCCATGTTAGAAAATTGAAGGTTACATTATTATTATTATTATTATTATTATTATTATTATTATTATTCCTTTGCCTCCACCCCTCTCTTTTCCTCCATATATCCAAGAAGTGTTAGATTCTTTGTACAGTTTTCCTTAGAAATTGTATTATCACCACAGAAAGACAGCCTTTTTGAGACAACCTAAGTCCCACTGCATGGGACCTCCGTGTTTTCACTCCTAGTACTCTCATTTCCCTATCAAAAAGTGGAAGATAACAGAAAAGCCTTTTCAAACATTCAGGTTCACCCTTAGAAAGAGCCTGAGCTTAAGCTCTGGTGTCAATAAAATGGTAATTACATCATATGTGCTAGGTCACAAACAGTAATTACAGGGAGGAGAGGGAAGAGGGATAACCAGGTAGCTGAGGTAACCATCCACGACTCAGGAACCTCCAGCCTAACTCCTCTCCTTCTCTTAGCTGTGTGCCCAGAACACCAGTACAACAGGCTGAAGCACTTCAAAACTTTCTGTGCAATTATCTCATACACCTGTGAGAGAAATACAATTTTCTATGTAAAGCACATTGACTTTCAGAAGCACCTGGCAAAGCACTGAATTAAATCTGAAAGTCTCAAGCTAACACAGTAGCCATTGTTTCTTTTTTTTTCTGTCCTTGGATGTACCACTTAAATCATGCTGTGTCTCAACTTCCCATCTGGAAAAGCCCTTAGATTGCAGACCGTGTCTCACCAGGTTTGATCCTTTCGTGGGGAAGGTACAGTCACAATGCTTCACTCCATAATGTACAATAATTCCAGCTGCTTTTATGCCTGTGAAGCAGCTGGTGAAAGTCCTTCTTGGCTCTGTCATTCCTCAGAGCATCCAGCATTGTTTTCTGTTGTGCCATGGTCATTTTGGAATAGAAGATGAAGGCAGAAGAGAGGGTTGCTCCAATCTTTTGATGTAGACAGTGATTTAAGGGAGTCTGTTTACACGTGGTTCAAATGCAGTTTTCTCTTTCAAGATCACCAAAGAGAACAACACACTGCCACCGCTGAGCCATACCTATAATCCTGCCTCAGAGGGCAGGCAGCTAAAAGAAGCTTTGAGTTTGGGGGTTTCAGGAGCATTCAAGGGGGTTTAGGAGAACAACCTCTTTGATGTCTTGTTGGAATTTCTGCTCCCAGATTCCCTAGGCACAGTGAAAAACCTTTCCTTTATATTTTTAACTCCTTTTAGAATATGTGGAAGAAATGTTGCTTCTCACCCATCTGATGTGAGATCAGAAGTATCTCCTGGTATTTCCTAAAAGCAGATCCATCACGCACAACAGCCCAAGTCCAGCAGTCCAATTGTACAGGTTTCTTTGTAGAGAAGACAGAAAGGGTAGGAGAAAACAGTGGGATATTCTGGGGCTGTTGGGGTCGTTATGAGCTGATGGAATTTTTACAGCTTCTGGAAGGAGCCAAACTGTCGGTGCTGGAGGCACTCTGGAGCTGTGCATGTAGGGCAAAATGGAGATTAAAATATACAATAAAATCAAAAATAGGTACTGCAATTTAAATGAGATATGAGTTGTTAGAGTGGTAGAAAAAGGCTTAGTGTAAACAAAATAAAATTACATAAATAACATAACACAGCATAAAATAACAAATTAACAAGTCCAAGGTGTAACAGCCTATGGATTTATCCCAGAACTCGTAACTTTGGATTACTCAGATCTACTGCAACTTTCATGCTTGATTTTGTATTATTGTTGTTACATTTTGTATGTAATATAACTGTGGATATGAAACAAGTTAATGTTTCTAACCTTTCAAGTTCTCATGTCCTCAGCTACAGGCTAGAGCTGAAAAAGGTAGAGAAAGATGTTTTAAGAGGTGGAATGGTTTTCATACAAGTAATGACTACAGCTCTTCAACCTGAATAAGAGACAGCTGAGTGGGCGTATGACAGAGATATTTAAAACATGAGTGGAATGGAGACAGTAAATAGAGACTCAATATTCACTTTTTTTGTTTGTTTGTTTTGTTTTGTTTTTCCATTACAAGGACTACGAGGCATCAGATGAAACCAGGAGACAAAAGGTTTAGAAGTAAGAAGTAGTACTTTGTCACTCAGCAGAGTTAAGTTGTGGAGGCCCTAACGAGGACAGTGTAGGTGTTAAAATTTACATTTGTTTAATAAATGATAAACTCACAGAAGAAAAATCCATCAAGAGCTATTGAAGAAGAAAGCAAAACATTTCATCTCAGAAGGTTTCTGATCTGCAAATTACGGAAGGCTGGGAGAGAGTTTGGAGAACACTTGCTTGCTCTGTTCTCAGTATCTTCTGTAGATGCTAATGGTGCTGTTGGCAGCAAATGAAAATCCCATTTAGTCTTTTATAGTATCCTGGCTCAGCATGGCTCTTCTCAGTTTCTGACGTTTCAACACGTGAAGTCATTTGACCACTCTAGAGTGGTGGTTGGTGGGTCATATTCCATGCTGATTTGAGAGGTAGCCTTTGGCACAAGCATGGAGTCGTGCCTTCAGCTGCCGTTCAGTGCTGCAGCGCATTCTTCCAGTGGTCACCATCGCAGTTGTCTGGTGGCAGGCGGCTGAGCTGCATCCAGTGCATGAAGCCTTGAACAGAGAGATGCTGCTGTGTGCAAATGCCCTGACGCGTTGCACCAGAAAAACACAAGACAAGTCAAACATGACACTGAAAAAAAGCTCTGAGCTTTGATGGAACTGTTGTCCACATGCAGAAGTGAGGATCGGTCAAAGGACGAGCAGTGAAGCTGCAGACCGAACTGCCTGTACAGAAAACATTTTACTAAAATAAATAAAAGCAGATAATAATGATAGATGATTGTGCTCTGTTCCTTTTCTTATATTAACAAATTTTCTTTTTCTTATATTATATTAACAAATATATATTCCTTAACATTTCCATATACAGAAATGTAAATAATGTTATTTAATCTTTTCTGATCTTTTTATTTAATTTTCACTGACCCCGCATATGAGGTCAAAAATGTATTGTGTGTGTTCTAATTAGCATATTGCTTAATCACTGAAAATATGTTTTAAAAAATCACCCCTGTTGGAACTACAAGACTGGACAGAAAAGTCATTGGGTGACAACGCTGAAAACAAGAAATCAGTGTGAAATGGAGTCGGGGGGACATCATTCTCTCTGGAAGAAAGATGAACTCATGATAACATAATCAGTGCAGTGCTACTGTTTGGCTAGGAGGTACATTCGAACCCATCGTCTATTCTGCAGCCAAACAATTTCCCCTTTTTTGCTGCACTATGTTGCCAAGTAAATCATACTGCAGCATGTTGGTTCTCTTCACAAGATGTCTGACATCTGTGTCTGCATTAAAGATGCCAGCTTGATTTTCTGTATGAAAAACCGCAATAAATCCAACACTTCACACCTTTGCTTGCTGAATGATGTTGTGCTGTATAACTACAGGGATTTCCTTCTCTTTCATACAAAATACCCTAGATGAAACAAAGAAGATTTAAAATAAACTTCACAGTTTTATATCCTTCAGTTAGGTAGATGATTATGAAGACCAACCATAGGCCAAATACTTGTCATTAGCTGGAATGGAAATATTCTAATTAGAACATCCAGAAAAAAGAAAAAAAAAGAAAAAAAAAAAAGTTTTATAAGTTTAGCAGGCTTGGGGTCTTATAAAGTGCTTAACAAAGAAAAAAAATCTATGGAGAATTTTAAGTCAAGGAAAAGAAACATGACATTTCTTAATTAGTCTGTCTCCTTTTCCCATTGGGCAACCTGTCTTCTCAATATTACTTGAGTAAAAAGTAAAGCAATCTGCAGGTGGCTTCTTGTGTCACATACACATCTTTGCACAGTCACTGGATGGGTGTTTGATCTGGCATTTGAAAACCACTCAAATTCAGAAGAGAAAAGGAGTAAGAAATCACCCACCACCACTAAACATGGAGAGTAATCAGCAGACATTTTCCTTTTATTACAGCCAGTAAATACAGCCAGTAGCCTTTGATTTCTCTATCTGCAGTATTCTGTTAAGACCTTCTCCACTTATGGTAAGATGAATATTTGAAGCCTTTCACTACTGAATTCGCAGTGGAGCTGTAGAAACTTTCCAATCTCAGGAAACATATCTAACAGAAAATGGAGATCCTATCTATTTACCTTCAATGAAAAAGAGACAGCTGCAAAACAGGGGGGGAAGAGGGGAAAAAGGGAGAATGAAAAAATCAAGACAGAAAAAAAGATGCATATAGGGAGTGGGAGAGATATGTCTAGAAAGGCAAACCAAAAGGAGAGCAACAGTAGGAAGTATCTCCACAGGTATTTTCTTGAAGCAATTATGTTTCCCAACTCTCCAACCATCTAAAGAATTTACCCTCTTAATTTCTGTGTTTTCCCTTTTCTTGTATATTGTCTTCAGTCCTTCATCCCTTGACCCGAACTTACTGCAAAATGGAATCAAGGTAGATCAGACTTCGCTAAGGCTTACTACCTAAAAAACAATTGAAGTTAAAACTCAGCTGCTTTTCATAATCAAAATGAGATCTCTGACTAAATCCTCATGATCTTAATATCTTTGCTCTGCTACTTATCATCCTGCTTTTTGTTTCCCCATTTCTTTCTTTCTCACTGTCTACCTTCTCTTTTGTCTTTCTTAAATATACCTATTTTCCCTTTGCTTTTATTTATATTCATGCTCATCCTGCTGAAGGAGTTCGGAAGTGGTAAAAAACATAATCGGGAATAAGCATTGTTAGAAGGGATATGAGAGCTGTTAACTAATAGTTGTTCACCAGGAGTGGGGCCAACAGCACACAAACATGGCAGACACCAAGGAAAAACTTGTGCCACTATGATGGTTCTCAGTTACTGATGGCAATCTAGTCAGAATTTCTCTGTCCAATTGATGTGTCAAGAGGTATCTTATAAATACAGGCTTTAGCACATAAAGAGAGTTTAAAGCCTTCTAATTTTTGTGGCATCTAAAACCAAGTACCCAGCTGCTGTAAAGTGGCCTATTTAATGGACTACATACATTGCACAGGAGATGTATATAGATGAAGCAATTTTCAGTACATGGTGACATGAAAAATTACTTCTACAAGAAACAGGAATGGTGACATATATTCTTCAATGCCATCTGCTGGCACTTTACTTAATAGTGATTTCTTCTCAAATGTCTAGGTATAACATTCTTATAAAACAAGTAACTGAAGATCTGTATTGTTTAGCTTTCTATGACTGGACATAGAGAAACATATCAGATTTGCTTGTGACCGCTGTTCCACTGTTACCTTACAAACTATCTGAGGGATGCTGCAGGTATTTTTGACCATCAGGGATGACTGAGTTATTTAGAGGTTCTATTCCAAGAAACCTAACTTTTTCATTTTATTCACAAAACTTTAGTGCTAGCAAGCATTTCATACATGAACTGTACAGAAAGAATATTCTTTAATTGGCAACCAAGGTCTGAGCAAATCAAATTTGTGGGGGATTTTCTGAATCTATATATAAAAGCAAAGAGAGTAATAATAATTACGACTAATGTGCTTGCAGTCGTTGCTTCACACAAAGCCATTTACTAGATCTTTTCCTTGCTCTTGCCAGTGTCTGCAAGCACAATGCACAGAAGGAACACTGAGAAGGCCTGACAGGCTTTCTTTGCAGAGAGGAGTTGGTTGTGACATTACAAAGCAGAGATATATTTGTAACAGGACCAACAGCTGAAAAATACAGAAGACTTGTAAGAAGCTTAATGTGCAATAGAGCTTGATGCTAGGGGTGAAAGGGAGGGCACTGGGACAACCAGTGCTTCTGATCTCTGCATAGTCTGCTTTTAACATAATGATAGATGATCCTCAATGAATTCCACTTCTGGACTCCTGACTATACTTAAATTATTTCGAAAGCTTAGATTTATGTTAAATTAACACTTTCTCATGATTTCTAGAATAAGGCTGTCCAGTGCTGTCACAGACTCTAAATGAGCTTTTGCAGTATCTAGGGTTAATCTTGTCTGTTCCATATTCTGTAAGAAATAAACCAGGATGCTATGTGGCTGTGATTGCTTTCATACTTCTCCCACATGAGAAGAGCAGCATATTAAGGTTACTTAATATTGTTGGCACTTACTGTATTCATCCTTTTGTGTATTAATCCAGAATGGACATAATACAGACGACCTTCAAAGTGATCTGTCTATAAACCAATGCAAATTATTGACCTACTAATGTTTTACATTTTACTGAATCTGCATTCACTTACCATCATCCTTTTTTAGAGAAGTTTTTATTTTTATTTATTTATTTAAGTCAGCAGATGTAATCCAGGAGGAAGATGGAGCCCCAAGTCACAAGGGACACAACTAGGCTGAAATTGTTTTAGTAGCATAAGAAGGTTTGCAATAGTTTGTGACATGCAGGATGTAATTCCCCGTTGTCTTGCTCCTTTTGTAGTTAGAATACATTTATACCAATGTCTGCAAAGGGCAGACATTCATGATTGTATTCACAGGAAATCTTACGATACCAGAACCCATTCTTACAGATATGGCAGAAAGAAATGGACTACCATTTATACCCAATTATTCAGCTATGAAAGACCAATGTGGGATTCAGACCTACACAATATTCATACCATTTAAAATTATATAAGAGCCACAGATGTCTTAGACAAATTGCAGAGGTAACCATTAAGGTCCAAAGGTCCAAAGAGGAAGAAAACAAAAAGAGAAGAAATTTTAAAATAAAATCTAATCCTTGTTTGTCAGCCTACCAATGACCCCATCCTGACTATACAAGATGAATTCTTGTATGAAAAAAAGTTCAAAGATAAAATCAATCAAAGTTCAAGCTACTGGAAAATCAGCTCCTATTTAGGAACCTCTAATTTAAAACCTTCTTGCAATTATTTTCAGACACAAAGCTTTCAAGAGGGAGCAGGAGAGGGTGTATCTTGCCCTAAAGATAATAATAGAAAATGAATCAGAGCTGTCTAGCTAACCAGCAGAACCAGCAAGGGAAAGCACCAGATGCGGCCACTGGTAGAAATAGTGTATGATCTGGCACAGTGCTATAACACCAATAATTTGGCACAAATTTACTTTGCCCAGTCCAACACTTCTCATGATGGCAAGTGAAATCTCCCAGTAGAATTTAAAGTAGGGAAAATATAGGGGAAAATGAGGAAATACAAAGGATTCCTCACAAACAAAGAGAGAAGCCAATCTACTCTAAAGAGATATAGGTTGAAATCTGACCTTAGTATAAATCTATGCATTTAATTCAAGGATGAATTCAGGGTGAACATTGCTACCTAACCTGAAATTAGAATCAACATTCTTAAAAATAGGAAGCACAACAACCTCATTTCATTTCATGAAGCTACACAAATTTACATGCACGGATCATTTATTCCCTTCTCTTGATTAGAGACTAACTTTTCTGTGTCTTTCTAAACTCATTTGGGCTGTGATGTTCAGGAGCTCAGATAAAACCTGTGCATCAGATTTATGCAATCCTTAATGAAGAAGAAAAAGAAGAAGAAAGAAGTGAAATATAAAAGTAGGAGTGAAAAGAAAAACAGAAAAAGCATCAGGGAAAGTAAAACTATTCCAGTAAAGAGGTAAAAAGTAGGTACAGCCATGAGAATATGGAAAAAAAAAAGCTTGCCTAGTCTCTTTACTTCTGGGTCAGGTTTCACCTTTCCAAGAGCCCACATGCCTAATAAATGGGTTCCTCATTTTAGCTGGATTTTTTTTTTTTTTTTTTTTTTTTTTTTTTTTTTTTTT
>CM021770.1:12582053-12596415 GCA_011076525.1 Nettapus auritus
AAAAAAAGAAAAGAAAAAGAAAAAGTAAAGCCTGCCTGAGGGTGCTGAAATCACCAGTGTGGACAGCCCTAGAATTATTAAATGGTATTCAAAATCTGCATTAATTTGTTCTGATAAGCCAAAAGTTAGTACAAGTGAGTGAGAAATAAAAGCTTACTATTTTGATACTGTAATAAAAATGACTATCCTGGCAAGAACCATTGCACCTCTACAGCTGTTTGCTTTTTCTTTGTAGCATCACATAATTGTAATAAGAAAACAATTTTAAACATTTTCATGTATGGGTTCACGAACAGCACAAAAAAATAAAATAAAATAAAAAAAATCCCAAGAGCAGTATTTAAGACAATCACTTAAGAGAAGTGAAATAATCCACTATGCTTTATTAATTTAGTATGGAAGGACAAAGCACTAGAAGATATCCTATAACAAACAATCCTGCATTGCCAGTGAGTTGCACAAGATGACCGAATATGTTATTTCCATAAGCCTGTTATTTTGCCAGAAGCTCATAATTAAAAATATTCATCTGAGGGTGACTGATTACTAAGTAGAACTGCAAGTGTTTGGGAAAACCTGCCTCATGAACAGCCTCATTTTTAAAAAGAAAAATAGAGCCCAGTGTGAGCACCACTGGAAAAGTCAAATTAAAGTCACTGGAGACACTGAAAGCCAGGAAAAATCAGAACAATCACAACCATAAGTTGTTAGGAGATGGATTTTTTTTCCTTGAACATGCTGCAAGTTTCGTTCCAATCTCCCACTTCAGGGAAGGCTTTTGGATCTCTTGTTGCTCCTGGGCTGTTGACTTGCTGTTACACTTGAAAACTACCAGGAAATTCTTGACCAGAGCAAAAAAAAGCTCTTCATGGACTGTAGGGGGGGTGTCAGTACAATACAGAATGTTCTGATTATACAGAACTATGTAACTGCTGGATCAGACTGGCTACCTCATACTCTTTGTCTCACAATGTCCTGGTGTTGATGCATGGGCTTCTTTCTTTACCATTATAGGCAGGGTCCCTTAGAAGAGCAGCATTGCTCTTTGTGTCACATTGACCCCCACTGTTACGAAGCATGCTATGGCATGCACAGAAAGCTTCTGGCAGAAATGTAAGCTGGTGCATTGAAAACACAACTTAAAAGTGACATGCAATTTTCTCTGAATGTACCATTTCACAGACTGAAATATTTTTTCTGCTGTTGTTAACTCTGAAGCACAAACATTTGTTTGCACAAAGCATCTGTTTCCAGTTTTCAGTCAGGCACAAATACTTCTATCACCTACCCAGCAAAGCGTGGATTCGTTCATATTCAAGCATTTTTGACCTCTCTTAACTCCATTTTTGTGAACAGACACCTCAGAGTTAGGGTGTTTGGGCAAGGCCGCGTGTTTGAAGAAGGGCTGGAAGTGCCTTAAACTGATTTGTGTTTATTATTTTTTATTGTTTACCCTATTTCTCTTGTGTAGGACTACTTCCAAGGATTCCTTGCAGATACATTTTGCACACAGCAGAGACTACAACTAGAGAAACTGCAACAGGCATAGCTATGCCTCACCACAGGAACGTAACCTGCCCCTGCCATACACTGCATGCTGTCCAAGAACCTCATGGACACAGGTAGATGTGCTGGGTGCTTCTGAACTAGCAGAGCTTGGGTCACTGCGCCAAGCTGCAAAAGAAAGACTGTTCTGGAAGTGTGTTGTTCAGCAAGATAATTGAAGAATTCTTAGAGCAGCTGAAAGAGAGATCACTAGAAATGATTTGATGGAATTGTTAAAGACGAAATTTCAGTCTGGTATTGTGACATTGTCATTCTTCTCACCAGGACTGGTGAGACTTGTTCAGCTGTGTAATAATCACCCAGGAAAACAGATGAAGTTTTGTCACGTGAAAAATGGAAGAATAGTTTGACATATCATTCAGATTGCCGCTTTCTGAAACAGTCCTGCATTAGCAGAGGGATAGGACAAACCACGTCTTTTCCAGATCTGGGGCCAGCTCCTTATCAGCTGTAAATCAGCATCTCTTCTCTGAAGTCAGGAGAGCAATCCTACCTTGCAATATCTGACAGCTTGACATCAAATTTCTGTGAGTCTTAATGTCTACCTACAAAGCACCTCCACTGAAGTCTCATAGGGATTTTGACTCTGCAACTGTGTGACATTAACATTTCAAAATATTAGCAGGAAACTCAAGCACGCTTTGGGAACAAGTGATTATTTCCTACTAAGAAATCTATATGACTGCAAGAGGCCTGATGCCTGTGAAAACTCCATGCCAGTACTGGAAGGCACAACACAATTTAGTCCTTAATGCAGCTGAGAGGAGGAGGGATGTTAAAAATTATGTTGAAACATTCATTTTCTTAAATGCAAAGCAGACTTGAGAAAATATTGTTTCCAATTTCAAAGCATTCTACCTGAAATTAAATTAACAAGTAAGGTGATTTTTTTTCCCTTTAAGAGAAAAGGTAGCTCAGTGCAATAGCAGGTGATATCAGGATACTCATTACAGGGCAATTACAGTCTACAGTGAAGGCAGTTCTGGAACTTCCATGAAAATCTTCTGCCACTTTTCCACTGGTCACAGATCACATTTTCCAGGCTCAGACATCAGAAGCCTGATAAGTCAGTAATCCTTAAAGAGTTAGCCTTCATCTTTTGCAACCTGCAGGGAAAGGGCTTCTCTGAGATCCAAAAGCTCACTGATGGTGAACAGTTCAGGTGAGAACATTTTCTCCAGCAGTTTTATCCTCACTGAAGTTAAACCCACTGCACTGAGTACTCGGTTGCTGTTTGAAGGGGAAGGGAAGAAAGAAAAAAAAAAGTGTAAAATGCAATCTTTCTCCAGCTCAGTCCAAATGCCTTTTTCTGTAGACCTTGGAAACTGATTGCAATTTCAGTCAAAAGAGCTTATCTAGGGGCTAGCTTTTGCTCACGAAACATCCTGAGCAAGGGATTGTGTACGAAATTCACCTCAGCAGGATTAAATCCAAGTGGGAGGCTCACTTCTCTCTGTCACCTGGTTTGCTCCAAAATGGGAGGAAGAAGCATGTTGCAGTCTTATCAGCCAGGGCAGGTTCCACCATCTTAAACCCTCACTTCAGCTGGTCTGTGAGAAATGAGAGAGCAGACTTGAGCTCTCACCATTTCCCTGCTTGGATGTATCATTGACAGATCAGCCAGACATTTCACAACCAACATTTCCTTAAAGCTTACTTGCTCCCCTCAACTACATGTACATATCAACACGGACATTATTTAGGAAACAGTAGAAATGTGCTGACAAAGGTTCATTGTGAAGCATCCTCTTGTAGCAGTGAAGCGCTTTCTAACTCTACACAAAAGTTTTCAGTTAGCAGGAGCTAACTGATGATGCTTATTTATAGGAGGCAAAACTGACAGTAAAGGAAGACAAGGTAAACAGGAGATCACAGATTATGCAATATCACAGAAGGAGAAAGGGATCAATCCCTATTTAGGAATAGCAATATATTTACGTATTTAGATAAATTGTTTTTTTCACCACTATGTTTCCATTCAGTTGTGGAAAAAAAAGAGACTGACGTCTGTGGTCTTTGCATCATACTTTTCTAACAGCAGAACATCTGCACTAGGATACGTTTACTTTACTTGCCGCTCATTTATCACCTCAACTAGAAATATCCCTAAAGAGTAATACTTGTGTTGTAACAACTGATTAAAGACTTTTCTCAGAAGACACATATCACTCTCCTTTTCCCCCAAGAACTGAGTTCTAAAGAGCTGCCATCATTCAGGAGCAGAATGGCACATCTCCGTGGAAGTGAGGAGCACCTTAACCAGAGCCACCAGAGCCCTTTTCACTCTGGTGCACACACGAGAGGCAGAAAGGGAAGCTGGAACATGTATCCTAGCTGGAGGACCTATGCATTGGACCTGTATGCATTTCAAACGTTTATTTTTCCTACATCCATTGAGATAGACCCTAAGATGCAACTGGGGCTAGAGTCAAACATCTCTTTTATAACTCCAGACTAAAAAAAGTAGAAAATGAGGCAAACTTGTCCTTGCAGGATACAAGATATTTGTTTGGACAGATATGCTCTGATGCTGTGCCATCATTATTTTAAAATGTATGTTCTGATAGGTATTTACATTTTTACCCTCCCGTGGCTAGGGGAGACAATCTCTTGAGTTTCATTCCATTATAAACAGACCAAATATATATTTTTTGTCATTAATTAACTCTCTAATATTTTCTTAATTTAGTCTCTTCCACTTTCATAATTGCCACCATCACAAATATCTCTTTTTTTCTACTTGCTCTCCAACCAGTTATTCCTTCCCTCCAACCCTGAATACACAGAACTTCAAATTTTCCTTACTAGAACTACAAAACTCATAAATTCTTGAGGTCAGAGATGACCACTTGATCATGTAATATGACACAGTAGGAAACATTCACAGTCAGACCTGTGTATAAAAACTACATTGTAAAGTTCCGTTGCAATAACCAGAACCATATTTTGTAACCTCGTGGCATCGGGAATAGCAGTGAGTTGCTTAGCTGCTTCTGATCAGCTGCACTTGCCAATTAACTGCACATCCATTCCTCTGCCTGGATTTTCAAACACATGTTGAAACACACGCACATATTATACCTTAAAGCATCTCTTGTTCCATTTTAGGAAATAATTTTCATGATGTAAGAATTGTAATATTTCAAATCCTTCACTTCAACATGTAGAGTCCTTCCCCTATAGGAAGATGAGGATCAAAGATAACAGTATGTCCCCAGACTGGATGAAGGTGCTTTCAATGCATAGTGTTCTTATGTGGAAGTTGACAGCATGGTTATCAATAGAATGCTGTGGATTTTAATACAGGTTACATGTATATTTTGAATTACAAGCAAGGCTGTGTATGTTATGGAAATATAATTCAACAAACTAGTTGATTAATGCTTAGATAGCTGAAAAATAAATGCTACCTACTTTTTGCAGTAATGCTGGCATTCAGATTTTTTTTTTTTTTTTCTGTTGTGGGCCTTTTAATAAAAAAGTATAGTTATAAAGGGTGTTAAGAAATACTTTTAAGGGAACTCCAGAAAGCTCTGAATGAGGACTCCCATGTATCTTGTTGCAACACTGTTTCAGTATTTTGATCAGAAATACCATTGACTTTTTCTTATGGAAAAAAATATTTTAGGGAGTCCTCACTTGCAGCTGAGAAAACTTTCTGCCTAAAACATTTAAAACTGCCCTACATCTGTTCTGATTATTTAAAGTTTAGATGTGCTGCAGATACTGTGAAGTTCATGGACTGATTTAAAGGCATACATAGAGCAGATAAAAAAGCATACTCCACATCATATGGCTTTAAGGCTTTTTTTTTTTTTTTTTTTTTTTTTTTTTTTTTTTTTCATGAACCACTAAAGCTGTTAAAAACTGCTTTCCTCCACTGAAAGCAAAGCCTCTGGGACAGCATGTGTTCTGTGCCCAAGTGGCCCAGAAGAAATTGTCACTAGGATTTCAGATGAAACTAAAATAGCTTAAGGCCATTACAGGTCATTTTTCCAGACAGGCCAGGATGCTTTCAGTGTCTCAAGCATTGTGGGGTACCACGAACTGAGCTAACTCTTCCCTTTGCTGCTTTTGCCAGATGGCTGAAGAGGGGATAGGAGGGAAAGATGAGATGCTGCACTGGCTCTGCTCCTCACATCTTTCTAGCTGGGGAGGTGAGGCTAACTGGTATGTCAGCTATTTTCCCAAGGACAGCTTGCTGACGAGGGGAGTAAATGAAATGGGAAATATCTTCAAGATGGCCAGATCCTCAGCTGGAGGACATCAGTATGCTCCCCCTGAAATTTGAATTATTCCACTTGATACCGTCTAAGCATCTGTGTTCTTTTGGTCTCATCAGCTTTAGGAAGCTACATTAGTAAATTTAAAGCACAGTATCAGATCAAGAGTGGAAGACGATGGCAGTGATTAGAACCACAATAATCTGCATTGTGCCTTTTATATCTTAAATATGATGAGCTAGGTCATAAAGTTTAAGGACTAGTGGTCTATAGAATTAGTGGTTCTATATAAAATAGAAAAAAGTTTGAAGGCAGGACCACAGAATGCCAAAAGAGAGATGCTTTCAGGCCTAGGAGAAACACAAGTAACCTAAGAGGCAGTGGCTATAATTATACACATTACTGCAATTCAGTCTGTGGGCTCCCTGCTAGGACTGCCCGACAGAGTGGCAGTGATGGCCAGCTGCTGATTTATATACTAGCAGCATGCTGTCAGAAACAGAAAGAAAGGAAAGGAAAGGAAAGGAAAGGAAAGGAAAGGAAAGGAAAGGAAGACAGCATTATATCACAGTAAATAAAAATTATGCTGACAGGATTGCAGAGAAGGTTAATATAAATAGTTTTTCTAATAGAGACAAAATAAATATCTGGTCATCTAAAACAGATTATTACTGGCTAGTGTGTGTGCATGTGTGTGTGTGCACACATGTGACCAAAATGACTGGTTTCCCCTGCAGAATGCACCACTGCAGATAGAATGATACAGGGAATGGCTTATGGTCTGTGTGTCTGATGGTAAAAATCAATGACTTTCCTTATTGAAACGTGCCCTCAGGGGCAAAAAGCAGTGAATAGCTTATTAGTTTGTGTGTGCGTGCTGGCAGATGATAAAGCAGCATTGAAATCAGTCATAGACCATAATAAAGTACCCATCCCCATCTTAAAGCTAGTGTGTACTTATGTCTCAGGGGAATCTGCCTCCATTAACCCAAACTGTGCAGTAACTCATCTTTAACCACAGTACAAATATGCAGCAGAAGAGGAAGCAGTATGGTTACTGATGCAAAAAATACAGTGGACAAATTACTGGTGCGAGGGGCAAGATTCTTTCTGGTGTAATATTCCTTAATTCCATTTTACTACTAACTGGAATGATGTGGATGGACTCCAGCTGAGGATTTGGCCTGATACCAGAAACATTTTACTCACTTCCAAAGGAAAAGAGAAAAATACAGAGTGAAGCAACTAAGAAAAGATTCAGGAAACAGAATGTCCTGGTCTTTTTCCCCTGTCAGTGAACTTTGTTTCAGGGTATATTCCGCTCATCTATTCAAACTACAAATATTTATTGACCTTAAAACATTGTTATGCTAGGCATTATGTGTCATGCTGTGGGATCCTTTCCTTTGATAGTGCAGACAGCCGATTAATGCTGATAATGCCTTTAGCAAACATAATAGCCATTTAATGTGAAGTTTTCCCATAAGATCACTAGGATAGATCAGGCCTAAGATGTAGAGACGATGATTTCTGTAGGTTGCGAGGTGAAAGTACTGACTTTGCTAAGTATTTTCATGCCTTAAATATTTCCTAGGAGATACTGACGGCATCTATACTGGTATCCACGGATATCCAAAACTAGTATAACGTGTCTTTTTTAGAGGACTTGACACGTCAAATATGTAGTATTTTGTCTTGAAATATATCATAGTGATGTCCATATGGGGCAGAATAATTCCCTTAGCCAGAGTAACTGATGTGTAGCATTTATTAAACAGATGGATAGACATGTGCACGCTCACACACAGATCTGCTAACATTGTGTGGTTGTGGCACTCCCTGAAGGACATGCCTCTGGAAAGCACAGGCAGAAATCCTGTCATCATATTGTTATGTAGAAAGCTGCTAATGCCTTCCATAAAAGAGCTTACAATAAAATGCTATACAAAAGGAGTTAGACACATTGTACAGTAGTTGCATCCAGAAAGTCATTAGGGTTATTGCATCACCTAAAGCACTCACCCTTGTATTAGAAATTTCTGAACTTCCCACTGCAGCAGCTGATGAAGAAAGAGTGATCAGGCCATCTCTGCACTCCCACTGGTTCCAAAGAAACCTTTCAACCAGGGTTCCCCATGTGTAAAGTCATGGGAAGCAAGAGAAAAAGTGTTTTTAAGCAGCTGAATTCGACTGAGATTTGTAAGCGCCCTGGAAAGAACTTGAGGCTGAAGTACCACAGGGTGGGACAGAGATACCCCAGCTAAGAAATCTACAGCTAGAAGTTTCCCTCTCTTAAAGAAGCAGGCCTTACCAGTTATGAAAGTATCACACTTACATTTAGGATATCCTTCACACTTTCTCACGATGTAAAATGCAATTCCTTTTCTACTATGGCAGCTGCCTGGGGCTTCTCTGATTGTACAGAGTAATTCAAAATAAAAATAAACAACAGCAGCACCATTATTAAGAAATGAAATCTGTGAAATGTAAACAGGGATCATTTTCTAATAGGTACTCACAAGCTAGAATTTGTAAGGCAACACACCATGATGTAACCTGAATTTAAAAACTTTTGGAAAATGTAGCAGCAGTTGTGAAGGAAATGTGATACTTCAGGTGGAAGTGAGAGACTGATTTTTTTTCATTCTTTGTATAATAGCAGTTGTACAGCCTGATACATATAAAACATGGAAACGAACCTCATCTTTTTTGTTTCACAGGTATGCATACAGCATGCTACCAAAAATTACTGAAATAGAGCAGTCGTGCTCTCCTCTTACTTCATCTTCTTCAGAACAAATCATACGTTTTATTAAGCTGAAAGGTTTTTTGTTGTTGTTGTTGTTGTTTTCATGACTTCATTCCACTGTATAAAGCACTTTTTTGAGGGGGTGGTCTACACATCTGAATTTAGACAAGCCACTCCTGGTACAGCATTTTCCCACCAGCTAAGTAGGGGTAAAAGCATTTATAGCACTAGCATGTTGTAAGGAGTGATTGTGAATGAGGAGTGGAAAACGGCTACTATCTTTGGTAATATGGAACACATATGTATCTGAGACAGATTAATAATGATGTGCTTTGTGTGATACATTATACAAAGTATGTTTGAAATTTGTCAATATTGGCCTGTTCCATTATGGATCAATCTTTTTCTTAGCAATGCATTTTAGGCTTTCAACACAGTCATGAGAGGATTTCAAATAACACTAGGAGAATATGCAGGTGAACAGTAATGAAGGAATGGGATTTGTACTTGGAAAAGGAGGTGGGGTCTTTCTGTACAGAGACTGGTTTTTATCTCCTCACAGCTGACCATATGACTGACTACATGTTACTCTCCAGCTAAACATGCAGCAGAAAGGTTTTGGAGTGGCAGATAGAAAGGCAAAAATGAATCCATTATTTCCACTCATCCTTTATAGGGGAAAGGCAGCCTTCCCATACTAACTAGTCCACAATTTCTCTAATTTTTTGAGACCAGCTATCTTGGTCTTGTTGCATCACAAATTAAGAGAGAGAATTAAAATAATGATGTTGCCTGTATAGACAATTTTCCAGGAGCTTTCCCCAGCCAAAAGTAATGTGCAACCAAGAGCATCAGTTACTGTGCAGCTGACTACAATGCTTCCTGCAGAGGAAGCATTCCTTCCACATTTGGTCTGTGGCTCAGTCTCTCCTAACTCAATTCTTTCGAAGGAGAAAGGAAAACTCACAACTTCTTCCACAGACATCCTAAGCCTGCTGGATTCAATAGGCATATCTATGACAGCATTTTAGTTGAGGTGAGACTTGTCCTTTCAATGCCAGTCTTCCAGTTTCCCCCATTTACTGCATTTGGTTGGCTCTCAGAGAGCACAAGATAGATTCCTTCCAAATGCAGCTAAGCAGGAAATGCACTCCAGCAGTGTACCTGCGCATGCCAGTTCATGACAAGAGGTCAGTCCATGAAACTAGACTAGAGCTAATCTAAAGTAATGCTCCCTCCCCAAACACACACGCTGTAGGTTACAGGTCTTAGCAGCTACTGTTTCAAGCTGTGGATGCACGCCTACTGTGCTGCCTTCCTTGTGAATGAAGTTATAGCCAAAGAGATTTCCTTCTGGACATCTGACCCCAGCACAGCCTGCTAAAATTGAAGATAACCCTGCACAAAAGTAGGGAAAGATTGGGTAGCATTATAGGTCGAGACATAGATTTCCTGCTAAAATGGAAAAATACATTTTGTTTTTCTCTCGTTGGATCTTCTCTCAGCAGCTGCAATGTCACATACAGCAAAAGAAAATAAATACAAAAATTATTGTGGACACTAATACATCTTTTTATTTATTTTTTTATTATTATTATTATTATTTTTTTTTTTTTTCCTGGGAACCTTATAATAAGACTATCCTGATTCCCTAAGGAGGTAAATTAGATATTATTTGATATTTCTCCAGTGTGAATCCAGACCCCTTCTGGATATTAATCCACTTCACAAAGTCATTACGAATAATTTAGCATAAAAGCAGCCTTTTTCCTCACAAGACAAAGCAGTGAGGCTAAAGCATTTGTAGAGCTGTGTGAAAAACATACTGTAGCTGCCTTGGCTCCATTTGGATGGACTATAAATAAGGAATTTTGGCTGCAAATCCTGTCAGTCTTTTAGTCTTATTTAGCACAAATATTCAGAAAAACAATGATAATATCATTTGGTTTTCTTTCTTTCTCTTTTTTTTTTTTTTTTTTTTTTTTTTTCTATTTTATAGTGCTAAGTCAACACATAATTACTAGGAAGCACTTCTGACTGAATTTTAGATGAGCATTTTGACAAAATATAATATTGGAAACAATCTTTATCAAACATTCATGTGTAGTGTGAGAGATAAAAACAAGAATCCATAATTCATACAGCAGAGTGTATTACCAAGTGTGAATAAGAGGCTGAATTTAAATGAGGAGGTCTGAACAATATTTTCTGCGAGGCATCTGCTTTAATCATTTACATTATTCACTAGGTTTTCCAGAACAGTAAATCTTAAATATATATTTGTGTTTGTGAGCATGTGTATGTAAATACACACATATATGCACACATACACAAAGCATTATATGCACCCACACAGCAGCACATATTCACACAGACACAGAAATGTGTTTGTATACAGAGACACAACAGCTTAGGGCCTGATCCTGAAATTATTTTACATTAACAGAAAGACTCCCATTGACAATGATAGATTAGGGAACCAAGACCTTAATGCCTTGTGTTTTCCCCTCTTACCTGGAATTTTTGGTGCTGTGAGTCAGATTAAGGGAAAGGGAAAGACAAATCTTTATTTACCCTAAAATAACTGAAACATTTAGTTGGTGACACCACACATCACAGAAAAGGAAAAAGACACAGTAAATCCACCTACATTGAGATGAAATCCTGAAAACCTTTCTGTCAACTGCTGTATCTGACTGACGTTCTTACCCAAATTGTGTTTTCAAGACAGCTACTGTACTTCAGGGTACAATGTCAAGAGACCCTTGGGTGAGCAGCTGCAGGCTTGATTATAGACTGCACAGAGCACCATCCAGATCCATGGCTGTCCTTTCCCCACTGACCTACCTTTTCTACTGGGTTTCTTGTACCTTAGCTCAGCTGGAGAGGAGTTTTAATTCCCCTCCCAGTGATTGTCCTTGCCTGGTTTGACTCTGCATATGCCACTAGATGTTAACTCTCACCACGGTAGCAAAGGAGTCACCTAATGATTGATATTGATGGGTGCTTCCCTGAGCCCTAAACAACCTTCTGATCCTTGATGAAAAAGCAGGCCCTCTTCTCATCAGCCTTCCAAATCTTGGAGGTGTTTTTTTTTTTTTTTTTTTTTTTTTTTTTCCCTGCACACACTGACCCTTATATACCATATATACTTGGAGGGCTGGCTGTACCCCAGCACATTTTTGGAGGGACATGGGGACAGTCTTTCTGCACACAGTTGTGCTTACTGTGTACAGTACCCTTACTGAGATTCCCTTTTCACAGGCCTACTTAGGAGAGCTTAGTTGCTGAGGGAGATTCAGGGTGGCAAACAATGAATGACAGAAGCCAGCACTAATCCAGGTTCAGGATCTGATGTTCACATATCGATTCTGACGTTGTAACCCACATAAGGAGCATCTTCTGTGCCAGCCTCTGTGTAACTATGTTATCTGCATAACTAATCCTTTTATTTCCATGTCCCAGTTTAGTGACTGGTAAAGCAATGTCACAAAGCAGTAGCTGTCACTTGGTCTCAGGAGAAGGCTAGAGGACTAGAAAATCTGAATCCTGCTGCAGGACAAGTTCACCTCCTCTGACTGGGTTCACAGATTGCCTGTTTAAAGAGGTCTGTCTCTGCTCTTTCCATTTCTGTCTATTTGTTACAACAACACTATTTTTTTTTTTTTTTTTTTTTTTTTTTTTTTTTTTCAGTAGAACACTGGGTGTTGCTTTTCATCCCTTCTACTTCTCAACTCCTTTCTGTTTCATAAGAACGTGTTTCTTGATTCTGCCAGATCTTTCTGCCAGGTCAGCAACAGCTGGCATGGCTGCATGGAAGGTTGGCTTACTTGGACATGTTCGTGTTTATTTAAATAATTGTTGCTTTCTTGGAGGGGAACAGTAAACACACGATAGAAGGAAAATACCAAAACATTGCAAATATTTCTCAATAAAACATCTGCTGAATTATATAGGGCATATTAAAAAAAATCACCAAGTTTTTAATTATGCACAGCAGACAAGTTGATGAGGAATCATGCATGAAATCCATGCACTCTGAAGACCAATGAAAAGAAATTTCACCTCTTTTTATGAAGCTGAGCCCAAATGATTAAAATGATTGTGCCCTATGATTTTAATTCTCTTTCCTCTAAGCTTTCTTTAATGGTGCCCTCTTCCATGCTTAAGCAAAATGATGAATTAATTTAGTCTCTCCCCTGTGGGGCAGAAGAAAAGCAAGATCCAATGCATCCCATTCTGCTAATATATCATCCACAAGGCAGATTACATGTACCCTTTTTTTTCCTCCCAGATTGTTTTATATTGTTATTCCAAGGAACGTACAGATCACGGAATTTGTGACTGTGAGACTTTTTGATAAAACAAGGAAAAGTCAGATGCACTGCAATGCTGTGCAACATAATTTGGAACAAAGCACTGCTGAGAGGATGGGGAAGAAGGGCAGGCACAAATCTGCTGAAAGAGAAAAAAAGATTGAGCTCCCCCTCCACTAATACTGTTCCATCGCTGGAGCACTTTTATAGCTCCTACAGCTTCCAGTAACCAGGCCAGAGCTGCATTCAGTCTTCCTGAGGAAGACCACAGGCAGCACTTAAGTAGGAGTTGCTATTTGGCACTCTGTATTTGGCAAGGACAACTAATCAGTCTGTCTCTCCTTTAACGGCTGGGGCTCCTTCAGGTGGAAGTGTGTCATCCCCTGTAGAAGGGCTGCCGGTGTTTCCTTGCATCTGAAGCTGACTGCTGTTATGTTGTAAGTCTTGCTCCTTTGCTGTATCTTCTCTTAGTGATATTTTCCTCAGGCAAAAGCCCTTCTACCTTCTTGGAACAACCTCAGCAGTAAAAAAGCAGTAAAAGCAGGATGACAGTGAATTTTCCGGGTCATTCCATTCTCAAAAAGGGAAAGATCGGAAATGGGATTTGATTTTAAACCAACTACTGAGTACAGAAAAGCAGGTAGGTTAAGGGACCTCTGTGTTTCAGTCCAAACTGAAGCATCATCTGTTGTTCAGACTCATGGCACAGGGCAAAGTGTTTTTACTTGATGCAGCCTTTGTTATGGTAATTGATGCCATACATTGTCACATCTTTTCAGTAAATCACATCCTTTCAAAAACTGCCAAGAAGGTCCAGGTTGACTGCAGCAGGGTCATGGAAATCACCAACCAGGGAGAGAATAGATTGTGACAGTGGCACAGGGCACACATATGTTCCTGAAAAACATCTGTTTGAGTGCCCTTTTTGGGAGGTGAGAATAGTGTAGAAAAATGAAAGATAGGAGTGGGCAGGAACTTTGATATGTCACAATGCATGTATTAGACAGATGAGCGTAGCAGAGGTGAATGCTAGAACAGCCTTGCTGAGGGTGCTTAAAGAACTCAGACATGGAAAGGCATCTCTACCCATTTGGCATGCAGATGGGATTCACTCTGAGTAGATGTAGATGTCCTGGAAGTTTGGAGTATGGATTTGTCAAGGTACTGCAGCTCAGGGAACAGTCACTGGTGGAGACCATTGTGACCATTAGGATTAAATGATGAGCCACAAACTAGATGCAACCAGTGGACTCTCACTGAGGTGCCTCTTTTGCCTTGGAGAACCTGGGTAGTGGCTTTAGGCCAACAAGGAATCCCTCACACTGGGCTGCAAGACTCAGCTAAGCAACATGAAAGGAAAGAAAGTAAGCAATGCCTCCATCTGTTGTCCTACAAAACAGTGGAGATAATAACCTGAATTATGTTGCCCAGTCTTAAAAGTACCACCTTAAAAGGAAACAATTTCAATGCTTTGAGCAGCTGCAAAATGATCCAGCACAACTAAATCC
>CM021770.1:12596515-12619201 GCA_011076525.1 Nettapus auritus
TTTTTTTTTTTTTTTTTTTTTTTTTTTTTTTTTTTTGTGGCTTATTTCTCCTTAAGGAAAATAATTCCAGGCTATCTATATATACTCTCATGAAAAAAATGGACTTAGACTAGATATTCCACTACAACTTGAACAACCTGTTAAAAGGTAGTTTCCTAATAAAGACTCCACTTGCACAAATAATGGTTTGCTGCAGCCTAATAAACCTACCCCTCCTACATAATTATGTAGCAAGTGTAATGTTGTGTTGCCCTGCTCCAACATTCTCCTCCCCATCACACACTCAAACACACACATATAACATTTGTAATTAGCAGGAAAATTCCCTGTATTAGTTTTCTTTGCACTTTATAGAATAACAGAGAGATTAATTAAGAGGTCTATATTTCTATTTCAAGGTTCAAGTACTTTCACTGAGCACATTGTGCTTTCAGAATCTGTAGTGTCAGCAGAATTCCTTACTTCAAAACACAGACATTTCTCTTCCTTAAGTCTTCTTTTTATATATGCAATTACTAAATGAATGTGAGTAGTCAGGACGCCCAGACCACATCCCTTACCTGTTATAAATCTAACATCAGAGCCAGCTGTGCTGTGAATGTGTGCAAGGGAGGCTGCATAAACATTACAAAAACAGGTGATGTGGACTGAAGAGGCCCGTAGATCTTGGCCATCACCCTTTAAGCTGTCCTGGGAAATCTGAGCTTGGTAAAACCAGCTGTATTTTCACTGAAACCAGTGGAACATCCCTACACCAGCTTACAAGCTTGTCCTTCCTGTAGATGGTACAGACTTCAGGCACAGTAGTCTAACTCAGATGTGTGCTGTGTCAGAGGCATTAGGTCCTCTGCAGCTCCTGAGGTTACTCATCTTTGTATGCTGTACTTCTAGACACACGCTTGGACAAGGTGATGAAACTTTTTTTCAGTAACCTGAAACCTGCCTGCCACCAATTTGCTTTCCCTTTTAGACGTTTTAAAGAAATTAAAATATCTAGTCAATATTGAAGCTCATATAAAACATATATAAAATGTTATCAGATTTTATTCTAGTGACTCAAATCAATTATTTCATTAGGTTGAGAAACTGCTTAAAAGCATTCCTAAATATGCAGTTAAAATTTGCCCAGCATACACACATACATATAGAAAAAAAAAGAGCTTTAAACAATGCTCATACCTAACTGAAGAACACTGTTATATTTAAATACCGCCTATCTTTAGCAAACCAAGCAAATGAATGGATGAACACTCTTTTTCCTCTAATTATTACATTCCATGACACTTTTTTCTCCTTTTCTTTTTTTTTTTTCCTTTTCTTTTTCCAATTGGGAAAACAGCCCACAGTGAGAGGACTGTGTATGTCCTAATCCGAAAAATACTTAATTTTGTGCCTAATATCTGTTACAGGAGCACTACTACTAGGTGTGAGAGTTAGTGAGAGTGAAGCATGAGAGCCTTGATATAAACTGTTTAGTCCTGTTCAACAAAAGTCTTAAAGCTTTGCTGACTATGTTTACATCTTTTCTTAAAACCAAACCCTTAACAGGAGTCTTGGTGTCTACAAATGAGCACACAAAAAGCATAAAACAGAACAATTCTGCTCTCTTCCACTTGTGCCTACAAAAATATTTCTCCGCTGTTGTGCCATAACCGTAGTTCTGTGAACCAGGGAGTGATCTGGTGGAAAGAGAGAAATGTTATCTTGTGACAGAATTGGACTGAGACTGTGGGTCTGACTTTGTCTTGTTTAGCTCCTAAGCAGCTGAGTATTTTCAGTAACTCCCGTGGAGAGAGATCTGTAGGCATCAAGAACATTGCTTAATAAAGGTGCTGGCAATCAGGTGTTAAGTGGCAACGTTGTCCAGTAGACTCCTGTAACTAAGAATTTAAACTTAAGGTCAGAGTTAAAATGAAGAAAGGAAGAGAACAATTCTCTGGCAAGGCAGGGGCCAAGGAGTTACCTTTGAAGCTGCAGCAGTTCTTTCATGAGCACTTCATTGCTGACTCCATCAACACATGGAGTTCTCGGGAGGGACAAAAATGCCACCATTAAAACAAGAGCAGTGCCAGAGGCAACTGATCATTCTGGGATATGTTTGGAAGTCTACCAATTTTATCTGTCTAGTTAGCTATAGGCTTATATGATCTTGCATGTTGTTTAATATATAGTTATTGCAAATAACAACCTGAGCAGCATATAATAACTAAAATACCAAGATCTGTGTGTCCCTTAGAAGTTCTTGACAAGTAAGGGATGTCTGCGTTTTCAAAACAGATTGCAGTGACATGCAATTGTCAATAAAGATTGTGAAAAAAGTTGTAGCCCATACGCAACATATAAAAATCTCTGGGATCAGACTCTGAGATGAGTTCAGCACCTGCCCACCTACACTCTTCTGGTTGTATATGGCACTGCTGGAAAGCTGAGAAAAGGAAGGTGGTTGACAAGTATTAGCAAATGTTCTAAAAATGTTTTAAAGGCCTAAGGCAAGTTAGTATAAGATAAAATATTCACTGACTGCTCCACACTAGATGATATGAGTGTACTGAAATACACCAATTAATATATGATAGCACCATGGCTTTAGACAAAGCCCGGATGATAAAGGTAATACAACAAAATGTCATTCAACAAAATGCAGTGGACTTTATTTCCCAGTCATTTGGAAAGCATCTGGAAATTATGAGCAATTTTAAAATTTCTGTACACCAGAAAATTAAAAGAAAGGTAGCAAATGAAAGCAGATTTAAGAATCACAGAAATGACGCACTAAAAAAAAAAATAAATTAATTAAAAAAAATCTTTGCTGCTGTGACAGAAACTACCATGATACTTATAGGTCCCCCTCTTGCTGAGCTGCTGTGCTACATTGCCATGGCCAGACTTGGCCTGAGTTGGGCACTCATGAGAGACAAACTCGATAAACTCAGACAGAGAATCGAGCTCAGAGGGAACAGCAAAATAAGCTGATCAAGCTAGATATAGCAAAAAAAAAAATGTATATATATATATATATTATTTTTTATTTTTTTTGAAGGATGAATAGATTTTTGTGGAATGAGACCTTGGCTTCAGGAACATTTGCTTAAATAGTTTCCAATGTAAAATAATTTTCAATCCAAAATAATATTTGAAAAAAAAATTGTTATCATCCTTATCTGACATGTACTGGAAAAGATCAATTATTCTGTTGAGAAGTATGCTGACTGCTTCTCACTTGCTGTGCTTGAGAAATGATCCCAAGGAGATAATATGGGGCTACAAGGTGCTTTCTCTCTTTTTTTAACTTCCAGTTGTCTTCTCAAAGATCAGAGAACCACTTGGCTGTGGTTACCCTCATGAGAGAGGAAGTTGGAAAGCATTAGGAAATCATGTTTTTCTTTTCCTTTATATAGATTAATTTTAAATAAAATTTGGTGCCTGCACCAAAAAAAATGGTTATATATAATTTACATTTAAAAAAATCATGATACTTTAACTAGCTCTTAGTTTTCTCTTGGTTCTCCACTGAACTGTGAGACACTGTCATGGGTCTACAGAAAGTGAAAAAAACTCAGAGTAGCATTGAAGCATATATTTCAGAAAGTAATGAAAACTGCACTAAGTAGACCTTAACAGCTTGCAATCCAAGGGAAAATCCCCATGGACCTTCTAGTCCAAAGCAATATTTTGGGAAAATACTGTCACCTCTTCTCACTGCACCCTTCTGTAATTGAGACTGAGAACTTTATTCAGTTAAACTTTGGGTCCACCTAAGTATTTATCACCCTTCCAAGTCTGCCTTTCAGGGTACCCAAGTAAAGCTTGCTGTTGTTTAGAGTAGGCTGTTAAATCGTGCTCTGCTGAAGAGTTCTTTATGCAGAGTCTCTCCTAAAAAGTGAAAATAAAACAGAAATGAGAACTATTTATTCCAAGCAAGTGAAACTCCATCTGCCTTTAATCAGTACATGGGCAACAAATGTGTGTATTTTCAGTCATGAGCTCTTGCACAGATGTGTAAACCAGAGACTGTGGGATGACAGACACATACTCTTCCCTGTGCATAGGTTTATCCTCAGGTACCTCATAAATGACATATATATGCAGGATTTTCTTTCCTCACCTGTTTGTGTCAGGCCACTAGATTTTTCCTGCTAAATTTATAATTTTTGCTAGGATGTCTCATCAAAAAAAACATTGTTTCATGCTCTCTTTTAGAATGAATGAAAGAAAAAAAAAAATCTTAAAAATATAGTGATAGTAGTTAGGAGGTTAACCCATTGCTAACATGACCTCAAACTGAGAAAGCTTTTCATCACCAGCTCAGGCAGTAGTGAACAAAAACCATTATCTGTCTGATGCTTGCTCAGAAATCTAGGAGGGGATGAGTGGAGTATCTCATTCAATTTTTCATTGGATAAATATGGATTCACAGCATCCCTATGCTTCTGGGGCTGTCAAGAAACAACAAATTAGTTATGATCAGGAGTTGACTAGGAAGCATAAAGGATAATCATCTTTTTTCCTTATCCAAAAATCCTACTTTCTACAAATCAGGGAAGCAGTTAAAGGAAGATGCCAGCTATTTTCTATGTTCAATGGAGTTCAATAAAATTCACGACATGCCTGGACCTAAGGCTGTCTTAATGGGTATCTTTCTCACAATTGCATTTGTACTTCACTAAAACTTTGTAAATTGAAGTGTCTTAAAAAATAGCTGAAAACTGTTGGAGCTCAGATTTAACCAAACCTTGCTGTTGACTCCCATTTAGTATAAGAAAAGAAAGCCTTTCATCTCCTGAAGCTTTATTGGGCATCCCTCACACCTCTCAGGCACATGTGACCTGCTCATGGCAGGGTAATGAACCATATACCAGCCATGCAATCTCCTGTAAGGATTTCACCTCTTCTCCCTCTACCTTTTTTGGCCCTTGTGCACGCTCTGTTCTTTCAGGAATGTGCCTGGATCACTCAGTGGCTCTAGAAGCATTTCATTACAGCTCTAACCTTTAACAACATTCATTCCACCCTGTTGCTCAGAATTTCCTTTATTAGGTTTATTTTCAAATTGTGTGTAAAGTGTTATATTAATCATTTTTTTCAATGTTTTTCAATGGGGGGAGGAGGGAGGAGAGAGCAGTGGTCTTAAAATGCTTTTGTTTATATTTATTTTAAAACTTGGATGTTCCGATGAAGTAGAATAGGGCTATTTGTTTTGTCCTGATGTTTGTAGGGGGAGGAGGGGAACAGATCACTCCTCAGCAATCTTCTGGGTATGTCCTTGGGACTGTGTCCAGTGGTTCTGCATGCTGCTCAATTAACATACTTCATGTTTTACAAGGTATAAAGATGCACCTCATGAGATGTGTGACCCTAAGCCCAGGAGATGTGGCCAAACTTGTCACATTAGTGAGCTTTCAGAAAACGGTGCTAAATTCATAGCTTTTTTGTTGTAAACCTGATTCAAACTCAAGTCTCAAGCTGAGAGAGGCTGGTGTATTAACCTAATGTGCCCACTTGACTCTCTCCTAAGTATCATGATAGATTTCTTTTAATCTGCTGCAGAAAATAAATTGCTGGAGAAAAAAAAAAAAAAAAAAAAAAAAAAAAGTAAAGATTTGTACTCTTTAAAGACTAATCACTTTCAGGCACTGTATGGCAAACAGTGAGATTCAGAATGAATCCCTTTACTGCATTACTCATGACAGCTTACAACCCAGACTATTAAACATTCATCAATAAAAAGTTAACATCCCATCTTCCCTTTGATATCCTCAACTGCTCCCTACATAAGACAACAAGAAGGCTTTCCACAGCTCAGTGTGATGGCAGGACATCAAAGCAGCCTCCCCAGCTAGCCTGCTTCGAACAGTTTCTTGTGTTTAGAAAGTAGAGTTGTCACATGGGAGGGGAAAAAGCAATGCAGGCGACTCTCTCTGGTTTGGATATACCTAATCCCTCCCAAGGGGTCCGCATGTCCATGGAGTGGCTGAGCAGCGAGATGTGATTCACTTTTCTTCAGATAAGTATCTGACAGACCACACAGAGGAAGGAAAGAAGAGTTGGATGCTTTCCTCTGTTAAACAATGAGCACTGCATGCCAGGATTTTAACTGTTGGGAAAAAGGAATGACTCATTTAAAAAATTACCAGGTCTGAGTATGTTCTTGATTGAACAAGCTGTTGAAGCTACCATTTTCTGGAGAAGGGAATATTGTAAACAAACCAACTTATTTGCTTTCCTGATGCCTTGAGAAGATTCATGCTTGACTTTAAAAAGCCAGGCAAGAAATTTAATATATTGAAAGTAAACCTAGGAATCTCAGAGGGAAGTTCACAAGAGAAGATCGTGGGCAGTTTCTGCACCTTCAAACATGCTCAAATGTTGTTCCCTGGTGCTTTTTTATTTCTTTCATTTCTGCTCTGGCATAAAGGAAAAACACAGAGTTGCATGAATTTGAGGGAGAAAAAAATGGTTGAAACCTTAAAAAGTTCACTTTAGGCTGAAGTTTCAGCTCACTTCATATTTAGGTAACAGAGATTTTGCCTGTTTTCAGAACCAATCTGGAACACCAACAGGCTGCGTTTATGTACTTTTTATGTACCATTATACCAGAGAATTGTCTCAAAATAAAGACTATTTTTAAAATTATTTTTCCTTATTTCACCCATTTGTAATGTTTGTTATAAAGCTTTAGTTTCATAGGAGGAAAAGATGGAATTATAGAACAGATGCTTAAAAACGTACTATTCTAAGGCAGTGAACCACAGTTGGAAAGTGGAAACAGCCCTCTCCAGCTCCCTTTGTCTCTGTAAACTCTTTCTACATCCTTCTCACCCAAATGACACTAGCTGCCCTTAATCTGTTTGTTTCCCTGGAAGTAAAGAGATGTTTTATCTAGTTTTAAAAGTGTACCCTTTGGCCAAACTGGGTTGAGACACATTGCCCCTCATCCTGTAATTAGGACTGTTAGTCTTGCAACTAAATTGGTTATTGATAACAGCTCTCCCAGAGCACCTGGCTAAGTCTTCTCCCAACAATTGCTAGCCCCCAGTCATACTTATTTTCCTGAACCTAACTTATATTATTTTTTAATTGGAATAGAGATGCAAGTGGATTTTGGATCAGATGCTAAGCTGGAAGAGATGCTGGGTGTTGACTGGTGGTCTTAATGAAGTTTTGCCCCATCTGCCTTTTGTTCTGGCTCTTCGATCCTGACACTGGTCACTTTTAGTGCCTGCTGCCCACCTGTGGTAGCCTGGGATTTCAGGAGTAATGCTCCTACTCAAAGTCTGCCTCTTCCAGGAGGAATGAGGTGTCAGAAGCTGGAAAAAAAAAAATCCCCCAGTATGCATCTTTTCAAACAGCAATCATTTTTCTTTTTCTTTCTATTTTTTTTTTTTTTTTTCCTTCAGTGACATCTGCACTAGGATGAGCAAGGTAATAGTAAAAAAAAAAAAAAATGCAGAAGAAAGGAAATGCTCTCTTGCTGGTAGAAATACCGTTTTTCAAGACTATTAGATTCCTTTGGTTTTGTTTCATCAGGTGACTGATAACTTCTAAAATCTCTGATTCAGCATGGCTTTTGATGGCATGTTATGGTATCAGCTGGCTAAATAAACTGAATTTATGGCAGCAAGGGACATGGAAAGAAAAGGAAGTATTTTCCACAATTATGAGTTAATTGACCTGACTTTGGTCAGCTTTTGGCAAGCTGTTTTGGAGACAGAATGCTGCTAAGGAAGCTCAGAAAGGACACTCTCCCTACCAGCCTCTCTCCTGGTGCATTATTAGTAGAGAACCCAAATTGTTTAGATTCCACAACGATTGCATTCACACAAGCTATCAGTGTTTTGCTGTGGCCTTTTACTTAGCCTTAGTTTCACTCACTTAAAATACTCACTCCATTGTGGCATTGAAATATTTGCATATTGTTAAAAACTAAGTTTTTAAAATAAAATAAATAAAGGCAATATGTATACTTCTTGTTTTCTTATACTTAAAATCAGTTCCCACTATTTAAAATTTTTCTCTAGTAATAACTCTGTATTCAGCTGCCCAGGAGCTGTCTGTAACTTACTTAAATGCTTCACATTGACTTCCAGGCACTTGCAGTGAACTAAAATGGGATGAGAGAACGAATATTTTACATGGGACAAGAGACTTAATTTGGTTTTGAGAGTCAAGAAAGACCAGAGCAGGAAAATTACTATTTCCATTACGCCTTTACTTTGCTCCAGAGATGTAAAAGCGTGTTGACACTGTTAGAGCAGGTGCAGCTCTGAACCCTCGTAGCTGGTAGCGCAACTAGTGGCAGACACGCAGCTTTGAAAACAGCAGTGCCTGGTATTTGTCATACTGCAGTGTGGTTTTTGTTTTGATGTCGGTTCACCCTATACTAGATTTGTCTCTGGACCAGGCAAATATATTAACGAAAGTTATTTAGAATGAAAAATACTTAAGAAAATTGTGGATGTTTTCTAGTGTCAGTCGTGTTTCATAAAAATGATATAACTAAACATACAATCACTCCTGAGAGAAATTTAAACAGGTAGGACACAATTCACCCATCTGAAATTTTGCCAGGATTGCAAGATCAGCACCTTCTTTTTCACTGAAGTTCCATGGGAATTTTAAAGACAACTACGCATAGGCATCTGCCAAAATACAGCCATCCTTTCAGGTATCCCTCTCCTTCTCAGTCATTCAGCCAGTTTCCAAATATATTCCTGAGCCAATGCAGTGCAAATACTCATCAGGATTTTTATTGTTTTGTTTTGTTTTAATATGTTAATATTCACTGCTTAAAGGGGTGTGATGCGGGGGTTCAAATCATGTGGGTTTGATTATTGAAACTTAATTGATTGAAAATTGCATGCAAAATATTCCTATCAATAATGACCTCTACTTCTCTACTACCCAATCGGTGCAGCAGGCTTTCCTATTTTTAAGCAGGACATATTCCTAATATAACAATCACATGATATGCAGAGGAAGGCTTTGCTGCAGGGCAGTGCTGCATCTGTTATCTCAAATATGTAAACTGTGACTCTTATTTTAAAAGTAAAATTATCTCCGTGTACTAGCTGCACATGCAGTTTTTCTTCTCTTGAAGTAAATTCCAGATGACTGTCTGTCCTAACTGCACAGGGTTTGAGTAAATTCTCAGTACTTTGGTCAAAATTCACACCTGTGCAGAGACTGCACAGACCAACGTGTCATTCGAGTCCCACGCAGGTTCTGGGAATCTTGGCTCTACTTGTTATGCAAAAGGTGGTGAGAGAGGAAGGTGCTGAGCATGTCAGAAAAGCAGGCACATGCTTTTATGCTGAGGGCGAAACTGTTTTCAGGTTTAAAATCAACAGCTTCAAGATTGGAAAAATCCTTCAAGCTACTGAGGGATGAGTCTATTAGTTATAATTCTGCCTTGAAGTAGTTTTTGCCTTAAATTTATAGGATCTTCTCAGATTTGCACCCAGACATAAGTATCATCGGAATTATATTCTACTAGTATAATTAGTAATTTTAAGCTTAAGCGGTGTTAGTGACAGCATTACAGCAATATAATAACAGTGAAGCTGCAAGTTGCAAGTCTTCATATACAACAGTCAGTCAACACCAACTTTTACATTTCTGTAGCATAAGAAGAATACAAAAGTAACTCATGACAGTTGTCTACAAATCCAGTAATGGAATAAGGACATGAGCGATAGCAATAAAATTGATTTTAGCACTTTGCATTAGTTCTGTAAACAACAGGACAAAAAACAGTGTGTTAATACAGAGGAGCTCATTTCCCTACTGGTAAAAGTAATCTAGGGTTTTGCAGACTCTCAGCCATCAGTCATCTACCGACACTTGGTCCCAGTCTTTCAGTGAAAAAGTCCCATGCATAGAACAAACAGTCCTGTAAATTCTGTACCCTTGCCTGTGGCAAATATGAGCAAAGAAGAAAATGCAAAGAGTTAAGCATAAGATCTTCCAATCCATTTGATTACCAGACACTTTATTTCAACAGCTGACAATCCAAAGCACATTAGCTGCTGTCAGTCATGTTCACAATTTCTGTAATGTTGATATCTGAATAGTAGGAATTGAATCAACATATCGGCTCAGCTCACATATGTAAACACACAGAAGGTGTTTCAGCCACGATAACACTAACTGTGCTGGAGATTCTAAAATAACCGCATGCTTCCCTCCTCCAGCTGCTTCTGAAATATTATGCAAATGAGAAATTCTGAAACAATTCAAATACCATCCTCAGACTATAGGTAGTGAAATAAAAGAACAATCCTTGTGGGATTAAACAACTACCACCCTAAGAAAAGTAGTACTGCCTAATTTATAGTGCCTGCCCAGCCAGGAATGAGGCCAGAGTGTAGCACCAAGACTCGGAGCAGCACATCCCAGACACATCACGCCGATCAACAGCACTGATAAAATACGGTCCCTGCAAAGAATGCTTCCCTCAGGTGAAGTGAAAACTACTAACACACAGTACTGCATACGAGAAGAGAGGCTTTGTTTAATTACAGCAGCAGCGCCACAAGGCCCTACTTGCAAGAGGAGGTGGTTTGAAACCAGCCTACCTGGGAGCAGTGACTGGAGCGGTACAAGTAGCATGTAAGTTGTCCTGAATTACTGCTAACCACCCACATAACACCAGCAGTAACAGTGCCACGTCCTGAGCCAGCACTGCATTCCTCAAATGTTTGGATATTTCTGTGTGTTCATTTCAAGCTGAGACAAACAGCTTGAGGTTCGCACGTCCCTGTCAGGGAGTTACAGCATAGCTGCTTAACCCTGTATCTGAGCTCCTGGCCCCTTCACAAGCTTCTCCTCCCAGGGCGAGCTTGGGATGCAGCGTGCCGGGCCCTCTGCTCACATACACATGGCACCCAAAGGCCGTGGGCTGGTGTGCAGCTCTGTTGTGGCACGTGCGGGGCTTCAGGCCGGCCTGTGAGGGGGAGCTCTGAGGTGCAGAAATGGAGAGAGAGCAGGCTTTTAGCACAAAATATCTGCCCGGCACGTTTTTGCATGTACTACTAAAATGAGCTGTTGGTAACAAAAGTAATAAAGAGGGCAATATGTTAAATAGCTTATTTTAGTGTATTTCAGTTGTTTTGAAGAACTAATGGTGGAGCTGGTGGTTAACCACTGCTCTTGACATTTTGCAGATGTAACCAAGGGTTCCTAATAAAATGATGAAGCCCTCTGCTCTGAATGTTGTATATTATTTGTGGAAGCATCACCTCCCATACAGCTGGAAGAAGGGAGACAGACAGCACACAAATAATGATATTAAGGCATGAAATCCACATTAATCCACATTACAACCCACATTAAGAATCCATTTGAAGTGGTTTATAGAGGGTTAACATGTTGTTGATAGATTCTTAATGCATATTGCAAGCCCTTGTAGCTTTTGAGGTGTTTATAAATAGTTGCAGATGGTTGTATGTACATCAGTAGGATGTGATAAAGATTGTTCTACGTTACATTTGACTCTTCTGTAAACAACTTATTATTATTTATTACAACATTCACTAATCATTCATTAACTTTGCTTACACTATAAATGGAACTCTTGGTTCCAATCCCTGGAAAACGGCAGCTGCCTTAAAACTTGCTAGAAAATCCAAGGAAGTAGAAATACTCAATTTTCCCCCATTTGTGATTTTTTTTTTCTTCTAATCAAGCCAGTCATGCTATCTAGCAAAGATGAATCTGAGTTAAATCTGATTCCAAGGGAATCCAGGAACCACACACTTCAGGCTTTCTTGAGTCAAAGTACATTCATGTAATTTCTACAATTTCCTGCATGTCATCAGGCAGAGATCCATCCTAGCATTTTTATCACTTCTATTTCTTAGTTCTGAGGAGACACAAGTATTTAAGAATAATAATAATAGAAAAGATAGAGAAAAGAAAATAAGCTGCACTATTTTTAATTCAAAAAGTCTTGACTGAATTTGACTGAAGCACTGGGCAAACTTCCAGTGGTGAAGTGAGTGTTTTATACTATCCAGACTGCTTTGCCCTTTCCTTCACATAACACTAATGAGTAACAGAGCAACTTGAAAATCTGAGCTCTGAGGTGTGCATGCGTTTGCGTTAGTCTATTTCAATCCTAAGAAGGATTACAAACTAGGAACTACAGATCTGCTGAGGTGTGGAGCTGCATTAATGGTTTTATATGTAATACTAAATCACTAGACCTGTTCCTGGGATTCTTAACTATCAGACTACTTTTGATTCCCCTCTAAAACAATTAAGACTGAATCTACAATTCAGCAGAACACAAAAGAGCAAAGGCAGGTTTTCAGCTGTTAAGCAAGAAAATGTCTGTATACTTTATCTACACTGTGTAAACAGACTGATTTTTTCAAACCTTCCATGAAGAAAACGCCAAGTATATTCTTAGAACACCTTACAAGCCAAACAGTATTTTTACATCTTTGTTGAGGAAAGTGTCTAACATAACTGTTCAGGAATAATTTTCCATGGAGAGATCGTACTAAAAAAAATATAATATTCTGGAGTAATATTTATAATATTGATATTAAGATGACAGTGATTTCTACTTGGAACAGAAAGGCCATGTAGTTAACTCTTCCAGCATAGTTTATTCTGCCGTAACTGTACTGGTATTTCTTTTCGTGTAAACATGGACATTGATGGATTCTCATCAGGTGATTAAATCCTATTTACACATCTCTTAACTGAGGAAATAATTTCATTCTCAATCAAATGAAACTGAGATGACCCAAGTCCATACTTCCGTTAAAAGGGACAGTCCCTTCTTGCTCTTCAGTTGCATATGCCTGCTACTTTTGTTCTGTAGGCACTTACATGTTTATCATTACCCAAGGATCCAAAGGAAAGAACGAAAGTTAGTCCAAGAAATGAAAAAAGCGTAGTTTTCATCAGGATTATTACCTGATCTGGCTTCTCACAAAGCTCTGTAAGATGAGCACTGACAGCAGAAAAGCCATTGTACAGGGAGTGAGAATGGGGATATTCCTTTTGGCAGACATGTAAATTTATATTGGTTAAAAGTAATGAAAGTGTGCCCTAGCAGAATTTCCCTTTCCTTCTTCCCTTGAGATCCATTTGTCTTTGAAAATTATGACATCACACCTGGAAAATTCATAATTATAAAACAAGCAGCCATATAAGAATAGAACACAGAATTTGTGATTATAAATTCAGTTATAAAACAAGAAGCTAATATAGGAACATAGAATTCATGTAACTTTAATTTTTCCATGGATGGTGATTTTTTACTACCAAGATGGATTCTTATAAAATGCAAAACCTTTTAATTATGTACTAGTTCCAAAACACAGATTATCTAATATTGTTATTTTCAAGACAAATGATGATAGCTGGGTTACATAGTACTAATATTTTCTTTTAATTTACCAGTGGATACCTACTTATTGGCTGGCTGCTTTAATTTTTTTTTAGTCAGTTATTTTAATAAAACTTGATGTTGCATTTCTGCACAATTGTTACAGATAGGAAGCATACATAGTACTTTACTTTAGGCTCCTAACTTAGATGATGAAGTGAGAGAGAACTCTCTAGATCCCTATAGAGTTAGCAAAGCTGGGGAGAGAAGCTTCTCTAGAGCCCAAGTCAACAGAAGTGCTTAATGAGCGTACTGGGACTGACCAGAGCAATCTCTCTCTTTTGCTTGTGACTCTACTGAGAAAGACTTGATTTAAAATAAGAAAATTTCAAGTGCAAGCTTGACTTTATCATGTTAATAAAAATAACAAATGATGTATCTCAGGCCTTAGTGAATGAGCTGCATAGTTCCAGGCTTCACACTTGATTTGTTTGAAGGGATAGGATGGAAATGCAATAAGACAGAGGGAGTGATACCCATAAATCATAGGAATTTGAGCTAAGGAGGAAAAGCCTTGCTTTTCGATTCAACAAGCTATACGAAGGAAAATGGAATTTCCAAGTCCAAGAGCAAATTACCTTGGGACAAAGGTAATCATTTTATCAAGAAAGATTCTTCTCTAGTCTTTGACCAGTATCTCTGTACTGAAAGAAGACCTCTAGCTAGCAGCATTGTACCAGCACTTTCTGGCTTCTTAAATATAGTTCTAGGTCAGCAAGAATCCTGAGATTACAGTGTTGAAAACTGGCCAACACCTGGTTATACTTCCTATCTTTTTTACAGCTTGCTTTCTTTATTTCCGTAAGCAACATGTTTCAAGGGTCTTTCATTTTGTAGCTAGACACAAACCAATTGACCTAAAAGACACTACCAGACACAGAATCCACATCTGTTCTGTTATGTTGACTACATCTTCAGGAGAGGCCTGGTAGCTGATGCTCAAGTATCATAAAAAGAAATTCAAATTCACACTTGTTTTCCTGCTCTGCTGAAAGTGTACATGGAGATTTCTTTTCTCTTGTATTACACTTGCTGAAGATTAAATATTATCGCAAATACAGCAGATATGAATATATATTTAATGTATAATGTATAGCTAAAATAAAAAAGCCATGGGTACTAGAAGCATTTGTATTTCACATACAACCAGTTGCCTTAGGCCACTAGAGGCTACTGCAGGCTAGTAGTAATACAAATTTTCCAGACTATTCTGCCATTTATTGTTTTAAAAGAGAGGACATGAGGATAGGAGTTAATACACCTAATGTATTGAAGTAACCTAAAAGAAATTAAAATTAAGGACCTGCCTATGAGGAGTGTGCTTTTGTCCACTCCAAAATATTTCTGCCAAGAGCCTGAATACTGGCATTAATTAAAAACATGACTTGTTTAGTAATAAAAACAGATCAATCAAACTTTGAATTACCATGTGCTTGGAGTCTTAGAGCAAAACTTAGAATTTCTTGTTTTCCTAACCCTCAGAGCCTCCCAAAAGTTTTTGCTTTGTTCCCAAACATGTTTCAAAACAAATACATTAGCAAGAACTCACTAGTGTCATGGGCTTTGATGAAACTTTTAAACCAAGGCAAATAACAATGGATTAGAACTGGAACCCCTCACATCAATTTTGCATTCCATCTCATTTTCATAAAGATCACAGAGACTCAGGTCTACATGTACTCTGTATTGTTTATACATTTTTGTTTTAAATATTCAGATATTCTGAATTCTGAATATTCAGATATTTCTGGCACTAACATAACTTGCTATATACAAAGAAAATGTGTACCTACCCTAAGCAAGCATATACTGGTCTAAGGAAGTTCTGCATTATTTCTAATTCACATGAGCACCAATACTCCTCTCTTCTGAGAAGTGGACAACATTTAACAACAA
This sequence comes from Nettapus auritus, assembly GCA_011076525.1. Lineage (NCBI taxonomy): Eukaryota > Metazoa > Chordata > Aves > Anseriformes > Anatidae > Nettapus > Nettapus auritus. The sequence goes on from CM021770.1 coordinate 12,611,811, forward strand.
ACATGAAGTGAGAAAATCTATCATTACAGTTTGGATATTCTTATCTGGACTATGATTTCAAGCCTTTGTCAAGTAAATAAAACGCATAATATAAAAGTAGTCATCATCAACATTATGAAGAACTGTAAATTCAGGAGATGTATTTAACATCAGCTCTTAAAGGAGATTTTTTAACTGAGAGATGAGCTGCCAAAAAGGGAAATTAGAGGGCATGTGGCGAGAAAGGAATAGGAATTTTAAAACTACAGAATTAACATAAATTGTGCTTTCAGATTTACTGGTTAATGTTCAAAGAATTCACATCAGATTCAGCTAGATAATTAGAAAGATAATTCTATTCTCTATATTGAAAATATTGATGTTAGCGGTCACCCAAAACTAATTTTTCCCTGTGTTTGTCCCAGAGCCTGTATACTAGCAACACAATCATGAGCTGGGCCTTTGGGTACTGCTATCATGAAACTGAATAATTCAGGATCAGTGATACTGCGAGTTCACCAGGATGAGGAAAACTGAGTCAGGTCATGCAAACTTTTAGGTCAGTGGTACAATTGACAGTAATAACAAGATTTCCTTCATAATTTATAGAAAAACTACCTGCTCTCAGTTACTGCTGCTGTTTCAGAGGTTTCTGATTTCACTCTTTGAAGGAAGAGTGTTTTTCATCCCAAGATAGCTGTGTCTTGTATTATTGCCAACATTCCAAATAGGTTATTTACAAATGGCAAAATAATCATATAAGTATACTTTAAGGTAAGGAGCTTATCAACATTATGATACAGAACAGGAATAAAGCTTGATCACAACTTGCAAATTTGTGATTAATCACTTACATGGGGATTTGTCAGCAATGAAGGGCTTCAAAGGAGCTGCATCTCCCTCCTAGTGAACTCCTGCTAGTGCAGGGAAATACAAACCTCAATGAAGCTCATGGTCCATGCCCTGTTCTGCAGGGACAGGCATTGCTTGGTGCTCTGCCCACTTTGGGCTGCAGGAGCAGACAGGTGCAGAGAGGTGGACACTGTGCTACTGGCAGCGCTAGTCTGGAGAAGATCCAGAGACAGCCGAAGGCTGAGCTCTTCGGGATCCAAATGGAAAAATTCTACTGAAAGGAACAGATGTCAGTGGAGATTGAAAACAAAGGCTATGTCTGAATCAAGTTTCGAGTTACACATGCTCTGATTAGAACACTAATGAATTGTCAGTCTCTGTGGCAGAAAAATAATCCTGGAATTTAACTGATTTTCATAGATCCTTCAACTGTCATTTTAGTATGTTTCATGAACATCAAGGACCATAAAATCTCTGTTCCTATGAATGAAAAACCACCAAAGGAAAAGGAGTAGAATGAGATTTTACTAGTAAGTAGTCTGGCTTTAAAACATCATTAATATAAATTACTGACACAAGTTTCATAAGGGCTTTCACAGCCTTGACAATACTTCAGAGCAAAGAATGAGTATAATGTCAATGCATCCCATTCTGACTAATAGCTGTAGTTTGCTGCTCTCTTGGGCTCTCACACCTGAACCCTTTGGTCAACTAGTCTGGGCTGGGGTGACTAGTGTCTTACTGCTATTGTAATGCACTTTTTGAAGTGAGTTAGACTGTAGGCTGTAATTATACTTATATATAAATACATTGCATTTTTTGTACTATATATTATGTGCTGCATATACTTAAATATACGCATATAGATATATATACAATACTATATATTCCTTTTAGTCCTAATAGTCTTTTTTTTTTTTTTTTTTTCTATTGTCAGCAAAAAGTTTATTTGCAATGCAAAGTATTGTGTACAACTCCAGTGCAACAGAGATGAGACATGCTTCTATAAGAAAAAAGAGCTTTTCCAGGGGGTAAATTGAACAAGACATTACCTTAAAACATGAAAAATAAGTAAAGTATGTGGAAGGATTAAATTGTGAGGAGAAACTCTCCAGTTTCTTGCTGAAGTGGGACAAGCTTAAGCATGTGTCTAGACGATTTTTGAAGTAGGAATAGATTCAAAGATTCAAATGAAATCTCTTTATTTCTCCCGAAGGCTAATTTGTAGTATATTTGAGAAATAACATCCATATTAAAAACAAAACACAGATCTAACTTTAAAGCTTACTGACTGCATGATCTTTGAGGTGTGTCAAAATAGGAGTAATTTAACAGGTAAAACTGTAGAACTACCAATTACATTAATTTTTATTTGTTGTTAATCTTCAATCTCAAACTATGTTACCTTGTTTCTTAACAGAACCTATGCATGCGGAAAGACAATTTTCAGTGTTGGCAGTTGATATTTCAACTGAAGATTGCATAAAGGATGGTAGTAGTAACTCTGATTTCAGGCATCTTAATAACTGAATCTCAGAGACTTGTATAACCATTCATTCTAGGGTCAGAATAAAAAGGGAAAAAATGAATACAGTACCATAATCGTAATTCATTTAAAGGCAAATGTAAAACAGATTCAAAACAATATATTCCTTTTCTTTTTGGTGAACCTCTAAGAGAATAAATAGACCTCTAATCTGGAGAGGCTTTCGGCAGAGCAGCTATGATAATCCCATAAATGATGGGCATATTAATAATTGTAACTGCAAATTCAGCCATGAAGTGTAGCTCATACTTTAAGAGGCAACACAGGGGTTTGAGTGTTACAGTATTCACAGAGAGCACATTTCTCAAAACCACTAATAACTTTAAAAAATGCAGATAGATAATTATAATGTGTTTATAATCATAATATACAGGTAAAATTCATATGCATATTGAGCAAATGTTATCAATAAAGGTATGTGAACTGACTTTTAGTGAGAGTTGGTTAAGAGCTAGATATTTACATTTTGAAATTATATTGTTTCCACTGGTGTAGACCTATGTCTATAACTTTGGACAACTATTTCAAGGAATCTTATGCATCATTCAAAAAGCTCACCAAATGGCTTAAAGACTCTTTAACCCATGAAAGGACTGGGGAGAAAAGCTTTTAGTACATAAAGCACCAAAGAAAAATAATTTGTAAAATTATTCCACATTCAAAAGACATGCAAGCAAAGTTCCTGCTGAGATGGTGGCTTCCTATCCACATTGGTTTTCCAATGCCATTTCCCTGCCTCTACCCACTTTCAAATGGCTTTCAGACTTCACCATTGCAAACACTGGCACTGGTGATGTCAGTTAGGGATCTTTCCCATGCTGCTACGTCAGTGGTGAAAATAACAGCAAAGTCCACCTGTAGGGAAGGTCTTCACATGCCATTTTTGTTGATCACCTTTGTAAGTCAGTACTTCTTACTACGTAAATACTAACTATGTACATCCCCCACAATGAACTGTTGGATATGAAAGAAAAAATGTATCAGTGCTGGGTAACAAGCTGTTATGGCATTTACTAAGTCCCCTGTATTTATTACTATTAACACAAAAAATATGCATACAAGGTCATGTGCATCAGAGAGGAGAGGGTCAGTGAAATGTATTAGTCGCTGAAGTTAGCATTTTGTCCTTCATGAAAATCATAGGGATGAGGAAACTGAAGCTGTTTCAATGCAATTTCCTATTTAAGTCAAAGAATTAAGAGAGAGTCAAAGAATTCAAAACAATATACTGTTATTGCAGAAAAACATGCAGTAATGAAGAAAGCCTTTGTTAACAGTGATCCTTATTTACATAGTAGGATCTACATTAAGGAATTGTCAGTAATTTGTATGAACATGTTACTCTATATTATTTGGATTCAGAGACAGTTTCTAACCCAATAGAAAGAGTCAAACTTTAATTGCAGTCAGCTGAATTCAGGCCAATGCAGAAAGAAAATTCCATGATTAATTCTGTTGGCCCAGCCTGGAAACCAAAAGAAATAGGTCCACTAAAACATCATTTGTCTTTATCAGTGCTAAAGCCCTATACTGCATATTCTCTAATCACTAATATTTTCAACAGTTTGTTAGATGACTAAAGCTCTTCTATAGCTCTTAAAATCTATTTCTAGGTTCTTCAATCTACTTTTTACTTCCTCAGAACAAATTTCTCCCTCACACTGCAGAGTGATTCACAAGATCCTCAAATTATCACACCCTAAAAATCTGTTCAATTTAGTCAGTTATCAAGAATATATGTTATTATTACCTACATTTTTTCAAATACCATAATGAATACTGAATGACCATAGTCCTTTTTCATATGTCATTATTATTGATACAGTGTCTAAAATAAATATAAAAAATCTTTGTTTGTGCATTTTCTAGTTAGTTTGTACTGTCTCATTTTCCGTCATTTGTTGCCAGTAATCACATCGCTCAGCCCTGCTTGACTTGATCCATAACTTTCAACATATTTTAATTGTTTGTAATTGATTTTCATGTCCTATTAATCCTAAAAGTTATTTTATATATATTGATCTCAAAACTCTGTTCTTCACTAGTTTCCTGATTCAGTTTAAGGGTTTGAATGTTTTGCAAAAGATGGCAATGTCTTCTCTGGGACTGATGGCCTTGTTACTTGGAAATGCTTCAGCTCTTTTTCCTTCAGAATGCAAATTCCTTGATCGTTTTCCAAATGCTTTTTATTTTGCTGATGGGTGGATTTGGTTTTCTGGAGAGTCTTCCAGAATGTGGGAAGTTTGTGGTTAGCATGGATGGCCTGGAAAAAGCAATGTGGCAGAACACTTACAAAGACCCCTGGGGGCTGAAAGGAAGCCTTATGGCAAGGCACGAGCTAGAGCAATACCAATGCTTGTTTAAAGTACTTTGGGGTCCAAAGCAGCCCTGGAACAGCTTGAATACCAGAAATTACATGTATGATTTACTGTCGTATTTTCTACTCTTCTCCCCAGCTGTGCTGAGTGCAGCTGATGCTCTTTTCCAAGGAAGCTGAAGAACAGATTTCTCTAAATTGAAGATGATGTCTCTGTTTCTATCTATTGTCTCTGGATGGAGCACAATTTCCAGAAATTATTATTTAAGATCACTCAGTGATTATTTCATTTAAATATAACTTGTTTGCAAACACTGCATAAATTCTCTGTGAGATTCAGAATATAGAAATATTCCTTGCTCCTTATTTCTGCTTTGACTCAAACTTTTCCTGTTTGTCATGAATCCATTTTCTCTCAGTAAAGGTAATTTTGGATGCTGGCCTGATATAGCTATTTATGAAACCTGTCTTGTAAGAAATCCATGGATAATGTAGACTCAAAGAAACCCATAGCTGAATTCACAAAGGACAATATTTTCCCTTTCTATTCCTCTATAACTTGATAATAAGTCCTTTTCCTGAATAATCAAGACCAACAATATTTGTGTTGCACACAGAGTTAATAGAGAACTGCTCAGCTTTTTGTTTGTTTGTTAAATATTTCACGGCACTCTAATGCCTCTTATGCTTGCTTTTCTTTTCCAAGGCTTGTATCAATAATAATTTTAAAAAATAATAAAAAATTATGACAAGTAGTGTTTTCAAAAATGAGTAGCTGTAAGATACCCAGATCAGCCACAGGCAGTAACATTCAAACAGGCTGTGGTTTGGGTGTCCACTTGAGTTATACATCTTTCCTCAAGGACTCTACCTCTTGCACAGCAAATAAGCAAGGTTTCTGGTGTTTTCATTCCACTTCAAATGACAATCATGAGACAGAGGGCAAGCACAAAACAACCACAAGCAGTATGGTTACTCTATACTGCTTTTCTAACAGACTTCAGATTTGCTCTCTTGAAAGAGAATAGCATGATTTAGATAAACACATGTAACTAAACATTAGTAACTCATATAAAAGAGCAAATTCTCTCAGCCTTATACTAGACTGCTCGGTTCCATTAGTGAAATCAATATAATAAGCCTTTTGTTTACTTTGTGCCTGTCATTCTACAGTTTTGAAAGTAAATGTTGTTTAAATAAAGAAACACAAATATTAAGAGAATTGTTTCTGCTATTGAGGCCAGGAAACAACTTACTAAAACTGGATACAATCAGCTGGATATTACATTGCATGGTGTCTAAGCCTTGAAAACTGAAATGGCTGTTATAATTAAATGTGGCACTTGTTCACTGGAAAAAATCACAGGCTATCCAAAGCAGAGCACAAAAACATGCCAGTGTAGCGGAGACAGTTAACTGGACACCAGTAGGGCCCACCCAAAGAGATTTTGCAAGTGGAAGGATGAGTCACAGATTAGTTACACAACTTGAATTTGCATACTGGCCCCAAAGAAAGAGTGAGAGGGACTTGGAAAATAGCTTACAAATACAGAAGCAAAGCCAGTGCTGTTAGAAATAAAATGGAAGCTTTCATTGCATAGCTCTGGGCAGGAGGGAAGATAATACAAAATTTCCAGGTCACATGGGGACTAACCTACAGTCATCCAGTGGTACTAAGGAGAGAAAATTAGGGGGTAGCAATTCAGCTGGACAGCCCAGTGGGAACTGTACAGGCTCAAGTAAAACACCTCCAGGATTACTAGAACAGCATGTCTAGCAGCAGCTCGCCGCATCCTTGGAGAATATGCTTGTAATGTGCCACTGTTTGACACTGCGGGCTGTCAGATATAAGGACATGGTGTGCCTCTCTCTCTCTCTACAGGCTTTTTTGGGGAATCTGACATAGCTGTTCACTCTGGCCCAGAACAGCTCAGCAGTATATTAACTCTGGTGCATGCCTGCAAGGAGATTTTGGTCCTGTGCCTCGCTATCCTCTTTGGACGTACCTATGCAGAAGCAGGTACAGTTGCACATGTGTCAGGTTCAAGTGGATTAGGAATACTTTTTTTTTTCTTACTTCTGTAAGCAGTATTACAGAGATATTTATTTATTTTTTTTATTTTTTTTATTTTTTATTTTTTTTTTAGAAAGTCTACTCTCTTTGTTGAGTAATTATTGTAATCAATAATAATAATAATAATAAAATCAATTGGATCTACAAATTGGAATTCTTTGCAGGAAGAAAGCATTCGGTGGCCTGATAACTACTGCATTAATCATTTTCAGCTGCTCCTCACTGCTCCACTGAAAATATTTTTGAACCCCACTTCCATAATGATATGCTGAGATGACATTCATTTTTAATTCCTGTGGGCAAAACATAATGTGTAGTGCATTTTTACCATCTATATACTTAATATTTTTTACATTATTTCACAATGTAATGATGTCACAAAATGCTTTATTACTTTTGTGATAATGAGAGGAGTTGTAAAATTGTTATTTAATAATCTAATCTAATAATATCAGGTTCTTCACAGCTTATCCTATATAAAATAAGATTCAGCAGAAAAATGGCTATTAGTTGGACCCATGAAAATATCTGAAATGTGCCATGTAGTAAATGGTGTGTCACACATGTTTATGTGACATGCTGAATTTTGAAAAAAAAAAAAAAAAAAAAAAAAAAAAAAAAAA
>CM021770.1:12619301-12714477 GCA_011076525.1 Nettapus auritus
TTTTTTTTTTTTTTTTTTTTTTTTTTTTTTTTTTTTTTTTACTTGTAAAGACTTTCTAATGGCTCATTTACTTGGTATATCTTATCACGTACTTTATTTGACTTGTAATACAAATAATCAGATCACATAGCTACATGATGAAACAGTCTTGTTAAATAAATATGTATGCCACATGAGAAAAATAGAGATGTTACAGAGCAGTACTGGGAGGAGGATGGTGGCACCATGTACATGAATGCTACTACACTTGGCGATGCACGAAGGGAACAGCAATTGTACTCTCACTGCATGGAACGATGACTGAATTGACCCCAATCCAAGATTAGCAGTCAGGCATGTCATCAGAAGTTTTTAAATAACCGTATGTCAGATGTCAAAGAGCATGCCTGGGATGAATGCATCCTAAGAGTCAGGATAAGGTGCAGTTATAACTGATGCACAGCTCTTATGCTTCCCAGGATTAAACAAGATGTGTTGCAGGGTGTGTTTCGTTGTTACAGCACACATTTGAACTGGCTCTCTGATCTTTATTCTCCTTTCATCTAACTTAGCACTAGAGGTTTTACTGAGTGTACTCTCAACTGGAGAAACCGTTCTCCATTCCAGATTTTAAAATTTTTTGATTGAAGGAAGCAGCTATTCTGCACCAGCAGAGCTACCCATCAACATTCTAAAAATCCAAATAAAACAGATGAAACTGGGACCATAAAAAAGTAATGATATAACAAGTCTTTTACAAATTAAGATTGTTTTACTGCTAATGCGAAATTATTAAATTTCTTACGGTGGCCCTTAATATAAGATCATAATCATAAAAAAGTCCATAAACAAAGTTCTGTGGTAAACCTTCAGCACAACAATTGAAACTTGTCTGGAAAAAATAAATTTAAACTGCTTCTGCTATTCCTTTTGGCAAAGGAGATGTGCTATGGAATACTTAATAGAAGGAAGAGCTAAACACATTTGTAGGACTAAGGAAGCCTACCAGTACAAGCCCAGCTGAATCAGTTGTGCTAACTAAATCAGGGAACAGAAACCTTGAGCGCTGATAACAACTATAATGGCCTAGTTACAAGAATCCCTTACAAAGTCTCCCAGAAAAGGACTGCATGAATAAAAAACACTTTAGAAGCAAAAGCTACTTTTCCATCCACACACCTCATCAGAAGTCAATAAGCAGATGTTGCCTCTGTAGGAGGCTCCACTGAATGAATAAGTGAAGAACCGTTCCTGTAGTGTATTTCTGAATCATCGGTTTGATAGTACTCACTGAACCCTTTGACAAATTTAGTCCATGGTTGAGAACTTCAATTACAAGGAAGACAAAATGGAAACAGAACAGGAGGTGGCTAGTCAAACTACTTAGTATAATGTAACATTACAGAGCATAAAAGCCTCTAATATCTTTTACTGAAAGTTAAATTTTCAAATAAGAAAAAAACCTTTCTTTTAAGGCTGTTACAGTTGTTTTCATTTGAGACAGTAGAAAATGCCAATATTTTTAACCTTGAATACTGGACTTGAACACCTGGATTAAGTTTTAGAAACTGTCCCACTCACAACTGTTTTTTTCAAGACACCCCCCCCCCCCCTCCCGCCAGGAGTCAGATTCATGCAAGAGTACCTATGAAAAATATATGAAGCTCTCCTACAATTGGCAGATGAATAATTTCACCGTGTGAAAATCTGTCTCATGGAAAAAGATATGGAATTAGGCTAAGAAAAATGCCCCCTTCCTTGCTAAATTCCAGAGGTCTCTACATTTGGACAAAGTCTTATGACAGAAGAACATGTAAAATTGTTGTATACAAACCTTTATTTCTCAGATTAAAAGTTTAATGTGGGCTGAAACACCAGAGGTTTTTGAATTCTAGCCAAGCCTCCTCCTCACATTCTCTAGCTCATTGCAGACACATCACTTGTCTCCACTTATGCTTCTGTTATGGTCAGTAATGGTTCATAATAGATAACAGAACTAAAATAATCAGCAAGAACCCCTAAATTTCCACCACCTTTCATCAACCATAACAACCTGAGCTGGTTCTAACTTGGTTCAGGGCTGAGACTGAACTACATTATCTGCACTCTTTGCTTTCCAATGTTTCTTTCCTTATCAGGAAGCCTCAATTTAGCCTTTTTAGCCTTCCTGATTCACACATACACTGTAGCTTTCTCTTTACCTTTGGCCCATGTGTTACATGTTCTCTGCCACACAGGTGACAGAGCAAATTGTTGCATAGTTGTGCAACAGCATTTTTATAACTGGAAGTTCTTTATATGGCAAATACTGTTCATTATGCTTAGAATCATAGAATCATTCAAATTGGAAAAGACTGCTAAGATCATCTAGTCCAACCTTTAGCCTAGTATTGACAAGTCCACCACTAAACTACGCTACTAAGTTCTACATCTACACTTTTCCTGAAGACCTTCAGGGATGGTGACTCAACCACTTCCCTGGGCAGCCTGTTCCAGTGCTGTGCAAACCCTTTCAGCAAAGAAATTTCTCCTAATATCCAGCTTAATACAACCCCCTGCTTGTGGGCTGTAGCAAAATCTAAAGCTTTCAATGTCCTTGAGAAACATGGAAGACAGAGTGTCTTCTTGTGAAACTGATTTTACATGAAAATAAGCAAAAGTGGCCAAACTGAAATCCAAAGGTGTTCTGCTATCAGCTTTAGCAGAGGCGGAATATCAGCAATGGCCTACAACTGTAAGTCACGTACACTGCTATATTCCCAGGCTGTATGCTCTCACTTTGTGCAAACACTCATGGTAGAGAAGAAACAATGCTAAATGATTTAGGGCTCTTCCTTCTTTAACAAACATGTCCAAATCCCTCCCTGTCACTCATCCCTAATGATGCAGGGACAAGATCGAAGTTGTGGATGTGGCCTCATACGTATAGCGCCTCAGCACTTTGATGAGTAAAGGTTTATCAAGGCCTGACTGTCCTGGACCATCATACTAAGATCCAAGTGATCATCTGACCATCTAGGCTGGACACCAGGAGGAGGTTCTTCACTGAGAGGGTAGTCACACACTGGAACAGGCTCCCCAAGTGAAGTAGTCACTGCACCAAGCCTGTCAGAATTTAAGAAGCTATTGGACTGTGCACTTAGTCACATGGTCTAACATTTTGGGTAGACCTGTGTGGTACCAGGAGTTGGACTTGATGATCCTTATGGGTCCCTTCCAACTCGGGATATTCTATGATTCTATTGTCTGATCTTTACGTGACATTACTATCATTATGATGGCTGCATAACATCCTTTGTACCTCCACAATTTCTTGTTCCTATGCAAACTTAAGCAAAATTATGTAAACATAACTTAGAAGAAGAGCTTCTTTTGGACTTTACCTCAGAAAACCTTGTTAATCAGTGAGTGTGAGAGGCTATCAAGAGTTCACTTCTCTATAATTTAGCTTCACCTCCCACAGGAGAAAACAACCACTTACAAGAAAGGTCTCTCTGACCCTGGGGGAGAAAGAAGGGTTATAATGCTCTAAATGTAATGCCAAAAATCAGAGAGGTAGATTTGTCTCCTTCTTGACTGTGAAGATAAAGATGAGACAAGATGAACTTGCCTTGGCATCTTTTGCAGTTTTTAAAGCATTTACCCATCTGCACTTCAGCTGGATTGCTATCCTCAACAGAGTATTATGAAACAATTCAGATAAAATATTTAAAAGTGCAGATCTGGTAATTTTATATAGTGAGTTATGAAACCTTTATTTAGATTCTACCTTTTATTAAGCTTCACAGTTCTCCTACTGTCCCTACTGACATTATATTGCATCAAAATAAAACCCATGCTTTTAACTGGGAGCTGTATTATTTCTCATAACTTGGTAATACTAATGTTTAAATTCTCAGTCCTCTTACTGCTGATTAAACCTCCAAAGACTACAGCAGAATTTCCGCCTCACTGCTAGAGAAGAAGAAAACCATCACAGTTTGTACCAAAGAGATCACTTGAAGAATGTACGTAAGGTTACTGCATTTATGAATAAAGAAAAGCATTATCATTTTTAATAGGAATTAAAGAGCTAGAGGGAGAAGTAGGGCAATGCTGTGATCAGTGCAAAGGAAAACAATCTAACCATTTTAATTAACTGTATTTTAATAGCTTTAGTTATAATTGAATAATTTAAATACCAAGGGAAATAGTTAAATCTCCTAAAAGCCTTCTTTTTATTTACATTTTAAATACAGTTCATGGAGAAGGGATGGCACTGTGAAGGCTTAAAATAAATGGGTGGGGAAAACCTTACTAATTTCTGCAGCTGCTGGACCAGCAGAAAATATTTATGGGATCTTAGTCATTGCTCTCTGTAGGAGCTCCAGTCCAAATCGTAATATATTTTCTATTTTTCCCCCTGCTTCCTCAAAATATTACACAATCTGTAGTGCTATTGCCCTTGACTGTTCCAACCATAAAATGCACAGGAAGATAAATGTGACACAAGGATCATCTAATCCGATTTTTTACATATGCAGTAGTAAAGAAGATCACTGCTGGAAACAGAACCATTGGTCAATTGAGAGTTTCATTTAGACAGATTACAATGAACTGACATGCATACATTTCTCTTATATATGAAAAACAATACCACTCATGACAGCCCTGCCCCACTGTGCTTTTTCTTGTTATCTTTAATGATGGAGATGATTAACTTATGTAGACAACACTGTGGAGATCTATTGTTTTACACAATTAATCTATTATGAGGATCATGCTTGACTTTCACAGACTTCACATCTTCATAGTTTCACTTAATCGCATTACACTAGTTTAAGAGAGAGGGACAGAAGGCCAAGTCTCTGCCACGCCATCAGTCTCTGAGATGGACCAAACCACCCACGAGCCCACTGTCATGCATGCAATAGAAGCCAAACGCCAATGCCCATGGAAGAGCAGGGCAGACACACGTTGATGTCTCTGATAAAATTACTCTTGGCAATCAGCACTTTTTGCAGTTCAGGAGCTTTCTGACCTAGAGAAAATAATTTCCATTTTTAAATTGTATAAAACAAAGTTTTCCTCCACTAATTTGCTTACACAACTTTGTAACAATGTCCAAAGTATCCTGCAGTGAATGCTCTCTCATATCTCTTATTTTAAGAAGCACCATCTTCTGCTGTTTGTTTTGACCCTATCATTACTTCAGGCTAGTTAGTTCTTGCATTAGAAGAGACAGCAAAAGAAAATCTTCCAGGCACTTCTCTGTACTCTTTGGGATTTAATAGACCTCTGTCATACTGCTCCTCACTGGTCTGGTTTCTTTTCCTAACTGAAGAATCCTGACTTTTTTTTTTTTTTTTTTTTTAAAAAAAAAAAAAGTTCTTCCAGACTTTCATACAATTCTACTTCTCTAGTTCTCGCATCTGGTAAATACAGAGAAAAAAAGGTGTATGCAATGCTATGCCTAGAAATAATTAAAATATATGTATAGATTAAAGTATGTGTATATTCTTCATCAAAATACATAGACCCAAACACAATGAACTCAGGAACAGATTTTACTACTTTCTTCCACCAGGTGTTATTAATAACAATATTGACTAAATGGGATTTCAGTGAGAATAGGGTGTGTTACTTAATGAAATCATTTAGTGAGTATTCAAAAATCTTGATCCAAACACTCTATACATTTTGATAGGCTCAAATTTCTAATTCTGGCTTACGTGTTTCTGGAAAAATAAAAAAGATATTGAATCTCAATGTTATTGTTTTTACTGGGTGCCTGAAATACATTAGGTGTCTCACAGTCAAGTAAAGATTGGATTTCGTCTCAAAATGCTTCCAAGCTAAGCATGAAAATTTGATTAAGAGCTTGGAGGGTGGATCCAATGTGAAAAAAGAATGATCGGTCTGGTGTGCTTGACATTTTTCATTGGAGAACATTTGGCAATATAACTTCTGAAGTTCAGTTTTGGATGTTCTCAGATGACATAATTGTCAAGGTTAATGTCATTCTCAGTTTTCATTTTCTTTCCCTTATCGTTGGGAAAAGTCATGACACACCATTTGCTGTACCATTGCCATACATTTGAGCAAAAACAGGGAGTAGGACTACTTTTGTTCCCAAGGACGGTGAGCTGAGGAGTTCCATAACTGGGAACTCTGACAGGATTCCAGAACATTTGACTGCCTCAGCGTAGAGAATACCACATGCACTTGTAATCTAATTTTCATCTAATTTACACCTTGCTGTTACTGAAATACCAAACAAGCAAAACTGTAACTTGATTCCAGTTTCAATCTTGGCTTCAATTTCTCATTGATTTCACTGAAATCTTTTATTCTTTTATGAAACACTGAAAAAAATAAGAATACAACTGAGCTTTTGGGCAATCAGTTGATCAGTTAGACCACTGATTATTTGGAGTTAAGTTTACATGCAAACAACAGGGAATACGATGATAATGATGACCTTGTTCTCATTAAAATTTCCTGAAATTCAAAATTCATAAAAAAAAAAAAAATCAAGAAAAAATAAAACTACTGGGTGAACCCTGAAGAACTGTTATTTTTATATTTCATTATGGTCTAATCAAAATTCATTGCTATTTCTGCCTCATGTTTAACAAGAAATATTTTCTGTACCAATTCTGAATTCCAGTTGACAACAATGCACTCTTGTGTATTGTGTATCTATTTTTAAATTACAAATTCAGTCAGAATGTACTTGTCTTCCAATTCCACATCAGGCTTTATTTCTGACAAGTAGAGGGAGAACGCTTGACAGCGGAGGATTCTTATAACTTGATAATACCACATATGACAGAAAAAAACTCTAGGATCAAATCCTTTTCATAGCTGGACAGCACTAAGGAGAACAAGGATTTTCAGCTGGTCATTGGATGGGGAATTTTCACACTTTTAAAAGATCATCAGTAAGTATCTGCCAGAGGTGGGAAAGTGATTTTAAAGGGCAATATCACTTTGGAGTTAACACAGTGAGCAGAAGAAGAGATGATGAAAAAAGGTTGCAGGAAAGAAGAATTCCATATTCTGGAGACAAGAAAGTAGAGAAGAAGGAATCTAATTCCTTAGAAGATTCTAACATTTATCCAAATACTGTTAAAAACAACAACAACAAAAAAAAAAAAGAAAAAAAAAGAAAAAAAAATGAATTTGAGGCAAGGAAAAGGAGAATAAGTTTTCATTTCTAGGATCTGCCTGTGTATATCTAAAATAATTTTGATAGAAAACCCCAGCTATGCATATGAACTGACGACAAAGCTGCCTACACATCTGGATCTTTATGACAGTGTATGCTTATGCAGCTGAGGAATATGGAAATGATGAGTCAGCAGTAATCCTGGGGAGCAAGGATTTCTAAGGATATGACATGTAGCCCACATTTCTCAATCAGATCATGACATTCTACCAATTACATTATACAGATTATACATTACATTATAAAGAAAAACATAGCCAAGAAGTGAAGCACAGTCTAGCTAAATAACCGCTATTGACTTACGTGACTCAAAGCACAAACTAAGCCTGACATTTTAATATGGTTGCTACAAGTCTCTGATTAAAGTTATGCTTATGCCATCTTCCCCTTCTTTCTTGCCTTCAAGTTGCTTGGGGTATCAAACAATACACTTGTTAAGGATCTGGCCTAATCCCCGACGACACATCTGGTAGGTGTGGGTGGCACACGTTAGAGTATGCTCTACAATAAATGATCTGCTGAGGTTCTGACAAAATAAATGCTTATTTTCATTATCAATCACTTACTGCCTGCCACTTCAAATGCATATCCTCCAAGGCATGGCTTCAATCCAAACTGACATCTGAATTACAGTCAAGCATGATGCCAGATTTTGGATATAAACATGCAAATGCACATGTAAAAGTGGAAAACAGAAATAGCTATTTACAATATAGAAAAAGCATCAACGGTGAGAGCAACCAAAAGAAGGGGAGTACAATCATTTATGTAAACAGAGGGTTTACCAGCAGAAGAGCAGAACAGAAAGAGAGTAAGGATAAATAGCAGCAGCAGTTTGAAGATCCTAGCTGGGGAAAGATTAAAAGAGTTTCACCTATCAATGTGAGCGAAGAACAGAAGCAGAGTGGTAAGAGCGAAGTGGCTTTATTACCGGACTGTCCAGCAATCTGTTAGCAACATGTACTGCTGATTGCATGCAAAGTCTAATTCTGTCTTTGTGAAGCTTGTCAGTAACCAGAAAAGGGATGAAAAGAAAGGATAATCAGGGAGGATGTTTGTAGATCTGTGGTTACCATTAGTAGGGGAAGCTAGACATGCTGAAAGTAAGTATATGATTCTTTTTGACATGAGACCAAGAGTAATGAAAGAATGTTTACAGTATGACTCTTTCTCATAGGGAGAAAGAGATATATATGATCTAAGCTGCATGACAGATGTCAAGAAAACTGATGAGTGGGTTAGGAAGACCCTTTTAATGACATGCTTGCAGCAGCGGGAAACAACTTGTCAGATTAATAGCAATTCTTTATACTCCTGACCAGCCCAACGAAATGGAAGTGCTGCCTTGAAAATAGAGAAGAGAAAGATCTGCCCCACCACAAGCAAACAAATCACTTTATTAACATGAGAGAAAAATTTAGAGTGAACGTTTTCATCTTTACCATCTTCCAGAGTTCAGGGTACAGTGGTTCATGTTGATCTGTATCAGTCAAATGTCTTGGATTGTGATATTTTACTCTTCAGCGATAGCCAGCCACTGCACCTATGCTTCAAGTTTCCCAGTGATTAGATAGGCAATGCTAGAGCATACAGTTTAGAAAGCAAAGCATAGGGACTAAAGGACTTGTCAAGGTCATACAGCAATGTAAACAAGTCTCCTAAGCCTCATTCAATTCTCTAATTACAAGATCTTCCATTTCCCTTGTAGAAGATTTACCTGGTGTGCTGTTGTGTCTACAAAGCCACACAGAGATTCTTACAACGTATGCCAAAAACACAGGAGGGAAGAAAGAGGAGAAGAATTTTTGTAGTATGGTCCTTTACAAGCCAGGATGGGATGCTCAGAGAAACTCCAAAGGCACTTAAAGGACTATAGTAACCTCTAGAGAGTCTCCACAATAGGGTGGTAAGTGGAGCATCTGACTCAGAGAGAGCAAGAAAGCAGAAATTTTCTTCACATTTCAGGTGTGTGTGTGGTGGGTTTTTTAAATAGAAACTTGGACAATTATCCATGCTAAAAAGGCTAAAATTCAAAGTCCTCAGTTAATTCTGAGTACTTATATTTTTCCACTGTTCCAGCTGCAGTTACTATTTTACTTGATTTCCTTTTCTCCTTGATAGTTTGATGTTGCAACACAATCTTAAGCAGATGGCTGCACTTCACAGACAGGTGACTTCCCCAGAAAGGTCGGCAGCAACACAGAACCCTTGGAGATGGAAACAATTATTTAAATGTATTCTTTCATTCAAAAGAAAAAATGCATGATTTCTGCAAACCCTTTTGCAGCAGTTCTATTCTAAAGTCTCTCTTATGTCAAGAGCATTGCTTCCCTTCAGAAAGCAGAGTTTCCATTCCTTCCTCAGGATGTATTTTATATTTTTTAGTATAGGCTGGAGAATTTATTAGAGATCAAGACTCCCTTATGCTGATCTCTGCGAAGAGCCTTCTCTAAAGAAAGATAAGCAATAGGTACATAGATCTTGAGAATTCATGACTTGTTGAAGACATTGTAACAAGACAGCAGTGGAAGAAACAGAACCTTAAACATCTCAATTTAGGCAATATGTTATCGATGTCAGAAACATCTGGTCAGTATATCTGTATTGGAGACCTGAGATCAAGCCTGGAATGTAGTTTTCTCGCTTCTTCTCTTTTAGTGTTTTATTTATTTGGAAAGTGGACATAGGATTATTTAATTTTTTATTTTTTTTTTTCTCAATAAAACCTTTTTTTTTTCCCCAAGTTAATATCTCAAGTATTTTTTCCCCCCCTTGCATTTTTGTTTTGTTTCTAAGAAAAGGACTACTTTATCTTGAGGAAAGTGAACACAAGTTATCTGCTTAGATCTCCATTGTAATGGCAGTCTCTGTACCACAAATGAGTCTTGGATCATAGCTATGATCTATTATTGTGTACCACCAAAAGTTCATTAATGAATCAAACCAAACTGGACTTAATGCTAGTGTAAACAACATAAAAATGTCTTCTGAAAATTAAAATCTACTTTTTTATTTAGCTTTGGGATTTATTTTAGTTCATTGTCATTTCTGTGTAATGAACATTTCTTCTGGGGCAAAATCCATAATAAGTTTACATAATGCATATTTGCAATAAGGAAATTATAATGTAGAATGATTTGTACTGTTTAATAAATGGAGTCCTTCTAACTGGCTATCATTCCAGAGGTAAATTTTTTTTTGACCTCAGGCAAAATATCTCATTTATAGATTGCAGCAAGAGAAAGATGAGTCCTGTGGTCAAAGTACAAGATGTAAGTTATGGAGTTCAAGTTCTTATTTTGAGCTATTCTTATTATCATACTATTTGTATGTGATAATAAAAAAGTCACTTAAATTCACACATTTAAGGACTAAAAATTAATTACCTTTGTAAGCTGAAGTTTCCTGAAGTGGAATATGAAGAGTAGAAGTACACTGTATGCTTTAAAGAGGTCTCTCAGTAACTGGAAACCACTTACGCTACATATTAATGAAAAACGTAAATAGGTATAGGATATACTAGTCTTAGTATTTCCAGCAGAGTAAGTATAAAATACATTTGCAAAGTATAAAGTATACATGCAACTTACTCTGCTGTGCTGAATCATCCACATTCAAAAAAGATAAATCCATACACAGTGAGTATGCAGAAGGGCTTTAGCATGACTAGGGAATTCAAGATCGTATCTCGCTAATTTGGGAAAATAAATACATCAAAGGAGTCAAAGAAGAGCTTTCAATGCCTAAGTACAAAGCTGGTAATAGGAACAAGCAATAGTAAAATCAACAGAAAAGCTTTGGCTGAAATGTAGATGTTTCAGTCACTAGATAAATAAAGTTTTCCAGTACAGCAAAAGAGTTGGTTTAAAGATGGAATTTGTTAAGTCTGCAAACAGGGTTTTATGCTGCTGCTGTGATAATGGACTTCACAACCTAGAAGTTCTGTTCCTACCAACGTTCTAATTTCTCTGTAAATCACTTCAAGTCCTGTGAAATCAGGATAATGTTCTGCTGTTTCCTCTTTGAGTAAAACAGTCACCAGCATCTGAGAAGTGCTCAGATCCTGTAGCACTGACTACCATACTAAAGGTCATACATAATCATACCCTACCTCATTAACCATAAATCACATTTGCAATAACTCAGAAGTACTAAAGTATGAAAGCTGGTCAGACTATTTATTAGGAACAACTTTATTTAATTCTGATGGATTTACTAGTTCTGAATCACCTACCAACAAACACAAATTCACTAAGTTCATTATAACAGCAAAAGTGTTTTCCTAAATCATTATTTAATAGGGTTAAGTAAATTTCTGGCAGAATATAAAGTTTGTATTGCCAGTACTTTATCACCTTCATAGATAGACAATACAACTTCTAGGACACTCATTATTCCACATGAACCCAACTCCATTAAGAGCTGGAATTTTACCCTCAAATAGGTTTGTAAGGATTTTATCTAATATAAAAATGTATCAAGTCAATAAAAATACTATCAAACTTCAGAAGAATCAGCACAACAGAAAAGCTTTTATTCACATCCTCATTTTCCCCTTTTGACAACATGTGGAGGAAAACAGCCATTAAGCTAGCTCATACACTGAGGCAAGAAATACTGATATGCAGTTCAGAGCATGATGATTATTTGATGGGATTGTTCTACATTGTTTATGTAAAGCTTTAGTTGACGCTTGAAGATTTAATTTATGGAAAATGCCTAGAGTGTTTGACAGATGCTATAAAATCAAAACAAAATAATTAACTTGAGATAGGAATAATAGGTCTAAGGACAAAGACATGAAAAGAACAACAAAGTGATTCAAGGTGGGGGAGGAGGGAAAACCAAAAGCAGCGGTCTCCACTTAGTTAGGATTTGCAAAAGATGACTAAAGATTGAACTCATTGCCAAGGCTTTGCAAAGGCAAAGAAAAGGCTTTAAGAGCTAGAAGATGGAGACGCCAATATTTAGGTGGCTAAAAGGAAAATAAATAAATAAGGATCACTGGTGACAATTTACCACTGGAACAAAATATCATGGCCAAGACTGACTGACTGATATGCTCAAACAAAGAGAGGAAGCTTTTCTTGAATAGACATTTTGTTCATGTGCAAGTTAAAATAAACAAATTATTCATCTGACTACTCTTAAACATGTAAAGAACAATGGTCTGTGAAATACAGGAGGTGACATTATAATGCAATACTAGAAGGGAGCACTGTAATCACCGTGTGTGGAACATAGCTATTGTGTGAATCAGACAGTTGACACTCCTTCAGGTTAAGGTGCTAAGGAGTTAGTCTATGATCTGCTCGATTTATATGCCTTTTGAAGTGCTTACTGCCCTTCTAACAGGACCTGGGCATTACATTGAACAACTATATCACCCTTTTCCCTCCTGCACAGCAGACAATTGTCCCATACTACATTAGTCGCAGCAGAGAACTCAAATAGGAGGTGAACAGCTGATACAGTTAGTGCGGCAGATATTTGAGTTTCTTCACAACAACCGCAAGGCAGAGCTTGAAGACAACGTAGTGGAATTTGTTAAATAATAGAAAATGACAGGGAGGCTACCATTGCACAGAAATTGCACCCTACAGTTCTTATGAGGCACGAGGCAGAACCAAATGCCTCCCTGATCCCTGCAGGCATGATTATTTTATAATAACCATGCCCATACCCTGCAGCTGTTGTTTGCCTTATAAAATATACTTCATCATCCTGTGGTGAAGAAAGGAATTGTCATTCTTTACTAATTAAAAAATACAAAAGGTGGCAGTTTAAGCTGATAGGTAACAGTTTTAGTAGACTTGTAACACTGGACTCGAGCAGACCAGAAAAGCCTGCTGGCCCTTATACCTCAGACGGTTCTGAGATATTGGTGTATTACAACTCACAGGCCAGTAACATGAGAACATTACCAGGTACTCAGGGATTGCTTTCAATAAAAGGCCTCTTCATACCTTACAAAGAAACTTAAAATAAATTTAAAATTAAAAATCTGCTTTATTGCATCTTTAAAGCATGGAAGCATAAATCTCCACAGTACAAGAAAACAAAAATAATTGAAGCAAATAAGCAAAACAGCCAAAACAGTGTCAATTGCTGCTTGACTGTCATGAATACGTTCTGCCCTCTGAAAATCCCACCACCATGCCATTTTACAAAGCTCAGTAAATGGGTGTCGACAGGGAGAAGAACCAGCTAGCAAGCTGCAAGCAAATACAAGGGTTCCTAATCTCACTAGTTCCTTGTCAACCTACAGCATGCATATGGCTATGCAAGGAGGAGCCATTTTTCATAAGTCAGTGGTATAGTAATTTCTGTGGTGTATAAGGCTTCCCTTGCTCCATTGGCTTGACTATTAAAGGCACTTTTAAAAAGTGTTGTGCCAGATGTTTTTTTTTTTTTTTCCTGAACCTGCTGAACAGACAAAGTGGACCTGTCATATATACTTGTCACTTATATAGCAAAAGACAGTGTGACTATACTTGCAGGACTTTGTCATCTGTGCTGCAAAGGGTAAAGCAAAAAATACACTTAATACAAGACAAAATTTCTGTACTCACCCAAACACACAGTAATAACAAAGTGAATATAGACATTAAGCAGTAAAACAGAAAGATACATGAAGATGAGTCGGGCCTACATGTTCTGGTTTGCTCTGGAGTGAGTCATGTCTCAAAACAAGTATGAGAGAGACGTATTTTATTGTGATGAGATAAGGGGGGGGGGGAACAAAACAGACAAGCAGTAACTGACAGAACAGCAGTTTGCGGAAAAACAGTTTGTGTAAACAGAGTTGCTTGAGAGTATCCTTACTACTTCCAGCATATGTTTGCCCACTATTTCTTATAAAATAATTAAGCTCACATAGTTGATACAAATCTGTTCACCCTAATAAAAACTTTTATAACTGCAGAATTATGTGACTGCGCATTTGGGAAATTCATGTCTCAGCACAGCTGAAGCTATTTGTTCAGGTAGCACGATACAAACGTACCAGCTAAACAACACCACAATAAAAACTCACCAGCTAAACAATGCCAGAGCATTAAATGACCTAACAGGACTGCTTTCTAGTACTGTTTTTCAAAACGCCGTTGATCTAAGTTCCTGTACTGTTTGAGTGCATTAGACTATACAACCTCACCATGCAGCACTAACCTGAGAGCGGCTTTTCATTCATCAGATTGAATCTCTCAAAAGACTACCCAGTTCTCCACTCCTCACTCTTTGCTATAGTTTCCCAGATGACTTTACTGCCTCCAATTACATTGCATAATAGAGTAGCAGCTTTCTCTCTAATCAAGGTTTAGCAAGTTACGGCTGACACCATTTAGATCTAAAGGAGAAGAATAAATTCACTTGCTAGATAGACCACCCAATTTTATGCTACCCTAATGTGATGTTTCATGAAAAATCAGGGGCACCTTTTAAAAGGACAGAAAATTGGCTGGGAAACCTTTCCCTTTGCTACCTAATAGAAGTAAGAACTCAGCAAAAAGCTTCTTGCTTAATATTGCTAACAGGTTGACACAAAACCAATTAAAATAAAATCTGTCTATATATAGCAGTTTTAAAGGAAAACATATATATATGTATATACATACACACACAAAAGTTCATTCAAAGCTTGAATCCAATAAAGAGAAAGAATGCAGGAAAAAAAGAGGGTGTTTTTCTTTTTAGCTCATGCTTTCCACTGCTCTCCCTCACAAAGCACCTAACCCCTAACAGGAGCCCACCCTGTGGAGCACCTCCCTTTTGCAGAGTGCTGGGGCACTACTTAATTCTTGACAGCTGGGTCAGCCCAGGGGCTGGAAATCCCTGTGCTGTGGGCTGCAGCTGTGCACTTCTCCCAGCCAGGGCAGTGTTAACTCTTTCCAGGCCAACCTCTGGCCCGAATCTGCACACGGATCCGATCACAAAGCAAGGTCGCATCATGCACGTATCTAAATGCTGGAGTTCTCTCCAACCGCTCTGTTGTAAAAGTATGTCAATGTATGTCACTGGGAATTTTCCTCACAGAAGGCCTGTCACAGTTTGGCGCCTGCAAAGTAAACACATTTTCTGAGAGCTTGGTTTAGGCTTTTTTGCTCTCAGCTGATATTCAGCTGAAATCCAGCCAAGCTGATTAATAAATTAGTTAGATATGCAATGTTTAAATCTCTGCACCACTCATATTCAGAGAAGAAAAGAAACTATTTCAATCCATAACACTCAGAGGAATTACTGACAAAGTGATACTGAGTCAAATGAGCAACCTAGGGGCTAAATTTGCCTAGCTCTTTGCTCCATTAAACTCTTTAACTTTGCAGGGTTGCATGTCAATTAAGCAGTCCAGCCTATTTAGTACTATAAAGAGCAAAATAGGATTGTGAAACCAGCAGCTGAGCTGTACCTTGCAGAGCCATTTCATTTACTCATTGGTTAGGATACAACAGCAAGAGGAGGAATGCCTCACCCTACTCACACCTTTGTATGAGACTGGGCTGGCTCCAGCCACCCAAGAATGTTTTTCTGCCATACACTGCATACCACATATATTTTCCACAGTCTCAGTCCAGGGGAATCCCTGTACATGTTCACTGTGCCAGGCTCTCTGGACCATCAGTGGGCTGTATGACCTGCCAGAGGTGCAGAGACATAGCAGTCATTACCCATTCTACACATCATTACCCGTGCTGCAGGAGCTGCCCCAGGCCACTCGCCTGCTCGTCCCTCCAGCTCACCCCTCGGGCTGAGCAGTGCAGCCACAGAACCCACTAGCAGCTGGGAGCATGAAGCCAGGGTCCACATTTTCCCATTTACTGCATACAGGCAAAACTGCTGTGTCACTGTGCAGTGAGCAGCCTGGGATATAATAACATAGGTACGTAGTGCACATTTGTTAATACATACATACATATTTATAATATAAATATACTGCATGAAAACTCAGCACCTATTAACTGAATTATGTATGTTTCAAGTCTCTCTACAACTTCCAATGATTTTTTAAATTCCTTTGTCAGATAAAAATTACAACAACAATTTTATTACATGATGTGCAGCATCTTAAACATTATAATAAACTAAATCAAAATTTTGAAGCTGTCAGAGCAGCAGAAACTTGTTAAGAATAATGACAAACAAATAAGTTGGTTAGAAAGAACCTTCAAATGTAATTTCCACTAGAGCTAGTTTCCACTAAAAAGATGATCACTAGAGTTCACCAACACTTGATCATATCACCAAATCTTTTCCAACATAAGTCTTCAAAACAGAGATTTTACAACATCTCTGGATACCCTATTCCAGTTTGTGTTACTATCCTGCTGAAAAACATATCCATAAACATTTTTTTTCATGAGACAACATTGCCAAGGAGAAAAGCTGTTAGTGAATACACAAGACCTAGGATGAGAGAATATAGCCCTCTTTACTTGTTTACATACATTAACATAACATACATTATTAAGAAATTAACAAGTGCAGAACATGATCCACGACACTACCACTTGGAATTCCCATTCCAAATACATGAGGGCACTGCGGCAGGGTGGCTGCACAATGCCATCATGTGCAAAGGCTGATGTTTTAATGGTGGCTACTCACTGACAACACTATTATCCAGATACAAAACAAAAAAGGTCAAAGTAATTCATCTTATTTATTTATTTATTTGCTTATAACCGATCAGATTTTGAGTGCTTGCCCAAACTGAGCATTTTTAAATTCCATTTTCTGTTTAAGAAATCTTAATCCGATTAAGATTCAAACACTAAGTCAAAAGCAGTGATTGTGTCCCTTGTTCTCTCCTCTACTCCATGTGCTACCCAGCAAAAAAAAAAAAAAAAAAAAAAAAAAAAAAATCAGAAATGTTACTCAGAGATTTTAGAAAGCAGTGTATCAGGTTGCAAGTCACATGCAAATTCATCACAAGAAGAAGAAACAGAAGAAAGGAGGCAAAGAGAACATGAGTCCAAACTAAGAGTAGCGACGTCCCATTTAACAGTCTATGGAATCAGGCTCGTTCGTTTAATTTTTAATGTAATCATTATATGTTAGAAACACTTCATAAGATTCCCTGATTCTTTGGAAGAATAACCCTATCATGGCAAGTAGATACTTCTCAAAGACCATGTTATTCTAGATTCTCAAGGGTTACTTCTAAGAAAATGGGTGTAAACTGTCATTCAGTTACAGCCCTGAACTTTTTCATTCAACTTTGATAAAAATTCTAACAATATGATTCATACAGGTCAAAAAGAAGTTAGGTGAGTGCACAACCATTGTTAGGCACTGCACACCAGAGGCAACTTAAGCAACTACAGTGTTTGTTGCACTTACAAAGCATTCCAGCTTCTCCAAGCAACAAACGTGCTTCGTTGTTCTGTAATGAAAAAATTACAACATGAATTTCATTTTTGAAAACTACTACTGTGTGCATTAAAGAAGCATACCCTATCTGATAATGGGTCTTCATTGCAGTTTGTGCAGTGCAGAGGAAGGAGGCATACAGAGGTGTGACTTACTTTTATATCCAGGAAGAGAAGCTGTGCTACCTGCGTGTGTCGCTTCAGTACCGTGTACGCTGGACACCAAGCTCATGAAAACTGCCTCCTAGGTCATCAAATACAGTTTCTCAGGATTACTAGCACCCATTTTTTATTGCCCTATTCATAAAGGTATCAACCTCTGACATAAAGTTTATTAGATATCTCATCAGTTTTCTTCTATGTACAAGGCTATTCCAAGACTGCTCCCATAGGTAGTAAAAGCCTCTTCAAATTTCCAACTTATTTTAATTCATAGCAAGCTTCATTCAGTTCTTCTGTCCCCTATGTCTCATGGTGTTTAGTACCATGAAGTATCTATATAGTGTTATCACATCACCAACAAGGGGAGAGAATGGACTAAACTTGAGCCTAAAATACCCTTTCAAAATTATTCAAAGCTATATTCTTACTCATTGTGCCGGCTGCTGGTCTCTAATGAAACACATGCACAACACACAGGTCTCAGTTTTTAAGGCTAACAGAGCTCAGCCTCATCGGCTGCCAGCTGTAGCTCCTTGTCTGTGTACAAACTTGGAAATTTGAAACTGTTGAGACCTTCATGGTAAAAATAATCCCAGGTAGATAAGTCCTTTCTGAAAGCGGTGATCCTACATTGGCAAAGGCAGCGATAAGACACTTTTCAGGAAATACCCTATTAAACATTTCATCAGGAGAAAGGTAAATCAACCAACAGCATCAATGAAAATCTGTTATTTAGAAACAAGCAGAGGTATTTCACTAACAGACAGCAGAAACCCTGCTATGCAGTACCTGCTTTGGAGCTGGGGAATCTGCCACTGGTTCATTAGTGGCTTTCCCTGCTGATTAATGGTAGTAAATTGGTGCAGATCAAATCAAAATAGCCAAACTATTTCACACTGTTCTAAAAATATCAAAGGTTAGACCCTTCCTAGAGTCCCTACAGTTACATTGGTGTGTAAGCTCATGAAAAGAAATGCTCTGATGATTGCCATACTCACCAGGAGACAAAGCTCAGAGTACCAAGCTTTTATTCAGATATAAAGGGAAGGCTGTATTATCCAATAGTCAGCCATTTGCATGATGATGGAAAAATGAGAGAGACCCAGGGAAAGCAATTCAACAGCTTGCACTAGAAAATTGTTGTCTGCATCTAAGCTTCAGTTGCAGATTTATGCTTCAGGTGGATTGTGTTATATCTCTGAATCTCCTTCTCTTGGGAGGGGGTAAAAGTGGAATTGGATTTATATCCCCGTGTTTTCTGAACCAGACACAGGCTAATAATATAGGAGTCTAGGTACAGAATGACATTAAAGGCTGTGAGTATTTGATGTTAATCAATGGATTGCTGTCTCAGTGGGAGTTTGCCCATTTCTGCCTTAAGAGAGCTAAATTGCTACATCTAGCTATGCTGGGCAGTATTGAAACAAGCAGTCAATACTTTCTTCCAGAATCAATATATAAAAAAGTAACTCAATGTAAGAGACCTGAAAAATGTGCTAGGAGGAGGAAAGCAAGAAGCAGTCTGCTTCTTGTACTATACCTCATGCTGGTTAACCAGACAAAACCATGCATACACCTGGTAAGAGGATACAGTATTTCAGAGAGCTTTCTTGACCCACAATTGTCTATGTAGACTCCTGAATGGTACGACTGAAAATTAAAAGCAGGGCAGGCAAATATTCCCCCTTCCTTTGACACCCAATAAAGAAAGGCACTTAATCATTTGCTTAAGTCTATCCCCATTCAGCCAAGCTGTTAAGCATATGTTTAAGTGGTAAAAAGTCAATAGGATATAAGCATGTGTTTAACTGCTTTGCTGAAAGGGGCAGTTTGCTGCTCAGGGTGTGAAAGACGGGCCATGAAGCATTGCTTTCTGCACTGGTCTTTGTCCAATGCTGAATCCAGGAGACAGCTGAATCCCCTTCCATCCTTAAAAGCAAGGAATATTATAGATGGAATAATATATATAATAATATGGAATATCCTCAGGCAGTATGTCCTAGGAGAAAAGTGTTCTCTGGTGAGAAACCTAAATTTAATCTTCTAATGAACAAAATTTCTTTCTTCACTTTGGGGAGATAATCCTGACATTAACAAAAAAACATGAATAAAATGATGAGGTAACATTAGGAGGAGTATGTTGATTATGTAAAGATTTGGGAAGATTAGTGGTGTAAAACAACATAAAAGACAACTTTCTACTCACTTGACACACACCTCTCTAAATTGGGAGTTGTATAGATAAACAAGCTACCTGGGTTCACTTTAATCTCAGTATACCAAAATGAGAACCCAGTATTTGGGTTCACAGACCAAGTTTCCACTGTCATCTTTGCGTTACCAAATCTTGTAATATTTTAATTATAACGCATCAGATCATTATTCGTATTCATATATCTTAGACATGTGATCAGTAATACTTTCATACTTCTAGAGTTCTCTGTACAGAATCAATTTTTAAAAAATCCATGGCTACCTGAGAAACAAGTCTTCATCGTTATGCCTCAGGGCATATAATTGATAATACTTGCCCCAAATGGCACTTATTGCAGAAAAATGTAATCAGCCACCCAGCAATGAAAAATCATAATAGGACTTTGTTTTACATACCAGTGCAGACAGAAACATAACCTGGAAGGTCCCACTGGCCATTAAAAACTGTTCTTACTGTGGTGAGGTCATGTTAGGTCAGCATAGATGCATATATTACTGACTTTTATATTATAAGTAGACATTAACTTGAAATCAGATGGCTGTAACCCAAAGAAGATTTGAATATGACTGTACTTCATACAGCTGGAAAGGAGAACGCAAGGAAGTAGTACACACAATTCCCCATCCAAGAGGAGCAGAGTGCAACTGGTCAGAAACCAAGAAATACTAAAAGCAATGTCAGCGTGGAGATTCAAGGAGTCTATCTTCCTCCTTCTAGAAAGTCATTGAGAAAGACAAATACAGGCAGCCATTGAATTTAATGGCATTCTTCTTTGCCTGAACATCACATGATCACTACCAAAAATTCTTATACAGTAATTTCCCAAATTTCAAAATGATATCCTGGCACCACTAGGAAGGATTCAACTGATTTGGGTGAAAATATACCCAAACTCAGAAAATCCTCATATAAAATGATTATTAGTCAAAGTACCAGTAAATTAGACTAACTAATGTTTAATAGAATTAAATTAATCACAGCTAATCGGTTAAAATATAACTATATATTTTTGCAGAATTTTGCCTTCTTTTGAAAAAGGGCTTGGTCTAGCTAGGTATGAATGGGAAATAGGGCAAGCTTAAGAGAAAAAGGTGAGATTAAAACAGCACAATGCATTGAAGAAAGAGAAAAGCCTGTAAAGTAAAAGCAAGTAAAATATGGGGGAATTGATATTTTCAAATGGGAACATTCCACGGTCTAAATCCAGGAGGACTTTCCCAGCTTGCTAGGGTAATCACAGGGTATTAAGCAAGCTATGTCTCACTTAGGTTGTAGTGCACCTGTTACCACACTCTTTTTGGAACCACCTACACTTTGAGCACCTAATAGCAATTAGAAACTTTCAAAAAATCCAAAGCAATGGGAGCATAATAATATATGGATTTTGCCATTTTATAGTGCCCCAGTTAGCTCCATTTTCTTGAAAAAGGGAACACAATATCCTAATTCACCTAAAAATTCAAGCAACCATTTCATTAATTAAAGTTCATGTCACTCAATTAAGGAGTGAGTTTAGAAATCAGCAGACTGTTTTTACATTTTTATGGGTTTATAAAACTATCATAAATACGACAGGCTGACTTTTTTTTTTTTTTTTTTTTTTTTTTTTTACTTAAGCATTTTGTTTTGTAACTGCAAGAAGTCTGCATTCCCCTCTGATGGTAAGAATAAAATAGAAAAATAGTGGTGCCTAAATGGGCAGCACAACTAAACTTCCAAAATGTAATTTTTTGCAAAGAAAAAGCCAGGAGACCAGCTTAAAAATATTGACAGTACATCAGTACTATACAATTTGCAGTAGGGTTAATTTATTCATATCCCCAAGACCTAAATACATCTCTTTCTGCACTCAGGCCAGTGATCCCTTACACATTTTGATTATAGTGTTTATCTATCCCAGTCTCCACCTTTCTGGGTAGAAAACATGTAACCTATACAATGAAAGCACAGAAAACAGCACTGGAAAGGACCTTGAGAAAACAAGCTATACTCATGCAATACCTGACAAATACATCTAACTTCTTACAAGACATCAATCTAATTCATTGACACAAAGCCCCTAGCATGAGCAGATGTCTCCATTATGTATGTAACATAATGTAAGCTGTTTACATTAGTGGTTTGGTTCAGAGCAGTAGTACAGTTTTCAAGTCAACATCGTATGTTATTTCAGTCCACAGAGCATTTTTGGTGCTCATAAGTTAGAATCCATTTGGAGGAAACTAAACCAAAATGTCTGCTACCGGTGCGCATCAGATATGCACCAACACCTAAGAGGAATGTGCAAGCTAGAACCAATGATTAGTTCTTCATGCGGTTTCAAACCTCCTGGATGGTGGGGATGTTCACTCCAGGGGACCAGCCTAAATTTAGTCTAGAGGAAAACAGGAAAGTGCATTAATGCAGACGTAAAGGCATTAGTACCAACTGTTCAGATCTGCTACTAAGCTCCTATTGCACCTAATTACCTGCTAACGTAGTTACAATCTGAAACACTTTTGCTTTAATTTAGGAATATTATTTTTCCTTCTAGACAGTAAAACAAATGATTCTGTGAAAAACAAATTATTTCCTTTCTCTTTTAAGATAACATTTACATAACAGAGGACTGTATCCATGTTTTCATTCACTCTTCTGCAGACATTAAAACCCAATAATCCACTCTGTCCTCAAGACTTTTATCCCTGCTTTCACCTGGATCTACTCTGAGAGCTCCACAACTTCCTAGAGGTGTGGTGCCAAGTGAGATGGCACAGAGTGCCAAGCAGAGAGATGGTGGCACCTGGGTGGTCTCTGGATGCCATACCGCTACAACAGCAAGGACAGTTTCAAGGTAAAAATTATGATTCCCTATTTGATGGTAGGGAAATTCTGATCTGTCTAAGTAACCCATCAACCCAAGGATTATTTCATACATGTTACTGAAGATGCTCCTCTTAACACACTCCAGTACAAGATGTGCATTTTTCTAGTGTAGGAAACAAACATAATGCTGATTCATATTCACTTGAGGTCTGTAAGAAGATATGATTCCTTTTCTACAAAATTGCCACCCAACGCAATTGTTCTACACTGCAGCTAATCTGTACAGCTGATAATTGCTTTCTAAGTGCATAGGATGGCAGAGTTGCCTACAAAGTTCACCAGTACAAATCCAGTAATCTGGATTTTCCATTTATGAGAATTTTTGCTTAAAGTTCCTACAGTAATTTGTTAGCTCTTCAGTTCATAGGAAATACCATACTTTGACTTCAGAAACGCAACAAACTTCAGAAAAACACTTGTGTTGATAAACTCAATACATTTCATTTTTGTTTTGACTTGATAAAATTATATATATCATAGTCTATACATAAATGATTGAAATACTAATTTCAAAGTGATATGTGCTTTTTAAAAAGTCTAGAAGATAGCTTTTTAGCTTACCAGCTTTTAAAGAAATGTCATCAAAATTGATGTGCTTCAGCAAAATGTAAAATGAACTGACATTTTCTTATATAAAAACATATTATGTAAAATAATTTTTGACCTGCTACTCTCTGTGTGATATCAAGGATAATTTTGTTCTGGGTATTTGAGAAAATACTATGCAGAAAAACCTCAAAGGTTGGTAACCACAAGGAGCTGACTT
This sequence comes from Nettapus auritus, assembly GCA_011076525.1. NCBI lineage: Eukaryota > Metazoa > Chordata > Aves > Anseriformes > Anatidae > Nettapus > Nettapus auritus. The sequence continues at coordinate 12,642,866 of CM021770.1, forward strand.
CTCTGTAAAATGTGGAGGATAGCATCTCCAGCTGAGATAGGACTGTATTTCACAAAAACAGATTAGGGAGTTTAAAGACAGTTAAATCTGACCAGTTATTATATATTGTGATAATATGCTACAAATAATCAGTGTATGAAAACCAGAAAATATCAATGAAACAGTTCCGCACTGCAGATGGTTTTGATATAAATTCAAAAATATCTCATAACCCAAGGTGTTATTTAATAATGTGAGTAAAAATATAATTGCAGTGCAAGGAAACGATGGAAACATTTTTTTTTTTTTTTTTTTTTTTCTTCCCTAAAGCTGGTGATCTGTATTTCTTTTTTCTTAGAAAATGTTGAGAATACTTGTTTTCACTCAGATTGCAGACAGTTGAAAAATCTCAGTAAATGCTGTAACGGCGGGTCCTGGATATTCTCCAAGAACTGCAAATGGACAGTGCTCCCCACATGAAGCAGAAAACTGGTGGCATCTGAGTGGTGTCTGGGTGCCATATTGCTCCAAGAGCAATTACAGTTCCAAGCTAAGAATTTCTGAATCTTGATGGTAGGGAAATTCTACTCTGTAAAATGAACCCATCTCTGCTAATCATTCTCTCTCGTTCAACAGAGTAATAGAATATTAAAACACTGTGAGCACAATTCATTCATCTGCTGTCCTCCAGCATGATACAAACATCACTGATTTAATAATTGTAAATAACCCGATAAACATCCTTCTGTTTCATACACGAATAAAAATGTAACAGAATGACTTCATTTCTTGTGATTTCTACCCTTTGATAATTTAACCTACACTATTTTTAAACAATGATTAAAAATGTCATGTTCAGTAATTAATATTTATATACAGTTAGCAGAGGGCTAGTTACCATGGTCCACAGTTGCTGGACTTTGGCACTAAGGCAAGGAGGAGGGCTCACACATTCTGTTCTGAAGCTGGAGCAACCACCCTGAACACACAGGAAGGACTGAAACATCACTGAATTACTTTCTATGCACTTGTTTCACACTCTCAGTCATACACAGTGATTCAATATCTAGAGTGATCTCTCTTTTTAAACTCTCTATTCACTTTCCATTTTGTCTCACTACTTCTCAAAAATCAAACTGAGCCCTAGGCCATGGATCTCACCTGAGATTTGCTTGTACTATCCTCTGCACTGCTTGCTGGTTATGTATCTCCCCTCCGTATATTTTTATTTATTTATTTTACATGTGACAGCTGGGTCTGTCTGCTTTGCTCTATGCTGTGCCTAGTTCCTCCAGGCCCCACTCTCTATCAGCAACAGTGAAAAACTTTTAATGAATCTGTAGCTCCAGCACAATTTTGAAAGGCAAAACTACTGCTGTGTGTTGAGAAGAAATAGAGCAAAATGGTATTGGTATTGGTATTTACCCTTCTCTGTTTCTTAGAAACAGAAATTAACCATGAGATCATGTGCACTCAGGTTGACTAGGGGTCTGCTCCTCAGTTATGCTAAGAATGCTCTGACTGCATAAATGGTTTTAAAACAGATGTAAACCATAGAATGAACACCTTCTATGGGGAGCCCTTATCCTGCGCCACTGCATAGCATCACAAAGCCTATGGGTTTTTACAGAAGCATTGCTTCCAGAGCCCAAATATAGACAAAACAGGGGACTCAAGCAGTTTCAGCCTGTGGTCCATACAGTATTACAGAGGATCTGCTAAAGGAATGTAAAGAAAAAATGTATTTTCTCAAGCTTCAACCCTCAGCACACAGGTCATACCTCCACTGAAATAATCCCACAAAGTGGAAGATATCAAAAAACATTGCAAAATCAGTCTTTACTTCTATATTTGACCGGGGCTAATAGAAAGTATATTCATGTACAGAAAGCACAACACTCTGTGTCAGGATATAGGTGTTTTAAAGCCCTGTCTATTCTTCTGCACTGTTAGCTTTATTAATTGAGTCTCAGGTGCCAGAGTATGAACACAAAATCTGGACTGTGTTACAGTGTGCTCTAACAAATAAAGAGGGCCATCTGTAAAAACAGGTGATTAAAAATATCTGCTTAGAAATATCCACCTGAAAGATGATTACAGATTTGAATCTTTTATCTGACAGTTGAATGTGGCAGCTTATGAAATAAATATGCTTTCCCTCTTCCAAATTCCTCCCAGTAAGTAGAGGAGGTCATCTGCCTTTATTGCTAGTATTTAATCTACAGCAGTTCACTGTCCTTTAGCAGCATGAAAAGCCTCTAATCAACTGGTAGTGTGGACCCCAGCTGGAAAATGCTGTACACAGTAGTGAAGTTGATACTGGTTCAGAATGAAAATGTACCGCTAGACTTGCTTAAAGCTACAGGTAGCAAATCGCTGCTCCTAGCAGGTTAGTCAGTTTGGACTGGACCTTTGCAGTTCTTGCAAGGTGTCAATGTTTGCAAGAAAATGACTAAAATGACTAAGTATTTGCATGCAACAGCCCATTTCTTCCTCTGTTCTTACTCTTTTGAATAATTTATGAAAAAAAAATAATAATAATTTTGAACAGCACACCATTTACCTGACGAAGAAATAAGTAGACAATATAAAACATGGAAACATTATGTGTGCATGTCATTTTAGCCCAACAGTTGCTAGCAGGCTCCCACAAACATCTCTTCTCGGGCATAAATTAGTCACTAGAAAATACACAGACATGACTTTACCAGTAAGGACGGGACTCAAGACAAATCCTCTACAGATGTATGACAATACAGTTGCTGGAAGATGTCTTCATAAATGCCCTCAGCAGATCTATCAGATGGAATACTTCACACACTAATTCCTCAAGGCATTATATAGAATATAGAAGTATTAATCAACTGTATGAACAAAGATGCAGACAGCAACTAAAACGAAGGCGTGTACATGCAGTTCTTACATTTTGGTGGATTTTAGCAACTTCATTGAACGGTGCCAGATAACAGAGGCTGCCTCAATAAATGCACTCAGGAAACCTGTGAAGGTAAGTCAAACTGTGTGTAAGCTGCTACAGCAGTCAGCAGGGAGCAGCCCTGTAGTCAGAAGTCAGGGATATGCACCAATATAGCTGATAAAGAAAAACAAAACAAAACAAGAACAACCAACCCCCTTCCCCACCAATCCTAACACTAAACAAAACAAAAAGCTATGATTAGATCACAAGCAACCATGCTGGTGAAAAAGCAAAGAAGAAAGGGGTCAAGTTTCCCCTTAGTGACATTCATTCAGATGTGAGGGCTTTGGGGTCCTGCACAGCAGGCCCAAGACTTCTGGTCTCACTCATGTGCAAGTCAATGAGGAACTGATGAAACACAAAGGAGAAAGCTAGTTGTCCACACCATCTACTGGGACTACTCTACAGACACACTGAAATGTGATTATTCCTGCCCGTGAAACAGAAGGTAGAGTCTAAATTCTGTTAAGTCCTACTAAAATGCCTCGGTCAAGAAGAGTAGCAGAGAACTTTACGTGTGGAGACCAAATACCTGGATATCTAATGCTTTCTTTTCTGCAAAGAATGTGGGAAGGAAGCAGAAGTGATAGGGCAACCCATGCTTTCAGCACTCTCCTTATCCCTGGTGCCTGCACCCTGACCCTTCTCTCAGGTGGTGCTGCTGCCGTGTCAGAGTTCTCCAGGAGCACACCTCTGTGCTGCATCTCTGTCTCATAAGCTCAGCTATGTTTGTTAGTACCTATGAAACTTTGCTCTGGGAGACTGTCAATACTTCATTAAAATTATTCAAAATGAGCTTCTTTATAAGAAAAGCATTTCTCTTGAGGTCCCTTCCAACCCCTACAATTCTGTGATTCTGTGTGATTATTTATTCCTTCAGCCAAAGTACTTAGAGCAAAAGGATAAAACAACAGGCAGAACTATAAATATGTTTTCCTTTACGAAATGCTTGATCTTTCAAGCACTGTTATCCTCTTTTCATTACAGTTACTCCCATCTATGGCTAGGAGAAACATATGGCATATTGTGTGAGCCCAAGAAACCCTGTCAGCAGGCATGGACATTTCCAGGGCAGTGCTGGGAAACTACTCAGCCCCCTTTCTCCCTTTTCATCACCAGGACAGGGCTGGGAACTGTAAAATTTTTCTAGAAAGTTGGAACTAGGATAGCAGTACTCCACCCTGTTAATAGTTTTCCCATCGTTTCCCTCAGGACACAAGGTATTTTCTAGATTATCTTTCCTTTTACTGCACGTGGGGGAGGAGGGAGGTTTTCCCAATAGTCTTCATTGCTTTTAACTCTTTGCAGAGAGGACACTGTTAGAGAAGTACACTGAGGTACAATATGTATATTTATACAATATATACTATCTCTATATATTATTATTGTCCATTCTTTATTTTCTTCCTCTCCATACATTCCCTAACTTCTGTAATTCGTCAGAGGAACCCTGTCAGGCAGAGGACAAGTAGAGATCCTGATGAAAATCTGATTTAAAAGCACACTACACAAATGCCTACCAAGGAAGTTATTGCCTACTCCCCCATACCCCCCCTTTTTTTTTTTTCCTCCCTATAATGATCCATGAATTCTTGTTTGTCTTTAGGAGTCAGCTGTACCCTAAGACAGAATGAGGTACCACATATTTTTAAATAACTACTATAATAATCAATTTCATGGGTTCTCCAAGGTTGAGAGCAAATTAACCAATCAACCTCCACTTTAATCAACTCTTAGGTGATTAGGGTAAGTGATTTGCAAGGCAGTACGAACAACACATACCAGCTTGCTGAGTTTCTGCTGACTCAAGAAGCCTTCTGTGTTTGCATAATAGATCTAATAAAGACCAAGAACTACAGCTGTGGAAAGCTGCCTGATATGAAATATTCTGTGAAGGATGTCATGATGATAATCTTTCTACTGCTCTCAAATGCATAACTCAAGTTGGATATATGTTTTGTTTGCACACATGCCCAATTACTGGCTAGTACCTCCCAGAGTGCAGCTTTTCAGAGCAATAATAAAAACCATAGGCTGCCTCTATTTAATGTTAAATACCTAATATGACTAATCAAATGGTCCTGTTCCATGCCATTGTGCTTCTTCCTCAAATAATGCTTTTTGGACTATCTTAAGTGCCCTCCTGAGGAAAACCAAAACAAAACAAAATCCACAAAATTTCTGAATGTGAAGAGTTCCTCAGGGTCCTGTCCTTATCTACTGGCTTAGGGACATGCAAGATGCCTGCTGATGCTGGAATTAGTAAGTAGTTTAAATACATGTGGCATATTTTTCTGGGAACTTAAGTGCAAACGTATCTCGTGTTACAAATTGTTCTCTCCAAATGTGAGATGAGAGTCAGGGTAAAACTGTGTCTGAATCCCGACCATTTAAGAGGATTAAGTCCAGAATGCAGGGCAAGTTATCCAGAAGCCTTTAAGATGCTGAACACCTGTAGGCTCAGGTGTTCCCCCAAGAAAGATGCAGATGTTCAGTGTTTCTGAGGATTTGTCCTAATAATATTAATAGCAACAGCAATTGTCAGGGAACTTTCTCCAGAGAGAACGTGCAGAAAAATCAAATAATTATACAATTGAATCAAGGTACTTTAAATAACAGGAACTACTTAAAACTACACAGTGCCTCAGGTACACGTACTGAGCTCCAGGGACAGGCAGGCTCTGCAGTGTAAGAAGCGCAATTGCTCCTTTTGCCGAAGCTATCTTTTCCCTCCTGCATAACAGTTATACCTCCAGCCCCACTGAATCTCAGCCGCATTTTCTGGCTTCTTTTCACATCAGATACATCCTCACAGTCCTGATCTTGTATAAATCGACAACTAAGCACCAGGTAGACAGCTCACCAGCCCACTTGAGGATGTGGGAATCAGCTACTTCCAAAGGCTTCTCCTGCTCTGGGTTTCAGGGAGAACAACAGCTGGACAATGTGAGCCGAGTGTCACTGAGAAATATTTGTCTGAATTCTCAGTCGGTCTCAGCACAGGGAATTGCTGTAGCTTCTGAAGCTAGACAAGAAACTTCAAGACTCCAAAGCCAACAAGTAGAAACTGCATTGGGTGCTACAGAGGTGGGTTTATCAGGGCCTCTCTCCCACAGCTGACACAGAAATTACTGCAGCTTTATTATTATAATTATTATGGCTGTTCACCATTCAGCCATGAACACAAAATATGCAAGTATACCACAGTAGAAAAACAACACAAAACAAAAGGAAATGATTTTTTTTTTTTTTTTTTTCCCCACAGACTGCTTTGTGCAGAAAATAATTTAGTTTCTCTCCCAGCATCCTCTGATGAAAATAGGACAGCAAAAAACCTGACATACTGCCCTTCTGCTTACAACACCTCCTGTGAGAGCTTTTTTTTTGTAGGGCTATATGGTTAATCAGCAAAATTTCTGAAACTGCAAATATTAATAAAGGTAAGGAAAATGAAGCCTTCAGAGGATTTCTGTGAGACAAAATAGGTAAAGCAAATAAATTTTTTTCCCCATTATTAAAATCCCATGTAGCCAAATGAGGCTAGATCATCTGGTGCTGTGGCTACAGTCCAGTCACTGGAGTTTGAAGTCAGGCATCACTGTTTTCTTGCTGTATGATTGTTGTATAGGGTTGATGTAGCTTTAATGCACCCTTACACAAGTTTTAAACTACCTCAGGCATATACCAATAGTAGTCTAGTTCAGCACTAACGTTTAAAACTAGCTCAGGTTGATTTAACACTATTCCGCAATCACAGCAGTAACAATTTTGTGAGAAGTGTTTGGAGGAAACTAATTGCCATAAGATATAACCAGATTTATCCACTGGAATGACTGGGACACTTTCTGAGACAAAGACAGGTTTTAGATTCTTTACCATTTTTTCTTTCTTCGTGCACAGACTAATGACCACAGCTGCTCAGTGAAACCCTGGTCAAATAATATTTTTCTTATCCACTTCTATGTATTATTCATCCAGATACCATTAACAAGCCTTCATTTCATATGAAAAACTAAAACTGCACATCTGCAAAGATATCCTAAAATGTGCCTGATTTTAAGCATTTTTTCTTAATGTACACAGAAGTCACCTATGAATTTAAGTAGTTTTTAATCAAACACAGTTCTTAAAGACAGTAAAAAAAAAAATTCAGCAAAATAAATCTATTTGAAACACACACACAACCAATTGATCTTCAAACCTGGTGACCTTGGATTTTCTTGGGATGAATATTACTCCACAAATAGTGAAACACAACATAAATCTCTATGAAATTATCAACTGAAAACCATGTGCCTTTTAATATGGTAAACTAAATGCAGACATTCCCCAAGAATTTTTTCTCCAAGAATCTTTTCTTATTTTACATGTATTTATTTACAGATTTTCGTGTATTTATGTTCGGAATGTCTGTTCTCAGCATTAATCAGATCAACATGCTTGTAAATGTGTATTTTTTATTTTTTTTTTCATAAACTTGTGTGGGCCACTAATCTCAATAGCCCTAATAAAAAGAACTGTGTGGCAATTAACTCTAACCCATCCATATATGTAAGCACTGTTACATACTGGGAGCAAATTATCAGGGTAAATCATTTATGTTATAATAACAACATCTAGAGTACAGTGAATATCTGGTTACATTTACATGCATTCCAGCATACTTTAGGAAATTAAAGGAAACATATCCAAAGAAAAAAAACTACTGTTTATTTCTGTTATATAATACCTTCATGTTTTTCAAATCTTTTCTCATTTTATCACATAAGACATTTTAAAATCAAGCTGTGAAATAAGAAATATTAAGTGGCAAATCTCTTAAGTGACTTTATTTTTAGGAACTTGAAAAACAAGTCACTTGTAATGTTTCTTCGTCTGAATTTTGTGGAAAAGCCTTACTTTCTATTAGTGTTTTCAAAGAGAAAAACAGACACTGGGGCAGTCTAAAAGTATCTGGTGCAATAAAATAACATCTGTTCATAGAGTCTTCAGGCCCTCACCTCTGCTCCTGTGAGCATGCTGTTGCATTTTTATGCTGCCTCCAGAGTGCTCTACTACTTGTCATGTGAACAGAAGAGTAATGTACTCCCCATCTCTTTTGTAACCTACAGCACTCAGGTAAGAGAGGACATGGCAGGAGGACACGTGGCCAGGCCACTCGGGATCAACCACAGCACCCCAGCTCCTGTCCCACCCTCTTGAGGAGCTGTCAGCCCTGGCCAGGATCACCAGTGCTGCAAAACAGGACCAGACTGGGATACAGCGGGATGGTTGTCACAGGAGCAATGCTCAGGACACCTGGGAGCGAACCAGAGGAAAGGAAGGGCCTACCTCCAGTCACTAGAGGAGTCCCCCAAGGCTCGGTACTGGGGCCAGTCCTCTTTAACATCTTCATCGATGATCTGGATGAGGGGATTGAGTGCACCCTCAGTAAGTTTGCAGACGACACCAAGTTAGGTGCGTATGTCGACCTGCTCGAGGGTAGGAAGGCTCTGCAAGGTGATCTGGATAGGCTGGACTGATGGGCTGAGGCCAACGGTATGGAGTTCAACAAGGCCAAGTGCCGGGTCCTGCACCTGGGGCACAACAACCCCAAACAGAGCTACAGGCTGGGAGATGTGTGGTTAGAAAACTGCCTGTCAGAGAAGGACCTGGGAGTATTGGTTGACAGTTGGCTGAATATGAGCCAGCATTGTGCTCAGGCGGCCAAGAAGGCCAACAGCATCCTGGCTTGCATAAGAAACAGCGTGGCCAGCAGGTCTAGGGAAGCGATTGACCCCCTGTACTCGGCTCCGGTGAGGCCGCACCTTGAGTACTGTGTTCAGTTTTGGGCTCCTCACTACAAGAAGGACATGGAGGTGCTCAAGTCCAGAGAAGGGCTGCGAAGCTGGTGAAGGGTCTGGAGAAAAGTCCTATGAGGAGCGGCTGGGGGAGCTGGGACTGTTCAGCCTGGAGAAGAGGAGGCTCAGGGGCGACCCTATTGCACTCTACAGTTACCTGAAAGGAGGCTGTAGCAAGGTGGCGGTTGGTCTGTTCTCCCACATGCCTGGTGACAGGACGAGGGGGAATGGGCTGAAGTTGCGCCAGGGGAGGTTTAGGTTGGATATTAGGAAGAACTTATTTACTGAACGGGTTGTTAGTCACTGGAATAGGCTGCCCAGGGAAGTGGTTGAGTCACCATCCCTGGAGGTCTTTAAAAGACGTTTAGATGTAGAGCTTAGGGATATGGTTTAGTGGAAGACTTGTTAGCGTTAGGTCAGAGGTTGGACTGGGTGATCATGTAGGTCTCTTCCAACCTAGACTATTCTGTGATTCTGTGATACATATCAGCACAAGAAATTACTCATCGGCACAGTAATCACCCACAGGGCTCTCAGGGTTAATCAATTAATACTCTATGTAAATCACATGTGAACCTGTCACCTGTTTGCCAGCACTTCGCTTTGAGCAGTCTGTTTGATATTGGATTATTTTAACATTCCCGAAAGCCTCGTGACCCCAGAAGGGCACAGCATGGTTGCAGACCTCCAAGCCGTGCCTGAGCTCAGGAACAGTGCAGGAGCGCAACGCAGGCACCTTGCTGCAGCCTTGTCTTGGCAGGCCTCTGGCCCCACAGCCTCCCTGACGCAGGCCCAGCATCGCTCATTCATTTCAGCTCTGCTAACAGTGGCACATATTAAAGCTTTGGATTTCAATATAACCAGCCTGCTCAGCTACAGGAAAGCCAGTGTCTTTTAAAACACTTTCCAAAACCAATAAATAAAAATGATGACAGTTTAGTTACTTATTTACTGCATTTTGAATGACTTGAGTGTTTGTATGACTTTATTAACTCACTTCATTCCCACTCATATTCCTACTTATTTCACTTACTTAATTCCTACTCATAAACTATTTCATCATTATTTGAAACTTTTCTGATTCTTGAGAATGAATGAAAACAACAAAAAAGTACTTCATGAATATAAATGCATGAACTTTTCAAGTTCAAGCCAGTACAGCTTCTCCGCAGATGACAATGGTATCTAGGATTTTGGACAGTTTCACATACAAGGTTTACCTCGGCCCATTATAAATGTGACTCTACCTTCACAAAATACGTATATCGTTACTGAATCAGTCTCACTCTACTGCAACGTTTCTTTGCTCTCACAAAGGCCCAGAGATAACACTAACCAACTCCAGTGCAAGAACTTAAGGTAACACCTTTCCAAGTGAAAATTATGGTGTTTTGGCAAAATCAGACTATTTCAGAATAGCAGATATTTTGTTTCAGATATCTTTTAAGAATATTAGTTCAAAAGTCTAATTTTCTCACTTAATCTACAACAGTGCTTCCTTTCCTCTGCTGGAACATGCTTGCTGCGATGCATTGCAGCACTGTGACGGCCACAGCAGGTCACTGCCTTCCTTCAGAAAGGCAAAATGGCAGACATGCCCAGTTTGGAGGAGGACATATGAACGTCTGTATTTCTCATAAGGCACTGTTGAGGATGCTATAGGATTTTAGACAGAATATTTTGGTTCTAAATTTCACATTAATATCTGTGTAATGTACTTGAGAGATTTAAACAAGTTTCTTTCTTTTCCATTTTGGTCAAAATTAAAGTCTCCATTCCTGAATATTTCTAGCTCGGTTTCTACTAGATCTGCTTTGGGTATAAAGTAGCTCTCTCCAGGTACTAAGTCAGTCAACATGTTCTGAAGATGATTTAGTTTGGCTAGACTGTAAATTGGTTGTTTAGCCTTTGAAGGATAGGTTCAGAGAACACACAAGCATTCTGATTCATATTCAAGTCACTTCTACCTTGAGTACAGAACTGTCAGGTTCCCTAACCTGGCTGTTCCTGCCAGGCTGAGAAATGCCATAAAGAAAACATGAAGCATTTCCCCAAACAGTCATAATGCTTCTTCTTACCAGATCACAGAGTACCCACTAGGAGCGTCTCCACTTGCCTGTAAATAAGAATGCTATGAACTCTGTCACAGTAAGCTAGGGCAATTTCAGTCAGTTACTAAATCTGCGTATTTGAGATTATTAGGAAATAATTTGTTTCTATTTGCAAGTTTTCTACCAAACTACCCAGTAGTAGATCCTACTTATGGAGTGGAAGAGGAGCCATGAGGATCATCTACCAAATTTGGCTCAAATCTGTATACTAACCTCTATTACTACCTCAAGAAAGCTAAAACAAAGATAAAATATTTACTCCACATCTTTGTTAAGCAACAATGTTTTCCTTTGTATTCTTCATTACATTTCTGTTAGGAAATGGTTGCTGACAAAGACAGTTGATCTTACATTTTTTTGAACTCCTTTCAGTATAAGATACTGAAAATAGGAAATAATGTTCCTAGTGAAGAGTCATGATAGCAGAGTTGAACTCTTGTAGATAGGCAGGCAGAGCATGATAACTTATTCTGCATACAAACCAGTCACTAACTGCAAATTACCTTCTCTAGGAACAACATTAACAAAGCACGCAGGCCGAGGCTCCACAAACTGCAAATTTGGCTTTTGTTCTCAGCACAGGAACTTTACTCATGTTGAGGATGACTGGGCCTCAGCTTCTGCCCTGAAGAAATTTATTCACCAGTCTGAAATTTCTGTTTGTTTTCGGTGTTTGCTCAATATGTAAAGGTAAGCATGTGCCTGGTCTCCTACAGAGACCTATTTTATTTGCCCCAAAGGACAACATTCACTCCTTTTAAAGTAATTACATACATTGTTTTATGTAAAATGCTTTTAATTGCATAAGTCCTTTCTAATAACACCATACATAAAAGAAACTAGCCAGACAGCTTTTCCTCAGACTTAGGGAATTAAGATCAAACTTCACCTTTAACTCCAGCTTTTAATGCTTAGACTTCAAAACATGGCCAAGAAACTATACATCTGGCAGCATGGCTCTTAGTGTATTAATCTGTTCCAATCCAGTGTGAGGCCTGAGTTAACGAATCAATGATGCTGGACATCATCCTCAGGGAAGTTTTGACTTCATCGTGCTGTTTTTTATATTGATGGCATGTTGCTGCAGAACTAAAACAGACACCTGCTCTGGCTCAAAGGCATGTCTTTCACATGATTCAACTAATAGTGTCATATGAAAAGGAATTTATCACTGAATTTTGCACACACTAAAATCACCATCTATATAGTTCAAGACTGGCCTGATCCTTAAGCTGCTACAGTACATTATCGTGCAGTGTTGTGCCAAATAAGCTGAACTGGTTCTGGGTGACTGGTCTGGGTACCAGAAAAAACATGGCCATACTAGCATGCCGGTCTAGTTAAGTATAATATCCCGATCTACCTTTTTTTTTTTTTTTCTATAGTAATATACCAAACAAAATAATTTTGGTGGAAATTTACTGCAGTCAAATTACTACTGCTTCTATTAGCTAAGTTAAATCCAGTCATTTATACACAGCAGGTATGTGAGTATCCCTCCTGAGTCCCTGAAAACTAATGCAATAGGAAAAACATCATCAGTGCAGTTTTTTTCCAACAGCGATGCCACTGGTACATCCAGCACCATGCACCCAACATGCAGCAATTCATCCGATCTACTCAGGCAGCCTTACAAAGCTCTGTATTTCACACTTGGACCACACAGCTTTTTCCTAGTGAGAAGTACAGCCTAGATGCTACGGAGAGGACTGAGCTCAGAAACGCTGATGAGATTCCACATTTATCTTCCTGCTGAAGAGGTGGCTTCTCTAGCCTCATCCTTTCATACTGTCTCTGCCTTTTCAGTCCTTTCACACTATTTGCACTCAGCCAAGGCACTCAAAGACAATGATCTCATTTTTGTCCTCCTCCTGAGACCTGGATGTCAGGGGGTTGTGTGCTTTGTCACACACAGCAGGACTGCTCTCAGCCTCTCGCTCAAGTGCTGCGATCCATGTGCTGCGAGGGACCGTGCCCTGCTTTGCCTGGCAGCCGACCTGCTGCTACGGACCGGGCAGCCACCAGCCGGGTAAGCCCGCTGCCTGGATTGAAAGCAGGAAGCCAGCCCAAAGAAAAGAGTCCATCTGTTATCCTCGTGGGGAACAAGGATGGTTTTAATCCATGGGACTCAGCCTTTACCCTCTATTCTCTCGTACAATCCCTTTTGTGTTATTCACAACAGAATACAGGGTAGGACTCAATGCAAGCAGATTTCTAGACAATGACACCAATTCAAACATATTTTATTAGAATTCCAGCAGGTATTTGCTTGGTGGCTCTGTGAGGCCAAAGTGGAAAGATGTTATGATTTAAAGTCTTTTAAGGGGAGAGGAAAAGTGTCAGGAAGACATACCACCTTTGCATGAGAGCAAACAACACACACAAGTACTTAAAAAACTGCTGCCGTGACAGCCCCATATCAGGCTCCATTGAAATCAATGCTTCCTGTGCCAGTCCCTCCCTGCTAGAGACATTCAAGCCTCTTATTCTTTCCTTGCCAGACACTTCAAGATCTCACAAACCATTATTATAGCCACTGAACAAGGACAGATGATTAGCTACTTTTTGTCACTAATCCTATGTTTGTCTTCTCATCACTGTTTTCAGTCTTCATTAAAGTTTATAAATAGAAAATTAAAGAGAAATGTTCAAATTCCCTCAGTGAAATTAACTGAAAAAAGAAAAGACCTATGATGCAAGAACCATGGTCTGGTGCTGGACAGATGGTTATCAAAAAAGTCAGGCCAGCCAGGCTTATCAGGCCTTCAGTCCTAGACAGGATTGAAAGCACCAACATGTCAGCTCCTGAGAACAACTGCCCAGAGAGGACCTGACAAGGGCTGGGAGCTATAAATAAAAGAAATAAACCACCATGTAGAACAAAATAGGTACCATTTTACAAATTCTATTACCTCTCTGCTAAATTTATTAGAAGAAAAAAATTCCCACTTTCTGTTACTGAATGCTTTCCCTGAATATTTTCTGTACTTTTGCACATTCATGATGCTTTTGCTGGCATTCTAATTGGTTGATCTTGTGGTGCTAATCTTAAACAGGAGGGAATTTTGTTTCAGTGATGAGTCTATAAACAATAAATAAAGCAATACTGCTATCCAGCTTCACTTAAAACCTCTTGAAACTTATTAAGCCTTTGCTATCATAGGACAATTTTTTCAGAACAGTCCTGCTAATGTCTAAAACATGTGATGTCCATTTATATATATAATCAGCGTTATTGTTAAAGACAAAGTCTTTTTTTCTTTTCTGTTTTTTACTTGTAGCAGAAAGTGATCATTTTGTTAGGGTTAAAAAATAATTTTTTTTTTTTTTTTCTTCTTTTATAGTGTAGAATTTCTTTGTTCATCCTAGTAAACATTTTCTATTACATCTTGAAATCAACTTTCTTGTTTAAGAGACCAATGTACTCACCATTCTGAAAGAGATCTTGAACTTACTGCAATGCTCTCAGTGCTAGCCCATATGAATTATTTCACCAGACACACCCTCAGATCACACCTTTTCCACAACTGGCGACTCATTGTTCTACTGTGATTGAATAAAACACACAGAATTTTTCCTTCCCCCACTGTTTCCAGTTCCATAGCTTCCAAATTATATTACAAATTCTCGCTTTAAAGTTTGAACACTAAATTAAACCCCACTGCTGTTGATACAGACCAGCACCCATCTCTTCTGGGACATTCTTATCCTTCTGCTTGTAGGTGACGCTTCCTTCATCCACTCCTCCTCGTCATTACGTAATGTCTATTTTTGCTACCCAGATCATTAATGAAAATATTAATGAAGATTAGTCCCAAGAGTGGTCCCCGAGGAGATACCTGCCTGCAGCCTCACACCCCCTTTCAGCACAACCCTCTGTCAGTTCTTTTTAGCCAGTGCCTCAAACACTTTACAGTCTTGTACTAATCCCCTTCTTGCCTGGCTTTGCTAATAATTTCCCATGTGCCATTGTATCAAATGCTTTACTGAAGACCAGAAAGAACTACCACATTTCCCTTGTCTTCAAACAAGCTATTAGAGAAATGTAGGAACCAAGGGTTCTGTTTAGATAAAAATCTCAGAAAGAAAAAGGTACTGTACTGGAGGGAATAGCAGGGAAGGAAACATGTAAGGGAGAAAAAAAGATAGGATGCTAGGATGTGTTGGGCCTTCCAACTAAAACAGGTGTCATTTAGCACCTCTATGAGTGAGTTGGAAGAAGAAGACAGAAAAACATTGGCTCCTAAATATATATATATATATATATATATATATATTTCAGGATAGTAAGAATGAAGAGGATTCTGAGAAGTAAAGATATTATGTAAGAGAGACATTCCCCACGAACAGTCCTAAGCAATTACACTTCTGAGTATGACGACAGAAGAGATTTGACCCACTCATGTTCCAAGCAGCCAGCATCGGCCTTTTGTGGATCACTAACTGTGATGAAATAATTTTCCATCTGTGATTATAATACAAAGAAAATTAACTGAGGTGTATTCTGTCTTGTCTCCTCAACTCCCAAGCCTTCCACCTGCATCCAACAATTCTGACACACTGCACTGCGCATGTGCAGTGCCCAGCTACAGAGGAGTGATCAGTTTAGAGGAGTTAACTCAGACTGGCAATTCAGCCACTTTTTTTTCCCTGCTAGAGACTTATTGTCACATTAAGATAAATGATTAAGAAATTAAGAAATTATTAAGGTTTTCAGTGCAAATTTGTTGACCTATTCCAGATAAAAGTGTCATTCAAATTATTGTAGCAAATAACTGAAATTGTATATTCCCCATTGTTGAATGGAAAAATTCTCTGTTAAATACGATAATATCATGTTTCATTCATTACTTCATAGTGTTGTAGTAAATCACACTTTTAAAATGGACTTTTGGAAAAAAGAATCAGAACACTTGAACTGAAAATACACTTTCTGTGCATATTTTTTTTCATTGAACATTTTCAATGCACTTAAAAAAAAAATCAAAATTCTCTTTACAATATAATGGGTAATTTTTAAAATAAACTCAGTCCATCTAATTCTGTTTATTTTGGACAAAAAGTGACTTGCTGCCTTGTACTCAAGTTTTTTTAAAAATACGCACTTATTATTTTAACAAAAATATATATATTTTTTTCCTTCCAAAGTGGTAGGTTCAAAGGGTTCATATGAAAACAAAAGCGTTTCCTATCAGAGTGTACAGACTGTACAGAGCAGCACAGGACATTATGATCTGGCAAACTATTTAATTTCACACATCCTCGGTGCTACAAAGGGAACTTCATTTCAGTCCTAAGTAAATCAGCTTGGCAAAGGCAGTGGAGAAGCAACCTAAAGAATCCTTGGACCAGCCAAGTAGCACAGACCTTCTTTCCAGACTTGGGAATGAAATAACAGAAGTCAAGATCTCTTTTTGTGGTCCTGTTTTGACCTGCCTACAGATTGGGATGCTTGAATTTCATCTCTCTGCCTCTATTTAGAGTCTATTTGAAAGCCTGATGACATTGGCTTTGTGTGGGTGAGGTGGATTTCCCCTACAGTGCATGTCAGCACAGTAACACTTGAAATGCAAAACACAAACATCTTAACAGTGCTAAATGTCCTCATTATTCAAAGGCATGGAAACAGGCCAGAAACTCTGTTCAGATTACCAGTGAGCCATTCAAGCCAGCTGTACAAAAGTAGATATTATAACTTGTGAGAAGGGACAGCAAAATAACGTCTCAGTTGACTGTAGGAACAGAAGCAATGACAGTATAGATAGTATATAGCACTTAATCCTTATAATCTGAAAGGTGAGAAAGTATCAAGAGGGCTGTATTAATTGAAATATATCTGATTTAAAGATTATGGCTGTTGCTGAGAGATAAATGAGAAAAATGGAAAGGAATAATTTTGTACTTGATACTGGAATTACTTGCCCCAGAAAGAATAATGTCTCAGACGCTGCCTGACCATGAAATGTTGCAGAAGCAGGGAACTTAGGGTTCTCTCATGTCCTTCAACAGACAATGAGTGCCATTTTAAAGAAAACAATACTAAAAGAAATCAGCCTCAGCTGGCTGAAGAGCTTTTTTTTTTTTTTTCATTCTAACATTCCTCATGTTCTTCATTATGTGTCTTTTTTTAAACATTACACCCCTCAATTAACTCATAATTGCTGTCCATGTCATATGAATTATGCAGCATTTGATGCAAATTCAGGTTTCCTAGCAGTGAACAAATCTAAGGCCATTTCAGAACCCAGTGTAATTACAAAAGTAATCACTGTAGACTGAGGAAGAAAATGAGTATCACCTACTTTTTTGATTGTTCTTGGTTTGTATGGTACTTCTGCACTAAGTTTCCCTTGGGCTGCTGTGAAAGTGCAATAGCAGTGGAGAGCCTAATACTGGTGTAAATGAGCACAGTTCGGGAGAAGTCAGTGGATACATCCCAGTTTACACCAGCTGTTTCTCCTAATTCAAATTTTATCCTTGATAAGTGCTTAACCGAGGTTCTCTTTACAGAACTAAAATCTGAATGGAAAATATGAATAACAAAAGCAAAAACAAGTCTTACAATATACTATGCTCCAAATTATTAAATGTTGAAAGATACCACATTTATCTAAAATAGCAGGATGAGGCTGCAGAAGATTAGTGCATCAAATATATAAGTCAACTTGTAGAACAGTGAACAAAGGAATGCTTTCTTCAACTCTTTATATCTGCATTTCTGCAACCATCTATAAATTAATAATTGATAAAATGTTAAGAAGGCATGTAGATTCTAAGTGATTTTTGATGATCTCAGAATACTAAGATTCTAAGAGTTTTGACTCATGTCAATAAATATTTACCTAATAGAACTGTGTACATCAAACTTTTTCCACTCTACCCAGACCCAACACAGAAAAAAAATATTTCAGAGATTGGTTTTAGGCTGGGAATATATTTGATCATCAAACATCCAGACATTTACAATTTCTTCCAGATTTTAAAGAAGAATATATATATATATTGCTAGCCTTGATATCAAGGTGATCAGTGGGAACTTTGGCACAATACAAACCAAAAAGTGAAAATAAACAAATCATATTAAGGAGCTCAGGATGAACTTCTACAGACATTTCTTTGCTAATGTGATATTTACAGTGTAGAGAGGAACAAAGGAATCCAGAACTGCTGTCTTTGTGGAAAGGAGACTGTGTTTGCCAAGACCAAGAGGAAGGATCTTAAAACAATCAAGATGTCCAATTAAGAAAGCCTGGACAAGTCTCAGCTCTGTAGGTGACCAGGAAAAATTATATTTCAGATGCTCTGTAGAAAGTTTGTGCATGACATGAGTTCTCTACTTGAGGACCTAGAGAGATGCAAAAAACAAAGATGATCTCCAAATTACAGAAAGGATGGTGGCTTTATTCACAGTTATCAATTAAAGGATGTAGTAGGAGAAGTGAAGGGGATTAACAGCTCTAATTTAAAGAGTCTGGGATTATACTGAGGGCTAGATGTGCACACAGACATCAGAGAGAAAGAGGCTGGGATATTAGTTTAGACAGAAAAAAGTGATTTGGTATTAGTGGGGTACAGCTATGACCCTTCAGCACAGAAATGGTAGCAAAGTGAGATAATACCATTTGCACATGCCAGAGATAAAAAGCAGAGGGAGGAAATGAGGCAGTCAATGACAGAACTTGCGGGACTCCCACAGAAAGTGGTGGGTGCAGGGAGAGGAGATCCAGGAGAGGCAGGGACAAGGAGTGCTTGGAGGGGCAGGAAGAGAAGCAGAAACAGAGAAAACAAAAAAACAAGGGGGACGACATGACTCCAAGAAGTGAATACAACCAGTGTCACAGGTGGCTGGCATGTCAAATGAACAAGTCTTAAAGCGTACATGCTTTCAGAGTGCATTGGCCCCAGTTCAAGGGAATTTGAGCTGATGCAAAGCTTTGCATTGAAACAAATTGATGCTGAGCTTGACTAAATGCAATCTTGATCTTTCACAATTTACTTTTCCTTTAGTCCAAGAAAACATACAATTTCAAAACAACACTGAAGAGAAGTTTAGCCAGAAAGCCTCAAATCTCATTCTAGCAGCTGATACACAGAGATGCCTAAAGAGTCTATGGAAAGAAAGTCTAGTAATACACTCTTCAAACATACTTTTCCATCAGTTTAATTAAATGTTTTCAACACAACCATCAACATAAATAAAAACAGTGCCTTTTGGAATTAAATCAGTTCTACAGCAACAGAAACACATTCAGTGCTTCAATGACATTCTTTTATCTTCTTAATCTGCTTAACAGGGATGTGCTGTAACTGGTGCAATTACAAGAAAGCAGAAATTCTGAAACAAGCACACCAATACAACTGATAAGATTATGATCTTCAGAAACTCTGTCATTGCATTTGCCGTGCCCAATTACAAAACTTCTTAGGCTACACAAATCAGATGAAAGATGGGCTATAAGTCTGTGAAGATCCTATGTGTAGCATACCGCTATTGACCGCTCTGTCAGCGATATTTATGTAGGCATGCTGATGTATTGCCAGAGTAGCTTATGAACTTTAATACAAGGTATGTATGAAACACAAAAATATGAGTATTCTTACTTTACAGAAGGTATATGAGAATCAAGAAAGATGATATGATATTATTTTTAGTAATTGGAAAAAAAAAATTGTGAAGTCAAGGGTACAGAACTCAGAGTAGTCAGACTTAAGCTTTCCTCCTCTACAACACAGATGAAGTCAAACCCTGCCTCCGGTTTTAACCTGGCAATCATTCATTTATCTAACAGGTGCTGGGGGCAAGAAGCCAGCTCCTTGTAAACATAGAACTTTTTGCAGGAATAGATATCTAAACAGAAGAGATATTAAGTGCCATGCATTACAAATATGACTTCAAAACACTGACATTTCTCATCTTTAATATTTCTGGCTTCTGGGTGGTCAGTATCTCCTCACCGCCTGTAAAAGGAACCATCAGTATTATCCCTTCCTTGCTGCCTCTTTGTCTCCCCCTCCCCCTTCTTTTCTCTCTTCATATGGAGGCAAGTGCTGTAGTTTCTACCCAAGACTGATGTATAACAGAATATTTGTTAATCATCCAGCAGAGAGCGGCTGATAAAGCAAAATGCCAGGATGACTTCCAGATGAGACTGTAAAAAAATTAGTCAATCTTTGATTTACTTTTACTGTAACTTCTTTTTCTGGGTACTTACAGCCTTAAAATCATATTCTTAAAATCAAATATTCTTCATTTTCAACAAATGTTGTTACTGCAGTTTGGACATCAATTGGTGTTTTGCATTGACTTTAACAGGACAACCAGTTAAATGACTTGCCCAAGGTTGTACAGGAAGCCTGTATGAGGACAAGGGAGATTTTATTAGCTGTGTACATTAACATTTTTTCTCTCTGGCTGTGGCAGCTCTAAAATTTATTGCCGGTCTCTAGGTAGTGCTCTGCATTGCTATCTTGAAATAATCTATCTGGACCAAAATTACTTGCTTTCAGGATTTTTTTAAACATCATAAAAAGATGAGGGAATCTGACTTTATTTCCTGAAACTTGGAAATAAAGTTGCATTGCTACTGAAAGAAAATTCAAGAGTAATTACATTTCTGTCTAAATATTTGTCAGTAAAGCTTTTCACTCCCACCTCCCCCTTCCAAGTCTGCTACATTCAGAATAGTTAGTCACACCACGGAGCACAGAGATTCCTTTCTGAACATCAGCCATCCAATCCAGCTTTTTTTAGAACCCACCAAGAAAACGGTGACCCCTTCCACACACATATAATACAGACAGTCACTCATGCATTAACAGCCATAAACCCCCAAAGGTCGTTTCCATGACAACCCCAGGGTCCTTAATGACCCTGACAGTTCAATGATTTTGTTTTGTTTGAGACTGAAGGAATAATAAGTCTTCTCCCATCACCTCCTACCCCCTCTGCTGCACTGATACGCTGTTCATTATCTGATCCCCGGCTCAGCCCTGGAGACAGAGCGGCAGCCAGCTCTGAAAGACAAGAGCCGCGCTGCAGACAAAGAGCAGCGAAGGAGCCGAGCGTGCTCGGCATACTGCAGCAGCACCAGCCTCATTAATTCCATCACTAGCCCAATGAGTTTAAGCAAGTGCCAGGGGTATCACAATAGTTTGTAGCAATATGTTGCATAAGTGAGCCCCAAATCACTGTACAGTTATTTAGAAAGTACATTTTGCATACCACTAGCAGGAGTGCTTTTATTAATGATGTGTACCAGAAACACAATAAAACATTGCAGCTAGTCTGCAGCAAGACCCATAATTTTAATGATGTGATGAATAAGGCAATTAATGTACTTCAATCTATTTCCCTTATGTATCATATTTAACTTCAGAAAACTAAAGAGATATCCAATAGGAAGAAATATCCTGCATCACTAAATGAGTAGGCTATTCCTAATGCTTCAAGCGCGCGTTGATCGGTTCTGCTCTTCTGCTGAACCTTCCATTCTTTAATTAGAAATCAGCTACAGGCATATGCAGGCTTCCATTCCCAATATTAAACACAGCGTATTCACTAAATGGTCTACAAACTGGCTCATTGTTGATCCTATGTTGTTCTTTACAAAATCCCAGTAAAAGCTACTTCCATTGTTTACATGAAATTATATACATTCATTTGATCGCATTCCAGCATTATCTCATCACGACTATGCTCTTACTAGCGTCATATTAAACCAGCTCTTTGGTGACTTATTTTATGGATGGGTGGATCTAAATTGCCTTCGTTTTCCTTCATTTCATAGCTTAACTGTGCATTGAACATAAATGGTATAAATTACAGCTTCCAAAAGGTTTTTCTAACTAGTATCAATGGCCATCAGCCCTACAGCTGTCAGAGTGGCTGAAGTCGCAATTGTGCAGAGAGGCCACAGTTGTGCCTTCCTCTTTCTACTTGTACAGTGAGACCTCAGGGGCAGGACACTGGGACTAAAACACTCTGTATGGCTGAGAGGGCCCTCTCTGATTTCTCTTTATAGGTACACATACACTCTTAGGATAGCTTTGTACCTGTGATGTAAAGGAATCACTGCATAGCCCAGTATCAGTATTGTTGTCTAGACACAGTGTTCATGTAAAGGCGGTCCAAGCTTTTAATGACAGAGAAAGAAGTCTTTAATGGGCTTTGGATCAGTCATATTCATTTTTACTGTCTTCACCTTTATTGTACAAGGTTAGATCCTCTCATCTGGTGAAGTCCTTCAGGAAAAACCCAGTATGGCACTATACCTCAGGGTATGGCCACCCCTCAGAACACAGGTCCCATAATGTAAATATCCATAAAGACTGTCCTCAGCTCTTTAGTTCAACACTCTACCTTTGATTCAGAAAAATATTTTAGACAAATGAGTATTCCCACATAAGCAATTGCCCACAGTACCTGAAGTCAATGAACTTCTTCAATTTTTGCTGCCAATCATATGCTTGTGTTCAGTCCTGATTTGAGAAAAGGTACTTTGTGGTATACAAACAAAACAAAAACAAAGAAAACAACAACTACAAGTTATATTCTGAAGAATGGAACCTAGTGTGAATCAAACCAGTCACAGAGGAAGTCAGTTAGGACTGGAGCACAGGCACTAGACCCCTCTGCACTTTTCTAGTACTCATTTTCCACCCCTTCAAAAATAATGGTATTTAATCTTGCTTTCACTCGGTTTATTCCACCTCCCTACAACCTAATCCAAGGTCACTGGAAAGTCAGAGTAAGAGGCAGCACAGCAAACTCCAAGCCTCATGCAGGAAAGAAAAGAGATTTAAAGAAAAGTTAGCATCTTGCTTCTGCAGCTAATCATTCTCAGCAGCATGTCTTGATTGTATACTACAAAGGAAATCCAAACTATTGGTTACAGACATATTATAGCCTATGCACTCCCCAAATATGACATTCGTGCCTGTCTTCCATCCATGTTTCTGTCCATTTTGGCAGAGCTTTCCAGGTTCTGTAGAGCTTCCCCACAGAGCAATACGTATGCCTTCCTAAACAAAGCCTTTGCCTCTCAATTTTATTACCGTGTTCTATGCACACCCTATGTTACGTGGAAGCAGCCTTGGTCTGATAGCAATTAAATATGCCCAGAGGCATGCAGCTATTCTCTCCTCCAAGTGTGCATGCAATTCTCATTAATGTTAATGGCGGCTACATACCTTATGAGCACCGAGGAGCAGGAAGATTTCTAGAAATATCCAACCTGGGGAAAACCTGGCTGGGGAGCTCAATGGTTCTGTGTGCATATACAGAGAACACAGCCCTCTGATATCACCTCATTTTCATAAACAATGTAAAGCCAGGGAAATATGCAAGGATGGTATTTTCAAGACAAGCCGTAGGTCACAAGGGAAAGAAATTAAGCACCACATATGTCAGAATTTTTAGACAGCCTCAGACACAACTGTACTGTATGTTTCTGGTCTTACAACAGGATAACACAGTCAGCTATGAAACACAATACTTAGCACTGCAGAAATGTTATTATTTGTTTCACAATTAGAAATATGCAGAGAACCTGGATGAAATTGGGACCCTACTGAGGCGTTTCTCCTCAGAAAGTGTGTAGTGTAAGTGCCTCTTCCCCAGTAAGCTTAGAAACGAAACAGGCAAGACAAACAAAAGAAGAGGTTATCTCCATTTTA
The DNA here is from genome assembly GCA_011076525.1 of Nettapus auritus. Classification (NCBI taxonomy): domain Eukaryota; kingdom Metazoa; phylum Chordata; class Aves; order Anseriformes; family Anatidae; genus Nettapus; species Nettapus auritus. Next base: position 12,666,448 of record CM021770.1, read on the forward strand.
CACATTAGCAGCAGAGGAACATACAGATTAAGTCACTTGCCCAACTTTACAATACCAGGAAGCAGGAATAGACAGCAAATTTCCTGAGAGCTATCCCAGCCTTTTCAGTACATGAACATCTTCCCTGCAATCTGTAAGCTTTCCCTCCTATCTAATTCACTTCAGCTTTTCATGAAACAAATGCACCCAACAGGATTTTATTTTATTTTATTTTGTGGGATTCCCTCTTTCTTACATTTCATCTTGCAACAGTCATATGGCAAAGAGTAACAAATAATAATTCAAATCTGTTTTCCAGCAGGGAACAAAAGACTCCCAGTGGACCAGCTTCTACTACCTTTTAGGAGGGTTACCCTCTCTAGAAAGTGAAAGATTGAAGCGATATATAAGACATGTCCCTGCAGTTTTCACTTCTGCTTACAATCCCATTTGAATTTGCCAGGGACAATTCTAAAAATTGTTATTTTACACAATTATGTACAAAACAAGAACGGTGCAGAAAGAAGAGAAGAAAAATGTGGTTTACATTGAAGGACCATGTGGGATGTGGCACATCTGAATATGTATGAGGCAAACCTTCCCCAAGAGAATGTTAGTAATGAGGGGAAAAAACTCAACAATACAGTGTCTGCAGACCATGATTCATCCCTTCCAACACCACAACTATTAACTATAATTTTATTCATTTATTTGGAAAACTTAGGATCTCAAGCTTTTACATATACAGTCCTGTGAAATAAAATTGCTAAGAAGTAAAAAGATTTTAATGGCTATAGCAGATATCTAGGAGTGAGGACTGAACGATTCTATTCTTTATTTTGCTGATGGCCTCCTATATGAATCTGAGCAAGTCACTTTACCTGAGCTTCTACAAAGTGTGTCCTAAATGTCTCTGGTGACATGAAATGTACTTAGTCTTATAAAACATTTTAAGATAACCAGATGGATGATGATTCAAACTGATGATGAGTAAGGTAGTCTTCAATACATGTAATTATTTATATTAACGTAGTATAACTCTTTGCTTACATATAAAATAAAACTGTCTTGTACCAAAGAGGGAAATTTCTCAAAGTGGTGTAATTTAAGGAGCCATTTGAAACTTAAAAATATGCATTTCCTTTTTTTAAATAGTACTCCTCATAGCTATAATTTCCATGGTAATGAAAAGACAGGCACCTGAAATCAAAGTGTTAGAATAACAAGCCTTTTCCATTTCACTGTTAAGAGCAGGACAATAACCGCTAAAGTTCAGAAACAGCAGACCTGAAAAAAACATTTTTTTATTACCTTGCTTGCTGAAATGTAATCTGTGGCAATTTGCCCAGGCCTCCTAAGACTGAATAGAAGACACTACTGTTATTCCTCTCAGTACTAGTTATGCTAGTCTAGGCACAGCTTGAAGTCAAAAGGCTACTACTGCCAAGAGGACAGGTATTTAACACTGAAATAAAATACACTGCATAAGCTCAAGCTTTGATGCTCACCTTCTTTATACTGGAAACTGGGATATATATTGTCCTTTATTTAGGCATTTTGCAAGAGAAATTACCATTTCTTCAGTTCTTACAAAAATAAAACAGTTCTACATTATTTGCAGAATTATTACCAAGTCAGAGATAATTTCTTTAGGTTTTGTAACCAATGACAAGCGAGTATTCTTATACATCAGAAGTATCTGCAATGAAATCATACTGCTTGGCACAGGACAAAAAGAATGTGCCAATGGAAGAATAAAGCATTTAGCAAATGTAAAGAAGTTGTTGTTTGTGTGCTGTAAATCTCCAGGATTATGTTTACTTACTTGAACAAGAACTGCAATCCTCATTCCCAAAGTGATTTAGGCACTTCGAAGGATAGGTTTTGAGTGGCTCTAAGTGTTGTTTTCAAAGGGTGTAAGCACATGCGTAAAAAAATCTGCTTACAAAAATCAACAGCTGAAATGCATAAAATCCCCACTTATGGGCAGGTTCTTGATTGTTTCTGTTGGATGCCTATGTAAAAAAAGTAAATAAATAAATCTCAGTTCCTATCTAACCCTCATAACAACTACATTTAAAAAGCAAAAAAAAAGTCTCCTGTAAACCCTGGATAAGCGGAGAAACTTGAATCTTTGACAGCACTGTTAAAAGCCATAACTGCTGTCAGGTGAGTTACCTGTTCATTTACCTATATCCAAGATAATTTCACAGATCAGATGGTTTTCCTAAGCTCTTTCACCTGACCTACTCAGAACACTTAATATGGAAGGACACCAATTCTTCATCCATTTTAACCAGTAGTTTTTAACCACCTTTTCAGCACTATATGAAAGCGTACAGACATTACAGGGAATTTGGCATTTCGATAAATATAGATGTCACTGATCAATCTTTTTAGTGTTTTTTTTTTTTTTTTTTTTAATGCATAAAAAACATTTCTAATATAGATCTACATGTGCCTGTACATATTTCCAAATCTATCCACTTGCATATGTTTTCACAGAAACATATGTTTTAGTAGAAAACATTCTGGTTAAAAGGTTCACAGATTCCTCACCTATTCTGTCATACCCAGGACTAAATTTACTGTTTCCATTAACCCATGGATGTTGCAGTATGCTGTTACCAATTGCCATCATGGATGTATTTTGTAAGCAAGGCCACGCTACACTTGTGGACCAAATGGTGTATGCCAAATGATTATGCAGGCCTTGAGGCACTCTGGGTGTATAAACATTTACAGTACAACAGATCTTTGGCCAAGTGGCCAAGTAATTGATTACAGGGCTATGAATGTCACTGGATTTTATTTATAAAAATCCCGTAACTGCCTCTGCTTCATGCAGAACTAGCACCGACAGGTTTTAAAAGTAGGATGCTCTTAGGTGAATTCAGGAGCAAGCAATCTTTGGAGCAAATCAAGTAGAACAAATAGCAGCAGGTCTCACCCCAGTTACCATTTTTCCTGAATTCATAGTATCTGACAATTAGGCAAATGTATTACATAGATATCCTGTCTTGCTATAGCATGAGTGAACATGAAGAAGACTTCTCCAAAGGGAATATTACAAGGAAAGCACAGCATTGAGTTATGTTAACAATAATTTAGGAGGAAAAAATAAAAAATAAAAACATTATAAGAAATATTTTAAAGTTGAATGTTAGTTGAATGTTAGTTTTGAATGTAGATATTGAATAAAGAACGTCAGATGCTGGACAGGGAGTATATTATTGTAGGATTATTATTTTTTTTAGTACTATTTACTGTTTTCATGAAATCTTGGTTAGGTGTTTTAAAATGTACAGAGAAAATTTCTGTGGAAAAGTAGAATGACACACAGTGAAAGTCAGCTGTATGACTCACATTTTAAGTGAGAGGCAGCATTTTTACCTAGACATAGCACTGTTATGCACATATATAGCCAAAACAGAGCCGTGCAGAAGCATGTTACCCTTTAGTTTTACATCTGCAAGACACAAAGTCCCTGACCCACCAAGTCATATGGACAGTTATCTTAGCACACTGTGTTAAGCCTACTGACATAGCAACTCATTCAAAAATGCACATGAGGGCACATCCACATGTACTTCTCTGGAGCTGAATTTCCCGCCCTGATGACTTTTCTGCATAAATCTCCCCCCCCTCCCCCCCCCCCCCCCCCTTTTCTCTTGCTGCTGGCTGGAAGAAAAGAATGTGTGAATCCTCCCTAATCTGCTTCGCTGCAGTCAGACACAGGGTAAACTCACCCTAAATGACTAAGAGACAAAAGCAAACTGGAGGTTGAAGGCAATGATTTTAACTATTCCAGTTTGTAAAATGTCTAAAACCTACTTCTTCAAAAAGCTGGTGCAGCCCTGCAGCATTTGTCACAAATCTGTCTCCTTCTCTCAGAAGCACCAACTCATGGACTCTAAAAAGGGTCTTTAGATGCCGTTGTCTACAGGCCATACCTTTTGGTATCCTCTTCTTCTAACTTTCACTAAAAGTCTGTGATAGGGTTCTAGCTTCCTTTTAAGCATAACCTCCTTCACATGTGTGCTGCTAGCAGGCAGAGGGAACCATGAGCTTTGCCATGAGCGGGACAGCCGTGGGATAGGAAGCTCATTCTGGAGTTTTTAGTCCATCAACATCACAACCCCACTGGCCATCTCCAAATCCAAACATATTATGAGAGAACACTGACACATTGTTCAGAGGCCCCACAATAAACAAACCAGAATTTATATGGTTCCCACTATATTTGTACAAGGTTAATGATGAATACAGTGAAAAATTAATTTGATAATGGTTCTTTGTCTCAGTTTTGATTCCTCTTGTAACTCTCTGAGTGGAACTACCCAGGAAGGATGGGATTCTGAGAGTTAATATCCAAAAGCATTTTTCTAGAACAGAAGGGCACTGACACTAAATGTGCCCATTTAAAATGCAACAGATTAAATCAATTTACCATTGATATAACTGGTAAATAATTTAGGAAGATCTACAGTGTTTAGTATTTATAGTGCAAGAGCACCCAGAATGATGGCAAAGGCTGTTCACGCACTCTGTGACTATTAGGAGCAATGCCAAGCTATTTCCTGGCAGCTCAATGGACCTGAGGAATATAAAGGTGTTTTTGGGCTTGCTTTGCTTCCCTTGAGGTTCTGCTCTGAACAAAGGTTAGCCAGACTACATCTGAGGTCTAAGAACAGCTAATATGTTTTTCTTTGTGAGGGATCTGTAATTGGAAAGCTTTTGGAGCAGTGGGAGAGCAACCATGCAGTTCTGAGAGACTAGCTACTGAAGATTTCATCTGTCACACAAATAAGAAACAAATCACTTCCAATGGTAAGAAGCCAACAGCAGCATCTCTAGAAGAGATACAGAACTGAACCGCTGCTGTTAAAAATGACAAAGACCTATTGATTTACTAGTCCAGCCACCTGAAAATTTAAGACTATACTCTACAGGATCCTATTGTGTCTTTGCTTTTTTTTTTTTTTTTTTTTTCCTAGACTGGTTTCAAAAGATCAAATATTGATGATCTCACCACTTCCCTTGAAATTTTATTCCAGTTTTCACAGATCTCCCCATTGACAGTGCTGTTGGTGGGAGTTGCTTGATATCCAGCCTAAATTTTGAGTTCCTTAATTCTGTATTTGGATGCCATTTTACAAATTTTCTTGCCTTCTTGATGTTTAGTCTCCTACAGGAAGGTCTCATTTTTTGCCTGTATTTGCCAAATTTTGATATTGCCTCAGAAATCAGCCCTCCCTTGAATGGTCATTCTGGCCCAATTACCAGCACTGGTCATTTACTGGTTGCCTCTTCCAGCTTGTTAGACTCTACCTCTCCGAGTTGTGTGGGCAGCACTATTCTAGCTATCAGCTGTCCTGGATGACAGGCACAATGAATAACGGAAATCTGAGAGTAGAAGGACTTAATTAATAGAAAACTGGGAGAAGCATGTAAATGCAGGGTATCAGAGCTTAAAATGAAAATGGGGAAAAACATGTTGTTTTTTAGAACCTTTGTAATTGTTTCATGTCAGAAGTGCCCAAGGCTAACCAGCCTTTAGTGGATTGATAAAGGACCAATGTGTCGGGTCTTATTTAGTAAAAGAACCCAATTAATTATTATACAGAATTAGATGCCATTTAGCATTGCTTATATTACTGATGACTCGCTAATTTGGCTGGCTCTGATGTAATTACAATTAATTTACGTCCTTAATCCTAATGCTCTAACCTGGCTTTGATTTAATCAGGCGATGTGGAGGTATCACAATCAAAGCAAAATTGAGGAGCTTACTGTTAAAAAGAGATAATTACACCTTAAAAAACATATCCTTCCTATCACTCACATCTCTTGAAACAGTGAATTGGAAAGTCTCAGAACATCACAGATGGCAAAGCCTGGTTGAAGTGCAGAGAAGAGCTGAGGACACTGATCCAGTTTCTTTTTTCCTTTCTTTCAGAATACGCAACATTAGTTCAAGTTATTTAGCTGCAATCTACAGATCTCTGGATAAACCCAAAGAAAATTTTCATGCCGTGCCATCAAGACAAGACAGGTGCCAGACAGTAAAGCAGAACTACCTATAACATCTGGAAGAGTATATTGATGCAAATAAAAGTAACAGCAACAGAGAGCTCGATTCAAGTCTGCCTTGGGGAAAAGACAAACCAAAAGGAAGTATGATCCCCTTCTTCTGGGAATGCTGCTCTTTTGCACCCCTTCTGCATCTTTACTTGCTAGCTCTCTTTGGCCCTTTACCACTGTTGCAGCTTGGAGATAGCTGCCCTAGCATGTCCCCTTCTGATTCATCCCAGATAGACTTACTTTATGGGGAATCCTAAAGGTGAGGAGAGACAACAAGTCTCTTTGAGCCATTTTAACATCTGCCAGGAAGGTCTCTTGATGTTGGGCTTGTTCTCTGGTGCAAGTGAGAGAGGCAGTTTTGGGAGATCAGTCTTCATCTGCGTTCTGAGAAAAATGGTTATCAGGAAAGAATGGATCCATAGCATGCTATTTTGCTCTGGATTCTCTTTCCTTGTTATGTTGCACCCTGATTACCCACTGGGCTGCAGACCTGCACCCAGACCGTTAGAATCTGATGCAGCTGCTGTCTTATTGTCTCCTGTTACTACTCTTTTCACTCCTGTGTTGTATGGTTCTAAGAACTTTTCTACTCATTATATTCCTACAATGCTAAACCATTAATCCACAGGATATTAAGCCAGTGTAAGTAATTACTGGAGAGGTGTTTTAGCTAGTCATTCACTCTTAACATATAACTTACATGTGCTCCATTCTGAAAAGCTTCTTTGCTGCTGCTGGATTGAAAGTCACAGAAAAGAGACCCTCTCACTTGGAAACCAGCCTGACAAAGAAGCAACTTCAGCTGGTGAGAGACAACCACAACAGAATTCACAACGGGGCAATGCAACCCTGCAATGCAATTTCTTTACAAACAACACATCTTCTTTCAGCCTAGAATAGCATACATTAGTGAGGTTATCATAACACTGGAAGGTAGACACTTGCGAGGCTGGAACGCCAGAAAGCATTCAGTTTCCAATGCAGGGAATTTAATTCCAGTTACCTTGGTTATGTTGCTTTGCAACCATCAAACTGCTCTTATTTCCTGTAACTGTGCTGCCATAAGCTGGAGTACAATTACAAAACACTAAGCTTACCGTTACTGATGGCAACCAAAGGAAATGCCATGACATAATATTTTCTGCTTTGCTAAGGAAAAGGAGGATACTTTTATGAGAAAGGACATCAGTTCCCACTTATGCTTGCCTGCTCTGTCAAATTTGTTAGCCCGTGTGAAATACCATCTTTAAAAGACCCACATCTTTCCACCTTTCCCTTTCTTCATTTATAGTGTACATCCTTTGCCCAGGTAATAATGGAGAGGCCATAACCAGGACTTGCCCTTTACCTCCCTTCCCCTTGTCTCATACACTGTATTCATGCTCCTGCACTTTCTAGTTGTTCCAGATCACAGTGGCACTTAATCTTGCCAAATATATGCTTAAGTCCTGCTACAATCCCCGAGAGTTAAGCATACATTTGTATACTTTGCTGAATAGAGACAGGCTGCTAAAGCAGAGCCTCAGAAAGCAGCCTGCTTGCTCTTCTGTATTCCGAACAGGTCCAGTTGTTGGTAACACTTTCATTAGTCAGTCTAAGACAAGCCTGACTTTATCAACTTGTCACAGTTTGCTCAGAGGAGAAAGAAGAGAGGGTAGTTTTGAGAGGGAAGGAGAGCTGTCCCTTTTGTATATATGAAAACATCATCTGCTGAAAAAACCCTGCAGATGTGTTGTTTTGAGATGCCTTCTCTCTCTCTACAGTAGGCATGTTCTGGGGGAGATAATGGCTGCCATCCCACCGAGAACACTGCTATATGATCTTCTTTCAGTTATTTGAAATATGGACTTCACTCAGAGAATTCTAGGAATAGCTGCTCCAGCTGTTCGGGAGAGATAGAAAGCTGTCACAGGAGACATCGTTAGACTCTGGTAAAATCAGTGGCTGCACTAAAGATCTCACATAAACTCCTTAATGGTTTGTACCATTCGGTCAGGAGTCAAGGAGAAGTGAAACGTGGTCTATGACTATAAGGCAGTTTGTATTCCACGCATCAAGGCTATGCTTGAATTTGGCAGACAGAACAGGAAAGACCCTAACTGGGTCCTTTTATCAAGTGTCTGAGCAGTTACTTGATCTAAGAGGTTTGTATACCTGCAACCAGCAATGTAAACGTCTGAGACAAATTACAAGGCAGCAGCAGTGTTACAGTGAAGGATGAAAGTGCACACAGAAAGGCAAACAAGCAAAGCATTACAACAGCCACTTAATGGCAAACACATTTATTAACATCAAGTGCAATGTTTGTAGGTTTTCCCTTCCACAACCAGCTGCAGATGCCAGCTACTTGAAAAGATGAAACAGTGCAGTGAATAAAAAAGAGGATTTTTTTCCCTGCAGCACAATCTGCCAGCATTCTTGCCAGTGGAAGAAGGCTCCTAGCTCAGCCTTCGAAGGAACAAAAGCCATGCTGGCACACAGCGAGCAACTTGATTTCACAAGGCCTCCTGGGAAGAATGTACAGGAGCACGGCTCTGTGTCTGGCAGCCACATCCTTGAATAAAAAGAGGAGGAGGAAAAGGGCACGAAGGGAGGAGCACACAAGGTCTCCATACCATACATGAGAAGCTTTTACAGACAATCAGACATGCTTGCCCTAAAGTATTCAATAAAAGAAGTGTTCAAGGTGAGCCACTATACTTACTGCGCACCACAGCTGCACATTTCACAGGCTACTGTTCTTTTATTAGAAACACTTCTTAAAGGTTTTATTGCCACCCATACATTGTAAGTGTTCAGATTTTTTTTAAAGCGTAGGAAAAATAATGTACTAGAACTGAAACAATATCTGAAAATTCAAGATAATTTAGAAAGCAGAATTAGCATTTTCTTTTTTACTTTTTGATTTTCCTTGGAGAAATACGTAATATGAACTCCAGTGGGAATAGTCCTATTCCAGTGGCATACACAAGTTTATTTGAGTTGAAAGGGATTGACTCAAAATAGGTATTTTATCATGCCTATGGTATGGCATAGACAGAAAACTGCTACAGAAATAAATGCATGACTCAATGGAAATTCAGACAGAGATAAAGATATTCGTATTAGTACTGAATGAGCCCTGAAATTTGAGAGTGGGATGCTAACCTTCTGTATCTGTGGCAGTGATTTGCATCAGGACTTGACTTAGGTAAGTAAGGAGACAAAGAAAAGCAGAATGTTACAAAATATTACGGTGTTCAGTGGAGACAGGACACTTTCTTCAACAGGTAAATAGAGTTAAGGATTTTCTGTTTTTCAAAGTCCTAGGAAAGTTCTAAGCAAACTAGAAAAAGAAGAGGAGAAAATTACTATTAGTGTGATAATATGGGTGTCTCAGCACATTTCCAGGATTGGTCTTTTCATTTAACTCCAGTGTGTTTAGACTCATGCAGAGAATTAATTTAATCATTATTCAATGGAAATCAGAACAAATTTCCTTAAGGGCATATTGACATTTTCTCTGTCTTGTTCATGGCTATAGATGTAAACAGGAGCTGCAAAAGAGAGAGAATCTCTTCCCTTGCCTATTTCAAAATTGGAAAATCACAGTAGGGCTTAACCCGACAATCCCATGCTTCAAGCAGGGAAGCATGAGGGAGGGCATGCGCTCCCTGAAAGCAAACCTCTGGCAGTACGACCAAAGGAAAAGCAATAGTCAGTTCTCTAGGCAAGACAATGGTAATAATAAAAAATACCTGGTTATTCCAAAACCACTGTCAAATGAAGACTTTATTTTAACTATTAGCACTACTTGGTGTATTGCATTAATTTTTCTTCCTAGTCTGATTATTTTTCTTGAATCGAGTAATTCTATTTACTTCAGCAGGACTCTTGGCCTAAGGAAGATTGTTGTAGGTGTAAATTTCAGAGAACAGAGCCTTTAAAAAACACAAACCAAATCTTTGCTAGTTAGGAATAATTTTTCTATGTCAATCTAAACATGCTGTTTGTTCAATATTGTGAGTGTATGATAATTATGTAACCCAAATATAACAGATCATGTTGAACTGTCTACAGCGGTCACCTCATTTCTTTGTTGGCTGATCACCTTGGGTTAGTAGGTTAAGTAGCTTACTCTCAGAAAAATCACATAGTCCTGTCTGGGCACCCACTTTACATTTTAGTAGTCTTTCCTTATTCATCTCTAGCCCAGTTGATCTGAATAGTGAGGATCATGAGCCTCTTAACCTCCTAACTTGTTTCTCTTTGAGTTCATGTGCTGTATCTTATTGCAGGTTCTGTGTCAATACTGGTCTAGCCTTTTGTCCCTCTTAAGCAGCCATGCACAACATACTCTATGATTTTGAAGACAGTCTCAGTCTTGCAGACATAACATGAATAATCATCACTATTTCAAACATATGCTCCATGACAATTGGTATATTTATTTGCAATCAACTTTTAAAATGGAATCAGTCAGATGTGCTTAACCACACTACCTAATTTTCAGTCTGTATTGCTATTGATTTCTAATATTCTCTCCAGATATAGGACATCACTCAATAAAGCATTTTGTTTACATAGTAAGTTTATCTGCCAGCCAAAAATCTGAGAAATACTAACATGTTTGTAAATTTGGGACTATGGCTCTTTCATAAATGTGTTAATATGGATACTTACTGATATGACGCATATGTATATAAACAACATTTTTCAAGAAATCTCTAAAATAAAAATGGACATAAACTACTAGGGAAATTGACTTTGATTAAAACAAAACAAAATTAAACAACAGAACTAAACCCTTTCTATCTTAAAGCATACATCAACTCTATTTCTGAATTCCTCCTATTTTCTATTCAGATCAGATGCATTCTAGGTCTTGCTGTTTTGATTGACAAATGATAGATCTTGATGAATTGCAATCACAAATAATCTGAAAATATCTGGGAAACTGAGGAAACAGGAAATAGTTTCAGCGTAACTATTAGTATATGGAAAGGAAAGGACTGTGGATTTATCCAGCAGGGAGAGAAGAAACCGGAAAGAACACAGACCACTTTTAGATATTTATCAGCTGAAACCCTGATAAAAGCATGAAAAAGGCTGCTATAAAAAGTTTTCTGTACAAAGTTTTGAGACTATTCTCTCTGAGATGTGTTTGAAGTGGACCTCACAAGAGGTACACAGGGTTTTCAGCAGTTCCCATCATCTGATACTAAGCAGTTACATGAGAACCTCCCTTTCCACTGAAATATGAGCACATTTCTCTCTCTCTTTGCTAGGAAAAATGTCAAGAATGTGTACTGAGTATTCAAACCTGAAAGCTCAGAATAGTAAAATGAAATAAAAATTACTTAATATTAACACTCTTACAATGGCGGATTTTAAAGAAAGTAAATTAATTTTGATACACCAGATTAATAATTTTTGAAAGCCTGATTTTGCCCTAAGTGGCCAAAATCATTTTTCAATGAACTGCAGAAGGATCATTTGTTTACTCATTACAAGAATAAGCAGAAGGTCTGTTTGCTGTTTTTTCAATAAAATCATTATTTTTTGAAAGGCAGACAGTTTAATGAATTTAAATCATGTGTGAATTCATTACCCATGAGCCCTTGAGAATTCAAGGATTTGTAAAAACCAAATACAAACTAGATATGAAATATGTACATTCACAAAGTAAATAATTAAATAGCCATTTAGTATGTATATTTGACCTATGCTGACTTCAGTGTTTAGCGTAAGATTTCTAAGTTTCTATTTAGCCAGATGGAAAGTCCTGTTCTGAGCAAGGTTAGAAAGTCCAAATCAGAAAAATCAATTATTAACCTCTATAACACATCAAAGTCACATGTAAACACCTTTTGGTTAAACAAATGTTATAAAACATACCAACTTCTTAAAAGAAAGAGACAATACAGATTTTATAGAAATTGTTTGTTCATGTAACTGAAGAGTGGAGCAAATAAAAAACAGCTATAGTGACTAAGTTATATTTAAATATGTAAGCTTCTGAATTTACTCGTGAGAACTTCAGTCAATGTTCTTCAGTTTAGAGAGAATGACAATTTGAAGTCTACAATATTTTCATAGAAAATTAAACTGGAATGAGCAAATATCAAAACCTGTTCCTAATAAATGTAGTTCATATGCATACACTAATAGATGTCAGGCATGTTTATCTGGTCCATCTTTCCTAAGGTATTACCAGAATTCCACCCATGCACGGTTAGAAGGAAAGAAAGGGGATTAAAATCTAACTTGCATGTTAAAGAATGAGCCAAATTCCCACTGACTTAAAAAAATATTGCTGTAACCAGAAATGATATTCTTCTACTTCTGAAGTGAGGAATATTTATGTTGAAGAGAATAGGTATGTTTGGGAACAAGTAAGGAATATGAATAAAACTACAGAAATCAGAAGAGACTTGGCATAAATAAGCCAATTACACAGGCTCTTGAACTGAAATTTTTAATAATGTATAAAGTAGAATGCAGACATGCAGCAGAGCTAATAGTTGCAAATGAGCAACTCTGCAACATGTAAACATTTTCACAAAGCGAGAATAACATAAAGAATACTGTATCTAAAAAAATCTCCCCCCCACACAAAACAAAACATAACAAAAATCATCAGGAATAAGAAAAAATGATTTAATAAAATAAAATAGGATTGAGAAAAAAGTCTATTCAAATTACATTAAAAAAAAAAAATAACAGAGAAAAGAAGCTGAAACCTAGTGGAGACCGATATATCATAGCAAACATACTGTAAATAAATTAGCATGTTTCCTCACAGTCTATGTTGCTAGCTCCAGCTCTGTGCAACCCATCCCCTCTACTGTCATTCAATTGATTTCATTCAGTCAATATACTTGTACGCAGTTAGTTGGTTCACAAGGGATCCCAGGGTTAGTTCTGTTTCATTTTTCCTATTAAACCTGAACTGCCATAAGGTGCTGGAACTACAGTCTTAAGAGCTGCAATTGCAGAAGAGAGCGCAAGTTCCTCCACACTAATATGTCAATGCAGTTGAGAAGGAGACTGCATTTAGATGGCAAACGGCAGTGGGATCTCTTTGTTCCCCCTCGGTGCCCCTCCCAAGACCATGAGGAGGGGCATGGATTCATGGATTACACTTGGGCAGATGAGCAGGTGGTGGGAAAACACAATCAGTTCCAACCACCTCTATCCCCTTCAATGCCTGCTCATAAGAAAGAAGATCCATCTCAGACTCATGTGGTGATTACAGCTATGTCTGCAAGACACTGGCAGAAAGAGAATTCAGTTTGGAAGAAGAATTTCAGCCTCTTAGAACTTTTACATCACAATCAAATCTCAAATCACAAGTTTTAGAAACATGAGGTTAAAAAAGACCTTTATATGTACCTCGATACCTGTTAGTACCTAACCAGTTCCAAGATCCCAATGGTCAATGTGCCCCAACACCATCTGCTGGGGTTACTGTCTTGCTAAAAGAAACACTGCAATAGCTTTGAGGAGCGGCAGGAACAGGGATGACAAGGCCAAAAGCTGAAGTGGTAGCTCCCTACCAAACCCACTGCCTGAGTCCTTGTTCTAGTTATAAATCTTAACTAACAACTTAATCTGCTCCTCAAGTGGGAGAAATAAACAAAAACATATATTCTCATCACAGGACATTCTCTTTGTGATTGACAGATGCCACTTCCTCCAGTCTCTCCTCATGACCTCCACCTTCCCAGACGAGTTCCCATCAATGTGCATCCATCCTGACTGCACAAATACACAGTTCTGACATCCACTTTGTCCTTCTGTTTAGGAACCTAAAGTCAGGATGTGTCCATAAATTCTAGACAACCTTGCTTGAAAAATGTGGTCTAGCTGTAGTTACTACTCCTATAAATTTTACCAGTTTTCACTTGTCACCATTATTTTTGTTCGCGTGGGAGGGACTGCCTGCATGCTTTCTTAGGACTTTGTTGGATTCAGCAGCTCTGGATTATTCCATCAGTCTGCTGAGAATCTTTGTACAACTTAACCTTGCTGCACCTCAGTTTACCTGAGCTTAGTTATTAAATAGTGGCAAAGAAAGTGTCACTTACACAGCATTCCAGGTTCTTAGATTGCAAGAGCCATACAATGGTCTTGTCTACTTACTGTTTTTATTGCCTGTAAATAGGTATTTCTTCATCTTGTATTTTAATCTTACTCAAGAATTTCTTATATTAAGATGACAAAGGGCATCCAAGCTACCTACAGTACGTACTATCTCAAAAACCTTACTTAGGAATAAATCTTTTTCTATCTTGTGACAAGTCTCTCCATATGTAGTCCAAACCTACTAGGAATTTTCTGTGGTTTTCTTTGGAGGATAGGGATAGGATTTTCATCACCATCTCTCACTATAATTTCACAGATGAACACTGTACAAGACTTAAAAACAGCACTGTACAAAGAAATACTAAAGACAAAAATAATTCTGTAATATAAAATATATAAAAAAAACACAAAAGCCCATCATTTAGAAAGAATGGAGGTTTGAGGCGCAGAGTAAGGAGCATAAAAAGATGTGGCAGGAAAGGAGAGAATATGAGAGGAAGACTAAGTGAAATGACACAGGGAATTTCAGAATTGTGCAGAATATGAAAAGCCTTAAGAAAAAAAATCCACTGTCAAGCCAAGACACGTAGCAGAGATGTAACTGTTCTTATCTGCACTTGAGGGCATGAAATAATTCCTTTTTTAATTTTGTCTTTTTAATCCTGTCAATTGGAGCTGTCACTATGGATGTAATAGCAAGTATCCCAATCACAATATCAAAGACTCTTCACTGACACTCCTTGAAATAGCATTAATGTCTGCTCACTAAGGGTAGTACATTTAAATGTTCTTGTACAACGTTGTAGCTCCCCTTTAGTCAGGTATCAAGCTGCTATTTCACGCTCTGCTTGTAAAATTATTAACAGCTGGCCTAATATTAGATCAACTGCAGTATGGTTTTCTAGAACAAGACAGTGCTTAATAAGACTATTTCCTACTTGATCAAGTTATTATGTCCTTTGTATTTCCAAGATCAGAAATGGCCTTTGAGCCCAAAGCAGGATCTAACTTCTCAAGAGTGACACACCTGAACCAAAATCTTAGACTTCCATTTTCAGAAAAGGTAAATGTTTAAAATCAAAACTTGATTTGAATCAAAATCAAAACACAAATGCTCTTTGCATATAACAAGCTCAGTAAAATCCATGTAAAAATAGAAATAACTCTTGATCCAACCAAATTTTATATTCTGCTTTCTAGGCAGTGCTATGGGCTACTGGCAGCTCAGGACCTTACATAGTTCAAGATCAAAAAGACTCAACATGCAGCTTCAAACTTGCCTTGAACAGAGCTATTAAATTCCAGCACACCAGGTTTGTCCAGCCCCCCTTCCCAATGCAGAAAAAAATCACATGGCAGTAGTTTTGGATCAAAATTCAGTCTCACTACGGAGTGAGCAAATCAGAAAACAGTAACTTAGTCCAAGTTGATCCAAAGAGCTCACCGGATCCTTGGGTGACTACTTATCTCATGTCTGATTCCACTAGTTCCTGGGCCAGTTAAATGGATTCAGGTATTCAGAAATGAAAATATTTTATCAATCAGTAGCAATAGGCTAATACTGTCATGTCCTCTCAATACACCACACTTAAAGGCAGTGTGCAGAATGAAAATATGGCAGTTCTCACATAATATCTGGGATACCTACTGACTCCATGCCAGACCCCATTCATCCCTGATGCAACTCAAGAAATTAAATGATTGGCTGTGCCTAGAGTTTTCATCTCAGACTGTCCCTAGCACTGACATGTTTCAATAACAGAAATGTAGCATTAGTAATAATAAGACGGTCATGTATCATCCTGACTCTTTCTTTCTGATGCACATGAACAGATGTCCAACTGAAGTTTTTATTATTCTAGGACTTGGACTATTTGCTTAGGAGGAGAAAATTGGGTGTAGTTCTATGACATTTTCTCAGAGATGCAGCCACGTCATTCCTCACTGACGCTCTTCCACATTTCCCCAAGAAATAAGTCATCTGCAGTGGTTGTACTTAATGCAGCTGTCTGTAGTGAAATAATCCAGGTTAAAATAACAAAACCAATAAAAGATTGTTGTTGTTGTTTTCTTTAAATCACAATCCATCACAAATTTTCTTATCTCTCAGATGTGGATGTGTACTGCAAGGGCACCCTAAAGGTAATTTTGCAGTGGTTCTGTGTACTGTTGAAGATTTAAAATGGCAGGATAATATTACAGTGCTTTTAATGCCATTTTCAATTTTATTGTTGCAAAGGCTATCCAAATAGGGGGACAAAAGTATTCCTTGTGAAAACTGAAACATACAGTTCTGTTTGGAAATCCAGACGTACTCATATTTAGGCAAGTCCATAAATATTGATAGACTGGTTACGGAAGAGGTTATCAGAGGGACAGAAACAAAGCATGTTAATATCAACCTCTGAAAAGCAGATTTGGGGTATTCACCTTTTGTATTTAAATCACTGTAAAGAGAAAAACAAACAAACAAACAAACAAACCTAACAACTATGTCTGATTGGGGCTCTAAAGCTAAATGTAACAATTTAGTATTCTGAACTACATATAGATCACTGTGATGTGACTTGCAATGACAGTTTAGCCCTTCAGCCACTTCTATCAGAAGAGCTGTTATATTTGTTCAATGCTAAGTGGTACGAATGAAATGTATTGTACAGGTATTGTACAATATTCACTTAGTATTCGCTACATGTTGTCAAAATTCATCTGCATTTAAACACATTCAGATAATTCTTTCTTTTTAATAGTGCTTAAGTACTTTGGCATGTTTATTTCTTCTGAAACAACGGTGATAGTTGCATCGTTTTTTTTACTTAAAAATAACCATTTGATAACAAAATGTTTGATGAATGCAGTCTGCAAGTGTATGCAACATGCTGCAGTCAGCTCATCAAAAAGAAAATGCTAGAAATGAGTCAAGAATACGGTGTATCTTTCTTAGAAATTCATGTTGCTACTTTATTTGGAAGCATTATCTATCCAAAATAAATTCTCTTTTGTTTAGAGCTAGGATTCTGTGAAAAGTATTCTAGGGGTTAAAAAGTATCTTAATTCTGCAAACGATTAGTTCCTTTTAACTCTTAACTTTCCTTGAAATGACTAGTGTGGGAATTTCTAAAATATCACCAGAAAACCCTTTTGGTAGAAATGTGGGAGAAGGCATTACAGAAGCAGAAGCTCAAGAGATCTGCATTATAATTGTAACTCAGATTTAGATTGCTGTGATGCAAATACAATTATCACTGTAATATGGGTTGCAGACAATGGATACCTTAAAAGACATGCAAGTCTTCTCAGCTGAAAACACTTTTTCTGCAAACATTTCCTACTAGTGAGGTGTCTAAAGTTTCTGAACAGTCATGGCACAGAAGTCTAAAAGAGCTGCCACATCTGGCTTTCATCCAGTCAATATTGGCTGGTTGCACTGTGAGCTGATAGCTTGAACTGGAATTGTACCTAATCAATCAGCCAGAATGGGACGGGCAGTGGCTCTTGTGGCTCTTTGACACAGTACATCTTGTATTGATGCTTTGACTGTGTAAAATGTTGGTCATCCCTAATAGCTATAATGCCTTAATGTTTTGGTTAACACTGTTACATTACTGCCCTCACTACTCTGGGACATGTAAAATAAAAAAAAAAAAAAAAAAAAAAAAAAAGAAGACTACAAAATCTCATATAAGGATTCAGTAATTTGGAACCTCATGACTTTGCAGACAATTACGTAAGAAAAAATGAAATCACAAGACCTGCTGAGGTCAAGGAGTACAGGAAAAAATAATTTTGTAACTCAAAGTATGCTGCTTTGAAATGTTACAGGTTTAAAACACAGGTGATTAAAATTGAATGATCTGTTCACTCATATCTACTTAAAGGACACAGCACCTAATTGGTTCATTGGATAGCAAGCAACTGAAAGCGGATCTCAGCTACATTAAATTTTCAATATATATATTAGAAGCAAGATAAAACAGATTACAAAGGTACTGCTTACATGAAATATTTGTCCGGGTAAATGATAAAGGGAAAGATAAGACATGGTACTCAGAAGCAAGTTATAGAAGTGTATAGGAAGACACAAAACAATCTATACTAAGTTCATTTGGAAAACATTATTATACAGTCCTGTCATTATTATTTCTGTCATTGTGATTTCATTAAGAATTTCATAAAACTTCATTAAAATTTGGTGTGCACTGGAAGTTCTTCTGTAGGAGCCTAAATGGATGAAGTACTTGTGACCTTCAGTCTGGATAAGCACTTTTTGCTTGGGAAGTGTAAAGCTGAGTATGTGCTTACATGCTCGTTGACATTAAAGCTGTCTGTCAGTTTTGCTATCAAGTACTGTTTTAAGAGAGAAAAGGTAGTCAATTCACTGCTAGTTTCATTATCTTTTGGAAAATGCACTGAATTTAAAATTTCCTTCATTGATTACCAACGCACAAAACTCAGATATTAAAGCAGTGATATCTTACATGCATTACAGAAGCATGAGAAGAGCTAATAACAAAATCAAGAAAGTATAAGAGATGCAACTATCACGAATCACTGCAATTGGGGAGGCGCACAAGTTAATCTGACAAGAAACATCATCTAGCAGTGAATGAATTTGCATTCATTTACTAATTTGTAATGCACATTTCCAAGTTGATTGACATAACTCCTAGCCAGGAAACTCAGTCACTTGCTGAATTTAGTAGACTGGTAGTACGTCAAAAAACCTGGGTTAACATCTTGGGAGTATGCAGCTGGATTCAGACTTCGAAAGAAGAAAAAAACTTCAAAAGAGATGCAATCAAGTACTAAAACAAATAGAAAATTAAAAATCTACATGTTGCATCTCTCTGCCTCCCACCCAGTGCTTCATGTTCTGCACTCCTCTCCATTCCCAGACTTTTTCACACCCACACTGCACTCATTTCCTATTTGTCTATGGAGGATAAAAATCATTATTATATCAATATTTAAAGTTGCCTTAAGAAGAATGAAAATAATGCTGATTGCAGTTGGGTATTATGCTGAAAGTTGTTAAGTGGGTGTCATCAGTTGGTTTTTAATTCTACAGCTTCACCTAAGCTGGCAATGATTTAGGGGTTGCTGACCAAGTAAAAAGGAAAGTTCCCTGTGCCCCACATTTTCCTGTGCTTTTCTTAAATTTCCACTAAAAAAAAAAAAAAAAAAAGGTGCTTACTAATTACTTGGATGCAACTTTTGAAGTAATGAAGTAACATCCACTTCAAGCATGTGAAATCTTCAGCTGACCAGAAAACATGTAGAATGCCTATGTAAGAGGGGAATTAGTCCTTTGAAGGAGCCCCACACTATCACAGAGCATGCCATTTGATTGTTCTCAGGACGTGAGCAAACATGGTCTGCAGGCGCCTAGCTTGGGCAGGCTGCAATCACCCTACTGCCAGCAGGTAGCCATCACAGCTATGAGAATAACAAGCTACCATGAAATACTGCAAGTCACAACAAGCTACTATGAAATACTGCAAGTCACAAATTTTTGCTCAGGTATCCTCACTAGAAAGCCGAACAAACCCATGGGATGATTTTTCAGCTCAGAGTGATGCTGACTGTGGCATCACCATGACTAACATGTCAATACAGCTGTCCTTCAGAAATTACTAGCACACATGGATCTCAACAGGAACAGCAGAAGTCAGAAGTGACCAAACTCAACATATTTTGGCAGAAGACATCCATAAACTGCATCTGCTAATGTCGCCCCTGTCTTCTCTGGGAAAAAATAATAATAATAATTAAAAAAAAAATCTAAAATCTTTATTTACAGATAGAGAAAAACAGTCCTATATTGCTTTCAGGTTTTGCTGTTCTGCTAGTTAAAGAATGCATTCTGTTAGGGAAAAGAATCCATACAAATTTAATTATAATTAACATACAATTGAATAAGGAGGCAGTATTAACCATCATTGTACCCTCTACATAAATTGTTCACGAGGCATAAATTAGCAGCCAGGCCCAGGTCCAAGACACAAACTGAAGCAAACGGACTCCAGAAATTATATGATTATGCCATCAAAGAAAAGTAAACAACATGTATAATTCTGATATTTTGTAGTTCAGTGCCTTGGATGGCAGGGGATGCTGCAGTTTTCAAGACAAAGAAATGGAAGGAAATTTCTGGGTAGGTTTTCTCTTTCCAAATTAGTATGTATATTGTATAGCTGTATATGTAAGAGATGGCATTGTGTTCCATAAATCTAAATACAAAAAACAGACTGAGAATATCAACACTAGCAAAAATTCAAACAGTATTAATAAAGGTCATTGGCTCAGTTATTTGCCTGAAGGTCAGCTTTGTGGCTTATTATGATTCTCTAGTGAAACAAAATATTTTTATGTTTGTGACTTACAGCAATGATCTAATTTGATTGCACAGTACAATTCTGTCACCAGTTTTATCTTTGATGGCAAAATCTAAATTTCAACAAAACTTTGAAATATAAAATCAGAGGTGTTTCTTAGAGGCAGAGTTCTGCAAGGCAAGAGGTTTAACAAGAATTTGAATACAGAAAGCACATGAAATCAAAATACCATTTGCTGTTTTAAAACATCATTTATGCTGTCAGGAAAAGCCCTTACTGAGCACTATATTCAATATATTATTGGAAGAAAACAATCATGCTTCTAGGGTTTACACTAATATTTGACTGTTACAGGACATTTGTAGAAAGCACCATTTTAGTGCAAGATCAGCTTTAGCAAAACCTATTCATGTAGTGCACTCAAAATTCTTATATTTTTATTTTGAGAGTGTCTGAATGTTTTCTATGTCTGTATGGAAAGAAGGGGCCACATTAACAGCATTACAGACTTTTTAGTCTCAGCCAAGACTTTGAAAATAATTACCTTATATATTTATAAATATATATATACATATATATATATATATATGGTTATGTGTCTGTGTGATTAAGCCAAGCAGCTATCAGGTAGTACAATATTTACTATAACAGTAAACAGGATTCACTCTGATTAGAAAGATGTTTCATGATATGGCAGAGGTATTTTCATACATGTTCATCTGTAATAACTCCAGACATCGCTAGCATACCAAAGATGACAGCATAAGGAATAACCACATAGCAGAACCCAGACTATTTGACGATGGAAGAAATGATGAAGAAATTTCAAGTATAGAATGCAAGAACACATTTAATCTTTCATGATGATTTCTCTGGTGCTTTTTCAGTTCTGTAGAATAAAGGAAAAAAAAATCAAAGTTTTGAATTCAAATTTTTCTGTATAAAATTCATCTTTGAAAGTTAGTAGAGCATTTACTGTGGACTACCGAATCTTTAAAATGCAGTTTTCCATTGAGTGAATGCAATTTTATTTATTTATTTGAGGCAGAGACATTTTCAAATGAAACCATCTTCCTTTTTGAGCTTCCAGGTCATTTTACTGTGTTTTGTTGTTTTTTTCAAAAAAAACAACTTATATCAAAAATATCATGGAGCCAAAATGATAAGCTAGTAGGCAATCTATATCAGCAGAAGACCTGGCTCAGTTAATTTTTTTCATAACTGTACAGATTTCTTCCCATGTTGAATATAGCACAGAACATTACAAAGCTCAGAATTCTTTTATTCTTTAGAACTAAATTAATAACAGTGGAATTTCAGTGATGTTTCCTCTCCTTACATTGACCGAATCCACAGAATATGGTTTCTACATATTTCCAAAGAGATCCCCAGAGGACTGGCACTTGAAGCTTATGGCCAAACACTGAACAATGAAGCAGGTCAGCTTGTCCTAAGAAATCAGGTCATTCAGCTGTATTTCGTGTTATCGTTTTGACAACAGGGGATGGGGGAACAGACACAGTTGTAAGCCAGCTCTTAGGAAGAGCTGCTTTACAGAACACAGGGAAATAGCAAACACTTCTATTGTAAAAGCAAAGTTCATTTTTAATATGGTACAATTATGGTTGCTGATCTCCTGAGCTTTTGTCTATTTATGAGAAAAGAAGGAATTTCTTCAAAGGAATTTCTTATTGATGATCCCATGCTTTTGGGGAGGTTTGAAGGGGAAGCACCACTATTCAAATATTCACTGTGGAGGGTATTATATCACGGTGGAGGTTTGCAAGAACAAACTGTACAAGCACATTTTGAATGGTCCCACATTTCATCAGGGAATTCCAGTTTGCAGTAAAACGTCCAAAGCTTGAAATGAGCATTTGTTCAATACCTATACACGGAGAAAATAATAACCATACAGTAAGAGAATTCCCTTCCCTTCACTATAAACTACAGAGTATATACAAGATTTCTTTCTCTGCATACACCCACAGGTCATTCCAACTTTCTCCATGAAGTTGCCAAAGCTACCTAGAGATGGCCAAATGCATAGTTTTGATAGATTTTTATATCCTCAGGTAGCATAAAGCAAAGCCAGCGGAGCTATTTGTTACACAGCCTCTGCATAGACAGTAACAGCCCTGCACAGGGAATGTATTGGAAGAGCACTGAACAGGACAACAGGGATAGCTGGTTGGTTGGGATGTCCTCTGTGTGAGAGCGCAAGCAGCTCAGAAATGAAGTTGTGATCTGCTGACAAGTCAGAACAGATGGAAATCAGAGTGCTTTTCAAAACTTTTAAAAGCTTAATTAAAGCCAGGCATTTTCAAAGCTCTCACAGCTCTATTGCAAAGACTATAACCGAGTCTATGTCTACCAACTGAACTGTTCCTAGTCCTTTTATATAAACTGTCAGACGTGCCAAGACCTTAACTATGTTTCTGAATATTATGTCCACAAACTGTGGCAGTCATAAAGCAAATCACAGCAGTTAGAAAATAAGAATTGTTACTTAGCAGGAGCAGGTTTTTAGCATAACGCACGCTAGAGCTGACCAGCTGCAGAAGACATCATCAATAGTCAAATATGAGTAATAGGAATCTTAAAAAAAATGGTATGGGGTCAAACGTCATTGCTGCATTGGAAGCTTTGTTTTAACTGTTGTTAACAAGAAAATTATGCACATACACGTATAAACACCAGTTACTGTCCCAGTGCTTTTCTAATGTGTGCTCTTTTTCTCTGTAACACCTGCTTAAGCACATTTTGCACTCTAAATGTAGTTCATGTAATTGCAAATGAGAGAGAAGGTAGGTCTATTTGACACATTCTGTACTGAAATGCAATCAGTACTCTCGAAGTGTTTTCAACCCCCTAACTGAGCAGACACTGCAGAATACAAGTCATACAATACATCCAACACATCAACTGATTGTGATTCTTGGCTTGCGCCTACTTAATTGTAAACAAGTGAGAACTGGGAAGTTATGAAAATGCTGGCAGGGTTCTATATTGGCCTAGAAATTGCTGATTTTGTCATAGGAATGAAAACAAGAACTGCAAGTCAGCAGGACCAAACCAGGTTTGAAGAAGTGGTGTTTGAAGAACACCACATACATGGTATACAGCTCAGATACTTGTGAGACAAAAGTTCTAGACAGTGCAGAAATGCTCACAAACTGAAGATACCAAGAACTGTGCATTTATACATCAGATAAAAAACTGACTAGGTGGCCAACTAGCAATATACAACCATGTTTTGTGTAATGAGACAGAAGTAGTTAAGGCTGTTTGCTTTCTAGGTTCTAGACGGATATATGGGCCTGTGGTGTGGCCCGCTGACCAACAGTGTACAGCACAGGGCTGCAGCTCTACGGCATTGCTTCAGGAGCAAAAAAGGGCATACTCACACTTGGGTATCAAGTCAGGTGTCTGCCTTAAGGGTCACATATTTTTGGCCAGTAGAGAGGAAATATCTTGGAAGGAAAAAACTATTATTATTATTATTATTATTAAAGAATGGTTACATGTATCAAAATAAGTGTTTTACTGCAATTTAAATAAGTAAATATGTATTAAGATGAAAGAACTTGTAGGGGAACTGTCCACTGATCTAAATCTTCCACCAGAACACTTTATAAGCTATTTATGAAATTTACCTACTTTTTTGTTTGTTTGTTTTGTTTTGCTGTGGGCTTTTTTTTTTTTTTTTTTTCGTCTTTTAATTCTGCCAGTTTCACCCAGGAGCTTAAATACCAGGATGCAGTAATAAATAAATATATAAATTCCTTCTGGCTGTTCCCAGATGAACCAGAAATTGGAAAATGTCAGATTGCAGCATATCTGAAGCAAGTCTGCTTTACAAGTTAGTCTTTAACTACAACACCAGGTCCTAGCATGTCTGCAATCTTTAAATTGCCACCAAAATCAATGGAACTATAATTATTTATATACAACTGGAAAATATTTTATTTCTCTGCTTCCCAAACATGCAAATTAATTGAAAATACACATTTCATCTGCACTTGGAGCACTCTGATATACTCTTTCCTTTGATGACACCTTGCTCTATATTGCAGTGACCACCAGGCATTCAAAACCATGTTGTTCTTGAGACACCATGCTAAAGAGGATAAGAAGCAGTTGAAGCATGATAATGCAGCTGGCATTTGGCAGTAACAACTGCATTCATTTCAACAAGCTTGTCTTTTAAAAGTCTATTACCCCCTCTGCCAAATTCCCCTGGGGAATTCAACACGCCTATAGCTAGATGCATAGAGAATACAAAATACTCTTGAACATAGCTGTGAAATTCTAACCTCAACTCATGATAAAAAAAGGTGCAGAAAAACCATCTGTGGAACTACATGACAAAGTCTTCTTAATATCATACACACACTGGTCAGAACATTTGGAAGATGCATTATCTAGATAAGCATTAACAGAAAGGCCTATCAGAGAAGTTTCACCAAAACTACCACCTTTTATTAAACCCGGGGGAGATTTAAAAATCACCCCATTATTCTGATGGCTTTACAAAGCCTGTTTTCTCTAGCTAAAACATGCTTGAATGTAACATGAAAGAGATCTGGCTTAACCCTAGCATTAAACTATGTGGAGAACTGCATTAATGGCAGAGCCAGATTGAAAGAAAGATTTTCATCTTGGCAGACTTCATAAAATCAAAGGTACTATCTTTTGATCAATGTCAGCCTAAATGCCAGCTGCTTGGCTAGCATTTGAAGACTGAGCCCCCTGTTAAATGTACTTTAGCCTCGCCCACACTGGCACTTGTTTAAAAGCTTGGGATTCTCCACGGGATTTTGGAACTCTGAAGTCTGGAACATCTGGACTGTGCAAAGTTTAAAAAAAAAAAAAAAAAAAAAAAAAAGGTCCTAAGGAGGCAAAAGAGTTAAAGGAGTTGCAACTGGAAAGAAATAAAATAAAAGACATGTTCCCCCAGTATCTAAGAGAGACAGCAGTCACTGTATGAGTGCCAAACAATAAGGTGAAAAATAAAAAATGGTCAAAAATTGGAGGTTACGCTGATATTTTTGAAAGCTGGGAAAACAACATATTCACAACTGTAGTTAGAAATTATTCCAGCCTAACTTAAAAACATTATTTCAGTAGAAATCACACAATTATGTTTCGCATTTTCTTAGTGTGTTTGCATCCAGCAGGATTATTTGTGCCTTTAAGATAAGTAAAAGCTTAAACATTTAAATGATTTTGCCATCTGAGTAGAAAGATCTTATTTTTAGCAATTGCATACACACAGAAAAGAAAAAAATGCAGATATACAAGGTGATATAGAAGTATTAAAGACAGACCTCCTACTGGTAAATGTTTGGAAATAATAGTACATGATTTGTTTTGAATATATATAAAAAAATCATTAAAAAAGCTAAGAACAACTATATTAATAGCAGAAGAATATGTGATCTTATATAGCTTAGATTTTGTGCCTAGTAAAATGTCTGTCCTCTAGGTTATGCTGAATTCTTTGGAATGACCTCTAATTCAGCTTGCCAAATACAAAGTAGATATAAAGTGGACTGAAACTGTATTAAAGAGTGTTTTGAAATAACGTTGCATGTACTACAGAAGCATTAACACAAGGATGCATTGAAGTTTATCAGTTGTCCTAGCAAAATATTGTGTGTGAAGGCCAACATGAGTCTCTATGTTATCCAGAAACTTTGTCCGCTCAAGTAAATGGGACCAATTATCAAGGATGTGGAAGTATCAAGAGCTTGTCTGGTCACATGCCTTAGAGTAGCATACAGGAATCCCCCAAGCACAAGGAATCCCCCAGCTATCTAGAGACCTTTCATTTCCAATGAGGTTTTCCCTGAAGGTGTGATCAGGATATGCCGCAAAGGCTCTGGAAGAGTAATCTGCACTTTGGCAACACCTATCCTAAGTATCACTCTCAAGGGAGACATTTATATGTTTTATTATGGAACAGGTCTGTGATTCATCTAGTTTACACTACAGGTGTAAAAAATAGAAATGTAGGCCTAAGATTTATAGCATGCCACCCACAGAGACACATACAATCCACCTTGGACAAACACAGTTCAGGAACAGAGCAGAATCCCAACTATGTGAATTTTCCACGTGAATAACAACAATATTTGGATAAATTGTTCTCAGTGAAAACCCCTAGAGCATTCCAACCTTGTGCTATTACAATAAGCATAAGACAAAACTAAGTTCACTTTTCTAGTGAAGAGTTTTGGCATCACATTTAGTATGCAGTCCACATTTTTCCCTTAACAGCAGACTGCAGTTTAAAACAGAAAAAAAAAAAAAAAAAAAGAAAAAGAAAAGAAAAAAAGAAAACAAGTTTTCAAAAAGCAAAACAATTAATAACCCATACTTCACATTCAAAGGGAATTTATTACTACTCAGAATCATAGAATCATAGAATATCCCAAGTTGGAAGGGACCCATAAGGAACATCAAGTCCAACTCCTGGCACCACACCGGTCTACCCAAAATGTTAGACCTTGTGACTAAGTGCACAGTCCAAAGCTTCTTAAATTCAGACAGGTTTGGTGCAGTGACTACTTCACTGGGGAGCCTGTTCCAGTGCACAACCACCCTCTCAGAGAAGAACCTCTTCCTGATGTCCAGCATAAACCTCCCCTGCCTCAGCTTAACCCCATTCCTGAGAGTCCTATCACTGGTGATTATGGAGAATAGGTCACCAGCCTCTCCACTCCCCCTCACGAGGAAGTTGTAGACTGTGATGAGGTTCCGCCTCAGCCTCCTCCAGGCTGAACAGGCCCAGTGACCTCAGCCGCTCCTCATATGTCTTCCCCTCTAGGCCCTTCACCATCTTCATCACCCTCCTTTGGACACTCTCCAACAGTTTAATGTCCTTTTTATACTGTGGTGCCCAGAACTGCACACTGTACTCGGGGTGAGGCTGCACCAGCGCAGAGTAGAGCGGGACGATCACTTCCCTCGCCTGACTAGCAATGCTGTGCTTGACACACCCCAGGTTGTGGCTGGCCATCCTGGCTGCCAGGGCACACTGCTGGCTCATATTCAACTTGCTGTCAACGACAACCCCCAGATCTCTCTCTGCGGGGCTGCTCTCCAGCATCTTGTCGCTCAGTCTGTACATATAGCCTGGGTTGCCCCATCCCAGGTACCGGACTCGGCACTTGCTTTTTTTAAACTTCATGTGCTTGGTGATCGCCCAGCTCTCCAACCTGTCCAGATCTCTCTGCAAGGCCTTTCCACTCTCATCTGAGTCTGCAACTCCTCCAAGTTTTGTGTCGTCGGCAAATTTGCTCAAAACACCTTCTAGTCCTACATCCAAATCCTTTATAAAAACATTGAAGAGGACTGGCCCTAAAACGGAGCCACGAGGGACCCCACTAGTGACCATCCACCAGCCAGATGTGGCCCCATTTACCACAACCCTTTGAGCCCTGCCTGTCAGCCAATTGCTCAGCCATCGTATGATGTTTTTGTTTAGTTATATGCTGGGCATTTTGTCTAGTAGGACACTATAGGAAACCATGTCAAAAGCTTTGCTGAAGTCCAAAAAGATCCCATCAGCTGGTTTCCCTTGATCGACTAGATGGGTTATCTTATCGTAAAAGGAAATCAAATTTGTTAGGCAGGACCTACCCCTCATGAACCAATGTTGGCCTGGACCAATGACTGCATTGTCCCCCAGGTGTGCTTCAGTAACTTCAAGGATCATCTCCATAATTTTACCAGGCACTGAAGTGAGACTGACAGGCCCATAATTGCTAGGGTCTTCTTTCTTGCCATTCTTGAAAATTGGCACATTTGCCAGCTTCCAGTCTACTGGGACCTCTCCAGATTCTCAAGATCATTGAAAAATAATTGAAACAGGTCCCGCAATGACATCAGCCAGCTCTTTAAGCTGATGAATCCCATCCAGACCCATGGACTTGTATGGATCCAGGTGGAGCAGCAAATCCCACATATGTTTATATGGTATTGGGTGCAGATGCATTGCAAGTTCATGATTGTAGTGTGGACCAGATCATGTTCAATGCTAACATGAAGTTTAACCAGGGAAAAGTCAGTTTAGCATAGACCTATTTCCTAACACTGAAGTTAACAGCTGAGTATTTATTTATTCCTTGTTCATGACCGCCACATGAACAAGAGAACTAGCACTTATTCAAGTGTAATACTGCATGTAAGCTCTACTTTGTTATTTTCTTCAAAATTCCCCCCAGCAGAGCTGGTTGCAGAGCTGCGTGCCAGAGGAGGAGAGCCATTCTTCCCAGCCCTATTTCTTCACCATTGTCTCCTTAAATCCTGGGCCTATAGGCCTAGGTGTTAGGGGCAACGTCTGCTCTGTTTCCTTCTCCATCAGGAGTACTGAAAGGACAGAAGGTGGAAACTTGACTTTGCACCTGTAAAACACTTGCTCTAATTACATTTTTATAGAAATCAGAAACTAGTTGTGCTGAAATTGTAGAGATCATAAACAGTGTGTTCTATATTGTGCCATCAGTTTTGAAGTAGATGGCTCAGTTTATTCAGCAGATGTCCTGGTAGCATGATCTATTCCAGTGTTTGACTACAAATAAACTGACTAGGTTGACCAGCCCTTAAGGGATTCATGAAAATTTCTCATGTTCTGAATAGTTTTCAACAGGAATTTTTATATATTACCAGTTTTCATGTATATATATTACTGCATCCACTCATGATCTCAGTCTTATGTATTAGCTTTCCTCTCCTAGAATGAAGTGCCATCATCTCTGCAAAGCATCGCTCTAAAATGTAGGACTGAAAATTATGCTATGAATTTTTTATGATTATATCATATTTGGTGTAAAGCACAAATGCCTGAGATATGCAGGGTTGAGTGGAATGCATTTGTTGGTTATATCCAGACCTGATAAAAAATATTTGTGATGTGAACTAGAAAAAATGTGAGATTTGCTCAGAAATGTGTTTTACTAATTCCGTGCTCAATGGTAGATAAGAACACAGGAAAAGAACCTGTCAAGTCTGTATGTTTATATTACTTCTATTTTGGTGAGAAAATGCAGTTCCTTGTGACACTGCTAAGAGATGAATGTTTTCCTTTTATGCCTCAGCTAAGTAAGAGCTTTAAAAAAAAAAAAAAAAAAAAAAGACACTGCTAGTAACCAGAAGCTAAGTGTACAAACAGAATGAGAAACAGAACTTCAGAACAAAGTCTGTGGAATTCTACTGAACACCAGTTTTATACCAAATAAAGGTCTGACCAGACATCTTAAAATTTTTCCTGGTGCCAGAAATAGCATCACCAGAAGAAACTGTTTAGTTCAACAAGGTTAGGATAAGTGATGTTTGTATTTTTTCTAGTAATGTTTAATTTCATTCTTAGAGATAAAATGCTGTGGAATCTCCACTGTTGACTTTTTCTTCCTATCTCTTTCAGTAGTCCATCAACTGTTATCTCTGAATTGCTCTGCAAGAAAATGATCAACTAAACACTGTTTTCCTTCTTATATGTGGGCTGACTGAACACTTTGTCACTTGTTCTCCAAATCCTGTTGTAATTTTTTCCTCTAGTGAATTTCTTGGGATCTTCAATGAGCATTTCAAACTCAGAAAGAAGTGCAGAGCACATTCCATACTGGGAATGCCTGATTATGTCTTCAGATAGACAAACACCCATGACACCTGCTTATAGAACTGTTTCATTGAAGCATACGGGATAGATTATCCATTTTTACACAGAAACCATATTCTGAAAATTTTAGAAAGACAGTTGTCCTAAATCAAACATATGTTTGTGAAGAATATGTAGTTAATATGTAAATTAGATCTATAACTGAACATGCAACTTCATAAAAAAATTGTATCAAATTTAAATATGTTGTATACAACCCAATTGCTCTCATCCTTCTCGAGTCACTTGGAATGTACTTGTCCTCTGAGGTAATTCAGATTTCAAATGTAATTACAGCTACAGAAAAAAAGGAGCAAGCTATAAAGATTGTAGTATGATGGCTTTCAGCTAAAATCATTACTTATCCCTCTTCCCGAAGCAACTGATCAAAACAAAGTGATGATGGAATTTTTCCAAAGGGAGTTTAGGAAAAACAAGAGATTTTTTCTAAAGCATACAGAGACATTGCAGTAACATTTATATTGACTTTAGAATCAACATAAATATTCTCAGGTATTTTAGGAGTTCGTTTATTCAATTATTCTAAAGTTAGGGAATCAATTGTACCTTGATTTTTTTAGCAAATATTTGATTTTGCCAACTTTACTTCATTGTGGCTTTTTAGAGTTTGATCTAGTCTGAAAAATTTCAAGTCAGCCTCCAATTTAACAATTATTACTTTGAAATGTCTTAATTACAGAGCATTTGTAACTCATGACACTCGCTGTTATATAGTGTAAAATGCAGATATTTTAGTGAATCTGTATCTTTGCTGCCACAACTTTCTCCAGGTACTGCGTTATCTATCTTAACATATACTTATGACAATCAAATGATGAAATACAGTCATGCACAGTAGCGTGAGGCAGTCCTTTAAAAAGCCCTTGTGGCTCTCATTTCCCTACAAAGGCTATAAACTTTAAGGCTCATCCCATTCCCATTGTGTACATGCTTTCATTCTTACACTGCTGATTATAATAACACCATGAACCAGAAATTATGCTTTAGAAAACAAAAAAAAGCAACTTCCAGTACACCTGTGTTCTTTGTCTATATTTGCTAAATACTGTATGAAACATGAAGTTCTGCTATTGGTGCCCTTTTTATGACATATCTGGGGAACTATTCATATGTTTAAAATTAAGCACATTCTTAAGTTTGTCAATGAATGGATGCTTGTATCTGTGAAATATTTTGCTTGCAGAGGAACCAGAGCTTGGGGACTAGAAAATGGGAATCACTACAATGTAGAAACCATTAATTTCAATACAACGTTATATGTTATTGCAGTTTGTGGATCTCTCATCCCCAGAGAAACCTGAAAACAGAATTGAGCTAATAGATATAATGGCCACACCTGCAGATGTGGGGTACAGGTTTACAAGCATCCAATACAAAGCCTATAAATTTCCCTCTTGAAAATTAATACCAGCTATAATACAGTACACGTGCAAAAATCTCTGCAGGCTGAATAGCACCCAAAAGTCCAGATGGTTTACTTCAACCAGACTTGAAAAAATAAAATTAAATTAAAAATCTAAATGGGCAAAGAAGACCAACATAGTCTTCGCACAGAGATTGTTATAACTGACAAACACAGAACAAAAACATCCTCATTAACACTTTAAGCTCTCCTTTTTGCTTTGCAGCAGAAGCATCCATGCTGATTCTTGATAGACAGTGCAAACTGTCTTCTAATCTATGATGTCTTCTAATCAAACCCATTACTTTACTCAGTTGGTCATAAATCAATGTGCACAAACCCCCAAAATATGTCCACTCCTCTAATCTTCTCTATTCCTTTAAGAATAGCTGCCATAATAATAATTATTATAATATTTTATTTATTTACTATTTATAAATTTATTAAAATTATTTATAAAGTTATATATATTTATTTATACATTATTATTTATAACAATACACAAGAATGCTTCAGTTCACTAATTCTACTTCAACTAAATTCTAAATCATTTCTGTTTCTAAATTATTAGTTCACATTTCTCTCTATCTTGCTTCTATTTATTTGGAAACAACAGCTGGATATTTTACAACAGCATTTAAACCACATCACCCAAATGACTCCAATTGCCCTCACATTTGGTCACTCATCAAAGCCAGGAACAGCTGAGACTAGGGATGCTCCATACAAAATACAAGCCTATTACTGTAGACTTATTTTTCTCAGTTAATTCTTTTAATGGATCACAGATACCTTATACCTTGAGAAGGCTTAGATTTCAGACTGAAAAATCTCCGTAACTTGCTAAAGACAGCACACCACTACCCATATGGATCAATTTCCCCCCTGCCATTTTTTTTTTTTTTGTCAGTAATCTTCTCAACACAGA
The DNA here is from genome assembly GCA_011076525.1 of Nettapus auritus. Classification (NCBI taxonomy): domain Eukaryota; kingdom Metazoa; phylum Chordata; class Aves; order Anseriformes; family Anatidae; genus Nettapus; species Nettapus auritus. The sequence continues at coordinate 12,698,928 of CM021770.1, forward strand.
TGCATCATTGACAGACATCTGTTTTCAGTGACTATTACAACGTATTTCAAGAAAATTCATGTTACTTTTGGAGCTGGAAATTTGTTTCTATCAGCTTTTGAAAGATTATGATGAACACACTGCAGAAAAAGATGGACTCACATTAAAGACTTAACTCATCTATAATCTTGGTTAACAAAATAAGGGTCACTTGAAAAATACAAGGTCTCCTCCCAAGTCCAGAGAGCTTTTCTGCATTGTTTCCAGCTAATTGTTCAGAAAGAATTTAAGGTTGTGAAATCCAGATTTTTGTCTGCAGTTTCCTTGAATTGCTCTGGTTAACTCTGTCTGTGCAATCAAGTCTCCTAGTCTCCAACTTTGCAGAGACTCTGTTGTTGAAGACTTGTTGTTACTCAAAAAGTAATAGCTAGTAGGAAACTAACTGTATCTAACTACAGTAGGACCATAGATGACTACCTCCGATATGATTTGTTCTCCAGTATTTGACTGCAGCTTTGTGATGACACTGTTCTTATCTCATAATTACAGTAGGAATCAGTAGAACTCTGTTTTAGAGAAGGGTGCCAGGAGGACAGCTTACAGATGTCAGAGCCAGGTCACACAGAAGTGAACTGCTGTAGGAGGTACTTTGCTGATGGACTGTCTGCACGGCACAAGACCAGCCAAACACATGAAGGTACATTAATATTGCAAACCACCTCATTTGAATGAAACCGGAGAAAGAGGAATTGTCATCAGGAAACAATTCCTAGCTACCGGGCATCATTCACTTGTGTATCAATCCTTCCTTGCCCCTCCTAATTTCATCCTATTCAATAAAGACATGACAGCTATACTGAGAGCTTTAAACAAGCAGCTGTACATTAGCTTTCACAGCATCATGCTTATGCAGGCACAGTGCTTTTGGGTTCATACTTGTCCAAGTACCTCGACAAGGAACCATACTGCTGCTTCCTGTGGGCACAGGGTTGTGCACAGCGCTACAGTACACCATATGGACATGTACTAAAGCAATGTTACAGGCAGAAAAATAGGTGCCTACGAATTAATAGGCACTTAAGAAATGAGGCACAGTATATACGCAAATTGCTATTAGTCACAGGCTCCTAAATTGCACTGCAGACAGGAATGAGGTATGTGAAGCCCTTTTTGAATCTGGACCTCTGAGACTTAAGTATTTCAAATGTATCTGAAGTGCATGGCAAAAACACAGGTTATTGCCATGAAAAGACAGAAGAAAAGCATTTTTCATTGGTAAAATATTACAACAGTGAGCTTGAAAGGGAAGTACTGAAAAAAGAAATCATGTTTAGGGAGAAGCATAAGGCCAGAAATGGAATAACTTTCTGCAGGAAGCTGCAGCAAAGCAACATGACATGCGTGAGCTACAGCTTGACAAAGTAGCTTAAAGCTTCCCCAAAGAAGCAAGTTTGTCAGTGAGAGTTTCCCGCTATGATTCTACTTCTCAAGTTTAGGCTTTTCAGGATATAACTGAAAGTAACAACAAAGGTTGTTACAACATAAACAAGAGAAAATTGTAACTCCAGCTACAGAACAGCCTTGCTTTTTGGTTATAAAGTGTTTCATTCTGCTGCACAAGAGGCTCACTTAAAACAACATAGAGCTGCTTTTATAGAGCCTGCTCGCTTAACTATTCTGATCAGGCTTTCAGCCACGAGCTTACTGTCCCCTACTCCATACTTGCCTATCAGTGCCAGGCCTTACATCAACTCCTTAACTGACAGCACTCAAAAAGCATCTTTTAGTGTGCAAATGTCCTGTTTGAAATAGTCTCAATTTATCGTTCCAATAAGAGAAAGATGGCAGGTATAGGAAATACCTACCGCAAGTAACATCCCTGTACAGCTTTTAAGTTGCAGAGCAGATTGTCAGTAGTGTTCCTACTTGTCACAGTGCAGACTACCAGGACACACCATATCTAGTTGGAGAACTATGCTGAGTACTCTGAGTAACACAAGAGAGATACACAGCTAACAATCCCCACATCCACATCCATTACTCTTCCAAGATTTAGCTGCTGCTTAAACACTGCTCTGCTCCCCCGATCTCCCCACCACACTATGAGTCCCAGCTTTCCAGGCACACCCACTTCACTAATATCAGGTGCCAGAGAGCCCTGTGGGAGTTTTTGCTTTCACTAGGAGGGCCCTGTGGGCCCTTCTCCTCAAGGTCATTTAAGTTTCTAAAAGGATAGACAGGAATCTAGAGGGATTTACCAGCAGCCTGACAGTCACCGATTTTGGTGCAAGTCGGACTGTTAGACAGTTCTGAAAATCCCAGTTTGAGCCTATTTCCAGCTGTAGGCACCTTAATCTCTTTAAAATAGGATTGCATAAGAGTGCACAATAAGGTCATTTAAGGAGATCAAATAAGCTTTAAGTGGCATATGGCTATAAAAACAACAAAAGCAGCTATTAAACCTTCGTTGAGCTGAGTTCTGCCTTCTACCAAAAACAGAAAATCAGATTCAATAACCACTTTCATTCCAACTGGATTAATTTTAGCCAAAATTGCAATTAACATGTAAGAGTCATGTAAAATAAGGTGCACCCACTTTTTGCTACTAGTGATGCTACAAATTCAGATGAGGTGAACCACACTAACAACAATAAGAAGTCCTCACATTTTGTTTTCTGCATGGACATCTGTAAAACACAATTAATAAAACAAACTAAAACAAACTTATGTTTTTAATTACTCTTCAATTAATTTTTTTTTTTTTTTTTTTTAAATCTCAGCTACTATCATGTGACTTTAAGTTCATGTTGGAGATCAAGATTCTGGAAAAAAAAAATTGTTCTAACAAACATTATATTTTGCAGTTTTAAATATCAAGATTTAAAAAGTTTGGAAAGGTAATGTAGGAAAATGTCTTCTTATGTCCCTAACTCATCTAAGCAAGCCTTAGTACAGGTTTCAGCCTCTCCTGCAGTATTCCCTTTCCTTCGTTTCTGTATCAAGAACTGCTTCTGTTGTCCTTATACCTATGTTTCTTTACACCGAGTCTTTGTGTTTATATAAAAATCATAATTATATATGCATGAAGCTTCAATTCTGTTCCCAGTCAGCATTTTGACAATGCACCAATTTGGAAGTGAAACAAACAAACAAACAGACACCAAAAATGCCCATTGTGATCTTACCAGCGGAGCCCTGCACCACTGGTGACTGCCTCCTCTGTTGGACCTACACTGCTGTTTGCATTACAGTGCTGCTTGTATTACAAGGTTGAAATGATCACTATTTAAGGTCAGACTCTATTTTTCTTTTTTTTTTTGTAGACTAGGGGTTTTTGCCTCTTTCTTAATTATTAAAAAATAAATAAACCAGGATCCTTGTAACTGCCTTGCAGTTTATTTTCCAAAACTGTTGTACCAATGCAAATGAAAGACAATGAAAAGAGGTACAGAAATTAATGTCTAGGGGCAGTGGGAGGTGGGAATGTCTAATCTGTCTTCCTTGCCAGAACTGACATGACAAAAGTACGTTGTTTTCAGTCAGGCAAAATACTGAGCCTCTAAGGAAGTATTCGTATTTATTTTGGGTAAAAAGTTCATTTCTAGTCAGGCCAAGAATCTGGTGAAGAATGTAATAATTAAGATAGTACTTAAAGAGAAATATGAGCAACTTTTCCTGACATAAAAACACTGTTTTCCACCGGTAATCGGTTTGATCTGAAACAATAAGCTTAAAGAATCGCAGCACTAACAATCAAGTTTATCAGAGAGGTTACAAATTACAGTTCTTCATGGGACTTAGAAAACTGGAGCACATTTCAGAAGTGCCAGATATACAGCAGGTTTACATTTAAGATAAATATTTAAGAGTTAATTTTAAACATTTCAACAATGAAAAAAAGCTGGCAAGAAAACTCTTTTTAAGAAGCAGTTTTGGAACAAGCATGTTACTTTTCTTTGAGGATTTTTTTTAGCTAATAAAATGATAGACAATACAAAAATGTAGGCACAGATGATGAATAAATACTAGTATTTAAAAATAATAGTAATAATAATAATAATAAGTATTGGCATTTTAGACACCTGATTTGCGCCAGGTTTGGATAACCTTATTGGTAGAGGTTTCAGTTCACTCTTGTGCTAAAATAAGCCTGGAACCAAATACAGGGCAAATAAACACTGAAAGACACATTTAGCATTTCTCATCAAATAACTGAAAACAGATGCAGCAACAACTGTAGAAAATTAAATAAAAATACCATCGCTTTGCTTAGACTAAACTGTAATTTTGATTTTACAAACATACACACAATTACATTTTCACATTAATTATCTTGTTCTAGTACAAAAATAGAACAAAACTTCAAATACCACAACTACCACAGCTCCAAAGGAGTTTTTAGAGTTTCAGTCATATCTTGACACAACTATCCAAAATGCAAACTTGTCAAAACGCACTAATCCAGGGTCTCCCCTGCCTCTTCTGAACAGTCTCACAGATACCTTTTAATCAACCCATTACAATCCATTAGTCCTGCTCTAAAATGCAAGGCAATTATTAATAATTACTGTTGTTGCAGTTGCTTTTGTTGAATAAACACTCCTTTCATTTGGGTGGTATGTAATGCCAACATGTACTACAATGCTTCCTTCCGTTCATATTTAGAATTCTGTTACTTCCCTGACTTGAATCTGTTGGGATCCTACATTTCAAAATAGATGGTGTTTCTAGATAGGGCTACTTCTCCCTTACTTGTGACTGCTATTAATTTCTGATGGAAAATTATTAAATTAAAAATTAATTAAATAATTCTAACTTCCTTAAATGAAACATTGATACCTCTTACTTACCAAGATCTTGAGAGGGACCCCTTACATTGAAATGTTTAAACACCATTTATTTTGCTCAGAAAATTCTTCATGAAACTTGTACGAAAACTGTCTCTGTTGAAACAAGTCATAATGGGCACCATTTACCTCCAATAATCATTTTCACTCCAACCTAACTCTGCTATCATTTTCAATTCAGCTCAATAGCTTTTATGGTCAAGTTTTTGTTTGTGTTTTATATATATATATATTTCAATAACAGCAAAGTACTTACAAAATAATGCTGAAAAGCTGATTTAATTTTGCCAATTTTTAGATCCAAATTTACTTGCGTTCTTCTAATTTAATACTTTACATTTTTTTAATGCCTCAACGCTGCAGTGAAAATGGTGAAAGCAGCTGCAAGGAGCGGGCAATCCAGTCCAGATGGCTCATCAGCACCTCTGTGCACAGAGCCTACCAAACTGCACAAAGCTCTGAATAGAGGCACAACATTTGGAATACAACAGACCTTGTGCATTTTCAGACCAACAGTCCACCAAAAGCTTCCCCCCTTCATTCAAGAATTTTTGCCTTGAGGAAGCATTTACATTACCTCTAGGGAGATTTTCTTATCTGGTTATTAACACTTCCAACATTAAAGGATTAAACATTTCTTCACTCGGGGCTCCCTTGGAACATGAGAGCATTATGCTTGCTGCTTACTCTTTGTTTGTAATGGCAATCAGATATGTATTGTTGCCTCATCAGTAATAATACAGCCAAATATACTATCCAGAAGACTATGTAGTCCAATCACACAATGTCATATCAAACATTAAAATTATACATCAATCTCCAGAAATGTGCAACATTTTCCCATCGTGAATGAAGCCTCCTGCTCACATTTTCAGACCAATTTTTATGAGCCCTTCAATGACTGAGGTGTACAGAAAAATAGCCTTTTAGAAAGGTGATGCAAAGATCCTCTCTGAGCAGGAATTTCCACATCACCTGAGTGTTTATTTCAGTTGCCAGAGGAATGGTTGTTTGAGCATTTAAGCTATGTACGACATAGTACGCACAGTAACATGTTGATGGACTTAACAAAAATAATCTATCTGTATCAGAATAATTTAAGATCTAGTATTTTAATCTGGGTTCATTTCCATATAAAGTTAAAAAAAATCTCTTTATGTGGATTTAATGCCTTACCTATTTCCAAAAAAGACACAGAAGTGAAATAAAAAAGTAGAGAAGCCAAGAGTGCTTAAGCTCAAGTCCTGAATGATGAAACACAACACTCATGAAAGCCAGATAAAGCCAAGCCACCAAGGCTGTACATCTGTCAGCCAAGCAGTTACGCATCTTCTGCCTAAGGTGATGAATCCATAACCTCGAAGCATAGCATAGTGTAACCATATTGTATTTCAACGCAACAAAATCTTCGAACTTAGGCTGAACCCTGGTCAGGAGCTCTCTACTGAGAAAATAAACTACATTTGCATCGATTCTCCGAGCAGCTCCTCTTCAGAACAATAGATTGTGCGTTCTTGATGGTATGCCTAGAGAGCTGACTTTTTTTCTTTCCCAGTATTTACATAAACAGTACAAACTGTACATTTCCAAGACTGCAGATGATTTCATAATAATCTTGCTTTCAAAATAAAAATTTTAAAGGTAAATTCATGTCAATAATTCTGTATCTGCTGCTCTACCAGAATATTTTCTACTGAAATATGACAAGCTTTGTGCTTTCCCCTACCTATTTTCTCTACTGTCAGGTAAACAATGATGACAATTTTCTTATGTGAAACCAGAACAGCCCTAGACTGATATTTACAGCAGTGTCTGAAATGGAAGCAACATGATTCACTGCTTTTAACTGTAATTAAATTCACAGGAAAACCTTTAATTGAAATAACCAATTATAATTTGATTTCTATTTGTATGTTTCAGTCATTTGTCCAAAGAAAGTTCACTACTTTTTGGGTGATAAAATTTAGTATTTCTTTTGCTGCATTGAAGCATTCCTACATATGTATTTATTTTAGCAGTTATATATGACTACTTTATGTTTACTTAGTTTTATTCTTAGTATTATTATGTTGGAAAATACATTTTAATTATTTGTTTTATTACGTTACAAAGTACATATGAAGCTCACATGTCAATACTAGATAATAATTTTTAAAAAGTTGATACATGTCAACCATAATAGTGTGGGAACTGGAAACTGCTTAAAATAAGAGAAGAATTTTGAAATTTTATTCGTTACATAAAATCATCTTAAATATATCTGTTTCTTAGGAAAAATTAAATACTAAATTACATTGGCATCATATTTGTTTATAAAATAAATATTTTTATGCATTAAGTGACTTAATAGTATAATTTCCATTCTTCCATGACTTGAGAAACAGTGCATCTGATCTTCTCACATCTAGTTCCTAAACATAAACTGGAAGAGCAAAAAATCCTACTGTTTTTTAATGTTCTCCCAAGCAGTTTTTAAATTTTCAATGAACTAATTCTGAATTACCAAATAATAATAATAATAATAAAAAATAATAGTAAAAAATAATAAAGAACTACAAAAAATAAAATGAAAGCTTTCACACTAACAGGGAAGGTGGTATCTCCATCAACAGCTAGTTTAATACTTCAGCAAACTGACTGCAAGAAAACTTTAGCAGAATATAGTATGCTGCTCTAATTAATATTGTTAAAGGCAAATGGTTATAATAGTTTAAACGAAGTACAGTCTTTATATAGTTTATGATAGCTTCACATTTTTTAGATACATACACACAACTAAGAAAATTCTAAATATGTATTTAGAAGTTGATGAAAATGAAAACTGATTTCATTTTCATCTACCCTTCAGCAAAACATATAAAATCGAACTGCTTTATTCTTAAGTCTGTAGGAGAAATCCTAAAGAAATGCATGAAGAACTGGAACAAACTAATTTGTTGTGAATGGTATGTATTCTCAGAAATTAAATGCACGAAGCACATTCATTAATATCTTGCATTTATATAGATAGCTCTTCATCCTGAAGAATCCTGAAGCACTTTGCATGTACACATGAAATATATCTTCACAAAGCTCAACCAAAGTAGTTCCATGCATCAGCTCAAAGAAATCCTCTGAAGATTAGCCACTCATCCAGCTTCTCTTTTCTGCAAAGTAACTATTAACTACTTCTCCAGCAATTCTGGCATGCAAAATTCTAAAACTCTCTTCTACTAGTAGCACAGGAAATTAAAAGCATCTCACAAATTAGTCCAGTACCTGCTATAATTTAAAAGTCCCTCTGGGGCCACCTGACATACTCTTCTTTGATCTCCCCTTCCCCTTGTAAACCACATAGCCCTTACCCTCCAAATTGAAAACATACAGCTTTTTCATCTCTAGTCTCTGCCATGGGAGCTGATCCAGTCATGCCATGCCTCCTGGCATCTTCAAGCTTTATGCTCCTCCTATCCCACAATGAATTGACAAAATTGTTCATTGAAAATCATATCTCTTTGTAAGTGATTTTCATTCACATTTGGTCATTCTCTGAAATTCTGGTTTGAAAAGTTATAGGGGATTCATGGGGATCCGTGCTACTTAGCTCTTTACCTTGCATGTGCTGCTTTGAGAATTCAACGAGAGTCAGCAAAATGTGGAGTTCCTAATCTATGGCGTTCTCCGGTAAACAAATGAGTTCTCCTTCTTACACAACAACCCATTACACTGCACAAATACAGTGACTGTCTCACTGTCCTTTTGTCTGTCAAATCCAGAAGCTTGTCTCCTGCAGTGGCTAAACACCTCGTAATACATCAAACACTTTAGACTTTTACAAGGTAAGTGAAATTTCCTTTCTGATCTCTGCAGCAGCAAAGTCTGCTTAAAGTTGTTTTAATATTTCTAGTAACAGTCTAGATTTCAGTCAGGATACTTTCAACTCATCATAACCTAGGTATAAAATTAAACTCAGTAGTGTTCTGTTGTTTTGCAGTAAAGGAAAGGGGGTAAGGCAGCAAGATGCATCTCTCGCATTACCAGTCAAGCAACAAGCACATCTGAAGCCCTTATGCATCACTAGGTGCACACTTTGCTGTAGTTACTCATGTATTTCATCTTCCCTACAGTCTGCAAAAAAACTGCATGCCTCCAGGGGAAAAAAAAAAAAAAAAGGTAACAATTCCAGTGTTCTTTATACTCCTCTGCAAAGTACTTAATGACATTAGGCACTTACAAAGTAAAGATTCAAGTTTTCAAAAGAATTCTAGCCGAGCTGTGACAAAATCAACCAAACAGGAAAACTACTCATTAAGCTTTTTGTAGTTCTACCTAATATTCAGCATAATGCTACATCTCCCTGAAACCCTCTGGGCTCAGGACTAATGGAACACTCTCAGATATCTTTTTTGAGTCTAGCAGTGATGAACCAAATGTTATTTTGCTTTTTAGTATTTGACTTTGCATCTCAGGTCAGTGCTTTAACATCAGTCAGACTCAAGAGAGTAACTGGAAGTGACATAATTTGCAAAATATACCCTGCAGCACAATGGAAAATGATGTAGTTAAATAAAAACAAGCAGTGTGCTGGGTAATTGGGAGCTGAACTTATTTTGTTACAAATTGAATGAGTCCACAGGTCTTGTTAAATACAGCTTCTGAACGTAACGAACAAATAGAAAGGCATCATTGCTATCCATAATGGGCTACATGCTAATTTCTCATCTTAAGGTGAGCTGGCACCATCAAAAGTCTAGTAAAGGAGCTTCAAATATTGCTTTCCACCTTGACCAGAAGCTGAGAAACCCCATCGCAAATAGCTGAACCTGTGGGCAGCATTATGAGGGCCGGCTTGCTCCTGGCCTTAAAGGGCTGTTTGAGCAACTGAAGCATGTTCAGCCATTGGGAAAAACCCAGCCTGCCCCTTTCTTTTTGGTACAGCTCTGTGCATGAGAGATCAGGGTGGTGGTGCTGAGTTGGGTTAAGATAGGCTATTCTTCCATGCCTGGGACGTTCTGTGCTGGTCCATTCAACTTTGACTTCAAGGAAATCATTCTAGATGTACCACTCCACAAACCAGTGGCATGTTTCAATTCAATTCTAGTTCAGATAGGTTTTACAATATCAAAATAACTGGCATTACAGCTTCTTTATTTTTTTACACTAATAAAATGCTAACAAAATGTTAATTTATATCTCTAGTATGAATTTTCACTTTGAAAACTATTGCTAATTTCAAACTGGAACAGATAACTTACAAAAAAACCTCACACATACAGAAAGTTGTTAAAGCTCCCTATATTTCATAGCAAGGTGTAATTGAGTCTCAATGAAATGAAAAAATAATACAAAATAATATAAAAGAACTCCAAAATTTGGTGACGTTATTTATCTCTGCGGTAGAAGTCATATGATCAAAGAATTTTTTGTGAAATTATGATAAAGTAACAAACAAGAAGCTAACAATCCAACTCAATCAAAACTATTAGCAAAAACACAACAGTTCTGTGCCATGGAATACTCTAGTAATAAAGACCTACCTACTCACAAAAGTAGCAACAGTTAACTAATATTGCAATGCAATATTGTGACCATCTTGAACAGGCTTTCTGTATGATGCTGACGTTTTAATTTACAAAATTAATTTTTCTTCAGAACCCTTTGACTAATGTCTCAACAATATCTCTTTCTTCCTTTGGTGCGCTCCTACTTAATTGTGACCTCTGTTCTGACCCTAGCATGTTTTTGCATACTTCTTGCACAGTTTATCCAGCTAGCTGCCATCCTTCAATATTCCACTCCCTTGTATCAAAGGCATCCCAAAATAACTTGTGTTGGATCCTTCTAGAAACTATTCTAATAGCTGGGTTCTGGTAAAAAGATTTTTCTTTCACATTAAAAGAAACCATGTGAGGCATTGACTGTAATTAAAGCTTGGTCCTATTTACACCTACTTATTTCAGCCAACCAAATTTCATACAGTTTCATACTGACACTTTATAGATGACATCTCAGAGAACAAAAAGCTACTATACAATCAAATCTCGTTATTTCCTAATGCTGATGGGTCTGAGAATTCACAGTTACCATTCATTTCCATCAGCATGTGTACTCTGGTCATTTTAAAATCATATGAAATACCCTAAGAACGATTACTGTTTTTCATAATTAACACAGTTTCATGTCGTAAGCACCTGAAACTAATAAATGGATTCATAAATGGCTTCAAATCTTTGTTTCTGAAAGTGTATTACTAAGTGACATTTTTACTAAATGGCTAAGTACTAAGTTACTCTGTGGGATGATGCATGGCACAAGCATGCTGTTTGTCCCTTGATGTCGTTGTTATAAAGTTTTGTTTGGATTTCCTAGAGCTTCCTGTGGTAGCTTAGCAGAGTGACATCCCAAGACAGCTATCCCTGTGCGATGAGCTGCAATGACAGGCGGAATTGAACTGTAGCTGTTGAGAAGTTAGTTTCATTTCCTATTGTTACTGGGTTTAGAAAGACACCAGCTTGAAAAAAGGTGAATTGCTAAGCACAGAATAACGCTTCACATATAGCAAGAGATGAAGAGAAAACAGAAGGGTAACACCTGAAATCCACTGGCACATATAAAACAGAAACATTAAACTTCTTGATCAGCAGTTTTCTTTGCTAACAAAAAAGAGCGTGAGAACCTCCTAAATTCCTTTTTAATGTTTCTCAGAGTTATATTATTTGCCCCAGTGAAGGTGTACTTTAGAGAATGACAATGTTTACAGTTAGACGAATACTGGTAAAACTGAACAAAAACAATCTGCTGAGTCAAAGTTATTTTTGATTCCCTGTTTCCTTGCCCTGCATATATTTATCTCTGTGTGAACAATATCTAATTGTCTGAAACTGACAGCAACGGGTGCAAGCTTGAGGTGTATACCAGCATTCATTCCTTGAGGAAAGTAAACTTGTTTTCTTATTTTTTGGGCCAGCAGCTGACTTTTGCACAACCCCCCTAAAACTTATGTAAGCCTGTCAGCTTTCTTCTTTTCAGAGGAAAAAATGTTTTAAATTCACCACAGTGTGTGGAAAGCACAGTGAATTGATCAGAGTGTCCCTGCTCTTTGTTAGGCACACTTGGCCAGTCCGCACCCAAGCAAATTGCCATGGAAACACAGTGCTAGGAGCAACAACCAGCAACGACACCAGGGCGATTGTCATTTAGGTACAGGCTGCAGGCTTTTACTTGCTTGGAACATTGCTGAGCACTTCTGAATAACAAATTACTTAAAATGAGCAAATTTGCAAATAGCTGAAGTACAAAAAAGAACTTGGGGATCTTTTCGAAGAATCATCTTCTCAGCCTCCTTCCATCTTGATACATTTGTAAACTCCTTTCTCTCATTTTCCCTGCTGTGGAGTGCAGAGACTTTCCATATCTGACACCTGGTATGTAAATCAAGAGCGTGCAGGATGTTGTACAGCTTCCAAAAAACTGGAAATGCAGTTAGTTGTGAAACTATAACATCTAGGTGAGAAAATCATTCTTGCAGAAAATGACATAGTAACTCTGATCTTTTTATGAAAAGAACAGATCTGCCAGAGCGCTGATATGCCAGACAGCAGGACAAATTCTATTGTGATTTACGTACCTTGTAAACCAAACTCAGACAACCTATTTGTGACAAGCCATGACGGCAGCTTGGAAGAAGATTATTTTCACAGTTGCTGTTCAAGGAGACAAACTGTATGTTTGATCTTAATGAAGATCTCCAGAAATCAGACTGGTCCTAATGGAAACAAAAATAACATCAAAGCAAAAAAATAAAAAATCAAAGATCTGCTTCACAGCTTTACCATGGACTATCTCCAAACAGGGCATAGACGTACAGGGGTGACACAGACACTGACAGCATCAGGTTAGCAGGAGATAACAAACTAGTACATAAGGGTGCCTGAATGCAGATTCCAGGATAGCAAAGCATCGTTCCCTAGAGAATTGTAATACTTGGCACACCTGTTCACTCAGAGCAGACTGAAATGACTGTGGGCCCTGCAGGGATCAGTGTGGCACAGAAGTGTTCAGATGGATATTAATTGCAGTGGTGGGCACTGTGTAAGACAACAGTCTCACTATGACAGGGTTTAAGAATTGGATTAAAACAAAGTAATGCCCAAAGTATGTCAATAACAGGCTAAAATTATTTCTTTTGTAAATGCTTTCCCTTATTTTTTGCAATTCTAGTCCTTTCAAAACCTGCCACACTTTGTTTTAAACAAAGAACACATTAAAACTCTTCCCATTGGTCCAGGAGCAGAGCATGAATACAGAAGAAACACCTCATGCTAGAGGAGACTGTGTTACATCAGGATATTCACAAGTCACTCAGCACTCAAAACCAGAAATCTTTCTGACTTGCTCGCTTGCTCCCTCTCTGGAGAACAGTAATTTCTCAGTGTGTGGAATTACCATGTTTGACTTGGCAGTGCGGTGGAAGCATCACATGGCTTACAATGAAGGCCCAGAGTGCAGTTTCTATTATTGGTAGCTGGGTACGTCATCAGAGCTTTCTCACATGTCAAGAGCAGGTGTCCCCACTGCTGCATTACAAATAAAATCTTTCTCGGTAAGGATTTGGATTTAAAATGAAAGCAGCAAACAACCAACCATTGTATCTCTAAATAACAGCATGTAGGAAAAAAAACAAAAAAACAAACAAAAAAAAAAAGTTATTTGAGATCATACTTAGGAAAAGCAGGTGAAAGGTACAATTTAAGGACAGAACATTTAGCTGTAAGCAGAACAATTTGTAACTAATGTCATATAATTAGACCACAAGCAGCTAAAGGCACTCTTCAGAAAATAGATCAAAGAAAATAGTCTTCAAAAACAAAATAATGTATAATTAGATTAAGCATGTGTATTTGGAGAAATTAAAAACTTAACAGAACTTATTCTCAGATTTTAAGCCTATGACAATTAAAGGTTTCCACAACTTGGGAATCTTCTGTTACTATTTCAATTCTTCTGGGCATTGCATTTCTTGGTTAAAGTAACTGAAGATTTAATACAGAAAGAGGAACATGTTCCCTAACTGATTTTTTTATTTTTCCTGGAGAATTTGAGTTTGTCTATTCATATTAAATGCAAAGGCAACCAAGTTGGTCTAGAAATCCAAGTTCTCAGTGGTTTCCAGTTCCATTCTATGTTCCACTGACTTAAGCTTGATCGGTAGTAATGAGAATCTATCTGCAATTTTTCCTTACAGACTTGCACTTGGTTTCTTGGGGTCAGGAGGGAATTTTTGGACAAACTATGGGAGAATGATATCTCACCTAAGTGTGGCACTCACTGGGGATGTGGGAAATGGCCTGAAGAAAGGAAAACAATGAAAAAAACTACATTTCCCAGATCTTGTGTCTTTAACTGCGTACGCCTCGGTGCCTTGAAACTCACTTCTCCCAGCTTTCTCCCAGCTTTGTTTTTACCTTCCAAAGGACTAAATTTAATGTCAGTGGAAAGGGAAGAACTCTCAAAATCATCAATGTTCTTTTGTAAAATTACATTAAAGCTTCTTGCCCAAACCCCTAAGAATGTAGTTTCTACCATTTTTCTCTGTTGCTCAATTCATTGAGCTTGCAGTCAATCTTGGGATACTTCTATAGAGAGCAGAATCTAGAACCACGAAACTTTCTATTCTGTAAAATAAAGTTTACACACACATACATAAATCAGTTTAATTGTCTTAGAGGTCCTTGCAAACTTCTAAACACAGCTGAGCAAAGCGGATCACACTTGAGCATTCTTCAGTTATTTTTCCTTCTTCAGAGTGAGCCAGGCTGCACTCCAAATGCCCACATGCAGCTTTAGATAATGCAGTGCAAGAGGAGCAGTTACTCTCTCACACATGCAGCTGATACTATTCAGTAGCATTCACCACATCTAAACAAGCCAAACGTCAGAAACAAGACAGTGAGATGTTGATTGCCAAGTTGCTACCAAATCCCTAGGAGCTGATTCTCCATCACATCTAATGGGGGGCTGCATGCTGTGTGCCTATTTGCATAGTAATTGCATGGCGCATCTCCGGCCAGCAGCCTTCTAACTGAACTGGAGGGAGGAGAAAGCAACCCCATTGACCAGAAAAGGAGCTGGTGGAATGAGAAGGGAGAGGAAGGGGATGTGAGTGAGGAAACTGAGAGGGGACCTTGAAGAGAGAAAAAAAAAAAAAAAAAAAAAAAAAAAAAAAAAAAAAAAAAAAAAAAGGATTATTTGAGTTCCTTCAGTATCAAATTTAAAGTAAGGCAAAAACTGGTTGAATTCCAGATCCTTGAAAATCAAATTCAGTTCCTGAAACACAAGAGCAGATGGTTGACTGATGTAAATAAGTGCAACTTCAGCTGAAGTTTTGGCAAATCCTCTTTCTGAGATTCAACATTCACAGATTCTCAGGTCAATGGACGGGGATTTTTAAGATTTATTCCTAAGGTACTGTGGTGACAAATAGGTGTCCTTCTTATCTTCTCCTCATCTCTTACCACAATAAATTCTCACTTCATTTTTCATGCCAGAAAATTACTCATTAACATAATCAAACCCAAAATTTGGCAGAGTCTGAGGGGCTTCCACTGCATTCTTCCTGCCAGCTTCTTTTTGTGACTTAGCACAAGAAGTGATGTAGAAGGTAAAGCAAAGGGGATTTCTGATAATTACCTGCATCAAAGAAATACAGTTGATTTGAATTAACAATGAGATATGATCTGCATCAA
>CM021770.1:12714487-12772696 GCA_011076525.1 Nettapus auritus
AGAAATACAGTTGATTTGAATTAACAATGAGATATGATCTGCATCAACTGCCCTATAATTAGACATATTCTCAGTGCATTAGTACAAGAGAGATCTTCCTTTTGTGTCTCAGCTGTAGGTCTAACCTTGGTTGGGAATACTGATTTCTTGCAGAAAGGGAAGATTTCAGGCTCACACATTCATTTAGTCCTTGGACAGTGCTCTGAGAATGCAAATTACGCTATTGTTTGAGTGAATGACATCTGTGCCGCTGGTAGAAATGCACATGTAACTGAGCAGATATCACTGACTTCTGTCAAGTCAGCAGTGATTCTTTAGTAACAAGTAGCACACGAACCCTGAACTAAGAAACAAACCATCATGTCTTACATGTCTTACGTAGTCCAGGCCCTGGGCACTCAAAGAGGGCTAACAACTTGGGCAAGAACATGATGGATGGCAACTACTATCAGACTCTACGCCCTGTTAGCTCCCACCAGCACATCTGATCATTCCCTATAACAGAAATCACTGCACAACCTATTTTTCTGGATATCATGGAGATTACTTCTCCCCCTTCAGCTTTGATGACAGAAAATGCAGGGAGTGGAAAATGTGCAAATTACGTTTTGTACAACAGATGACGGGAAATGAGGGAGCAAAGCTGCTCTGAGTTCCTAGAGATTTTGTCTGTCACTTCTCTTCATCACGTCTAGTCAAAATGTATTCCCTGAAGTGAAGAACATGTAGGGAATACAGCAAATCAGTGCAGGTTTTCTCAAGGAAATGATGATGCTTCCAGGTAACTGAATTACAACACTGGCTTTAACTCAAAGCACAGTTCACAATAAGCAGAACAGAGGGTTCACACCATGCCCTACGTGTCTGAAAAGCTATGACTGAAGCTGAGCAAAATAATTGCTTTGATTTTTCTGATAGGATATAGAAACTTTTGGGAAAATTTTGCTGGAGACAGTAGCATATAGATTTTTATTTATTTATTTGGTAAGGAAATGTTTCAGTTCTAGTGCTTTAACATAAGTATTGAAAACTCACTTTAAAAAATGAGTGCAGTGATGTGCATTGAAAACATGCTGAACAGCCAGGCCCAGATGGTGAGCATCAGGGGCAAAAAGTCTAGTTGGAGGCTGGTAGCTAGTAGTCTATCCTGTCAATACTGGGTCTGATCCTGCTCAATATCTTCATTAACCATCTGAATGATGGGGCAGAGTGCACCCTTAGCAACTTTTCAGGTGACACAAAATTGGAAAGAGGGGCTCAGAAGCCAGAGGATCACGCTGCCATCCAGAGGGACCTCAACAGGCTGGAGAGAGGGGCGGACAGGAGCATCGTGAAGCTCAAGAAAGGAACGCAAAGTCCTGCATCTGGGGAGGAACAACGCCAGGCACCACTACTTGTTGTGGGCTCCCAGCTGGAAAGCAGCTTGCCAGAAAGGACTGGGGGGTCTTGGTGGACAAACTGAATGTGAGCCAATGGTGTGCCCTTGCCGCTAAAGAGGCTCATGGCATTGTTGGCTGCGTTAGGCAAGGCGTTGCCAGCAATCAAGAGAGGTGATCCTTCCTTCCCCTATCCTCAGCTCTGGGGAGGCCACACCTGGAGCACTACACCCAGCACTGGGCTCCCCGCCCAATACAAAAGAGGCAAGGACATATTGCGGAATATGACCCCCAGCAAAGGGCTGCAAAGCTGCTATAGGGGCTGAAGCATCCGTGCTGTGGGGGATGGCTGAGAGAGCTGGGACTCTTCTGCCTAGTGACGAGAAGGCTCGGGGGGATCTTCTCCGTCTATCAAAACACCTGAAGGGAAGGTGGAAACAAGATGGAACCTGGATCTTTCTGGTGGTGCCCAGCGACAGGACAAGAGGGAATGGGCACAACCTGACACTCAGGAGGTGCTGTCTGAACTTCAGGAAACAATTTTTCCACCGTATGACTGAGCCCTCAAAGAGGCTGCCCAGAGAGGCAGCGGGGTCCTCATCCTCAGAGACAAGCGACCCTACTTCTGGGGTAGGCCTGCTCCTGCATGGGAGCTGGATGGACAAGATGACCACCAGAGGTCCCTTCCAGACTCAGCCTCCTGGGATTCTATGAATACACAAGCTTTCTCCTCTGGGAAATGCAGAGATTCACAGGGTTATCCTGTTATCTCTTGTCACCTGAAAACCCATCACAGGGCTTTGGCATGGGAAGCTGCTCTTTGTAGCACTATTTAATAATTGTTCCACTTCACTAGCAAATCTTTATTTTTCAGAAAATACTGAAGCATTTCTACTTCAGGGTGCATGAACAGGGAGACTAGGTGCACAGTGAGAGTGCAGAGAATGAACGTCTTTCCCTAGAACAGGTAGAACTGCTAAAACACCTAATATGTGTTCCTAAAACATGTAACAGAATAAAAAGCTTCACTAAATTATAATTTTCATGGAGACAAAGGGAAAATTATAATAGGAATCTGTTTCTATGCTCTTGTTTGCTCTGAAGTAGTCTGAATAGTTCCTAGGGAGCTCTGCAGTTTGTTTTTGTTTGTTTGTTTGTTTCTTTTTGTTTTTAAATCTCAACAAAGGTAACAAGATCTCCCAAACATCCCCACCAGAACTTTCACATGCACCAACAGGAATTTTTAAGTGAACTTCCACCTCTCTGGCTTTTCAATGGTTATTTCACGTTCCATTTTTAGGGACTTATAAAAACAACAAATGTTCAAAGAAAAGAGCAAAGGCAAATTCACATTGATTTGGATGCTTTTCGAAAGTGTGAATTAAAAGACTACATACTTTGAGCTTTCAGTGCTCCACAATTAACATCATGTAAGCTGCCATTATCCAAGTATAGGCTGGGATACCCTCTGTTCTGCAGACATAAAATCTATTTGAACGGAATCAATTTTTGCCACAAAAAATAATAATAATAAAAATACTAAAAAACAATTTGTAATCATAGAATAAGTAGAATAAGCAAATCTATATGAATTACTTCTACATCTTCATTTCCACTGCTCTCCCTCAGATTTTATTAGATCATCTTATCTAATTTGAATCCTATTCCACCAAAACCCCTTCTCTTTTCAAATCTTTTATCCCCCTCTGTGCAAACACACCATTCTCCTGGCAAATGAAGAAAGAGGCTTTCTGTCCACAAGCCCCAGCATGGGTCTCATACAACAGCTAAGAGGTAAGAAAATTGGATAGCTTTTGCAGAAGAGAATAAACCAAAGCAAACTTCAGTACCTTGGAGATTTATTTCTCTAAGTATGCAGTATGCATTTCTGAGAATATTCTGTTTTGGAGATTTCCAGTAGTCTGTTGTAAGACATGCAGTCCTGGTTTTCTAGAGATGTTCTAAACCAATGAAGTACTACTTAAATTGAAAATACTATAAAGTAAGCCTATGCAGTTTTTTGCAATTGTATTTTAAAGCACGATCACTGCACAGATAAGCTACCTAGCTAAACAAACTGAAAGAATCATCAAAATAACACAGCAATCTTCAGTATCAGTTTTTAAATTCTGGCTTAGGTAGGAAAAATAAGGATTTTAACAATTTTCCAGTAATTATATTCCTTATGAAATTCTCTCAAAAAATATTTTGCTGAAAAATACTGAATTTTTTTTGCAGTCCTATGTTACGTTGTAATTTTGTTGAAAGAAAGAAAAAACCTTTTTTAAAAAATCCTTATGATTCTAAGAAATTTAAAAAAAATGTCAGCTGAAAAATATTTTGTCCCAGTATTTTACGATCAAGACAAAAAATGTAAACTTGTGCAAATCTATCATTCAAAAGCAAAATTTGTTTTTATGTAAGTGCATTTGCTCCAATAAAATTATTCTAAAGAGCTATAAACCAGATGAAAATGGAAATCAATCCAGAAATACATTTATTCCTCCTACTGGTGTGTTTTTAAAGCTTAAGTATATTTAACGTTGATTT
Source organism: Nettapus auritus (assembly GCA_011076525.1). Classification (NCBI taxonomy): domain Eukaryota; kingdom Metazoa; phylum Chordata; class Aves; order Anseriformes; family Anatidae; genus Nettapus; species Nettapus auritus. The sequence continues at coordinate 12,718,414 of CM021770.1, forward strand.
TTATTGCATGGTCTGATTCACAGAAATGGTATTTGAGATAGTGCATGAAAGGAACTGATTTTTTAGTGGAAGATTATTATTCTTTTCAATTATTGTTCTTGTCCTCAAGATATACTTGCCAGAAAAATGCCCCCAACCCTTCCACTCCCAGTTCTCCAGGCAGGCTTGAGGTTTCCTGATTCCAGCATCACTTTCCAAATTGATTTGATTATTATATTTTTAAATCTAAACTGGTAACCAAATACAAACAATCTGATAAATAAATGTGTATTCAGCATATGCTTTAAAAATAACCATGCTTTTGTTGTTTCTGCTTTATTGTCCCCTTAATAAGAAGAACAAATGCAATAGTCTGATCAAACTCCTACTGAAACTAGTGGAAGTTTTGCTATCTAATTGAATAGAAGAAAGAATACTGAATCTAGTGAATAGAAAAAATCTTCAGACAAAAATACAAAATGGAGCCATAAGTGCCTCTTCAGAACTGTAAAACACAGAAAGAGTTGAGAGAGAGATTTAAACTCCATATTTGCTCTCATTTCCTTTACTAGGGCTTTGTAGAGCCTGCAAACCTTTATAGGTTTGTGTGCTATGCACGCTGTAGTACGCAGACTTTGCTCAAAACGACTGTTTTTTTCAGTAAAACTCTCTGGTCGAGTCTCAGGTCACCTGTTGAACTAATATGCAGTTCCTGAAGGCCTACCTATCCTCCAAAGAAAACCAGCTCTTTAGAACTGAGATCATGACCCTCAGTGGTGCCCCCCTTCAGCCAATGAAAACAACATGCAGCTGCAAGTTTAATACCAGTTAGAGCAACTCAGTTACAGACCTGTTGCCCTGAGCTCTTCAGAAGAAAATGAAATGGTCAAGCTAGCATTTCTGTATCTCCTTTCACAGCATTCTCCTCCCTTGTGTGGTACTGCCTATCTCACTTTCAGCAAAAGTAACCATTCATGCCTACCTGCACAGAAGAATGAGTTAAAAAATAACAGTTTACAGAAAGCCCTGGAACTATACACAACCATGCTTTTTGAAGAAGTCTTCACTTTTCTGCTAACATTACAAATAATAAAATAACCATTAAAATTGCACGTAGCACCTAATACATGAATAGCTTCACACTTTCTTCTTCCTCCCTAGGGACTACATGCCTCCTGCCCCAAAGACTTCAGAACTGCATGGCAGTATTTCTGACTCCAAAACTCCTCAGCTCCTGTAGGCAGCTTGTAGCCCACTGAAAATGGATCAATTGTGTGTGAAGGAACACTGGTGACCTATTTAAGTGCTAGATCCCAAAGAAAAAAATAATTAAAAAAAGGCAAAGAAACAACAAAAAAATGCCAGGTGTTTGCTTCCAAATTCTCAAAGTTTTACTACATGGCAACAGTTTCTTACTATTTTAAAAATGCTTTATAGTGAAAAAATCCCACACACTTTCATGCATTTTCACATGGGATTTACTCATAATTTATATTAGAGAATGAGCAAAGGAGAGGTACTGCTGATGCAGGACCTATTCTCTCACCAAAACTACTCAGTAGAAGTTAACCTTTTTGATTGAATTGCCAGAGACATCACCAAGAAATAATTTGATCCCTCCCTGTATCTTCCTCCAGAATCAGCTCCTTGAGTATTTTATTTTCTACAGAACAAAAGTCTTACACAACTAGGAACGTATTCAAAACTCATAAATGTAGCTGCACAACAAAGTGAAATTGTTCTCAAGAACGGATCTCTCAAAGTGGTCTTTTGTTTTGTTTTCTTTTTTCCTTTTTCATTCTCCTTTTTCTCTTTCTTCAGTATAGCCAAATAAAAGGAACAGATGTTAACATACTTCAGCCAAAACTGAAGTAAGCCCTTATGGTCAGAGCTAGCAACTGACGAAAGATATCACTACAGAGCAGATAATTCCAAAATGGATAAATGAACACAGGAAAACACAAAACCACAAGAAGTCTACAGCTCAGTAAGTTTGGTACTGGGCATATCCAACTTGTGCACACTACTAAAGTATGTGAGCAAAGTAATTTTCACTTTTCCTGATAAAGATGGACGGTAATTGCTCCTCCATTGCACAACTGCTACTGCATATTTCTTTATCTGTAGGCAGCCCTCTGTGTTGTCATCTCCAGGTAGTCTGCAAGCCAGGTGCCGCCCTGAGTTACAGCACTCCAAACCCACGTGACGTATACCAATTGCTGGCATCAGTGTTTGGCCTCTCATAGTAAAATGAGCTATTAGGGTGATGACAGATCTATAAAGGATAAAGATTGCTCTGTGATACCTAATTTGTACATCTTCATAGTGCAGTTCTGCTTCTTTGAAAATGACTTTGTAAATCTCACCTGGTTTATTCTACATCAGCTTGCCTGGTGTAAAAACAAAAGGACTCTTCGACTCACTCAATAACTGCACCACCAACAAAACCAGAGATCTGCAAGTTATGCGGGTACTTTGTTTCACGCACATCCTAGTCTCTCATCATTCCTAGTAATAAAAGGTCCTGCAGTATCCAATTAGGGCCTCAAAACACAGCTATTTCAGCAGCTGTTCTTTATTACCGCTCATGTTGTTGCTGGCTGCAGGGAATGCCAGGAAATTTCTCTCTTACTGTAGATGAGTTTGAGCAATTCTCTGCACATCTTTAAATAATGCTGATATGCATACTGCTCCACATCCCCTGCCATTCTGACTTGTCATGCCTAGCAGTCGCCAATTGGAATTTAGCTATATATTATGCTTTCAGTAGATAACAATAGTACATAGGTTCCCATACAGACTGTCTCCAACAGAATCCAAAGTAAAAGGCATTAAAACCATAGTTTTGCCATTTAACTCAGCAAAACTGAAGAGAAAAAACTTGTGAAACAGAATAAGTCTATAGGAAGATGGCATCCTAAAACAAACAAACAAACAAAACAAAACAAACAAAACAAAACAAACAAAACAAACAAACAAACAAAAAAAACAAACAAAAACAAACAAACAAACAAAAAAAACCCTTAGCAAAAGAAAAAAAAAAAAACAGTATATTTTGAAACTTAATTCAGTCAAGAGACTGGATAAAATTCTACAGTCATGACAGCTCAAAGTATAAATTAATCTCCCCTGAGGCAAATTTTAGAAATACTCCAGACGCATACTTTAAAATTATTGGTGTATCTTTCCTGTTACTTTGTAAAAGTCATCCATGGAAGATATTTTCTTGGCTGAAAAAAATATATATATTTTTTTCTTTTTACCATTTCAATGAGATTGGAATATAACATAGAATGAAAAAATGCATCCCACATTTAGAGATTTTCATATATGTTGTAGCTTCTTAACAAGGTATTAAAGACAAACAAACACACAAAGTATAGAGACAGCAGAAACACAAACAAAAGCAAATACAGTGGGCCAAACTTGTTTGTGGAGAGTTTTGGACTAAATGGCACCAATCTGAATTTAACTCATTACAGAGCTTCAGTCTATCAATGGTCAGCTGTGGATTTTGACAGAATCTTAATCTGCAGAGTAAGCATGTTTAATCCACACTGCGTTCAAAACTTCCAGAAGTTTTGAATATCATCTTCTTATTTACGATATGCCTAATACAAAATAAATAATGTTTGCACATGAATAGAAAATGTAGAGAGAAAAGAAGCTTCAACATGTTTAAAAAAAGGAAAAAGAAAAGCCAAAGCTTTTTTTTTTTTTTTTTTTTTTTTTTTTTCCTACCATTGATTGTAGGAGAGAAGAGTCAATGGATAGTGGTCATCTGGTTATGTAGAACAGGCCAAAACCTGCTTCCTTTCAGCATTATTAGTTCCATATATGAATAGAAAAATGGAAGATTTAAGCAGGACAGCTCAGAAAAAAAAAAAAAAAAAAAAAAAGGCCTCTAATTTTTCTAAATGATAGCATTTAAAGGTTCACAGAATACAAATGAAGTCTGGCTGTCTGGCACAAGCTGCTTCTAGGCACCGTTCTCCAGGAAATGGCTTTCTTGTACTAACTGTGCAGTGAAAGGCTGAAAACAACTGTATATATATCGATGCAGCTCAGCTAGCCTCTAAGCATTCTTTATTTACAAGCTAATTGGAGGTTAGTCAGTTACAGGCTTCTAGACAAGGGTTTATGGAGGAAGAGATCAGCAATACTCCATAATGTTCAGAGACGCATACAGTTTGAATATTTGACTCAGCTGTACACAGATACTCGAAGCAAGTGCTGATGTACTACTGTTTTCTTCAGGGGGGGGAAAAAAAAAAAAAAAAAAAAAAAAGGAAAGAAAATAAAAGAAAGAAAGAAAAAAAAAGTTAAAAGTTGTGAAGTGAAGCAGGAGGCCAGTATTACAGGGTATTTTCTCAATCTGAATCAATAAACAAAAAATTGCTTTAGGAAGGTGATTCATGATCCAGACATGGATATAAAGTTATGAGCTCTTTCATCGGGAACTCACTAGGTCAAATTTATTTCTTTTGCACTGTGCACGAGCAGGTGCTATCCAGTTGCTTTTTGGTGGCCACAGGAAGCAAATGTCCAGACTCAGCCAGGAGGATGCTGCCCATGTCAGTAGATAACGTCACAAAGAATCCAAGTATGGGATGAAATACAGGCTGATTGAGATGATCAGTTCAAAAAGATGCCTGCGTATCAATGGGGAATTAAAATCTGCAGTTCTGTGTATTTTGATGTGTAGATTATTAAAGTAACTTAATTGTCAGGAATTAGTACTCTATCACCTTATACTAATGTCACTAAGATATACTTGATAATAAAACACACTAATTAAACTGCTTTTGCACTGCAACTGACAAATTGGTTTACAAAGAAGCGGCATCAGATCAGCTTTTATAGAGAGAAATCAGGGCTTTCTTTTGGAATCAGGGCCTTCATTTTCCTTAAAGGTGGCTAACCTAGTGGCATGGCCCCAAAGAGGCCTTTTCATGCTTTGTGTCCACTAGACAACACAAAATAGTACAGAGGGGGAGAGAGAGGGAGAGAGAGCAGGTGCATGCATTTGCAGAAACGTTTACAAAAATGCGATGGGTTCTCTTTCCATTCTGCTTTCTCCCATAATGGCTTAGAGAATGGAAGAAAATAAGATCTCTGTTCTGTGGTTTGTTTGTTTATTTGTTTGTTTTTTCTCCACAGATGTTATCAAATGAGGTAGGTATAACTTGGATATATTTACATGACAAAAAATGTTTAAACAAAGTCAGTGGTGGAGAAAATGACTAACTGATCTTTGCAATTCCTCTTACCACAGGCTGTCTTTACAGCTTTAAAAGGTAGACTACAAAGAAGCTGGTGGCAGAAGCTGTGATTTTGGAAATGGCAGCAGAGGCAGGATCTGATTAAAGATTTTAACAACGGTGCATAGTGTCATACTGATTTTCACCTCCCTTTTATTGGTACCATGAGACTTGTCTTGTTCTCATGTTGCCTTTGTATGAATCACCCATCACCTCTCTTTCATATCCCATACTTCAGACTCTTAATTTTTTAATACAAGTTTGCAGATGATATTTTTATTGCAGTGGATATAGTTTTATTTGTTTAGATGTTCTGGCAAAATTTGAAGTGATTCATGGTACACGATAAGGACAGGTAATTATTATCTGCAGTAAATGACCCTTCTGCACTGAAAACTCTTACTTTAGCAGTCCATCAGTGTGACCAGTTCTACATTTCACCTTGAATAAAAAGCTCTGTAAAGGATTATTAACTGAAGCCAATTCTGTGAGGTGGTAAATTGGATTTAAGTTTTGATTCAACACAAATTAATTGTTGATCTTCCTCTGCTGGTTCCAACATTTTTTCAAGGTTTTGAATCTTTGTATTGTCAAATCATTCCTCAACCCAGATTACACATCTAAACAGCATTTTGGTCCACTCCAATGCACTCATTCAGACCTGTGAGGCTGAACTCAGATTTGCACTCATGACTGGTTCAGCAGTGCATATGTCTAGCATCAAACACTGAACCACTCTCAAGCTCCTGAACAAAAAAGCATGAGACTGGAGACACCCATAAAATCCCAAATTAGAGACCTTGCTAAAGAGGCTTCAAACCGGTTTTGTACACATAGGTATAAACTGCATGCTTGAATCTGACATTTGTGTGTTCAGATACCAACCTGCCAAACACACATGCTCATTTCCCTGCATTTTCCAAATTGCTAATACACTAAAGGAGACTAGACTGAAGCACATTAAAAACACTACAAAAAAACAGGTCCACCGTGAACAGGAAAATGGCACCATACATTGTAGGTATGCAGGCCTTCTTACAGCCCCCTCTTCTAAACCCAGACCTCCCTACATAGTTCCAGACCTATTTGATTTATCTTTCTGCATCCTGTTGCACTGTGTGTCGTGTATGTATAAAACACACACATACATAAAAAAATGTATAAATCTCTTTTATAGACAGAAATCTCCCCAAAGGCAGCATCCTGTAGACTCTAAATCAATTTATTTTAATCTAATCTTCATCTGTAATGGTTTTCTTGGCTGCAGCCATCAAGGAAACATCTTGGCAGGTGGGAAAGAATGAAAACATATAACATTTGTTTCTAATGGTTCCTATGCACCATGTAGTTTTGACTTTCCAATGCAGAAATGCCTGCAAAACCCATGAAATATGACTGGGTTTGGAACTGACCTCTGATGTAAACTTAGATCTGCACAGCTGAGAACTCTCTAAAAAATGAACATAAAGATGTCAAAAACTCCTTAAAATATCTTTAAAAATCACTGAAATAAAGTCACTAAGTGAACTTTCCTATCTAAAGACTAAGCTGAAGTGGATTTTTTTTCCATATAACCATATCACCAAATGGGAGGCCTTTTTTACATTTTAAGACTTTTCCTTATATCCACAAAATGCAATGACTTACTGATTTTTCCTACATTTTGTGGGAGCTTAAAATGAACACTCTTGCAGCTACATTACATATTCAGTTCCTGAACATTAAACAATGTGATTACACATATTGTAGTTTATATTTAGGAGGGAATTTGAGTCACTCTTGAATCAGTAGGATACAATACAGATGAGTAAAATACGTGCTGCACTGCTCAAAACAAAGTATTCAGGAGACTTATAATGATAGAGTCCAACGGAATTCAACAACAGCTGCAGTCAGCTTCTTTCAGCTTTATCAAAGATGGGGCATGCTGAATCTACCCTTGCTTCAAACATTTTCTCTTCCCTGCAGGGTCACAGATATCAGGACAGAAACACACCTGAGTACAAATTATACTTAGTCAAGGCAAGTCGTATCAGACATAGCGTATTCATATCCAACTGCAATCCCTACTATTTTAGGCAGAAAGAGGCAAATACAGGAGGAGTAAATCTCAGTCCCATGGGAAATTGCAGATTATTCTGAAAAAAAAGTCTAAAGAAAGTACCCATTTAAAAATTATTGCAACTTAAGGATGATTTTTTGCACCTAAAATTAAAAAAATAGAGGCCTCATTTTGAAATAATTTTCATTTTTACACCTTGACCTGAAGCAAAGTTTCAAGTTATCTGAAGTGGTCTGTTACCATTCTAGGGAAAATGGTTTTCTATCATGAATTACTTAGATCACAAACTCCTAGGAATCTCCCTCTATTGTTAGATTTCCCCTCCCACTTGCCAAACTCAGCTCCTTACTAATTGCCTGGGGGTACAGTGCCTTCCTTACAGAAACAAAATATTTTCTTGATGGAATAGCAGGATATACACCTGCAGAGATGGCTTTGGAAGCCTGGCATGCAATCAAGAGGGCAGCTGGGGAGCCTGGCTGCCCAGCAGCCTGCAGGACTGGCCTCCAGAAAGCTAGGAAGCCTGTCAGGTTGCACATCAGCTTGCAAGCAGCCTAGCTGGAAAAATGGCTGGCTAAAACCCAAGAAACCAGGAGAGGTTAGTTAGCCTATCTTCTACCTGGCTTCTGTCAGCAACCCTGATGAAATCAACATGCACTGCTAGAAAATTTCAGTTCTGTGGCACCAGCATTGAATAATGAGAAAGTATATCAGGAGAGCATGTTACCCGCTGCTTTCCTAGATCTCTCAGCCCTCAGAAAGAGAATCAGCTGAAGGTTAAGATGACGTTTCTTGCAGATGTTGTGCTGTGGAAACTAAGTGAAAGCAGAGAAGAAGCAATCCCCAGCAGTACTGTGTGTGTGTGGGTGTGGGTGTGTGCAATACGTCTGCACCACATTGGTCAAGACTGCTTTGGGGCATGTTTTTTTGAAAGGCCATAGCTGTAATTCACATTCGTTCACACACCTCATAAAATTGCAGAGCTGAGTTACTTACAGTGTTAACCACTTATTCTTTTGACCACTAAAACAATAAGTCAGTTTGATTTTAATTTATTAACTGAAAGGAGGTTGGTGGTCGTGGATCAGCCCTCTGTGGGAGTCACTGCAGAACCAAAGAAACACTTGGTCTGGCACAGAATAGCTCTGCTACCAAACTCTGCTGATGGACAGATGAACTAGAGCAGACACCAAGCTCTGCTTGCTGTTAGAAGTGGTACTTTTCAGAGCCATGAGCAGCTTTCCATCACAAGGTTGGATCATGGCAAACAGGAATGTGCATATGACCACATGAGAAAAAGGGCTCATCTCATCTATTACTTCAATAGGTTTGCACCTGGCCCAGCTTGATTTTTTGCCAAGTTCATCTGACTGCTGTAGCTGGCAGTAGAAGAGAAATTGCTTATGCTTTCACTGAGCTTTCTGGTCGGCTGCTTCTCTCAATTCAGACCAGCATAACGTATTCTGACTTGAAGAAGCACCTACTGAACATGGAATTTTCTGTTACATTTCTTACATGGACATTGCTATGCCAGACCTCTCTAAATATTAGTACTTGAAACAAAAAAAAAATGCATGGAAAAATAGACAAGACAAAGATTAAATGCATATATTATAGTTCAGCTTTAACTTTTAAAGTGCTCTTAATAGACTAGAATTTGGAAGGCACCTACGTAGTGGCTTTTAAAATCACTCTCTCAAAAACAAAAACAAAAAAAAAAAGCACATTTTAACTTAAACTCTAAAGACACTGACAAGCAAATTATCAAAACAAACAAAAAAAGAAATCACATCAATACATAGGATTTAAAATAACAGAACAGAGCAGAGAAGCTTTTCCAAGTCCCTGCTCTTTCTGGGTAAACAACGAATACATTCCAAGAGAATGTGCTGTATTCATGTCAAGAAATTAAATTAATCAACTATTTTGTTGACAGAAACATCACAAGTTATTGTTCAACCACTCCCTAACCCTCCAAAATTACAATCTTTTATCTATTGAAATAACATGCCTTTTCCCCTAGTACAATAAATCAAAAAACAAACATGGAAGAGAAGCAACTTCTGATTCATCAGAATTTAAAAAGTCACTCTAAGACATGGATTTTGGCTGCACTGACAGCTATATTCACTATGATCAGGCTAAAGAAAGATAAAGGAGCATGTGATGGCATCAACACCTTCCCAGAAAAGTTCTGCTGGTGGAGAACACAAGTACTTGACATACTGCAGAAGAACTATCGACACAAACGGTTTACTTCTGTATGTTGTATTTGAGCAATAGTGTAATAAGAATCCAAATTCATAAAAATAATGGAAAATAACAGCTGTTATTAAGAAGCCATTGGTTATGATTCAGAATTCTGAGTGAAGGAATAGGAGTAAGGTAATTTTAAGGACAGTGCTTTTAAGGGTAAACCAAGTTAGTGTGAAGCAAGAATTAAAAGACATATTTGGGATGATTCTAGGAACCTTATAAAACACCATTATTTTCACCCTTTCCCATCTCTGTTGACTACCCATCTCTAGTACTGATCTAGTTCTCCAGTTCTAAACTTTCTGATTAGAAATCCAGAATGGGAAGGTGAAGGATATTACCAGTTCCCAACCCCACCAGTCACTGTCAGTAGGTTACTTACTATTCAACACAGAATTTTACTGTTTCAGTTATCTTCCATGAATCAAGTAACTCCTTTAAATAATCACAAGAAATTTATATATATATTTATATATATATAAAGTATTAGTATAATATACATAAGATTTACCACTAGGAAATCAATAAATACTTGAATAATTGGAAACCAAGATTTTATATAGGGCTTTTGAAACCTTTTTCTCCTGAAAACATAACCAAATGTGTACACAAGACACCTTCATGAAAACCAGATTCTATTTCTAACCCTGATACAGCTCTGTTAGGAACTCACGGGTAAGGCATGTCACCTTTCCATACCTTAATCTACTTTTAAATAGAACAGGAAAATGATTGTAAGTGACTTTGATAAGGCCATATATTTTTATTATTTTGAAAACTCAGCCTGCCAAGCAACCAGTTCCTTATCTTCTGGCTTTTTTTTTTTTTTTTTTTTTTTTTTTTTTTTTCACTGCCTCAGGCAATGGACATGATTTAGTCTAGTTTGCTATGTGATTTTTAAAACTCGGAGCCTGAATCTCCAGTGTTTCAGAGCAGAACACTTTCAATCTCAAGTGGTAAACAAAACACTAATCCATAACACCAAGAAAAATAAGAAGTCACTAGTCTTCAACGGCATAAAATTAGGTTGGATTCCTTAGTATATCCTTTTCCTTCTGTTCTCTCTCCCACAATAATCTGCTCATTTGAGATTTATATTAGGCAACACCTGAAATTCAAAAAAGTAATGGAAACAGGAAATAATCCCAAAGTTACTAATATTACCTAAGTGTTCTCTATTTTTGAAATACATTGTAATAATAAAGAATATATGAAGAGTTGGAAAAAGTCTGGTTGTAAACATATTATGGCCTTGACCTCAGTTACTTAATTTTAAAGCCATCTCTACTTCTATTTGACAAGTAACACAAACCAAAAATTATCTTAAAATCTGCTGGGCCTTACAATCATGCAATATAACAGGCTGCTTGTCTGCATTCTGACTGAAGACTGTAACAGACTCACTAAGTCTCTCTGGCTATTAAATATGAAGGCTGGATAATTTCAAGAATATCCATGTTAGCCAAGGAGCCCTTGAATAAATGAATCCTTAGCACTGTGACAATGGAGCAATAAGCAATTTCCATTCTTTCCATTCCTTTAAGCTACTTCCTCTGTTCTAATATATCTGTATTAAAACTGAGAACAAGTTTTCAGCTTTTAAACTTTCCCTGATATGTCAGTGTCATTAAGTATGTGTCAGAATCCACACCCATTTGGAGCTGAGCTATCATCATCTTCAAATAAGAAAGCAGTAGCTGGGGTTAGAGGTAGCCCGTTTATTTTGCTAGTAATTCATTTCATAGTAAACTAGCTCTATTCACTAGTCCATGAACATCACATACATTTACACTCCCATTTTGTGCTGCAGTACATCAATCTGACACCTTCCCTCAAGGGGAACAGTCTATATGCAGACCAAATGGCTTTTCAGATGAAAAATAAGTGCAATAGCCTTTTATCTCGGGAGACTTGGGTTCAAACCCTTGATTAGGTCACAAGTTAAAATTAGTTTGGTGCTCTTGTCCTACCTCACATTTGTGCACTTCACACAACTGCTCCTCATTCAGGCGGTGCCTGATGTGACTAGCAGTCCCTGCTCAAAGGGAGGCCCTGGGCTACAGAGAAGGATACTGTCAGTCAGCGATTCAGGTGAATTCACGGGACCACGGAAGAAAAAGAATGCAAAAGGCAAGAAGAAGAAATAGGGAAGAACTCAAGGGTCTCATTGGGTTTTGTTTGCTTGCATGCTTTGTTTTTGTCTTTGTTTTCAATATTAAAAATCATTCTCATTCCATTTTCCCCACTTTTTTTAAAGTACCAACAGGTGTATTGAGGCTAACTGGATTTCTGAAATTTGCCAGATATTGAAGGGCCTTCTTATGTTCATAGGTTACCTAAAGACCATGTATAACATTTGCAGCTTGTAACTGGCTACCCACAGAACAAAGAGAATGGGCAAAATCATACTTTAAAACATTCTAGCGATTATGATTTAAAAGCCATCTTTTTTCAGACTCACAAGCTGAATGCTTTGACTTTCAGAACTAGCTAACAAAGAATGGCCACCTGTCAGGAGGAGAAGAAAAAAAAAAAAAAAAAAAAACAAAAAAACACTAGTAGTAGGATTATAGCCATGCAATAGAAACACAGGATTGGGCTATTTACCTCAGGCTCTCCCTGGTTTTCAGCTTTGAAGATATTCAGTCAGCTAGAAGCACGAACAGTCTAGCATCTTGTTATTCCTGCTCCGAGCTGTCAATCCACACTAACAATGAAAGACTTCCCGTACTTTGTAGAACATAGCAGTAAATCAGTGCCATCTGCACAGAACACAGCAGCACCATCTGCATTATAAAGGTTTCACTGAAGTACATTATTGCATTATGCCAAATCGATAGCAGGAAATTGTCAGAAACTCTGCTGTACACCCAAGTGCACGCTAATTTTTAGCATATCCTACTCTCCTACTGTACTGAGACTATCTTGTTGTACATATGGATATATATATATAAATTGACATTCAATTATGAACAAAGTGTGTTTTACACTCAAATCTGTGTAAGATACTTATCTTAACATTGTCTCCAAAGCAAAGAATTTGACTGCAATATAAACCGTAATGTTTTTATTCACAACAATATTCCTGTGAGAGAAAGCAGTGTGCTATCCCCACTTTACAGATAGGAAATTGAAGTACAAGGCAGAATGGCTTGCCCAAACCTGCACAACGGCGGTTGAGACAAAGCACAAATTTGAACCAACCAAATCCTACACAAGCTTATCTGGTGTTTCTGAACTAAGCTCCTACTAGACAACATTAAGCATCATTTTCTCAACTATTATAAGTGAAACAGGTAAAAACACATCAACCAATTACTAAAAGGTGTAACAAGCATGCAAAAAAATAATAATAATTAAAAAAATCTGACAGCTACCATGAAGTAAAAGACAATTTTCAAACAAATAATCTTTCCAAATCTTTATGTTCTACCTCATGCTGCACAAGATTTGTGGACAATGGATATGGTAAAACAAATGGCATACACATGCTTTTTTCAACAACTTTCCTTCCCTCAAGAAATGGGTTATATTTCACTTGTATTCCTTTCTTATCATTGCTCATTATCATAATTGATAATTTCATTAGTTAGGTATGGTATATGACATAATCAAGTATTTGAGAAATTCTGTTCCATTCCTCATCTCAATTTTTATTTTCAGTAACCTAAAATTCCTATCAATCACTGGGTTTTAAAGACAATGCTGGCTGCAACTCTAGACTGCACATGAATTAGTGTTATATGTTTACTCTCACACAGATAGCTGTGGGTTGCCATTTATAATCTGTTAGTCAGCTGCAGAGATATGGAATAACTTCAGTAGCTGTGACGGAAGATGCAACAGCCTGACAGGAAGTCATCAGCTTACTACAACATCTGCTGCCATCTCCATGAATTGAATACAAACAATAAGGACAAAAAATAGCAATCCTTTCAGCATCCATACCAGGCTAGTTGGGTTATTATTATATGTTCCTACTCTTGTTTAGAACAGCTTTGGAGTTTCTCTCTCTCTTTTTTTTTTTTTTTTTTTCCTTTTTTTTTTCCCCCAGTGACAGGAATTCAAAAACTTGATCTCAGTTCAGTTTGCTGTAATAAAGATAGGCTGAAGACTCAACAGGAGATCAGAAAAAAATCACTTATCTTCATTCCTTTCCACAATTAATGAACACACTAAACATGTCTTAAGTTTTACCACTGCAACCTTACTGGTCTTCAGCAGCTTTCATGGGTGACACCAAAGCAAAGACAACCTTCACATATGACCTCTTTCATCCATACATAATGCCGCTAATAGCAAGAGAGCTCTCAATACAGCTACCAAAATCTTGCCTTTGTTACAGTCTCCTGTGCCTACACATTGTGCCTATATATAAGGCAGGGGTATATTGTGTATAATTTTGTTTTTGGAGCAATGGTTTGAAAGTAATTCCCATTCTGACCTGTAAAAACAGCACACAGCTCACTAAAGCAGCTGGCTATTCATGTGATAATACAGACAGCTGATACTCAGCTGTCTAATACATTTTTAATTGATTCTGCAGATCTGGGTTCTATGCTTTGAGTTTCAAAATCTGGCTCTAGTCTATAACAGGGTCCTAAGCGTGCTGACTCTGCATGAATGTTACCAAATTTGTACTCTCGCTTCAGCCTGCAAAACTCACTGAATCCTCACTTAAACACAGAAGTAACAAAGAAAGTAAAATGAGACTCAAAAAAGAATTTATCACAACTACCAAGTGCAAGTAAATTTTTGTTGTTTACACATCATTTTCTGATAGAAAAGGAATGGATGTTTGACATATTAACCGACGCTTGGCTTTGCTACAGCTCCTGTACGTAGCCATCTGATGACTCAGTGCCTAGCTGCTCATTGTAGGCTTGCTCATACCACTAACAAAAACATTGATTTTTGAATATGTAATCTGCAATTAATTACATGAACCACTGGATATGCTACTTAGACTAATTAAACTTCAATAGACACTATGTTGCAATCCATGGATAGTTAACATGCAACACATTTTCTTAAATAAGGCACTTCATTAAAGAATATTGCTAAGATCATTGAAGTGTTTCATCTTCAGTATTGGGTGCAGCTCACAGCAAAAGAAATACGGTCTGTTAATAGTGTGAATACCTTAGACTGTACTCAGGTTATATTTGGCTTACTACTGTCTTTACCTAGACCTTGCCTGTTAGGAATAATTGGATATGCATAAACTTTGTTTGGAGCCTTTGAACAGACCAGGTTACTTTTTGCAGAAAATTAAAGTATTGTGACTCACAATCAACTTTGGAATAAACAAAGGAGTCACCTGCCATGAACTCAGGCTAGATTTTTCTGAAGCTTTGTTCTTTGAGTTCTCTCTGCTTTGAGACTACACCCTCACATTTTGATGTGTCATTTTTCTTTATTAAGAACATTCAGGGACAAATTTTCCAGAAGTGTTTAGGCACCTAGTGATGCAGACAGGCAGCTTGTGTTATTTTTCAAAATCACTTAGGCAGGTTAGACAGCTAAATCCCACTGAAATTAGTGAGAGCGAGGCATCTGACTCAGGCACTCAAAAAAATCTAGCCAATGCTCATTTGCATTTTCAGGCTTCTAATCATCTTTGAACATCTGTCCAATATGTCTTGATTTATTTACACTGGCTCCAAGTGCTTTTCTTTCTATCACCTCACTTAAAGAGTATACCTCATTAAACAAGTTGCAGATTTTTCTTCCAGAGGACTTTTGAGATGACGTTTTTCTTCTGTATTTTTTTTTCTTTTCCTTTAAATAGGTAACCAGACATTTTGGGCCATGAGATAATGCAGGATGACTATTTTATGCTAAAGCCTGCTTCATTGACACATTTTTTTTAATGTTCAGTTTAAAACAAAAGAGTTTATTTATTTTAGAAGACTGCAAAATATTAAGCACCTAATGTGATTAAGTAAGTTTATTTTCTTTCAACATAATATTGATATCTCCATAGTTAAATAAAGAAATAATTGAACTTCATTTAAATTTAGTAAGCACATGAAAAAAAAATCACTTTATGGCAAAATATTTGTCCCCCCAGGTGTTTCATTTATAGAACCAAATTACTCATCAAATGAGGAACTTTGGGTTACAAAATATTTCAACAAGGCTAAAAATTTGCAAGATTGCAATGTATCTCTTCTGGATATTTCCTTGTTAAATATATATATGTGGCTTATATTTAAGATGTTATTCTTTGGAAAATGAATTCATGACAGTTGGTCACTACACTCCAGATTAATGCTTTCTAAGAAAGCAGCAAACTTCTACCATACACGAACTAAAACAGGTGAGATCTCAAAGAGAATCAAGTTTGGTAAGTGTCTTGAAAAACGATAGCTGGGCACAAGAGACTAACAGTTATTGCCACTAGCAGAAAAAATATGCATGAATTCAACAACTATCGCTGTTCTTTTTGGTCTGCAGACATGTGGGTGGCTGATGCCCAGCAAGTGGAGGACTGGGAAGACTTGAGGATATCGCTGAAGGTGGCTCTCTAGATGGAGTATGATAGGGGAACCAAGCAGCCAAGGTGGGAGAAAGGTAAAAAAGCAAATACATGGAAAGCAGGCTTCAACTATGCCATTAACCCAAACATCATTTTCATCATATGACTTAAGATTTTCTTGAGAAACTATTTCTTGTCTCGTTGATGTGCTTTTAGTTGGTGACAATTTTCTCTTTAGTCAGAGACAATTCTCTTTCTCTCTATTTTTTTTAAATCTTCATTTACCATCAAAAATGCCTTCAAACATTTGTAACACCCAAGAGACTATCTGTGATTTTTTTTGAACTGTTGTTTTGCCTTTTTTAAAAAAGTTTTTTTTTTTTCCAGTACACAGTGCTTTTCATTAGAGAGAATGAAATGAAAGAATTGGCTGCCTGTGATGATTCATAATTGTACATTTTGTGGCTTCAGTGACAGGATTTTTTTCTTTTGTAACAGGCATTAATTTATCAAGGCAACACGAGTCTAAAGCTGTCTCTCTATGTATGTATGGTACAGTTTATCTCAAGGTACAAATTTAATCATTTTCCATCTTATGTTTACATAAAGAGAACAGCAAGGTCCAAATGTAAGATGTTATATATTGTAAAATAATAATCACTCTAATAGGTGGGTGCTGAAGTTGATTACTGACTTGGAGCTTGTAGAATAAATGTACTAGGAGACGGCTAGAAGCAAGGCAAGATACATAGAATACATCAAATTTAATCAGGCAAATGTATCCCTCCAGGCTACTTTGCCTGACCTAAGCTTTCCACTGGGAAACCAGAGTTCAGAATAGTATTTCTGCGATGTAATTTCAGGTGCAACGAAGTTACATTATAAAAGAAGCATGGAAGCTATTTCTCATGCTGTGATTTGCATGGCTAGGAAAGCAAAAGGCAGGCAAGCTGTCCACCCTGAACCTATGGTAAAATAACTTATCTTCCACTGTTCTAAAGCCTCTAATTCCATTTGCCCACAGCTGTACAGCGTGCTCTCAAGAACCATCTTTAATTTAGTCATACCTCTGTCAGGGACAGAATCAGTCTGAAAAACTGTGTTCTAGGATTCCACCAAAAGAGTTTGACATACTTGAGACAAACAACCACTTGAGTTAAAGACAATTTTCTGTATTTCTAAAACTGATTTAAACCAAAATGAAATAATCCCTCATCCAAAAAGGAAGGGATTCTACAAGGTGGCTACCTATGAATGCTACAAAGAAACAATGGGCCATTGCTACATACCTAGGATTGATTTTGCAACTAGCAATTACAGGTATAAAAAAAGAGCATTAGAGTGTTGCTGCTTACGGATCAAGAAATGTTGCACTCCCTCGTACCCAAACATCCCTCAAACATACAACTTGAACTCTAAACTCACATTCCTGTAAGATCTCTTAAAACTCCTTCTATGTGGATAATGTAATCATAGCAATCACTGCCACAGAACCCTCCTAGCAGCCCTGCATTTAGCGAACCATATGTAAAACAGCCTTTTTGACACTTTTTTTAATCTGCTTTATTTTATCCCTCCCCTTGGCTCCCCTCCTCAGAGTCAATTTACAATAGAGCACACTCAAAAAATCCTATTTGCCTAGTCAAGGTTCTTCTCCCCCACCCCATATCTAGTTTTTATTACAGTGAACACATTGCTCACGCAACCTTGCATTCAGCTCTTGGCATAAATAATTTAACCACAAGATGACTTGGTTGGCTATGCTTACAGAATTGAAAACTGTTCCACATAGTTTATTAAGAATGGGACTCCAGAGAGGAGAGGGATAGAGCAGATTCAGTTTGCAGTGTGACTGCCCAGGAAGCTCCATCCTTAGCTTTCCTTGCAGAGTCTCTGTGGGCCTAATGCAGGAGTGGCAGCACCTTATCACTGCATTTCCACTGCTTTCTGCTGGCACTGAGTGCAGCTGTGTCTGAGTTTCTGCCATCAAAGATCATTTATTTCCCAGAGGATCAGAGCTCAAGAGGTTCCTGAAGACAAGTTTGAACATTCTTTGTTTGGACCTAATTCAGCATTCACATCAACATTAACTTCTTGCTGTGCGGTACCCTTAACATTGCAATCGCTTCTGTTGCATTCCACCACCTTACTGTGCAGTCAGACATTTCTGTAACAACTGTAACTGAGCCAGAACAGTCTCATGACAGACTAACTACTATTTTGTCTATAGAGTCCTTGTACTAGGGAGGACAGAGCTGAATGTTTTCCTTCTAAATATAAGTTTTGCACAGAACTGAATGGTTCTTTTTGCTGTTCAGCCTATGTATTTGCTCCAATAACTAGATGGTGTTTTTTTGTATTTCTGTATGGATACCCTGAGAAGGTATTTGACTTCCATTTATAGATAATTTTTCCAGGATCAACTCATTTCACAGGGATCCCACTCCTCTAAGAAAACAACTAGGCAAAGGAACAAACTGAGCAGTGTATCACATTCAGCTAGAGTTACTCAACATATGCAACATGTATATATTTATGTATATATATACATATATTTATGTATATATATTTATTTACAGATATTCATGTACAAACACACCTCTGCGTACACGCTGAATCACAGAATCAACTAGGATGGAAAAGACCTTCAAGACCATCAAGTCCAACCATCGGCCTGACAATGTATGTATATATATATACACATACATATGGTGTATATAAGTACATATATATACTCAAAATGATGTCTCAGAACATTTCTGAATAAACCCCTGTACAAATCACTATGAATAACAGAGAGGACAAATAAGAAAGGACATCCAGAATCTGTAAACAGGATTTGGGAAAGGATGTCCACTGCAACAAAAGGTTGGTGCTCCAAGTTGGCACCTGCCATGAAATGCTTTGCACAGATGAAAACCATTGTGGTATCATGCATGTCTATCAGACACAAACACTTTCCCAGTGCATATGACAAGTGTGGAGTCCTCAAATTAAAAGTGCTAAGCCCAACTCATCTGAAGAAGTCCATCATTATTAGGCAATATTAGGCTGTCAGTTCTGGAGCCCACAGTAGTATGTTTTCTAGACGTGTAAAACTTCTAGCTTTGAATGAGAAGTGCATAGTTCTGCACGTGAAAAGTTTGGACTGCAAAACACAAGGTCAAACTCTGCCTGCACTCAAGCTCTATTCCTACAAAACACACTCATGACATAGATGTTGACAAGATCAATTCACCTCCATGTTTGAGGCACCCAGGTATTACAATGAAAGATTAACAAAACAAACAACAAAACACACACACTCCAAATCCCAAACAACAAAAAGACACAGTGGGTGAGTGGTGGGAACTACAGCTGCTTGATGAGAAGATTCTGACAGTTCTTTTTCAGTGATAACGATTTATTCAGAAGTCCAGGAATCCGTAAGTTCAGATGCTCATCTGAATCCTCACTTGTGAATAAATACAGGATTTCTATGGTCATGTCAAAACTAATAGTCAGGGAGCTTTGGTGAAGATGAGAATCTAAGAATCTTTTGATATTCCACTATTTACTAAGAGCAAACCCATGAAACAAAGAAGCTGACAGCCTGTAAGGCAAGCAGAATTTACCAAAGACAAATTACATTCTCTGTTGAGGTCAGTGAAGACTCTATATTCACTAGGATGTTTTGGTGAAAAATTAATTTAGCACACAGTTACTACCATCCATTCCAGATATTCAAAGTGGAATTAACTGTGGTACTAACAACCTACCACTAACATGTCAAGGATTTGAAGCTGTAGAAGGAACCAGTATGGAAGAAGTCTTGTTTCCAAAAAAGACGATTCGTCCCAAAACACACTGTACTGTACCCAGCAATTGTGCCCTTCAGAAAAACGTCAGCCAGGAACCAATTTAATACAGGATATGTTGATTAAATATCACAGTTTCAAAAGTTCAGATGAAATTCTAATGCTATTGTTTTGCATTCTGCATTATAACAGTAAAATATTTTTAAAAGCAATGGATTGGAAGCAGAAGAAACAAGGGAAGTGTATAAGAAACATACTCAACACACTATAGGGAAAAAAAAAAAAATCTGAATTCTGAACCCATTTTACTGTCATGTTCAAAGTTGTAATTTTTATTGAGGTTAATAAAAATTCAGTAAAGCAAAACACAGAATTCATCCCAGTGCTGCCTTCTTCAAAAAATGACTAAACACCTTGAGCCACTATAAAAGCAGAAACTAACAGCACGTTAAGCACGCAAGCAGCCAGAAGCCCCTCAGCAGCACTGTCTTTCTAAGCAGACAAGTACCCAGCATTGCTGACACATTTAGACATCAGCGCAGTGTTCTCCACATGAGTCTTACATCTGGCCTGGTATCACCTGAAGTGAGAAGATCTGGCCCAGCCCCGCCCTACCCAGTGCAGCATACACAGCATCTTCACTCCAGCGAGGGCTGGGTGTGACTGCTGGGGCTCCTCTCTGTCCCACATGAGCATCCTTTCTCCTGGGGATTTCACTGCTCTCTCTCTAAAACGTGAAACTGCATTACAAGTGGCACGCCTAGATCATGAAAGATTTAATGGATGAAGTCTTATTGCCAACCTTGCTGTCACCAATTTGCATCTAAGTTAGAGACATTCAACCTGCTTAAATATATAAGTCATCCAATTTAAAAAGAAGGACTTTTATAATTTCAAAAGACAAATTAGAAATTGCATCTGAAACTACTGTTTGGACAATGATATTGATGGGCTTAAGGCTTTGCAGATGACTGAGTTTTCAAAGACTGGGTTGATTCAGTGCCTAGAAAAATAAAATTAACTCTAACCACTGAATCTGTGGACAGATTTCACAACCATGGTTGGGGCTGTTTGTCAAGAAAAGTCTGATTTGAACCAGGCACAGAAGTTAAACAGCTAGGTTTTTTTTAAAGAGCTCTGCTGTATGAGAGATAAGAGTATCATCCTTTTTTTGGTGTATTCTATGGTAGCAAGCAGTATTAAACTTCCTAGTTTCTGAAACACTCCATGGACTTACAGAGGAATATAATTAGTCTTCCAACAAACAGTAGGTTAACTTCTCAGCACTTACTTAATAACAATCCAAAGTTAACCTAACATGCCATAAACCTGACAGCAATAGCCACAGTACCATGTTGTAAGGGTGGTTTATAGATCACAAACATGAATCAAAACACTTCTGACTTCATTAAAAATGGGGGGGAGAGGGGAAGTGGGCATATTAAGATGACAATACAGGGAAGGCAGTTCAAAAAATGCCTTTACTTTTTGTCTTCCTATCCTACTAACTTTCAGGCATCTTCAACTCTTTTTTCATCTTGTTAGTGCTTCACCAATTTCTGTATACAACACTTCTACAGGTAGAAAGAATCATTTAATGTGTCACCACTATCTAAAGATTTTCGTAGAAGACCTGTAAAAGGACGTAACCAATGACAGGCATTTTAAGTCCAAGAAAATTTGTCTTTTGTATCTCATGTAATTTGACTCATGCCATGCACACCATGCTGACAGGTGTATTGAGTGTTTTTATTCTTCCAACTGAAGGGTGTCTTGACTGTTACAGGACTACTTTTGTCCTTTAATTTTTCTAAAAGGTCAAAATAGAGTTTGTAGATCAAATTCAGTAATTTGTTCAGTCATTTAGGACTTGGCTAATTTGTACTGCAAACATGCAGTCTCAATGGAAAGGTTACATAGCTGAGATTTATCATAAAAGTTGAAGTTCCATTGTCATGTTTTTCTTATTCATATACAAGCAGTTCTGTTTATTACCAACTCAGCAGCCAAGGTATCGATTAAGTTGGCTTAGGTCAGCCCAGCCAGCAATTCCAGACTCAATCTTTACATTGTTTTCCAATAGCTTTCTTTATTGATTGATTTCAAGTTCTTGTTTCTGACTTTAGGATCTTGCTTTTAGATTTAACTCTGTCCTGTGGTGTTCTTGTTTTATTTAGTTTTTGTTTTTCTGAAGGTTTATTTTACTACTGCCTCAAACTGTCCAAAGAAATTTCAGCTGAATGTAAAGATGTGTCTGCTAGGCTAAAAGGGAAGAAACTAAATGAAACCTCAGTAAAGAGGCACACAAGGGCCTCTCACACACTGGTTTCAGAATATATATTATTTCACTCTAGGTATATATTACGCCATATCAAAAGCCATCTTCAGAACAATTTGTACCATATTCTCTACTCCTCTAAAACTCTGCAGAGAATCATTGATGCTCTCTTCATATCTCATTTGGTGTCCTTTGCTATCTGTAGTCCCGAAATGTTTTCTATTTATATGGATGAATTAACGTCTGCGGATCTTACTTTCTACCATCTCAAGCTTAGTTTGTTGAATTACATTTGTGCTAACAGTCTGTTAAATCTCATTATTCCCATTGGGTAGCATTTTTACTCAATTCTCCTGTGGAGAATCACGTACACAAATCACAATTGAGCTGATTCTGGGAGACCCCTATCTGTGAACCTGAGGACAGAATCTTGACTTCTACAGTAGGAACGGTTCCAAGTATGAATTTGCATTTCCCAAAAATGCAGTCGTGGTTACATTTGCAGTTCTGTACTAGACTTATGCAGCTGAATTTTTTATTCTATCAACGTACTTCATTTACTCTATTTGTTTTACTGAAAAAGCATGAGAGATTTGTGTGTGAATAGTTCTAAATACATATATTTTCACTGAACTAAAATATTGTTTGGGTTGGTCAGTAAAAGCTTTCAAGAAAAGTATCTTTCTGGATGTGTTAATTTCAGCAAAAATAAATATTCTATTATCTGTGTAGTTGACAGTCAGCTTTGTTGTAGTTCCAGATAAAAAGGAGAGTATGTTGATTAGAGAAAATACAGCTACATTCCATCTTCCTCCCTTGCTTCAATAAGAGAAGAACATTTACATATTAATTCCAGGACTGAACAGCTGCATTCCCTAGAAAGCACCATTCATTGCAGCAGCGAGCCCATGAAAGCAGGCAAGAAAAAAAAAAAGGCTGGCATAAAACTTAAGGTGGATAGGGACGCTGATTTCACAACGCTTCTGTATTCCAAAAGGAGTGCTCTTCATTTTAAGGAGTGCATGTAGACACTTCCATACAGCCTACAAGAACACTGTTTTACCTATCTGATGAGCAAAAGAAATAGTATTTTTTCCACTTCACAGTGAGGCAAATGGAGGCATAAAGAGATTATTTACCAGATTTTGGAAACTACTACCCTATAAATTTAAGTGTGTCCTGTGTTGAGAGTTAGGCAATTTGCCCAGGATTGCACAAAAGATCCATGGCACAGAGAGAAACAGTTTCCATCTCCAAATTCCCATTTCCATGTTTTATCTTGTCTGATAAATATTCAGGCCTCATTCCTTTATGCTTTTGTCTTCACTACTGTTTTGTTATATAACTTTAAAATACATCAACAGCAGAGATATTGAGTTCTTTTGACGAGAACTGAAACAAAAGCTTAGGACTGTTTAATGCATTAATATAAGTCTGCGAAGATGGAAGGCAAAGCCTACTTCTGTGAGGCACTAAGCATGAATAGTATGAAAACTTAGTATTTTTCAAGCACAGAATAGTATTAAGGATAAGAAAAAAAAAAAAAAAATGATAAATTCTTGTCTTAGCTGGATTTGTCACTCTTATTTCCAAAATCTGTGAACAGTCTCTAGCAGTGATGATTTCCCCTGTGATCAAGAGATGTGAATTAAAATAGGTAACCTCCCACCACAGACTCAGAGGAAAAAACTGTGACTCAGTGGAAAGCAGGATTCTTGTCATTCTCAGGACATTTCATACTTAACCTTCTTGGCATCAAAAATGACAAGTTAAAGTGGAAAAGTTATATTAGAATCAACCAGCAGAACATTTTCTGATGAGAACCTATCAGAAAAGTAGCACTTAACATAGACACAAAAAGACACAACTGAAGGTTCAGTCCTGGAAATGCATTATTTTGCCCAACAAGTTTACTGGCATCAGTAGGACTAAGCAGATGAATAGGGACTACTTTTGCAAGCAATGAGGTTGTAGAGACTCACAGTGTACTAATCTAATTTTAAAAGCTCTCCTTCTTTCCAAAGTCACACCAGCACTTTGGTCACTGATTCCTGTTCCTGCAGGTACAACTGTTTTGGGGACATGTGGCAAATTCAATCCGTGCAATTACCCTGGTTAAAAATAACTCTCCAAAAGAGTGTTGTTTTTAATTCAGCCTGCCTGAATTCAATCATTGGTGTTCTGCTTAATATTCACTAGCACTGCAAGCAACAATAGCAAAACACTTCATGACAATGTTTTAAGTGAAGGCCATTTATCAATGTTTTAGGGAGAAAAAGCAGCATTATTGGTCTTATTAAATGTAATTAGTACCTACTGGCCTTGAAGTAAAGGACTAGGGAGCCAGCTGTTGTCCACAACAAGTAACTGACAGTTTCTAGCAGGTTACACTGCCTCCTCCTCAGCAGGTTCAGAACCACCAAGCATATTTGCCTAGTTTCCCAGCCATGAAGGACTTTGCGTGCCCCACTGCCTGCAATGCACAGTAGAATACTGTCTTTTCTACAACCCACAGAATCCTTTGCACAATACATGATTATTTATGTTTGCTGCAAAAATGTACACTACATGCTAGCAATACAAATTAGGAGCTTGCTCAGCTGCTTTCTGGAACTTCCAACAGTGTTTTTATATAGACTTCTGCTTATTCCTCCTCCCCCATATGTTTTTCTTCTTCTAAATTAGAACTTAATGGAACTTTTGAAAGATATGATCAGAAGTTAAATGCAAGGTAACATTTTAAAAGCTTATTCAGCTGTGGCTGTGAGATCACACAGTAAACTACCAGGAACTGAAGTCATGCAGAGGAGAAATGTCAACTCCAACAGAAAATATATTTGAAAAAAATAGCAGTAAAAAAGAAAAAGAGGAAAAAGGGAACATACAAAGGATTTTAGTATTTCCAGAAATGTTATCACCTTTATGTGAGCCTCCTGAAGGACTTGTGTGAGATTCTCTCTCACAACACATTATATGAATTTTAAAGAAAAAATACCTTGTCTTTTATTCTCCCTCTCCTTTTATAAAAACAGGTCCTTCAAGTACTGCAATTAGCAACAATATTAATAGTATATCATACAGATGGATTATGTGTTCAGCAAAACAAAAATATATGTAGGGCAGAACACAGAGGAAAAAAAAAAAAAAAAAAGCACATACCTTCTGCTGAGTTCTTGTAAGATTGATTTTCATAATTGCTGTTCTTCATGATCCATCATCCAGAGCAGTTTAAGCGAGCGAAGTTGTTGCATTTCTTCTGCCCACTGTAGCAACAGTTAGGTCAGTGGGCTTAGACTTGATACAGTCAGTAGTCAGTCGTTCTGCCATTTCCACAGTACTGTTCATCTTCAGTATTATGCCTGTAGGTTTAAATAGGAATCATGACTGGAACAATTATATTTGAAAATCATGCTCTACATTTCTAAAAAGTTCTTGCATGAACTTTCTACACAAAATTCATTCAAACATAAAACATAACAATTACAAGCAGAGTAACTATCACCAAAATGCCTTGAATTAATAGTATATACCTAGCTTGGAGAACTTCGGCATCAATTATACACTTGATGCTACAGAGTTTTAATGTCTGGAGGAAGCTTGCATCTTCACCAAATATAGGGCTCAAGTTAGTCTCAGTGGTTCAAGTGTGTCTTTTAACTAGAATACTGAAAACGTGCTGCCAGAAATTTGGCTACAAATAGCCATGTACTACTTCATTTAAATGAAAGATTCTTTTTGGCCGAAATACCGTTTGTCATAGACATGACACCAGCCTGGGTTTAATTAACAGCATTATTTCACTAATTAAAGAATATACTGTATAACTCTTTGAAAGTATTGGTATATTCTAAGAAAAATAGGTTGATTACTATTTTGTATCTATTAGAATGACATAATCATTTTACGATTTATTAAGTTTCTATGAAAATATTGACAAATTTCTCAAAAAGCCTACATTTTAAAATCACAAAATATTTGTCATCAATCTCAATTTCTAAAAGGATTAATTTTACTTAGGAATTTAATATATTATGTACAATATTTTGTGTATTTCTTCAATTATCTTTTTTTTTTTGTTGTTATTGCCATTAGGGAAAAAGTATGCCAACTGTATTATATCATAGGCTCCCCACAGTTTGCAGTTATATTCTATTCCTACAATATAAGATCGAGATATTATGCTTTTGAACTTTTCATACAGTTGTACATTTATATTTTTGTTTTATTTTCTGGATCATTCACATTTAGCCTGTCCTCCAAGAGGTCAAACTGTTACTGTGTAGGCTGGCATGGACCTTCTGAACTTCTTGGACTTGCTCAAGACAAGTTCAAGCAAGTTACCTGCTATAAATGTTACTTGTATTGATATATTGCCCCATTACAGACCAGAGCCTAATGCGCTACATTAGGTTCTTTTGAAAAAAAAAAAAAAAAAAAAAAAAAAAAAAAAAAACTATTAAAAGGCAGACACTTCCAGAAATTTACCAAATAGGATATAAAAAAAAAAAAAGACAAACAAACAAACAAACAAAAAAAAACGCAAAGAATGGGGAACGCATAAAGAAAGAGTGAGACAAAACCACTTATAGAGGAAACCACTAGTCATTAATTAAGCTTACTAACCAGTTACTCACACTTTTCTTGTGGGAGTTATATTAGAAGAGAATAAATAACATGTGTCTATATAAGGCTTTACCCTCAGCAACTTTTCAGGTGACACAAAATTGGAAAGAGGGGCTCAGAAGCCAGAGGATTACGCTGCCATCCGAAGGGACGTCAACAGACTGGAGAGAGGGGCGGACAGGAGCATCGTGAAGCTCAAGAAAGGAAAGCAAAGTCCTGCATCTGGGGAGGAACAACGCCAGGCACCACTACGTGTTGTGGGCTCCCAGCTGGAAAGCAGCTTGCCAGAAAGGACTGGGGGGTCTTGGTGGACAAACTGAACGTGAGCCAATGGTGTGCCCTTGCCGCTAAAGAGGCTCATGGCATTGTTGGCTGCGTTAGGCAAGGCGTTGCCAGCCGTCAAGAGAGGTTATCTCCACTCTATTCAAAAGCTGTTTGGACCTGGCAAGCCTGGGCAACTGGCTCTAGGTAGCCCTGTGTGAGCAGAAAAGGTGGACATCATGACATCCAGAGGTCCTTCCCAGTCTCAACCATTCTGTGCATTTGAAGAAAGACAAAGCAGCTTGTGAATGTGCATAGTGTAGACCATTAACACACCTGGGGAAAGTGCACAGCACAGCACACATCAGTTCTTTTGAAGTAAGGCATGGTTCAGAACTCATCCTTCAACATTCTCCCTCACAGACCTGCACTGATTTAATGGGGTTTAATTGCCTGAAAGACTACATAAACTTTTACCTCACAATGGGTGATTAAATGGTCCTGAAGACCATCAGGCTGTTCTCCATATTGCAGTAAGGGCTTATGCCTCTCTCCACATCATTCCACTTTCACAGTTTGCTGTAGTTTGAAGAGGCAAGGTGGACTAGTAGATATTAGTATAAGAAGCATTTCGTAATCTTTTGCTTCTTTAATTAATGTAGAAGTTTAGGCAATGATAGTGACATAATGTCACGTAGGACAGTTCTGAGAGTGGAAGTGATCAAAAGAAGTTGCCTCCAGAAAACAAATACTGACATGAAATGACAGAGCATACTGTGTTTCAGTTTTTAGCTTGGCTGGCAGGTAGGTTTAGATTGATTTCAGAAAAAGGGTATTTATCAGAGAATTGTCCTTATCAGCAACCTTAGCTGAAAAATATCAGAGAAGAGCAACCATGCAAAACAGGACTAAATTCCTACCAGACTTTTGAATTGAGGCCATCGAGTTAATTGGCTTTATGCATGGAGAACTACCTGCAAATTAAACACCACTTTGCTTTTTGGAAAGCAGTAATTTACTGCTTTCCCTCGACTAATCCACATGTTGTATGTATACCTGGACACCTGTTTTGGCAGAGAGTGAGGGAAGTGCTTGAAATATCTTTTTCCGTGCCCCCAGTTGCCTGCTTTCATATATGGAACAGTGTCACAAAACAGTCCTCAAGCTAAGGGTATTTCTGGACAAATGAGTAAAACCACACATTCACAGCTTCCATATTAAGATAGCTGGCCATAAAACAACTTGGATCTGGAAACTGTACAACTGCTGGGAGGCAGACTGCATTAGCTCAATCTCAGTGCTGCTCTAATTCAGTTACCTGGCAGGGTAAACATCTATTTGCCTTTCAAAAAACTGCACAGACATACACTTGGATTTTTTTGTTTTTCTATTTTGCAGGCCTGAATGCTAAAAGTTGTCTTCCTGGAACTCTGAAAGAAGGTATTAGAAAACAAACAAAAATAAGCCAAAGAGCCAGAAGAATATCACATACAAAAACCAGACATATAAGGAGACATTAAGGCATGTAAAACCACGGTAGGGTTTTAAATACGATGAATGTCAGAGTCAAGGCACTTTAGTTAAGTGTAAGGAGTTAGAAGGGCAAGAGAGATGCAGAATCCCCAGCTTCCACAGAGGGATGCCAAATCTGTTCAAAACAGTGGGTCAAAAATCTGCATAATTTCTCCATTTCCAGCATCAGACACAAAGGAATGGGCTTTACTATTATTCAGAAAGTCTTTTTAAATCAACTAAACAACAAAATGAAGGTATATTTATCATCTCTCTGCAAATACATTTTTCTGCTCATCAACACCATTTTCTTGATAAACACCCTTTCCAAAACACAATAACCACATGTAAAAGACCACAGGAATAAAGAATAGAATTCCTTTCATTCAGGTCAGTAACTTTTCTTATCAAGTGGCTGTGCAATGGTATACAGGCAATGGAGTAAGAGAACAGTGGTGTTTGTCTGCATGTTCACCCACGTTCAACAGTGACAAAGATGAATGCACTTTGCATGAAGGTCAGCTGTAAATCTTAGAAGACAGAATTAATTCTCATTCTACCTTGGAGAAGGAGAGGAGGAGAAGGACTTATCCTTGCTTTTAATAGGATTGACTTGACCATTTTGCAGGCTCTTGTCCCACAGTTACATGAAAATGAGTGAGAAATCAAAAAACAAAACAAAACAAAACAAAACTCAGAACCATTCACAACATCAAGAAGAACTAGGAAACCAAGAAAAAAGGATTGTGTGAGATACTGGAAGAAATGAGATAAATTATGCAAAACCGTGACATGAGCTTCATCTCCGCAAAGGAATGGTGAATGGCCACCTCTAGCATACATTCTCATCACATGATTGCCACTTTCCTTTCTCCTCATTCTCTTTCCACTCACCATCCATATATTTTTCATCTTTGCTTTCTCCTCTCTCTCTAATCATGCTTCTTTGCACTTGCACACTCTGTAGTTTCCTTTCTCTTTACGTTTTAATTATGTAATAGTTGTACATTTAACTGACTTTCCACCCTATTTTTTCTGCCATCACACGATATACTAGCTACAGTGGAGAGCTGAAACAATTGAGATGTTTCAACAAGCTAAGCTGGTTGAAATAAAAGTTACTTTCAAAAATAAACCAATCAAATTTTAACATACTGGTTTTGTTTAAAATTTCAGTATTATTATGACTTCACTGAACCTGGAGGTTTTCAAGCAGCTGCTTTTACAAGTCATTTATATGAACACAAAAACATGAGAAAATATTTTGCATAGTTAGTTGGAAGTTTTTTCAAATTCCTTAAACCAGAAGACTGAATGCATAAAATAATTCATTTTAAATATTTCTCTCTGTAGCAATCTCCTGCTGCCAAATTCCCCCCCCCCCCCCAAGTACAACCTCCCCATTTAGGGACTTGTTCCTACCTTATCTTAACTGCTCTGTGCTCTTTACAGAACCCTAATATTACTCAGCTTCATGAGATCAAGGTACCTTCCCAGCACGCTTCAGTATGAAAAACCACAATTGCATCAAAGTGCACAGATTTATACCTGTTAGCACTAAAGCAAACATGACTCTGACTTTCCTCCAGATGGCAAGCGGGCAGTCCTGTGTATTTGATCAAAGAATCCTTTCTTTCATCTTGAAGTATACGCATGTTATAGGTATTCACCAAATAAGGCATGTGTATTTGCTTAAGCAATTTCTCTGAACAGTCAGGATTTACAGGGGTTAGTTTATCATGTGCCTCAATTGTGTTTGCTTAAATAAGCTTCATGGTACCTGATCGGTACCATTTGGTAAGTGCCTGAGAAATAAGTGCCTGGGTTGGGGGGCAGACTGAACATGCCCCAGACTGACTTAACCCACCTCATATCTGAACTATTTGGTCTGAGTTACTGTAGAGCAGAACTGATTTACTTGATATGAAATTAACAGCAAATAATGACGTCTTGTCACAGTTTCCAGACCATGCAGAAATAACTACACTATTCAAACACATTGAATTTATCAGGAATAGTTGACAGTTCAGGTTTCCAGTAGGCTTGAATATTGTCTGGGACTGTTTGTCTGCAATTGTTACCGCTATAACAGAAACAATTGCTCTTGCAAAATGTGACGTCAATTACAGTGTGACATTTGATTAACAACTCTTTTATTTTCTTTTCTTCTTTACTATTAAAAGTAATAGGTGGCACAGACTCTTAAGCACTTAAACTCTTTAAGATCTCATACAATTTTAAAAGTAATTGAAAAAATATCACCATGAATCAGTACAATAATGAGATAATATTTTCCAGATAAATCAATTACCTGGCAGTATTTCTAATACAAACTAATGTTTCAATGTCTGAATAACTATGTAAACGGAAATCATTCACATACAGAAAGCTGAGGGAAGACGTATAAAGCATACTATAGACAGTCAGATAAAGATTATTGTCATATTAAGTCATATAAAGTTCATAAAATCATGATGCTAATAGATGCATTTGTACCACCATCAGCAAATCCAGATTATGAAATCCAGAGAAGCTCAAACTCAGATGAAACATGAACTCAATGTGAAAATATACTGTAAACTCAGACAGGTCGTGAGTCTCAATCCTGGTATGATGAACAGATTCTGAAGTGCCACAGAGGTATAAAAGACAATATAATATAGACATGTCAGAGCTATATGCCCTTAGCAGAGAAGAGCACTCCGGACTGCCAGAATTAGAAAGTTAGATTAGCCTTTATGTGAATAAGGTAATTCAGCTTTCTTAGTGTTTTAGAAGTAATCAGCTGCAGCAATAGAATTCTGACTTAAAGAAGTGACTTACCTTCTGACTAAGCAACAGTGTGCAAACCAGATTGTACTCGGGGCACTGTAGATAGGTACTTCTCATTGAAAAAAAAAAAAAAAAAAAAAAAAAAAAAGTGACATATAGAAGACCTTAAAACATTTGAATGTCATTGCAAGTATACATCTGTATTCCTTCACTAGGCAAGATTTAATTCTAAAATTCTTCATCAGTTATTAAACTGAAGGAGTATTAGTACATTCTGATAACTCAAATCCAGCCTGAAAGACAAGACAGATCTCTTCAAATTCACTTAATTGTATCCATTCTTATAAAGGAAGTAACTGTGATACAAAAAGTGGCAAACATGACTCCCTGTCCTCTGAATTAAATTGCAGGGAGCAAATCTGAGGGTATCATAGCTGGCAGCAACAAGGCAGAGATAAAGTGTGTAGGCCTGGTTGTACTTCTGCTGCTAACTAAAAAATACCAGCAGTTTTAAATGTGTGAAAAGCATGATGTTTGTATTTTAGTACTATACGTACTACTACCCTACAACAATTTTAAAATAGTCTTTCATCTTTATTTACTCTGCATAATCATTGTTATCTGAAACTGTGTTGCTTAGTGTGTTTATATAGTACACAGTGTCCAATAGATTAACTTCCAGAATGATCTACCCAGAGAGTGTTTGATTTCATGTTGCAGGGTACTTCTGAGTGTTAATTCAATGAAACAACAACAACAAAAAAAAAGCAGTTTCGTCATACTTAGTTCAAAGAAATTTGTAAAATAATTTAGAGAGCCTCACGCATCAGTAATATGCTGAGCCAGATTCAGGTTGAACCTGCATTAACATAATTTATACCTTTTCCTTTGGTTTCCTTTAAAGTCCCTTAGACCCATCTGCAATGTCTCTCAACATATCTAGTCTAAATACTACTACTTTTTCTGTCAGTGACCTTCTGGTCAACTCTGCTGAGAGAAGGATCTTTTAACAGCAACATGAAGCAACTGACTATTTAAGAGATTCTCTTCACTTTCCATTAAAAAATAAACTAACAGATGCCTGACAGGGAGGACACTGTGGTTTAAAGCTGCTTGTAGTGAGCATTTGTGTTTACATTCTCTAAGCTACAATGAAGAAAACAAACTAAATCACAAAGTGGAACACATCTTTTTACAGGCCTAGTTGTAATTTTCAAAGGCTAACAGAGGCATGTGCCACACCACAACCACATACCTGAGCAACACTTCCATGCAGACACTTTCCTTTTGCTTGTCCCCTTAGGAGTTATTTCGAGAGTGATATCTTGTGAGTTACCATCATATGGCAAATAAAGACAACCTTCAGTGTTGCTGAAGGATTTAGATTCAAACTTAGGACACAGATATTGCAGACAAGTCTTGGCGAGCTTCCTCGTCATTTGCAATGCCTGCTGTTATGCCTTTCTCCGCCTCAGAGAGTTTACCACAACTGGCTTGTCAGGCTCTGTGGCCTACCGTTCCCATCCCAGCATGCAGCAGGATTAATAACTCTTCCTTGATTCACCTGAGATTTAGTTACCAGATTTTAAATACAACATATTCAGGATGAAGTAATGCAGATTTCTGCTACAGGCTACATTAACCCTTTGCAGGCTGTTTTTAGTTTTCTGAATGAATGCGTGGGGCAAGCTAGCAATGCATGATCATCTTTTGTTACTTTTCAGGAAAAGTTTTTCCCTTTCATTAATCCTTCATGTTCAAGGTTCTTGTATACCTCATTCTTTTTTTGACACATCTGGTGAAAAGCACTTAGCTGGTGTTGCAGTCATTTCTAATGTTGCCCTGCATACCTGCTATGTGGTATGAGTTACCACTGACAGGACACTGGGGATAGTGCAGGCGTGCCTGTTGTTTATGTTTGTTTTTAAGAAGATACAAACTAGGTTAAAACAAACATCAATCAATAATAATAATAATAATAATAATAATAAACACATACCTACTGTTTATTGAAAATCCTTTCCAAGAATATACAAACAATAAAAATCTGGAATACCCAAAAATGAATAAGAAAGCCATGTTATCACTGCCTCATAAAAAGAGAAAGACAGATCTCTTTGGCAGTGGGGATCAACACAGGACTCCAGTGCTTTAAAAATATAAAAATCACGTAGATTAGAAAGTACAGTGAGACAAACATATTAAGTGATTGTCCTTTTGCCTTTAAAGAGCAGAAAAGATAGAGATGGGGCTCTTTCAGGGTTTAAAGAAAACAGTGCTTAAAAAAAAAAAAATGTAATTAGCATCCAGCACACTCTACAGTTACAGGGAAAAAGAAACCTCCACTGATGGTGTTCCATTTATTTATTTATTATTGTTAATTCTCTCATCCACACATATTTGTTACAGGATGTTTTTTGCTTTGTTTTGTTTTTTTTTTTCCTATTTGTTTGTAAATAACTGAAAAAGGTGAGGCACCTGCTCCCTGGGTAGTAAACAGAATCAAATTCTGTCTTCTTTTCAAAAATGTTGAAGTAAACAGCCTAACTTAAGTATCTGGGACAATAATTCATTCTTGTAAATTCTATGTTAGTTGTAACATGCAAATAATTAGTTTATTTTCTTAAGTGTATTTGTCAAATTGTCATAATATTACAATTAGTCACCTGCAAAGCTGTGTGGAAAAATACGGAGAACTTCAGTAACTCTCGAAACCAAAATCAAGATTGTAGGCTTCTCTTCAGGAAAAAGTAGTGCCTCTAAGAAACTGGTCCTTGCTCTTCCAAACCAGTAAGATAATTTCAGCTCATTAATGGGCACATTATCTTTATTTGTTACTCTGTGTTCAAGCATCAGTAAAACTAGCTTTTCCATTTGACTCCAGGTGAGAAATTAGTTTTACGTACATTGCAAATGCAACATCTATGATTTTAAACATGCATCATGCCAATAATTGAGTAATAGCGAGGACAGAATGGCACATATATCCTCAATCCCATGGGATAAAATAGGTAAACACCAACTAGAAACCAAAGTTTCTCCTTTGCCTTTCACTCATCTCTTATTTAGGCAATGGCAAAGGACTAAAAAATAGGATTATCCAACCAGAACAATAATTTATCATTTGTTTCTTAAATACATATAAAAGCACCTATAAGCTTCCTGGGACAACGTGGAAAACGTCAAGCTCAAAACACAGCAGGACTGAATTAATCTTCCATTTTGGTTTAATATGAAAGGAGAACAAGATGTCCATGTCTTCAAGAGATTATTTCTTGAAATTTCTGATATTTTTCAAAACTTTTATTTACGTTTATTTTTTTAAGTAAGTTTTTATTAGATTTCATTACTTGAACCAAACAGGAACTCTGCTACAGAAGGCCAGGAACATGACCAGGAAGCGTCAGAGGTAGTGACACAAATCTGGTGCTACATATCTATCAAAGAGTAATGCTGGGGAAAAATAAAACAAAATAAACAAAACACAGTGATGCTGTGGTCACACTGGATCTCTATTGTCTTACAGCCTCGAAGAAGAGAAGGGTTTCAGTAGGCAGTAAAATTCCATTGGGAATATTAAAACAAACAAACAGTTCATTTCTATTTACCATCTGTTTTAAAATTTGCTCCAGTATTTTTTCTCTCATATTATTTTGAGTGATATGACCAAATATCAAGTTGCTCACTGCTATAAAGAAAGGCTTCTATTCAAATAACTACACACATAATTCACACTGGCATTATCTGGGACTGAGAACATGAAGAAAGCATTGAGCTGAGATGCAAGGTACTGGCCTGGTATTACCTTCTTTCTCCATAACATCCCTCCCTTTTCAGTTCCACTATCATTTTTATAACACTCACTGCTATTTTCTACTATCCCTTGTAAAAGTGAGCAGTGAGTGTGAAGACTCCAAAACTGGACAGAAGGGGAGAAAGGAGGGATTCTGCAGCAGAACAGCAGATGAGCAAGCAGATCTGTGAACAGAAATTACCAGATGCAGAAAAGGAGGAAAAGTACAGCTCCAGAGAGCAGTGTGGAGGGAAACTTGCTCCAAAATTCCTTTTTCCTTCTGAGTTGTTGATGGATCTGGCAGAGGCATCTACAAAACAGACTTCCTTTCTTCTATCTGCACGTGTCTGACACTTGCAGTGCAGCTCAGTAGCAGCAACTTGAACATAAAACCCACGAGTTATGGAAATGAAAGATAACATTTTAGCACTTAATTAAAGGTTTTGCCTCTCCTTTGTCATGGTGGTGGTAGGGGATGACAAAACACTCCTGCTTCCGACTACCTTTACTCTTCTTTTCCTAATGCTAACTAGAAAGTCATAAAATTCAAGAAATGCTTTGAAGTTTACCTCCTCCATCACATTAAACTTCAAATCCAAATGCCAGGGAGATGTTAAAGAGTAAATCAGAGGTTTGGATTTCCTCATTCAAGTGAATAGAAAAATAATAGCATTGCTGGTTCTAAACAACAACCAAGGTGAAAATTTAAACAATACCTGGCGATACCTGACAGAAATGTAAAGCATTTATAGGATTTCTGCACTGAGCAAAGAAAATAGAAAAAACAGATGTTACAGCAGACAGAATATCCCCATTTTAGGAAATGAGACACAGCAGGGATCACAATATTTAAATCCGTCACTACTGCTTTCCTAGTTGTTTTGTTTAAATAATGCGTTTTGATACTCACAATCCCCTTTCCCTTGCCTTGCTGCACACACAGCCACATTAAATTTTTCTCTTCTTAATTAATAGCTGTAAATAAATTTATAGAGGAAAGCTATACTTGCAACAACCCAGTTGCTAACACCAGAGTCCTCAAGAGCATTCAGGAACCCAGCTCAGACTTGCTTATTTATTTATTTTTGCCAGCAGGAGCCTTACACCAGAAGTTCTT
Source organism: Nettapus auritus (assembly GCA_011076525.1). Lineage (NCBI taxonomy): Eukaryota > Metazoa > Chordata > Aves > Anseriformes > Anatidae > Nettapus > Nettapus auritus. The sequence goes on from CM021770.1 coordinate 12,754,606, forward strand.
GTTATTCAGAAAGTTTTCTTTTTCTCAAGCGAAAAAGCACATGAAGGGCAAAGAGACTGGATGAGAAGTGCAGTCTGAGTGGATGACATGGAAGAAATGCGTGAGTAGAGTCTAACAAAATGGTATGACTGTACTTATTTCAGTGACTTTTTCTGAGCCAGTGTAGTCATCTTCTCCCTCCTGATACAGCATTAAAGCAGTTTCCTTATATTACTTTATTCTTTGTACACAGCGGGTATCTCCTGTAACAAGTTTAATAAAATATGACTTCTGAGTAACTATATCAATTTATTTAATGCCTGCTAATAGAGATACATCATCTTATAGTGGTGGATATACAGCTATTATCAGTACACAGAAGCTGGAAACAAGCAGTAGACCCTGACGGAAGGAAAAAAAAAAAAAAAAAACCTGCAGAAAAAGAGCCCACTTAGGTTTTTTTTATGCCTTCTGATTAACCTAGGAAAAGCCAATTAGGTACAAGAATAAGAAAAATAAACAAATTACCATAACACCTATGTACAAAAGAAACATTTGCTTCTCTCAACCAAAAAAAAAAAAAAAAAAAAAAAAAGAGAGACCAATTAGATTTGCACAAAAAAATTTGAATTTCAACCCCTTTAAAAACATCTGAGTGTATGTGTTGGAGGCTCTTGGGTTATATCAGAACTTTAAAACAAACTATCTTTCTTGACATGTAATGAAACTAATTGAAATGAATTAAGGGTTTAAAATCTCAATAAATAAAACAAATTCAAAACAAAATCTATTTTTTATTTTTTGTATAGGAATTTTATTTTTTTTTTTCCTATATTCATCTGAAGATTTTTCTCGTGAGCATCTGGGAGCCATCACGTCAAGCTCCGGATATTAATGTACATGAAGTTCTCTGCAGGCCTAATGAGTTACAATGGAATTCACATTCTGTACCACCCAAATGCAATTTAAACAATTTCTTGCACGATGAATTGTGACACACCTGTGTATAAACACTTCTAACAGTAAAAATTACCATATTTTCTGCAATTTCTCTTCTTTTCTACAACAGAAAGATCCAGAAGGGTAATGTGGTGAGGTTTCCCTTATCATGGCCGTTATTGGCCATGACATTTTCATATTTACTATTCTGATTAAATTTTTCTCACCGAGTTTCATATAACTTCTAAAAACATATGATGCAATATGTGAAATATATTCTGAGAGCTTGGAAAGAATCCAAATTGCTTCCAAGTTGCACTCTTAAGACCTGAGATAACAATAGATTTCACAAAATCAACTATAAACAGTGCACTGCTTTTAAACTAACCTTTCTCTACTACAACAGTGAAATTAGGATAATTCATCAGATTTCAGAGAAAAGAAGAAAACATTCAAATATTTTTAGGGGAATAAAACATTTCACATATGGATAAATGCTAGCTTGCTAGCATGGCAGGAAGACAAGCTGAACAGGATCATTTCTGCCAAAACCATTAGCAAATTGCCTTACAGTGATTGGCTTGGCTGCAAGTCTTGGGTTTTATGGTTTGGGTGGTGTGTTTTTTTTTTGTTTTTTTTTTGTTTTTCTTCCCTCCTCTGCTGTCTGCTGTGTTTTGATTTGGGGTTTCTCTGAGAGGAGAACAGAGATATCAGACAGGGGGAGGAACAGGGAGTTGCATTAATCCACACATAGCTTGTATGTTAAGTCATTTCTTCTGGATATTTTGCTACTTAAGTACATCTGGCTTTGTTTAATGTCAGTATTTTAACTGAATTACATTTTTGTTGCAGTAATCTACAATATTCTAATGAAAAGCTTGAAGGAAGCAGAGGATAAACACATTTCATCCATTTCTGCCTGCTCCATAGAGCTACCACGGTCACTGATTGTATAAACGTATTATTGCCCCTTGCCACCTTCCTGGAAACTGGGAAGCCAGAAACATATATTATTAACCTGTGTGCACTTGCATACACACACACGCACACACACACATCATATTTTCACAACACCTCTCTCTCTCTGTTTTTCACTAACCCCCTATTTTTTGCCGCTGAAGAATGTTTTTGCATTCTCCACTCCATGACATCATTTGCTATTATGTATATCCCCTGCTGGAAAGCAGCCAACACAGATTGTTCTGAACCCCCTTTCACCATCTCACGACCAACTCACAGTTTCAATCCCTTCCTTGAAACACTTAATCCTTCTGCTATTGTGAACTGAACATTAGGGAGGACTTGAAGCCATGACAACAGCTTGCTTCCTGAAGCCTCTGCTCCGGACCGCTCCAGAGACATCCCCATTGCCCAGGCCCAACAGTTCAATGCGCTCAATAACTCAGCTTCGCATCTCTCTGGGGCACTGGCTTTAATGTCATTCATTTAGCAAGGGAACCACAAAGTATCTGAAATTTGGGTTTCACCTCTGCTAAATGCATGAAGTGTTCAGAAGTTTCTTTGAAGTTTTCCAAAGCATCTAAAAGATTTGTCTGTTTTTCCAGTTTAGGCAAGAGAAATGGATACCCCTGGCATTTTTTTAATCCTGAGATATGAATAGAGTGCACAAGTGTCTGTTTAGCAGCATTTCAATTCTTCTATTTTGTCAGTTCTCAGACAGTTCAAATTCCAGTCAGATTTAAACAAAATGCAGGTAAACAACAGCTTAAAAGCAAACCTGATAAAACGAGAAAAGCTTTGAAGTATGTAGTGTAACTAACAGCAGGTGCCAACTTCAGTTGAAACCCACTATATTCTGACATTAATACAACATACCACATGTTAACAGACAATAGGAGATTTCTGAATACACAACAAAAATTCAGCCACAGAATTTACCAACACATGGATTCACCAAGTTGCTTGGTCTTTGTGAAATGATCACCTAAGTACAAAATCCAGAGTCGTGATGGGGGGGGGAGGTGGGGGGGGGGGAAGACACCAGAATACATGCATCATCATGAACAGGGTAGATTTATTTCTTATAAAAGCAGCTTTTGTTAAACCCACTGAATATTTAGGCTGGTAGTTGTTTGACTTCCCTTTATTTTCCCAATGGCTAAAGTAAAGTATTAAATTGACAAGAGGTTGTTTTCTTGAGAACTTTCGTGTTTTCAGACCAGTTTAACTCAGAATGTGGGCTTTCATTTAGAAACCTGTGGGCAACAACTAGAAGATCATGCACCTAAACATGGTATTTGAGCTACCGAGTTAATGAGACAACATATAGAGCCCCTATGACTCAAACTAAACATTCCCTTTGAAAGCCATGAAAAACTAAACACTTTCAGCAGCAGAGACGGGAGAATGGCTTTGTATCCCCGGACGAGTGACTTGCCATTTAAAAACAAACACAAGTCGGGAGGCAGTTCACTTTTTCAGGATCTGACTGCTGGCAGCATGAGCGTTAGGTGCGCACAGTCTGTTCTGCAAACTCCACAGCCTGATTGAATTGTTTGTTCTCTCTGCGTGAGCAGCACTGAAACGAACACACAGGAAACATAAGGTACAGGGAGTTGGTCGGGGAGGGAGTTAAATCAGGATATGTAAACAAACTAATGAGATCAGTGCAAACAGCAATAAGCACACTGTGTTACAAGAAGCTTGTAACCCACTTTCTACATTCAGGTTGCCCCTATGACATCCCTGGCCTCCTCCACCTCACTGAGACTTCTGGCTCCTAAGCAGGAGGAGAAGATGAAATACTTCTGTTATTGAAAACTTCTCCGTCAATCCCATAAGCACAATTATGAAAAGTTATCTGTCATACGATTGCAAGAGCATACTGCAAATTACTCAATGCTTAGCAAACAAATATTATGACATATTTTGGATGTGTGCATGCAAAAAAAAGCTGATGTTTCTTCACTTTGCTGCTCCTTTTCACCAAACTCAGAGGCACGTGATCAGGGTTTTGGTTGATACCCAAGATCACATGAAAATTTCTGTTCATCCAAGCTGCCTCCTATTGAAGGGCACTGACAGGAAAGCCAGTGTTTCATCACATTCACTATTGTCACAGTTAACAAAGATTTCACAGAATACTTCACAAAGGCCAGAAGACTAGAAAAAAATGCTAAAATTCAGCCTGACCATAGAAGGAATAGCATATCCCTCAGCAAAAAGTTATTTTTCTCATGAAAATAAAACAAAAACAAATAATATAAAACAAGACGGTACTTTTTCATACTAAGTTCACTTAACTATAAACTTGACTTGTGCCATTTTCCTAGGGTTGCCCATCCAGAAGTAGCAAGATGGGCAACCCTAGTGTTTTACTTACTGTAAAACCAAGTAAATTTTTTTCTGCATATCTTGTCAGTGGGCCATATGACACAATGAAGTAATTGGTACAGCCTGTGAGACTAACAGCAGCCAGCTAAGGGCTTGTATTTTCCCTCCCTGAGTAAGGGACATGGCTGAGCACGTCTCACCCTTCATGTCAACTTCCGTGGGGGTGACCAGGGCACAGAAATGAAAGGTGCAATGACACATACCGCTTCCAGTTAAGAGTGATTTTGTTTTCCTGAAAACAGGCACATCTACAGAGGCACAGCATGGTAAAATTTCCATTCTCTACAGGGAAACTGAGGTTTACTTAAATGTGCTTAATTATTAAAAGAAAAATATTTTCATAATTGCATGTGTGATATGCAATCATGCTTGCTCATGGCAAACTATTTCCATTCAGTGTCTTCTGTTAATTTTGAAGTTTAAACTAAATAAATCCCCATACACCAATACATTCACTTTTGCTCTTAAACTAACAAAAAAAACCCCTACACAGTCAGGTGTATCTACCTGTCAGAGTTTTACTAGAATACATTAATTAACTTTAAAACATAGCTGATGATTTACTGCCCATCCTCTCAGTTCTAGATGAAGTCATTTCTGCACAGAAAGATCTGTGACTGCATTTCTGTCCTTTTTTTTTTTTTTTTTTTTTTTTTAATTCCTAAAACATGTGGCTAAGTTGTCACATTTAAGCAACCTGAACTTATTTACATGCACACATCACAGAAGATGGTGTTTATAATAGCTCAATACAGGCAGCCCCATGAAGCAAGCCAAGCATTCCTGCTGGTCTTACATATAATCAATGAGCCTGCAGTGCATTCACTGATGAATTGGACAATGAGACTGAGGGTCTGAGTCATATCCAATCAACTCCATTTCCAGTGGACTGTCAGGGATGATGGCAGATCTGTTTTGCACTGCTGTACACATCAGCCCATTTGGGAGAGTGTATTTTTTTATTTATATACACAGAGGTGTGCGTGTATAAATATGTCTCCCTGTATAAATAAAGGCGTATGCATAAATACATTTTTTTTTTTTCAGTAGTACATTTTAATGAAGATCCTTGTTTGCCTTTTCTTAGCAACTACAGTAGTGACAGTACTGGCTATCCAGCTTCTTTTCCTAACAAAAGAATTAAAGTACAGAGAAGCATATTCACAAAGCCGTGGTCATTCAGATTGTAGATAAAACATTACAAGGCGGTGGTAGATGCTCAGCTAAAGAGATCTGTCTCAGGGGCAGAGCTCTAAATGGTCTATTAGATAGGATGAGATAGTAAATCTAATTTGCCAAAATGCAGACATGCTCCTCGAGGTTTCATGCTGTCAATATTCTATGCTAGCTTGCAGTCCTGATTGAGTTCACATAGTAATGAGCGTGAAAACTTGGAAAGGATTTGGCTACTCAGTAGCTGGCTGCCTTTTGTCTCATTTGTGAATTAATACTTGAGAACATGCTACAAGCACTGTCTGAATAAATGGCTCTTCAGGTGACAGAGCTGCAGGCTACAATTACTGACCACTGATGGCAAAATGCAGGACCTGTCCCAAGAAATACGTTTTCTCAATTTGGTATGCTGTGCTTTAAATAAATAAATAAATAGGGATGAGGGCAATCAAATATAAGCCACTTTTTGTTTTTCTAAATTTCCAAGTAAGGTTTCATTTGGAATATGGACAGTGCCTTGGTAGCAGATGGGCTGCATTTTAAGGAATGAGTATTCAGTGAAGAAATGCTGAGGTTTTCATTGCTTAAACTTAAACCTTCATCAAATTCAGGCCTCTGATCTTCCTTCAGTTCTGATTATCAGACTGCTGGATCCTCATTTTGCACTGTTTTAAGGCAGCACCCACCCCAATGGAACCATTGGAGAAATATTTAGGAGAAATACGGTCACTTATAACAGAACAAAAATACTAACATAATTGGATAAATAAACATAGAGAGTACACAGGATACAGGAACAAGATACGCTAAACCCACTAGCATTACCTATTGTTTCTGAAGGAATCCTGAAGGAAATTTGCTACCATCCCTTTGGGGAATATGTGTAGTTTCATGGGACAAGGTGAGCCAGATTAACAGCACACTGATGCCAAAAGTGGGAAAAAACTCTCCCAAGCACACATTCTCATTTGCTTCAATTCTACCTGCTCCAATGCACATGAGATTCATCTACAGATTTATATAATTTGCTAATCTGGCAATTAGCTAACCCCAGGAAAAAAAAAAAAAAAAAAAAGTAGGTACCAAAGCTGATGGAGGAGGAAGTACACGGCCAGCAAGTACATAGCCATGAACTCAGAGTAAGTCATGTGTTACAGCCTGCTGCCAATAAACCTGCTTCATCCTATTCCCTGACACATCTCTGGAGAAATAGTGAGAATCTGGACAACATGAATGTAGCGTGGTACTTATCAGAAGATTTTTTTTATTTGTTATTTAGCTCAGATACAAGTGATGGACATGATCCTAAGTGACTGATTTCTCTCTTGCCCCACAGGGATTAAGGCACCTGAGAAAAATCCCTTTAGACAAAAAAAAAAAAAAAAAAAAAAAAAAAGCAGCATATTAGCCTAGACAAATCCAAGTACTGGCCATTCTGATAGCAGAAAAACAGAGATGAGGCAATATTCAGGGTTCTGCACTCAGCAAGGAGATGTAATGCTACAGGTGCTATGTAGCCATCAGCATTTCTAGTGACGAAATCAGGGTTTTCCCAAAAGAAGCACCATTCATCAAGGCTGAACGGAGGGTGGCGACTTTTATTCCACCTTTTTCTTAACATAAGGCCATAACCTGCAGGCCTATTGCAGAAAAAGGACTTGTAAATTTGTTGCCACTCAACAGAAATCAGGCTTGTATCAGGGGTGGTCCACTAACTTCTGACAGCAAATGTCCAGTCCTCAATCGTAAAAGAGAGGGAAGCAGGGTATGGGGCCCTAAGGCAAAACTAAGGACCAGAATATGCTACTACGTTATACAGTAATTGTCCAAACTTTTTCCAGAAGCTATCTGCAAATGGCTGATGTTGGAATACTGTTTCAGGGAACTGTAATATCATTAAAAACACATAGCCTTGGGCAAACCTTCATGGGGTGTCATACTAGCTATTCTGAACGTGCTTAGCACCTGACATTACATGACAATTAAAAAAAAAAAAAAAAAAAAGTCTGATGTAGACAAACTCCTTGAGGCTTCGTACTTTTTATATCAAAGCATCACTTTTTTTTTTTTTTTAATAAAGATAGCAATCAGTTTTATATAAAATCTAAGACAAAGAAAGCAGAGGCAAATTTGCCAACCCAAGGTAGTTGTGGTGTTAAATAAAAATCACCTGTGCTTCACAATTACTGGAATGAAGAAAATTTTTTTTCCAGCTACATCTGACACTTGTGCAGGATGGAGTCTGCAAAGAACCTGCACTAAATACATACATCTGGGGAGTGCCTTGTATGCTTCACCGCCATGCCGTGCTGAAAGACCAGAAAGTCACCATTTCAGCAGTGACCTGCTTAACTCACCTTGAAACAAGCAGCTCACTTATCTGTACTCTCCTAATTATATCTCAATAATCTAAAATCTTTTCACTTGAAATTTTTTGAAGCTAACACAGATTTTTAGATTCCACTGGAGTAGATTTACAGCTTATCACTGTTGCAGAAAATCCAGGTTCTGCATGCTGAAGAATAAGCAAGAGCAAGGTAGTATGTTATGAACAAAACAGGAGTTATAAGCACTAATTCTTAACCTTAAATACAAGAAAGTTTTCACTCACTTCTGTCTTACACTGAAATCAGCAGGAGTTTTAATGATCTTCAGTTTCACTGGTATTACCAAAGGCAACAGTATTTTATAAAACTAGCATACTTCTTAATGCCTACTTATGTCCAAATATAGTACAGCATATCTTTCTGAGAGAGCTACAAAGGGGTCCTTGAACACAGAAACAATAACCACTCTTGCAGTTAGGGACAGCTCAGCAACAAAGTGGACACAGAATTTCCTGGGAGACAGCAGAACCATGGGGAGAGCATGGACTGGACTGTTGATATTTCAAAGTGGCTAAGCAACAAGCATGAGCCACAGAAAGACAATTAAATAAGAAGGTAGCTAACAGACATTTCTGGCTGAGCCACAAAAAGAGGACAGTTCGGTCAGAAAAACTGTATAAAGGTGACAGCAAGAATCTGTTTAAAAATTACTCGCAGTGAATGAGGTTATGGAGCTTGAAAGGTTTACCTACAATCGAAACTTCAGGATATGTGCAATAAGCATGAGATTCTAACATGGAAATATATTCAAAGGGCATTTGAAAACATCTGATGTTCATATGTCAGTTCTCAGGAAGTCTCTGAAGCTTTGATCCTTTGCTTTCATCTTTACCTGTTCTTCATGGAGTTCCTAAGAGCACTCATTTTGCTAGTACATACGTACATACTTCCCCCCCCCCCCCCTTCTTGCCTTCACTGGGTAGCTAATGCATGCCTGTAGATTGAACCACTTCCTATTGTTTGCTGAACAGGGTTTGGGGGACTTTTTCTGGCTCTTGTGGATATTCACTGGTTTGCAGACTACCCAAGCCTCATATAGTTTTTGTTTGTTTGTTTGTTTTCCACATTTTGGATTCTGTCACAGTTCAGCTAACACAGGTATTGCAGATTTGTTTCATAATCGTTAACAAATGCAAAAAGCCAAATTACCCCTGATGTATCACCACCAAAACCAATGTACAAATAAATGAAATTGTATATTACTAGCCTTGAATTCCCAGTGACCCTAAATACTTGGGGCATTGTATATTAATTTCTCAATGTACATGTCTAATTATGTACTGTAGCCTCTATACCCACAGCTTGCTGGGGAATCGCTAGTTGTATACCTAAACCAAAATTCTGCAATCATTTCCATTATATTTAGAATATTACATTCTGTTTTTTACACTAAGCAACATGTCAGAACTAAACACTGCTTCAAGCATTTTCATTTCAAGGCATTTCCCTCTTCACCCTTTTCCACTCCCTCAGTACAGCTAAGAAAACAGACGTGTTGGACTAAAAGTTTTTAGAACTATTAGAAAATCAGAGCCAACTGAATGATTCAGTTTGGGATACGGAAGGGAGGGGGAAGTACTTTGAGTTCTTGTGTGTTCTTTATCATTTTATACATTTTTTGTTTGTGTTTAAGCATTGAAAATTTTTGTGATAATTAACATATCTGTAATACTGCACGTTATATAAAGAACAGAAGTTCTTGTTTCATGTTTCAGCTATTTTCTAGTCAGCTTTGGTTACCATTTTCATTGCCCAATCACCAAAAGCAGCCACGATGTCATAATACTATACCACAGTAACTCACGATTTCCAAAGATTAAAATTTCTTTACAAACAATTAAATCAATTACTATTAGCAGACCATGTGTGGGTTATTTAAGTCTAAAAACTGCAACTACCATAATTGCAAGACAAGCCTAGACTAATTTTAGCAAGTCTGCTACAGACTTGATGCTAAGATGTTTGGATTGTTCAGTGTAAACCTTTCCAAAAACACTGAAAGGCTTTGCATTCATCTTTCTCAGTTCTTTCACCCAAGTGCAAGTAGTCTTGCAGAAATCGCTACTTTTCACATATCATTGAAGGCATCAAAGAGGTACATTGTACTACCAGCTTCTACTCTCTCTCCCATTTATGGCCTCATTTTATATATGTATGTATATATATATTTAATGCCGGATGATTCTGTTGAACGGATACAGGAAACACCCCATATTTACAAGCAGAGAAAGAAAAATATTTGCTATCATGATATGGTGGTAGAATGAGTTGGAATTTTTCAGAATCTATTAACACATCTAGGATTAGAGGGCATCTTATGCTAACTCTGGAGACAGGAAAAACAGGAATGTTCATTTTGTTTTCTACTACAGGAGGCAAGACATGGGGACATTTTGTCCCTGTGAGAAGAATTATGGATGGAATAACTAAAAAGCTGTGCCATCATGATGACAAGCTGCAGAAAGAAAACCTGGGTACTATAAAAGTTATTGCCCCAGAGCTGACACTCAGGGAAGTCAAGAGAAATAAAATGGGTTTCACAGTTTTGTACTGGTAATATGTGAGAAGTCCCAAATTCAGCGAGGGCAAACTTCCTGCCCATATCCTCCAATGATTCTGTTTGTTATTTAAAGAACTCCCTTATCTGTATTGCATGGTACTATGAAAGAAAAGTAATCGTGTGTTTCCTAATGACAAGGTAAAAATCTGTATAAAACCTACAATACTGTCCTGCCTTGATTGATCTCTTGATTAGCAGTCTGATGTTAGCATCATGAATAGTTTAGTTCTACATTTTCTCAGTGGATGTTAAGAAAAATTCCAGCAGGCAAGTCTGATATCCAAGTGGGGAAAAAAAATAAATAAAAAGGGTTTGTTGACAGATATGTAGCTAATCATGTTTGCCACTACAGCAAATGCAGAAAGTCTTCACCAGTAACAGAATGACTCCACAATCATACTAGAAAGCATTCGAGGGTTTAATGGTGTCAAGAAGCTATGGAGATTGTCATATGAGAAACTGATCTGATAGTGAATCATAGACATCTGATTTAACTACTCCATCTACTGGCAAATGATTATGTCTAGTTTGTACAGATCTGGGTGTTCCTTATATGAAGCTTTCTCTATGGAAAATAGTCAAAGAAGCTTTTTATTTCATTTAGCTATTTGAAAAAGTAGCAATCTCTTGTTCATTAGTTTCTCTCCTTTCCACAGTTTCCATACATGGTGGTTTATTGATGGCACCACATCCCACTTAAGTGGCACAGTTTTAAGCTGAGTTTTACATGAATGGAGCAAAGATTTTTTTTTTTTTTTTTTTTTTTTTTCTTTCTGTATAACTTATAAACGTGAGCTTTATTTGACCTGTATCATTATCTACTTCACTTTTATTTCTAGTCGATCCTGTTGATTCTTACTTTAATTGCTTGGGAACACATCAAGACTTATGGTCGATTATACAAGGCTCCACCTAAACACGTCATCACAGTCATGTAGTATCATGTTTAGCCACAATGGCTTTGAAAAACACAGATTTTCTTTTAATCCCCTTTCTTAAAGGCAGTACAGAGTAGCAGAGCTCAGAGAACACATTGCAAAGACCTGAGATCTACAAGATAATCTGAATACAATTAATGGAAATGCAACTGCCTGCTTTCCTTCAAACCACGTTCTCCTGATACTTCTCTCCCCAGAAGATGTGACTTAATCTCTGGCAATTTCATCTTTCCCACTCTGAACATCAGTGCATTTGTAATTTTACAGGTGTTACCTGCAAGCTGATAATCTTTCTGCTGGACTTCAGAATTTAAACATAGTGCCTACTATAATGCCAACAGTCTATAACATCACATGAAAATAATAAGATAACCTATTTAATCATTTCGGTTCTAAATTTCTAAGAGTCCTTCATGACACCATTTCTTAAGTACCCTAAATGCATTTAACACAATAAAAGAGGCCATCTTATTCGCCTGTGACATGAAGGGGTAGATCTCAAGAACAGGACCAGTCTTTCATACCTCTCTCTAGCTAGCATCTCAGCATGATGGTCTCTTGCTGCAGAAACTGCAAAAGATGCTGCTGTGCTCTTCTCGGGAGGTCCAGAAAGACATCTGTAGAGCTAAGGGAGGTGGGGGAAGTGGCAGATGAGCACTCTGTGCTATCTAGGTCACTGGTTGTGAAGTTATCCATAGCCAGACCTAAGACTGCTGAAAATGTGCAACAGCTGGTATAATGGGTTTCTTCCACTTCTGGGAGCATTTCAACCTTTGCAGAAGCATGGAATCCAAGTATGGACAAGAGCAATACAATTAGTTTTTATCTGTTGTATCATCTCTGGAGACAGTACTGCAAGACCTGGAGATGCAGTTTTGAATCAATCCTTAAAAAAGCAGAATATACTTCTACATCCACATACCACCATCTACACCTTTTCTTGTAGAAATAAAAGTTCCTAGACAAAACATTATTTTAAATACTGTATCCATACTTACTGTTGATTAAAAAAAAAAAAAAAAAAAAAAAAAAAACTCATTCACTTTACATCATGAATTGCTATTTACCCTATTTCTTCTTACTAGGCATAAATACATCCTTGATAAGACTCACATTTTGGAACACGCTCTTGCCTCAAAAAAGGCAATGGTGTGAGGTTACAGCAAGAAACACCAGATAATTTATGTATTTTATTTCACACCCATCCTTCTCAGCACAGCTGAAAGACTGAAGAATACAAGATTCAGCTAGTACTAAGGGCAGAAACTATATGACTGATTCCCTAAATCTTTATAATTTAAGTAATGTTGATTGTTTTCATGAGTGCTATTGGATAAAGAAAAAACTTTAAGAATGACCTCCTCCCATAGTTTAGATAATCTTGTTAATCATTCTGTAGTAACTGCCTGAGGTTCCAGGTTAGCATCTTTTGCGCAATCACTCTGGAGGGCTTAGTATGCATGTGAAATCTCTCATCTTAGTCTACCTGTGAAAGGTACAAAAGAAACCGAGACATATTTGGGTTTGATGGCAAGTACTGGTGAAAGTTTTCATCATAACAATGAGGATTTTTCTCAGGCAAAAATTTTACCCCAAAATTCCAAAGGTTCTCTGAAACTCATCTAGGTATTGCCACAGGCTGTAGCAGCAGGATATGTGTGTGAGAAAAAAAATATTTTGACATTTCTGCATGGCTTCGATACACAAACAGGGAAGTTGGTGAAGCTGCCCCCTCCTGCCCTCACAGGGGCCCAGCAAGTTGCACATTACGTGGAAGCCTCAGCCCTGCACCTGAACCTAGCTTACAGCATCACCCTCATGTACCAAGTTCAGTGTTTAAACAAAGCACTGATTTGTTCATTCAGCAAAACCTCTTCAAGAGGATAAGAAAAAACATGTTGCTGTTCAGTGAATATTTAAATTATAGCATATATTCTCGCTGTTGACTCTTCTGGAGATTTTCACCCTGGAATTTAGGCAGCCCAAATCCTGATTTCAGGAGCATATCTCATGATTTAGAAAGAATCACTGAAAAAATTGTGTTTAAAGAACTAAGATAGAAATACAGCCCACATTTTGGGAGTTCACCACTACTGTAAGGCTACAAGTGAAAGTCTGTTCCACTGAAATCAAGAGCAAGTCTCTTAAGCAGGACAGGAATTTCACTGAGATTATTTGAATTGCGCCTACCATCAGCAGGCTCAGCAGTGAGGGCATCAGCAGCCCTCAGTGAAGACTGCAGGGTTATAGTTTTTAACTTCAAAAAGAGCAAACTTGGATCCTCTGAGTCAGATAGCTACAGAGGAGAAATACATCTGTCACTTTGCCTTTTCAAAAATATCTTCTGTTCTTTTCATACTAGCATACATTACAGACAACTCTGATTTTTTGTTTGTTTGTTTGTTTGTCCTATTTTTTTTTTTCTTCTAAAACTACACTTCTCTGGCAATATATCAACTTTAAAGTGAAATTACAGAAATTGTTCTCCCAAAACATTGGCACTGAGAATTAATGGCTCTATGTTTTTCCTAAATATGTTCAAAAAAAACCTATAAACCCTGACTTCAAAGCCAAATTTGTTGGACTAAGACGTGGGTTCACCTGAATGAGCAATGTACACTACCAAAACACTTTCTCTGCAAGGTGCCAAGGGATGCCCCTGGTCTCTAGGTCTGGACAAAAAGACATAAATAAACCCTTCCGCAGCTCTCTCTGTGAGATTTGAGAATTCAGGCCGATTCTTCTCTCAGATTCAACACCTTTTCAGTAGTCTTATTTTCCTGTGAAGGCCTCTAAAAATAATACTGTTTGAAGCTACATCATTTCAGTTCGCCAAATGCCTCCATCCAATGGAAGCAATCCTTGACAAATATTGGTGCTAATTAATTGGTAGAGGCAAGGCGAAGAGGAAGAAGAGGAAGAAAGGACTTGGTAAGATTTCTTTCAGACACAGGTGTCATCTCCTTTTCAACTTTTGTTTTGTCAATATATTAGTATCTAAAATGCACAACTATATAGCTTTCAGCAAGGAAAAAAAATGTTATGGGGTAATATTTCAATACAGCACCTTTAGCATTAAATATATATGTATATATATCAGGAAATCCTGACATATACTCGACAATCCCATGCACTTATGCATTATCTATTTCTAATTAGCCTGTTGAATGGCACACAAAACTGTTTGGCCCCGAGAAAGGACCTTTATAAAAGTCAATGGCAACTGCTAAATACAAATTGTTTCATCCACGTTGTGAACACCTATTCCATGGTTATAAAATGAATTACTATTAACTGTTAATGCACAATTGTCAGCTGTTATCCTAATTACACTGCAAGAATAGCATACATGGGAGAAAGAAATTAATCTTCTTAAATGACTCCACAGAATACTGGATTGGTTCTACTGTGTCCTTATTCTTTTGCCATAGCACAAATAGCACATAGCACGCTATATCCTCTACACCTTTCATCCAATCTGTCTTTCAGTCAGTCAGGCTTGGGTTGCTGTCTGTGGCTGTGACAAAAGAAGGAAGAAAGACTGCAAGAAGTTGGAAGGAAACAGCAGGTCTGTGTGCATACACAGAGCATTACCTGCAGTTACAACATCTGATGTGCATCTTCTTGTTATTAAGAGCCCATTTAATTGTTCAGAACAATGTAAAAATGCTTACTCATTTTCTCCTGAAATGCTTCATGCTATTTTACACATATTTAACTCCCACAAAGTAAGTATAAATCAGTAGACAGAAAGCTGAGCTAGAATTTGGAAGACCTGGGTTCAAGTCCTTGTGCCAGTGCTGGCCTGCAGAAGGAGCTGAGATCCATCTCATCATTCCCATGCCGTGTTTCCCCATCCATGACAACAATGCTTTGCAAAGCACAGGCCATTCAAGCAATGTTCAAATGGAAAATCAAAAGGGGGGGGGGGACCGCCCCACCCAACAGCTGTCCGAGGATTTTTTCTTCCTACTACTCAGAAACACACTAAACACACCTTCCCCTTCTCGCAGATGATGGCTTTATCTATGCATTGCTTCACTCAAACATTGGGTTGTTTTTTATTTTGCTTTACTTTGGGATGTTCCAGCTTTCAAAGGGAATGTTTGTGTTTTAAGCTCAGCTGTATGCTACGCTCTTTTTAGGTCAGATCACTCAGAACAGGGTGTGTGTGGAGAGAACAAACATTTTTTAACTGTCAGTTGAAACTGAAAGAAACAGTATGAAAAGAGGCAGCTTAGTTATTGGTTTTGAAGTGATGGCATTTGTCTATGAGTGCATAGCCTACGAAAGGCGACAGGTTCTAAAATAATGGTACCATAGCAGGCACTGAAATGTAAAACATATGTCACACTGTTCCCTGTTCACAGTAAGATTTAAAATATTTATAATGCTGCACCTTTCCCTGAAAGCTTTCTGCAGCTTTCCTGGGTTCACGCATAGGTGAATCCTCTCAGCAGAGATGCAGTGCAATGCTTATGTGGATTCATTGCTCTGCATACAAGGAGGGCTGCAAACCTTGGGGTGTAAAGGCATGGCTATGCAGCAGCCCGCAACAAGCTATTTTGTCCATATGTATTCATCCTTACACAACGTTTACTTCCACTATTTCTTTTGCAACACAAGCTGAGGGACTGATGTTACTACCTCCTTAATTGAGAGGAACAGGAAATGATCTGATGATCTGATCCTCCTACTTACACCGTTTAACTGATAGTAAACAAGACTGAGCTGGAAAACTGCATTTTCATTCCAAACAACTTTGGTCACGCGTTTGAAATCACAATGAGAAAACTTCTTGATGTCTTTATGTAATGACTATGAAAAAAAAGTGAGATTATCATTATATTCTGTACCATTTTGATTAATTTTCATCTCAATCATTAAACACTCTGCCCTATCTAATCATATTATCTAATAATATATAAATATATTTTTTCATATTAGAGAATTAAAAAAAAAAAAAAAAAACTTATTTTCCCTATTTAGAAAAAAATAATCACAGTTCACAGCCTGAGCTAGATATTCAAGTTTCAGTAGAACTGAATTCATGCAGGGAAGTTTTTATGTTACAACAAATTGCATGTTAAAGCGTCAGGCCAATTCCAGTTTCATCATTTCCATTTTTAAACACAATATTAACTGTAGATAAGAATCAATGCCTTCTCTGTAGGAAAACAGGAGATTGGTTTTAATAAACCTGAACTGAACTTTAAAAAATAATTCAGACTTCTTTCTATCTACAGTTTGTGTAAGAAACCAACACACAAGTTCAATCTGCACAAAGTGTATGCACTTGTTAAGGAAACATGTATTACAGATAGCTACAGGCATACGAGTTCTGCATTGCCAAAATAATACTTTCTGAAACTAGATCTTATTTTAATTGGCCAAGTCAGTAGAATTCACCTATGCAATTCTTACTCCCTTGTCTGCCCATTTGCATTACTCAAACATGCAGAGCTAACTTTCAGCTAACTTACAGAATCTAAACTTTAGTATGAGATACAAAGTTTTGATTTTCACCTATGATTTATACACATGCATCTCATGGAACAAAGCATGAGGCAATGTTTCAGTGCTTCCTAGGTCTGCTTTACTTCTTTAGGTAGCAGAGGAATCAGTGAAGACTGCACAGGCTGTTTTGGAGTGGCACTAAGCAACTGTAGATCTTACTACATTTAGTTGGAATGGTGGTATTATAAGTGCTATCAGATTTATGACTAATATTAAATGTCCGGTTAATTTAAAGGAAATCTTACGTGAGTAATTTGCATGACAATTTATGTGATTTTGCTGTATTATGGATGGCACAGTAATTCCCCATCAGCCTAGAGGACAATGCTGAGGTAGAGCTATCTGCTGCTGTAGTCCTCCAGGAGTAGACCTGGCCACAGCACCTATTCTCACAAAGCAAAGTGATACCATTTCATTTCCTAGGCAGCAAGTCTCTGTCATGGGCAGGTACATGGAATGGGCTGGGTTGGAAGGGACCTTGAAGATCATCCAGTTCCAAGTCCCCTGCCATGGGCAGGGACACCTCCCACTACCCCATGGATGCCCAAAGCCCCATCCAGCCTGGCCTTTCCCTTCTCTTCCTTGCTCTCCATAATTGAGGAAAGAAACAGTATATCCATGTTCCAAGATACCACACTAAACAGCAAATGCCACACAAACAAAAAATAGGAATAAGAGGATGGCACCAAAGTCTGTCACAGCACCTGGACTTAGGAACACCGTGTTAGTAGGGGCAAGGGAAAAGCTCCAGGAAGCTGTGGGTAAAGGCTGGATTGTACTGCACATTACTCTTAGATAGATGACCAATATTAATACAGATATTAAAAGTACATAGTATCATCTGTTGGAAAACAGATGAGCTTTCCTGAGCAATTCCTCTTATTGTGTGTTGCCAGACATTGTCACGGGTTATTTCATCAGATTTCATAAGTAAACATAGGATTTCATCCATGTAAGGAAAACTGCACATAAAAACGTTATAATTTCCAAAAGCTAAAGCACAACAAAGCAGAAAATTATGAGCCCAGTATCTCCTGGGTTTAGGCTTCCATGTATGACAAACAGGAAACTTAAGCACCTCCCCTTGGCAGAGCAAATTATATGCAGCTGATCCCTAAGTACGTAAGTTTTGCTTTCTCGCCTATTTTCAGTTTTTCAGTGTTTTGTAGTCTACAGGAAAAGCTAATGGTTTTCCTGAAAAAATGTTATTGGTTTAAAAAAAAAAAAAAAAAAAAAAAAAAAAA
>CM021770.1:12772796-12790716 GCA_011076525.1 Nettapus auritus
GGGGGGGGAAGGGGGAGGAAGAAGAAAGCTGTGTATGGCAGATTTACAATACACTTTAAGCTTATTCATTGTATCAACATACTTTAGTATTATTCTTGTCTCTAAATTTCCAGTGCTTAAAAGCTGGGGGCAATGAACTAAATTTTTGCATTATGTATGATTCCATGCAAAATTCTAACAGGTATGGAGACCTGAGCACCAAAGATACGCAAAAACACCCAACAGACTTTTAAAGAAGAAATCACCAAATTTTCTACTACTTCTCACATTGCACTTCTACCTAAATCCTACCAGATTAGAAGTTAGAAAAAGCATTCTAATAGAATTCTTAAGTCCTACTGAATCCACTGTTAAGGCTATTCCCAGTTTCTGGGGAAAAAAAAAAAAAAAAAAAAAAAAAAAAGAGGCAATTCCACATAGTAATTCTGATTCTTCACATTTTTATGCGCCACTCTTTCTTGGACTTTGACATTACTGAATTTATTGAAATACAGCCAAAAAAGCGTATTCAAAGATGACTTTGAATAGACTCAGTTGCGTGTTTCTCAAACTCAAGATTTTACTTGATTGGTAGCCCAGGTCAACTCACTCAAGTTTTTATCAAACTTAGCCAGGCATCTCAAATTTTATGTATTAAAACCAAGCTCATGGAAATTTGCTCTCTTAAGCAAATTGCCTTCAGAATGTAATAGCTAACTCCATATTCAGACATAGACACAAACCCCTAGTTAAAAAAATAATAATAATAATAATAAAAACAAAAAAAATACAAAAACGCCCAAAACACTTCCTGTTTTCTCATCTGAACATGCTCCTTGCTTTTTTTTCTTCTTTTCCTTTTCTTTTCTTTTTTTTTTTTTTTTTTTTTTTTTTAAACATGTGTTGCTGGATACAGATTTCCTTATCATATTTTCCTTCAGCTAAGGATCAAGTACCTGAAGATCTTTAAAGTGTCTGATTCTCTAATAATGTTTACTAAACCATTTCCTTCTTCCTACAGCAAATTACTTCTGGTGCATGGCAGCAATTTGGACAGCAGGCTATGCAGACAAATTTTTGTAGATAATTAGTAGAGGATATTCAGCAGAAGTGGGTCATACTGCATACTGTACTTGTCCACAGATGGTTCAATATAATGGATTTCAGCACATGCACTTTTCTAAATGCATAATATTTTGAGAGAGGAAAGTAAAAAAAAGACAAATATTTTTTAAGGTTTAGGAAAAGTTACAGAATATATATGCTGTTGGCGTAGGTAGGTAGTAGGCAGACAAAGCATTTCATGCACACAGTGAACACACCGCCCTGTGTATCAGTAGACAAAAAAGCGTGTTTTTAGAGGGAATATACTCATCCAGCAGGAGACAGACTGCTGTTCACAGCAGTGTAACTGCTGCAGATACAGACTTAACACTGGCCTACAGTTGTCAATGAAGTATGACCAAAATTTTGCAACTACACATATGCAGAGCATAGCTAGAAATACTATATATTTCATAATGGCACCATCTTTCAGTATGCACCCATGGGGCACAGGCTTGGCTCTGCAGCTTGGAAGGCAGCTCGTGCATACACCCAACGCTGTATTCAACTGCAGCAGGACTGCATTGCCAACATGCCTGCCACCAGCTCTACCCTCCCTCAAAACAGTCTCTACGGATTCATCACCAACCAAGAAGCAGCTCTTTGCTGTTTCCTAGGACATCTCCACATGTGGATAAAGCATGCTGCAGAGTCCAGCGACAAACAGCAGAAAGACATTGGGAGACAAGATACAAATAACCAAGCTAATAAATCCTTCGAGAATTATTGCCAGTCTTCAGAAGAACCAATGGGAAGTCAAGGACTCTGCAACACTTTGGAGTCCAATCTCATTAGTAACTTGTTAAATTTCTTCACAGTTGTGATTAATTCAGTGGCATTAAAAGAATGGAGAAATCTTTCTGTGGCATTTGTTGTGGAAACGCAGTAAACCTATTAGTTTTCTCCTGGGAACAAGCAGCTGACATAAATTTATCATACTCTGAACAAGATTTACTTCCAGACCATAACAGAGGCCCATAAACTTTAGCCTGGCCATGCCCTCAGAGTAATACAATGGTCAGTGACCATTGTTCATTCAGCAGTTTTCCCATTTCAAAGATCAGATTGTTTTGAAGACTGTTTGCACAGCAGATGCTATAGATAGAAATTAAGGATACTGAATTTTTCTATTAGCAATGCAATCCAAATCACACAACTGAAGAAATTACAAGTTACTATCACAAGGGGAATGCAATAAATAAGATGTTAACGTTTCAGACACACCTATAGCAAAAGTTTTTTAAAGGCAGGTTGGGACACTTCCTTGCGTGATGGTTCTGTATACACTCTAATACCACAGCATTCTCTTGCCTGACAGTAGCTGTTAAGGTTTTAATGTAATTATCACAACAGTACTATAAATTAATACTAATAATTTAAAAAGGTGTGGAGATGCAAAATTCTGAATAAAATTTCTTATACTATCACTTACTACACAAGTAGTGAACATGCTCACAGAGATTTGATTTTGTCCAATATGAATGAAAAAAGGGGTCCAACTATTCAAACTATTAAGCAAAAAAGAATTTAATCAGAATCCGTACTAACTGACAAAGTCCTTTCTCATTATGTTCAGTTACTTGTTCACCACACCTTTCCTGGTTAAAGGGTGTCACTACATGATAGCTATCCTTGCATCCTAGACAGAGTTTTAGCCCAGATAAACTCTTATCAGATGAACTTGCTGTTGTAAAACAATGCCTTGTTCTTAGGTACACACACAGAGTCAAAAACTATCCTGGAAGCTGCAGCTGAGCACCCCCCAGTCAGAACATATGAAGTTGCATCCTCATTGTTTAACATTTCACTGTTCTTGGACATTGAAACCCAATCATATTTTTACTCTTTCTGACATAACTTTTAAAAGACATAAGGTAGAAACACATAGGAGGGGAAGGAGGAAGAAGTATGCCTTCCAGGTCATCAATTTCAATTCCAGGACAATAAGGCTGAGCCTTAGAGCTGCATAGAGACAGAGCAAAACATTTAAAAATCTATAAACCAGTGATTTAACAAACCACTAACTAAAAGGAGGCATCTGATTATATAAAATTGCCAAGCAGATGCCAAGAATGCTATTATGGTTTCCAATCATTTACTGCCTACACTTCACTCCAAAAGCTATTCTTTCTGTTTTTATATTCTCCTAGAAACTTCACGGTCTAGCCAGCATGGAGCCTGGGAAAAAATGTAGAGAAGGGAAAGGAGGAGGGGGAGAAAAACAAAATAAAAGAAAAAACACCCCACACCCAAACCACCATCTCATTCCACTGTTCTCCATTTTTATAGTTCAAGACACAAGATATTCTAGCAACTTAACGAGCCAGCACCTAAATGAAAAAGAATTGGTTCAAGAAGGCAGGAATCAATCAAACTTCATTTGTCAGTGAAGTTTAAAAGGGAAGACAGGGAATTAAAAGTAACAAGCTTACAATCCCTTTAAGGTTTTGACTATTGAACTTATTAATAATGTTTAAAATTCACCAGTCACTCATTTATACAAATGTTAGCAGAACATGGATGAGAATTTAAGGTTTAAATAAAATCAGCTTTTAGTGAAACATCAATCCATAACCATCTATAATTGTTTCAAATATTACTCTCATTTTTTTTAAACATGGCTAAGATGCAATAAAGCTGACAGCTTGCAAAATGAATTATTAGCATAAAGTATGCATGAAAGCAAGAAAAGTTCAAACCTGCACTGTTGCATAATTCACTGCATTTTTCTGCATCTTGCGTCCCAAAGTGTATCTTGTAAAGAACCTTGTGTAACAATATACATAATGCAACATCATAAAGTTGCTATTGTGAATTCATATTGGCGCACTGTTTAGACATACTTTATTAACAGATACACACATAGTAAGCCACAGTCACTACAGAGAAACAAATCCTACACACCGTATTACACCAACACTTGTGCATTACATACAAGCATCCAGGCAACCCTCTTAAACTCAAGGGAAAATCCCAAATTCTGAGGTTCAGTCATGTTCAGCATGGAGGCAGGGAGTACAGCTCTTCATTTGCTGTCCTGCTCTGCTGAATCTTCTGCTCTACCGTCTTTCCCCAGCTATTTGTCATTTTGTGCCATGCAGCAGTATCCTATTTCTGTAATTACAGATCATTTGCATTTCAGGAACTTCTCAGCAGAGCAACAGTGGCATAATTTGCTCATGGTACATTTATTCAAAAATAGTACTTTCCTTCCCCAATTTCATCAAACTGTATTTCAAACAACGTGCTATCTGCCGTGGAACACAGTATGTTACACCTCATGGAGACGCAACTGTCTGCAGTCATATTTTCATTCTCTCAGGAAAAATAAGTCCTTCATGGACTGTTCTTTCCTAAGTGGTCATTTGAGCTTAATTTTCAAAAGGTATTTACTGAAATTCTACATGAATTGGGCTCTTCAACTCAGCGCGCATAAAATAATATCGGAGGATGTTGCATATCTTGTTTTAGCAAACTTCTAGCTGATTCGTTCAACAATGTCCCCAGACAGTCATTCAGGCTTTAGTGAATGTATTTCATCCTACATCAAGTACATTAGGAATGTAGCACATGCTATTTTCAGTTTAATCCTGACTCAATTCAAGTTCTATCTATTGCAGCCCTTCACACTTGATCTTGGCAGTTAAATAACAGGAAACAGATACAACTAGATGCAATGTGCCAACCAGTATTTGTAAACACCACCTCATTTCCCAAAGATGAGGGCAGAGGAGCATCCTTCTTTCAGTTCTATTCCTTTATGCGCAAATGGAACATCTTATAAAATTGAAGAGAACAAACAGAAAACCTCATGAAATGACTTCTGACTTGTCTGATACACAAACAACACACTATTTCTTACAAGTCATCAAGTCAAGCAGTGGAAACAAATTTTACTTAAAAGTATTGTATGGTCTTATAGAGAGTAATGTCTGTTAGACATTGAAAAAAATCAGTCAGACAGCCAGACTCAATCTCTGTAGATCCCGTCCAAGTGAACTATTCTACATTCTCTTCAGATCTCAGGAATACAGGTCAAAAAGAAATTTCCTCTATGTTCTTCAATGTTTTAAGTCGTAGTGCAAAAATTATACAAGGGGAAGGGAAAGGAAGGGAGGGAGATTATCTCAGACAAGTAGAAGGGAAATGAAAATGTTCCAAAGGGTTTCTGTGAAAACATGCAAAAATATTCTACTTTTTCCTGGATAGCCTTTACTCCCCTGAGTCCATCTGCACAGAGCGTGCAGGTTATAGGAAGCAGTTACACTTAGGGCACACAGGCTGCATGCTGCTGCGGCTCTGTGATGATGCTATTCAGTGTGCACAATTGCATACGTGCTCTCTTATTTAATGCTCGCCTGTTCTTTCAATTCTGCTCCTGTGGTCCGTTGCTGAATGATGTTGATCTTTGTATCTTGACTACCTGGTGTGAATTCCATTGCAAATAAGCTATTCTCCTGTTGCTTAATGCAAAGCCAACAAAAACGCCAGCACTTGATTTCCCACTGTTCTCAGCTGCTGTTCTAGGGAGCAATATGAGTAAAGCAGCTCGCTTCCCAAAGGATAAGCACACCACTCACCAGATTTTTCTGAGGCTTTATGGATCCACTGAAGTAAAGAGAGATGGGGAAGGGGGGGTGGGAGCAAGGGAAAAGAATGATAATGGAATAATATGTTTTACAGCTTTATATCTTTTAAAAGAAGAACAAAGTATCATGTCTTGAACTGACCCACTGTATGACAGGGCATTATATTTCATCCAGTTATCCTACTACTTGCTTGGCTGTTTTGTTAAAGTTTATCTTCCAATTTTGATACAAGAATCCATCAGTTGTCATGGCATTTTGTTCAAATGGCTAGTCACATTATCTGAATGATAGATAAGGTACGGATGCATCTCTATAGTCAATGCACACAAACCAGCTCTAATGCAGACCAGGTAGCACAGAACTCGGTCTGTATCAGCCACTATTTCTGCAGCGCCCTGAATAGGTTGCACAACGTGCAGAGAACCAGGGCCTGCCTCTGTATTCTGCATTGAACTGCCAGCTGCAGCACAGACATGGACACACACCTACCCAGAGGCACAGAGGAAACATCGGTAAATGCTGAACTACAGGAAACAACAACAAAAAGTCACCTGCCACCCACCACCTCTACTAAACCACTGTGTAGTGATAGCAATCCATTCAGGAAATTTCTTTTGGAAATGTCTCTCCCTAATGCACATATATTAGCTACTTAAGGAACCATCTGCTATACAACACAAATTTGCCACACAAAGATGCTGAATGCAAATTTGTTTAACTTAACTAACTAATTGATGGCTACAATTAATTTTCAAGGTCTTGATTTACATACACAAAGTTATATACAAACAGTTAGTTTACAGTTAGATGACTTGGAAAGAAAAACCCACAACTTTAAATTAATGAATACGCTTGCCTAAAGCTTGCTTTCACATGTAACAATGATTCACATGAGATAGATCTACATTAATCTATTTATATAGATGTACAGTTACAGAACACATCACATCATCTTGTTTGCCCAAGTCTGCAAACAGGATGCTTTTACTTTCAAGTAGCGGGGTTTCCGCAGCATTTATAAACTGCACTGCTTCCACAGCCTGTTTTTGCAGTGGAGCTAGACACTGGTGCTGCACAGCAGACACACTGCTCCACATCTTCAGGCAGCCTTAATCCTGCTGGAGGTCTTGCTCTGCCCTCCCCTCCAGCCTTCCTGGTGTGCAGTCCAAATATTTCAAGTTCAGTGCCTAACCCAGCATCTGTTAATTGCTTTGTTACATGGCACAGTAACATACACGTACACGGCACATGTACCAGTTCAGTAGAGCAAGGTCTTGGAAAGACAAAGGCAGCTGAGGATTATGCATTAATGGTTAAAAAAAAAAAAAAAAAAAAAAGAAACACTGTGTATCATACTTCAATCCTACTCTAAGTCCCCGGCTGATTGCTAGACTGAATTTATCTCAGCATAACATCAGGAATTACTTTAGAACAGTGTAACTGAATTTAGGTTTCAAAAGAAACAAACAAACAAACAAACAACAACAAAAACACAAGCTGATTTTTTTTCACTGTTAAAAAAAAAAAAAAAAAGAAAAAGAAACAGGAAGTCCAAGAGACAGATTTGATTACAGCCAGTAAAGATGAAGAAAGGTTCCCTGAGTATTACATAAACAACTTTACAGGCTTATGATGATTCTGAATTAACAACAGAAAAAGTTTATATGGCTACAGAGCCAAAGACACTGGTACATTAAAATGCATTGATATTAACCTGATTTTAGCTAAGTATGTAAGATATATTTTAGCTTCAAGAAAATATTTTGTGTGCAAATAATGAACTTAATGAATATGTATAAAATTAAATTTGTTGGTGATTTTTCTCTTAAACAGTTTATATTGATGGTTTATAACTCAAGCACTATCATTACAGATTGTGTGCCTTTTATGAGCACTGTTCTTAAGAAATACAGAGTTGAAACAGAAGAGGGAATGGGTTAAGGAAATTTCAATTTCCTTCAAAAACACTGGAAATGAATGAAAAAAAGAAAAGGATACTGGTGTACTCTGGGAATTAAAGGATGAAGTGATTAGGAATTATTACTCTACTGTGTAGGTGTGGAGGAGCTGAACAGAGCTATGGTGAAGCAGTAAAGACCTTAGTTTAAAAAGAAACCTATGCACAAGACAAGTTTGCAAACAGATTGCTAACCTCTTAGATTTCTTCAAAGTAACTGCTCGAGCCTTTCTCCCATTATTCTTCCTGTACCCTCTGGATTACCACATCCAGAGAAAAATGCACCATACTACAGCAGGAGCATGAGAGAGGAGGGAATTCGGAGCTGTTTAGATTCACCTGCCAGGCAGCCGAACTGAAATACCAGGCAAAGTGTCTCTTGTTTCCTAAGCAGCTTCACGTCTTTGAAGAAAGGTTGTGATTGCAACAGGGAGCTTAGTTTCACACGTACTCAGGGTCCTAGAATGAACTTATTGCCAGCAGGGTGATGTGACTGTCTTCAGTGACACCACACGCTGCTGCCTCTATTGGCCAGACTCAAGAATCTGTAGTCCACCTCTGATCTCTTAAGTTTTCTGCCCTTCTAATCACATGTGGTCTGTGTTCTGCATTTTGTCTGTCCCACCCGCAAGTGGAAATTGGAAAATTGGCAAGAGGAATTTCAACTCTTCTGTTCGCTGGAAAGACAAACTTTTAGGAAAAAGCCAAAGCAGTTTTCAAATACAAATGGGAAATATCTCGCCATCCTTCCTCCCCCTGTATGCTCCTTTCCCCTCTAACCTTCAGCACATGGAAAAGTAACATGAGAATTTAATCTCCACTTGAATTTCAGACATTAGCTGTCTCCCATACACTCTTTTTAAACTTTAGTAGAGGTGGAAATGCTGCAACATGTTGTGGGAAAAACAAACCAACAACAACAAACACAAATCCCTGCAAATATCTGTAAACGTGTATAAACATCTCATAGATAACTTATGCAGATTTTCTACGTTCCCTTACCTCTTCCAGTTTTCATCATCTCCACATAATTTGACTCATTTCAAGTCTGCTCACTGAGCCACAGCAGAAGCCTGGGTTACTAACAAGTTCACTAAATGCAGTGCTCCCTGGGGCTTAGGGCAGGAGGTGTGGAAGCCCCCGTGGCAAACCTGTCAGCACGCAAAACCCTCACACCTGTGTTACCAGTTTGTTTCATAAAGGAGGAAATACACTGCCTGTTAGACAGCAAAAAAAGCCTTAAAATGGTACTCACATGCAAAATGCTATTCAGATATTCAGAGCAATGCTGAAAAGGCAGAGCTAAGAAGGTAAGCAGACACTCTCGTCACCTGGTGCTGCTTATTAGCTAGCATTTGCAGCACACAGCACAATGTAAGTGCAGACTGCAGGCTGGACGGCGTCCAATGTGCATCTGCAACTGTATCTCCCTTTTGCTGTATGTGATGGTAAGGAATTCAGGGTAATGTCACATGATACTACCTCAAATTTCCTTAAGAACAGCCTGCAAAAGCTTTGCCACAATTTTTTTTCTAAAGAAAAGTGTTGCTAAATCTCAAGGACAGGAACAGCTAGAGATGAACAGTGATTTGTTTCAATCATCTATTATCTCATACGCAGGTAGAGTAGAGAACACAGGCTACAAGATTCTATACAAGAATCAAACCCAACCATCACTAAACCCAGTCAGCAACTGCTCAAAAAGCACAGATGAAGTTACCTCGGGCAAATTGCCCTATATATCTTGCACATCCTTAGGCTACAGCTGGAGCCAACCGAAGCTTGTATATAGAAATTAGTGGGAGTTTCTGTCGGATTCAGCCAGATGGTAGAAGACGGAAGGCCAGCATAATTTGGCTAGAAATGAAACCTCTGCCATTCATTTTGGAATCACTTGGTGTTTTCTGTCTGACCTGACAAACCGAACAACAAGCCCTGCAGCAGAGTGCAATGCACCCTGCAGATTTCTACTGCCTTCACAAGGAGCACACCTGCATTCACATAGCTGAAAGCTCAGGGTTGAAGGACATACAAACATCCCTAGAATATGAGAGAAGAAAGCACTACTACTTTAAAGGATCATCACACCAGAGTTAAGAGGCAAACAACACAGCTTCCCAAGGGAAATCCAGGGATTCGTTTTCTCAGAATTCATGTAATACACAGCATACTGCCAGCCTCCAAGCATTCAAAGAAAACTCTAAGAAAACTACACAGGAGTTTGGTAGCACAGTATAGTATATCAAGAGGCCAGTCTTCAAAATCCCAGGAGAAAGCACATACGTGAAAGGAGTCCAAGCATTACAAAACAAACTCTTAGTTTGATCTGTTACGTACATGCAGTAAAGTTTCCTTGGGATCTGTTACATGGTGTAACATGTATGAAATGTGTATTGCCCAAGACGCTTTCCCAAATATTTTAAGTTTTGCCTGAAAGGCTATGTTTCTGCTGTAGAAACTAAGGTCTGTACATACAAACAACCTACTTTTGGCATCAACCTAAGTACAAACGAAGAGTCTACAGGACTTAAGACAATGGGTATTCCACAGTGACGGGCCTATTCAAATTGGTCAGTGGCCACAGCTGGTTTTGTGCATAAAGCATGAGCCCTGGAAAGCAATAAAACTTATCTGCATGCAATACCAAGCAGAACCTATCCAGTGTCCTCCCAGGTCTGCACTGGCTAAGCCACAAGCTGTGGCTGCGGATCCCAAGACAGGAAGGACCATTAGCTATGGTCCTGAGCCACAAAACATCTTTATTCCCTGCTAATACACTACACAGATGTGTTAGAACAAGGATAAATCCAATTTATTTACATGTAAACCAAGTCATAATCAAAGCACTGTAAATAGTTCTTCTCACCAGACCCCTTCTTTTAAGGCATATGAACAGTTATAAATCTTCCTCTGCTGAGATTAGAAATTAAATCTTGTCTGTGTTACTATGCAGCCTTGGATTTGCTTTATTGGCTTGTTTTGTGAGAAAATTGTACAATTAGTTATAGACATATACTAAAATGGTAAATAAAGACAGGTGGTTATCCTCATTACAATGAACCTATGCTGATGTGGACTAACTGAGCCTGACTCTATATATGTATACATACACATCAAGCACACAATTTTGCTCCATCTACAATTTAATTCCCATTTTATTTCTTCTTATGATTCTCTTTTTGGAAGTGCAACGTTGGCCAACACTTACAATATTAAAAAGCTACTACTCTAAAGCAGTTTAGTATACTGAATGAAAAACAGCATTATTGTAAATCCATTTTGTAATTTAAACTTCACAATAAAAGTTACAAGACCACACACTCCTTTCCTTTGCCTTTTGGGAAATCACTCATTTATATTACCTTACTTCATACTTGTGATCTCGGTTAAAACAAGAGGCAGCCACCGCAAAGCGTTAAATACAACAGCACACATATTATTTTTTAATTCTCTTTGTAGGGATAACAGCTCAATCCTTCTTGACTGTTACTGTGCTTCTTGTGCCAAGCAACATTCCTGAGCTGAGAGAGACTTTCCAAATCGAAGAAAACAAAATATCCCTTGCATGCCTGGAAGAATACGTAGTCCAGAGACAAGGAAGGGGAAGGGAAACTATCTACAATTTAGAATAAATTTATTTACCAGAGGGGAAAAAAAAAAAAAAAAAAAAAAAGATAAAAGATCTGAGACTTTCTTCTCTAATCCACTTTGTATAGCCAAAACCCATTTGAAACTAATATGGTATTAGCCCTAATGTGTTATTAGCCCACCCACTTTCCCCTCTGCCCTGCAGCCCACAGCCCAACCTGTGGTTCATTTCATGCAGTGACGGGTGGTGTGCTGCATGCTGAGCCGGCCTCCCCAGCCACACAGTCCTGCCTGCAAACTGCTGCCTGCTCACAGACCATACCCGCAGCCCTCCCTCCTTTGCTTCTCACAAAATATACCTGGCCACTGTGCTGGATCAGCAAAATCAAGTCTCTTTCAGCAGGAAGAGATTCCTTCCTTTATTGGGGGAAAATACTGTTAAACAGCATACTCTGTGAACGCAGATCTGTTTTCCAATGATGTGGCAACTTTTCCTGCAAGTTTAGGGATGACTGGTGGGGGTGCTCAGGATGCCTGGCTGGAAAAGGTGAAAAGAAACAACCACTATATATGTAGAGTGCAAGCGTGCGCATGTGCACCCAGGCAGACACACACAAAAGAATAATTTATTTGGATACTTGCAACAACAGCCCTGCATGATCCCGCCTCATGTTGTTAATACCAAGCCTGGGAGAAGGCTCATGCTGGACTACATTTCCATCATTTGCTTGTTTAGATGAGGTTTTTTGTGCCTTTCTGGAGATCACTAACATCTAAAAGAATTATAATAATGATGCAAAATATCATGCACTTTACCTAAACAATGTACATATGTAGCTTTTTTATCTTCACCCTCCTGTTGTACATGCCCAATTAGTTACACCAGGCACTCCACTACAACAGGAATGTTTCCTATGCAGTTTCGTTTGCTAAATACCTTTGTGACAGTTTCTTGGCAAGAGCTGCAGCAGAGAGGTTAACATATGTTAAGAATACATACAGCAGGCATTCCTAGTTAGAGTGCAAGTAAATAGGAAACATCACAGCAGTAGCATTTCCTGTGCTCGCAAGCCAAGCAAGTTTGCTTCAGGAGTTCGAGTCAGGTTTCAGTAGCAGAGCTTACCACAACAGGCAGGCGGCTTTGTCCACAGCCTGGTACTCACAAATTGGCTCCTCAGCCATCCCAATCCATAATCTAACACTTCAGCCTCCTGTTCTGGAGGCACTGTTCTGAAAGGTAAAACTACAGATTTGAAGTGGTAAACACAAATTCAGAGTAGAGGACTAAAATTAAAAATCCTTTCTAATGTAAGATAGAGAACTGCACAAATGTCAACAACAAACCGTAAAGGTTTTCAGCTCGAGATGAATAAAAGCACATGCAGTTTTGTTTAAAAAATTACTTCTTTCTACCACCAGGAACAACACGATCAAGGTTTTTGTCTTGTTCTTCCCATGCCCATGTCCTTTCCCTTTCCAGATCAGAAAATGCTCAAGTTGCCCGCCCCACAAGCAGCAGCTCACAGCTGTTGGAGACGGAAAAAGCCTACAAAAGGAAGGGTTGGAAGCTTCTGAACAGAACAGTTTCTCTGTGTCCAGGCAGCTGTCAGAAGAAAGCAGGTTAGGTGAAGGAGGTGAGGAAGGGAGCTCTCAGCCCCCGGCAGCAGTCTTCAAAACCATCAGGTTGATGACAATAGGGTCATTCTCAGCCTCTTGAAGCTGCTGTAACCTTTGCCCATCTCATACAGGGAGACCTCGAGAGCCCCTTCATAACCAGCATTGTGCCAAGGACCTTAACTCCTCCAGTCAATGTGACTCCCTACCTTTCTCACAGCTACCTACTGACTTCTTCCTTACTCATGCATGCCTCTAACCCCAGTCAATGCCTTCTCTCTCCATCTATTTCACTTACACCAGAAAAGGGAATTTCACCAGGCCTGGGGTCCCAGGTCCAGTCTCTTGAGATAGGACTCTGCACATGTGGCCCATTTCTGACAGAGGAGTACATCTGTAAGTGAGCATACTTAAGCCAAGATGAAAATAAAAATTAGAAATGATATATATTTTAAGTCTGCTCATCTGCATTCTTGGAATACCTGTAATAGATAATTTGTTACCCAACTGAGCTAAATAGCATGTCCCAGAGACTATGACTAATAAAAGGAATATGAAATTGGCAATGAAGAAGAAAAAAATTAATAGTGCCAGCATAAGAGAGAGAGATCTTAATGAAAATTTTATACACCTAAGATAAAAAAAGTAGATTTAAAGAAGTAATAAGAAGGTGGAATAAAAAGGTTCATGGTAGCCATGAGCAAGTAACTGTACATGTATGCCACCACAGATGCACAGGTTTCCTGGACCAATCAAACATATTGTGGCATGGGGCAAATGGATTTTTCTATGCACCTCCTTGTTTAAGTCAGAGCTTACATCCAGTTAATATATACTTACTTGCTAATATCAATGACTACATAGAACTTTTAAGGCTGAAATGAAATTTGCATCTGAAAATATTCTGAGTAGCATGCTATGGGCTAATAATTGTAAGGGCCATGTGTACAAAACATATACAGGATGTCACATGCACACACACATACAAAAAAAAAAAAGAACAATAAAATTATATAAATGAACGTTCTTCCAACTTGAATGACTTCTCATTTATTCTAGATTTCATACTGAAAGCATAGTCTAGACAGGTCTATTTGATTTCTTGTTATTATCCATGGAAGAAAAAAAAAAAAAAAAAAAGATCTCTTGAGAAACTTCTGGGCTTGCATTTTCCTGGACCATTCTCAAAAAAGTAGTGTCCTTTGCAAAAACATCAAGAAATGAGCAGAAAATGAATTACAACACAGACCTGCTCCTAATGTTTTCCAGAATTTTCAGATTTGTGATGGCATAACATTGGCATTCTGAGCGGAAATCAGCTATTTCTACAGCCTTTTTCCGTGACTCTACTTCAGTCTAACGTCTTACTCCAGAAAAAAAATCCCTGACCAGGTCTTCCAAAAAATCCTGTCAAGACAATCCTTCCTTCCAAATGGCTGTAGACACAGGTATATTTTATGCTAGCATAAACTGGCACCCATGGCTGTTAGGAACACTGTCACTCACCCCATTGCTCATCCCCAACCTTATGCTGCGGCAAGCATTTGTGCAGCCACCCAGTGGCCTGGGCTGAGCTAGAGCTACACACACCTTGGAGAAGGGGAGGGAGGGGACGTGGTTTCCCCACTGCAGTGTCTCCCTGCATAACCTCACACCCAAGTGTTACAGTACAAGTTGGGGGTAGAGTGAAGCATAGGATGGGTAGGGGGTGTTAGGAACGAGAGGGAGAGAAGGAGCTTTCTACTTATTTACTATTTACTCATTTACTCAATACATTTAGTCAGGTTTTTAGAGTTTTTGGGGGTGTGCATAGTACAGCAGGGGCTGCATAAACCTCAGCACCAGCAAAAGATGACAAAAACAAACACTAATACTGCTATTTCAGTAGAGGTTTCTGACTAAGAGCTAGCTTAGTTACACCTACAGATGAATTGACTGCTTATGCCCCATTGTATTAGCGTTACACACTGGGTCACCAGTTAGTAGCTCCCAAACAGCTGTTTCTTTATTTATTCAGTTTTGCTCAACCTCTCATCCTCCTTGACCAGTTTTGTTCCATCCATTGTTCTTATTACTGGTTTCCAATCTTTCCCTCCAATTCTCTAGCAGAATTAGTAATTTCATTTTTCCTCCTCTTTCTGGACCCTATTTTTTTGTTGTTGTTCTTTCCCTGATATCTACTAGTTTACCTCACTGTCTGTATAAGTCTTTTTGTTCTTACTTTACCTTCCTTTAAACTCTGCCATTCACTTGTCCATTCCTGCCTTCTCCCCCATTCCTCTGCTCTAGCTCCTATCTGCAGCCCTTTTCCTTGTTGCTTTTTTTCACTAGCAGCCACACAAACAAATGGTCTGTGAACAGAATGTTCCATGGTATTTTCCTGGAAGAATTATATCATCTATTCTCAATACTGAGGGCTGGTGCCAAAAATGAATAGTTCCACCAGACTGGACAAAATACATTTACTGATAAATTCAGGCTTAGATCAGATCCAGTGTTTGATGAGAAGTATTCATTTGATATTCAGTAAACTCTCCTTGGGAGACACCTGACAGACATTATATTTCTTCTCCCTTCAATAATGACAGGATATAAAATACATCAGGACAAACAGAAGAACAATATCTTAATTTCAGGTCACTGAATGCCCTATTCACTGATAACTGTTTTCCTGTGGTAATAAATGGTATAAGCTCTCTAATTCTTAATTGATTCCACTAACTGATGTTACAGCAAAATGTGTAAAAATGTCGTTAACCATCTTGCTTTGAAAGATAATTAATAAATGTAGCAAGGGTATTTTTGTACTTCAAAGTACAATAAGCAGACTGCTAACCATGTACAACCAATGCCACAGCAGTGCCCAGCAAGCACTATCCACTTCCTAGCCTTCTACACTCTCTTGAAGCTGTGTTGGTTAATGTGAGAGATCCATTAAGAAACACAAAAGTAGCAACAACCAACACAACATCAGGGTGAACAAAGAACAACTGCATTGTTCCAGGTCCAGGTCTTCAAAAACATTCTGTAGTACAAAACAGGCAGGAGATACTTTTCATCTACAGATAAGCTAAACAGCTTACCCACAAGCTTTGTTTCAGGAATGCAGATTCCCATACACAGAACCTAGACAACTCACAACAGAGCTCTTTTCTCAGGATATACAGGGCCATATCCCATGCAGTGAGATGTTTGAGTACTCCTCTAGAGCATCTACAGCACTACTCCTATCATCGCATTTTCTAAGTCAGCTCCCATCAGGGTGACTAGAGGCTCCGAGGACAAATGCAGAATTACTGCACTTCACATCATATACCTGATTCCCTTCCTTCGCATTTGGCAATGTGACGGGATCATACTTAATATTCAAAAGCCAGTGTTTTCAAAGAATACAAAAGGATAGTTCATTACCAGAATATTTGCTGGAGTCCTGTACCTTAATAGGTAACTCCTACAGCAATCTATATAAACTGTATCTACTAAGCCTAATAAATTAGCTAAGAGGTGAAACAACACTATTTTGTGTATAGCATTTGCTTGGTCAGAGTCTATTTCTGAAGGAATATATATATATTTTATAATCAGATATGAAACTATGCTTTCCCTTTAGGATTTTTTCAGAGCATGAAAAAATGCTCTGGGGCTAGAAGAGTCAGATCCCTTCAATCTACCTATGTAAAATAAATGCAAGTTACACAGAGAACTGTACTAGTTACTAGCATGATGTGTGGATTTATCCTAAATTCTAATCCAAATACTGTCTGTTTTTTTCTAAATTTCAAGAAACAGAAATCCTGATGAGTACCAAAGGCTTCCTCTCCCTGGAGTCTGACTGAAGGAAAAGAGCTGAACCTGAGTGCCTGTTCATTCAGACAGGGCAGCTGGCCTCATTACTTTAAACAAACTAAGAAGGAAGATGCAGCAGAGACAGAAAGGCCTCTCATGAGAGCCTCCGACTGCCTGCAAGCCAGCATACTAAGCTTTGGGAAGCAAGAACTTGTACTAGGACCAAGTTTGATGTGGAGATTGTTAATATAATTTAATTTATCAGCAGATATACATGTACTGAGGATCTGGACTCCATTAAATTTGTTTTGAAATAGCCCGTAAATAAAACTAGAATTCCAGAGGTTCTTTCAGTTGGACTCCTGGTGAATACTTCCATCAAGCTGCACTGACCTCAAGGTCTTTCACAGTTCTTTCTTAAAAAGGAAAATAAATTAAATTATTCTCCCAGATGGTGAGCCCAGCAACTCAGACACTAATCCCCCAAGCTCACATCAGCCTATTCACAACACATCAAAGCACAGATCTTTTTTCACTCCCTAGAAAACACTGAAGCAAGTGGAAGAGCTAATACACTTTTTTCTTTTCTTTTGTCAATCAAAATGTAAAACATATTAAGAGAGACATTTGAAAAACAGTCTGCTCCTTACACAGCTAACAATTGAGGAGACAAAAATCCTGAAGCAACTGCAAAGTACTGCTGTTGTTAAAATACTGCTGAAATGCGTACCACAAGAACAGGGATTCACATGGAACTTCTCTACAGGCAGAGCTATAAAACTCCAAAGAGCAAATATTTAGCAAGCTATTTTTCCTGTAACTTTCCTCAAGTGTCTGATGAGCAGCGACTAAAGGTTAACCAGGCCTGCAAGGAGGCTCAGGGCAGAAAGTACATTTGGCAGCTGACATGAGGACTAACAGTCAAACCATCAAGAAGATTGTTACAGCTAACTGGGTTTCATTTGAAGTGTGCCTTTTGCTTCCTTTCCTCTGCGTGCCCTTTAGCAAGTTTGAAGCCAGGCTGCTCTTTTTGCTGGTACGCATTACGAACACTTACAGTCCACGTGAACATGCACAAGGTGGGGCTCCTGAATATTGTTATTGAGAAAGGAGATTTTGTCATACTGCTGATCTCTAAGCGGCTGTTAGAAAGAGATGTGAAGAGTTTTATACATAAGCAAACACAGCTCTTCAAGAACGTATGGAACTGCAATGAGTAAGACTGCTGGGACTCCAGTTCTCAGCGGCTTCAATACGATATCAAGTTTCACTGCTCTTCTACTACAGAGAAATTCTCAAAGAA
>CM021770.1:12790816-12804508 GCA_011076525.1 Nettapus auritus
AAAAAAAAAAAAAAAAAAAAAAAAAAAAAAAAAAAAAAAAAAAAAGAACACAAAAAAACAATGCAATTTAAATTAGCTACAAACATCAGCTTCCAAAATTTTAAAGTGTAACTGCTGACTGTGTGTCCCAGCTACATGTTAAACTGAAATAATAATAATAATAATCAAGGACTCCATGAGTAAACGGAATTTCAGAGTATGGGTCATTTGGCCCTGTTTGACAATACACCCCTGGTTGGAAATGTGAAATAATTGTAGACACATGCAAAAAGCCTTTATCTGTCACAGAACTCAAAAAAAAGCAGTTTCATGAAGATTTTTCTCTTCCTTCTTATGTTTTGAGTGTTAATACATAGACAAATCCTTTCCAAAAATCGGAATGAAGATTTCAGAAGATATTTTAACGGGAGTCAGAAGGAGGCGCTTTGCCAACACAGACAGCAAGTCTACAGGGCTTTTGAGTCTGCTCTGTAGAAAGCAAAACTTGCTCATCTGGGACGTTTTCTATTTTACAAACATTTAGCTACCAGCACAGAGGAATACAAACAGGGACAACGTACGGTGTGTACATAGCTTATGTTTTATGCTTCCCTCTTATTTAAAAGATATCTCTGGTTTTATATCCATCAGTGAATAATTTTCACAACATTAACCTTTTGTTAACAACATTAACCTCTATGAGCCAATCTTTTTTTTTTTTTTTTCCTTTTTAACCAGATCTGTACTAAAGAGCTGTTTTTGTTTGTTTGTTTGTTTTTTGTTTGTTTGTTTGTTTTGTTTTGTTTTGTTTTGAGTTAAAGGCAAGACAACAGTCAAGTCACTGCAGAAAAAGGAATTCAGTCAAGTTAGCAATGACTAATAAACAAAGGCTTATGGATGCAGGACTTCACCTGCATAAAAACTAACTTTCTGGTGTTGGGTAGTAATTTAACACCTACACTCTGATATATTTACCAAAGTGAAAAACGCAGTAACATCAACAAAAGGAAAAATAAAAGTAGCATAAAACCTCAAATATATTACAGATTATTCTATCACTGCTTAAGAAGATATGTATTCATGCTGACTCTGAGTATCTACAAGGAGGAGGTCAGCAAGCAGTAGAAACTGTCACCAGTGATAGTGGTTTGTGCAATACACTACCAACATTTTGGGCTGAAGGGAGAAATCAAGAAAAAAAAATAAAATATCACAGAATCACAGAATCACAGAATCACAGAATTTCTAGGTTGGAAGAGACCTCAAGATCATCGAGTCCAACCTCTGACCTAACACTAACAGTCCCCACTAAACCATATCCCTAAGCTCTACATCTAAACGTCTTTTAAAGACCTCCAGGGATGGGGACTCCACCACTTCCCTGGGCAGCCCGTTCCAATGTCTAACAACCCTTTCGGTAAAGAAGTTCTTCCTAAGATCCAACCTAAAATTCCCCTGGCGCAACTTTAGCCCATTCCCCCTCGTCCTGTCACCAGGCACGTGGGAGAACAGACCAACCGCCACCTCGCTACAGCCTCCTTTGAGGTACCTGTAGAGAGCGATAAGGTCACCCCTGAGCCTCCTTTTCTCCAGGCTGAACAATCCCAGCTCCCTCAGCCGCTCCTCGCAGGACTTGTTCTCCAGGCCCCTCACCAGCTTCGTCGCTCTTCTCTGAACTCGCTCAAGCACCTCGATGTCCTTCTTGTAGCGAGGGGCCCAAAACTGAACACAGTATTCGAGGTGCGGCCTCACCAGAGCCGAGTACAGGGGGACGATCACCTCCCTAGCCCTGCTGGTCACACTGCTAACTGCATATGTTGAGGAACAAATTTCTTCTAAACCTCATAACTGAATCTTCTAGTAAGTGGAGTGGAGTTGGCACCAATGGGACACTCTGACTGAGAATACCAGTGGGATAAGGAGAGCTGAAGGAGAAAGGGAAGTCTGATTATCTAAATTATCTAAATTATCTAAAATAATAGGTAAAAGTCAGAGCTGAAAGACTCATCCCCACTTTGTGCAAGAGGATCTGCACAAATAAACAGAATTCAGGCTATGCTTTACCTGCTCATTAACAAGGCATTGTAATAGTGAAATCATTCTGCAGTTTTCCCCCAGAAGAGGAATATTTTCTCACTGCCTAGGTTTTTTGAGCCAATATTGATTGTTTTAGTGTTGCAAAAGTTGGAGGTGAAAGTAAAAAGTGCCACAGGGGTGAAGCCTCGCAAATGGAAAAGCTCAGTTATTTAATAATCTCTTCATTGATCTGGCTCAAATTAGGCTGTGGCTCTGAAGCCATGGGGATTCTGTCACGCCAGAGTTAGGGACAGGGCATAGCACATTATTGTAACTTAAAAAGATAAAAATTTCTGTTTGCTATTTTTGCACATAGAGGGGAAAAATAAAAATAAAACTCAGCCAATGTGTCCCAGATATCAGAAGTCAAACAAAGAGCCAGGGCTGCTGAGGATTCCAGCTTCACAGGATCATTCCAGACAAAGAAAAAATAAATAAATAAATAAATAAATAAATAAATAAATAAATAAATAAACACAAGGGTTAGAAACAAAAACAAATCCATATGCTGCCTAAGGGAGGAGTGCTAAGCAAACACACAGCAATACTTTTCCTCTCCTCACAGCCAACAATTCACCCAACCAGGAAACGCTGTTGTGTTAACAAAGATCTGAACCACACTCCTGATCATTTTAATATATAAAGGTTCTACAAAGCCTCTAAAAATTAAAAAATACAATAAAATAAAATATTGCTTTAAATGATTTTCTAAGATTTTAATGCTTTTACCATTTGCAAAGGAGAAAATCATTTTGCATCTCAGGGCTGCTGAGGCACTCCACAGTCTCAGGAGCACAGGGGGAGAGAAGCAGCTTTTCTCTCAAATGGCTTCTGAAGTTTGCATGCTCATACCACATCAAATGCCTGTATAAATACTGCTCCCAGGCAGAATGCATTTCACCATTTGCTTACAGACAAAGCATAGTCCACAGATTATGTTGTGACTCTGCCATTCACTGTTATCTATACTGAAGAGAGAACCTGCCCTCTAATATTCAGGAAACAAATATATCCTGTGCCCGTATCTTTCTCAGCCTTGAGTTATTTGGGCTGGTGCTTCCTGACCCCATTCCAATGCTCCGTTTTCCAGCCTGCCTTCAACCCCGGCTGACCCCCTTGCACCCCAGTGCAGCCACCCCAAAGAAAATCCCTAGGGGCTGCCCAGCTCCAGCACAAGATGCTCGCATTACCACCAGTGAAGTGTTTAGCTCCACCACACCTCGATTTATCTCAAAAATTGAATTAGTGTGGTGTGCATACGCACTACAAAGACCAAATCGAAAAGGGTGTTCACAAATGCAAGGGTTCATCTGTGTTTAATTTTATTTGTTCTTTAGACTACTCCAGAGTTCCGACAAACAGAAATACAGCCCTGATATACCTGAAGAGTAGCCAGTAGACTCTCATTAAGATATAGGTCATTTAAATTCATATGAAAGAAGCAGTAAAGAAGCCAGGAGTGTTAAGTCTCTGGAGAGGGGTGAGGCCATGGCATATCTGAGGCAGCGAAGCCAAGGGTCTCAGCTCAGCACAGCTCCCTGGGTCTGCATGGATGAACCTGCAGCTCCACCTCAAGACTTAAACTCTTCTCTGAGGCATTGCATTGTATGTGCATTGACACCTGATGATCATCAAAGCATGATTCAAGGCTTCATATATTCATTATCTATGACTTGAGGCCCACAGCCATCATCCCCTAATCAGTCAGTACATTAACTGCTCTTGGGTGTCATAAGAAATCAAATAAATGACTTGGCAAGACGTTTTCGGTATGTATTCACCTCACCTTTAATGGGTGTCTTTACTGAGCACGCTCCTGTGAGCACTACACAGCTGAGCATTGCTTCCACATGGAGCACAATGGCGTGCTGAATCTGCTAGCTTGTCTGTTCATCCTCCCCACTTCCAAAAATACTAGTTTCACGATTCTGCTCTTCAACTAATTTGGATTTGAAGGGCATTAGCTCTTTCTGAATTGCAGGGGGCAGGAAGCATGGAGCTGAACTTGCAGTCCACAACTGAGCAGTGCAATCCATTTCTGCACTACTGATCTTATACAGAGATTGCAGTTCCTTCATTTTTGTAGCTCTCCATCATTCAATGGAATAATTTTGATATCCACATGATTATATGATTTCATAAAGCACAAAAGCTGATTAGGAGCCGTGATGTTTTGTAAACTACAGCATCCCACGAAAAGCAACTGCAATATCCCACTTACAAAATCAATTCTTCAACTTCTGTCTCTGAATTTCCTGAAGATATGCATAATTTACTATATTTACTATGCTGATTTCCCACATACATAACAAAATCCTGTAATGTATTTTACTGCACTTTCAGCATTGTTGGAACAAAATTTGATTTTGCTTTTAAAGAATAAGTCTACTCAAAAGAGAAATCATAATAGCTTTCTATTCCAAAGATACGCTCAAGTGCAATTTTAAGTGCATAATGCTTACTTAATAGACAACAAGACATTTCCACCATGCTTTTCTACTTCACATAGTGCAGAATAATCATTCACAACACACGACCTGAATTAAACACATTGTTCTCATGTTCCAGACATTTGCAAATGCCAGAGCATGGAAGGGACAGCTTTTCCAGTGCATTACTGGCATCATATCTGCCAAGAAAGACTTGTTAGTTCCCCTACTCCCAGCACATCCACGGCTTAATACAGAGGGAAGGATTCACCAGTTTTCAGATTTTACATTCATGTCAGAGGATGGGCAATAAAATAAATACCCTTAATTTTTTAAGTGTATTTGTTAAACTAGTAGGGGACAGAAGTGAAAATCCACCATGTTATGTCACTTTTCTGAAGGAAAACTTTTAAAGATACTTCTAACAAATTAAAACATGTAGTTGCTTTTTAGGTTGGCTTCAATAAGTTAGTATCCAAAATCAGCAATTGGAGACGAGAACACACCCTCTCCTAAAAAAATCCTTAGAGAGTTCCAATTCTTTGAGTACTCTTTAACAAGGAAAAAGGCCCCAAACCAGCGGGAATGGATGCAGTTAATAACCTTTCAATATTTTGCAAGTCTAGCCTTTATATAGCTTTTTTTTTTTTTCATAGCAGCCAGCAACTGTTTTCATTTCTTAAGATGCAAAAAAAGCTCTTTTTCGTGTTAGGTAAACACCCATTCTTTTGCCCTGTGGCAACAGCTTCAAAACCAAAAATTTTAAAAGTGCCCCAAAGGTCATAAAAACTGGAACAGTACAAGCCAGTTTCTCTCAAGTTTCATTGCTTTGAACAAATATGCAGTATCAGATGTTATTTCAGAATGATCACATACCACGTCTAAGAGGAAAGATCTTAATGTGCCTTTTCTGCAAAAGAAATTACCCTGTTTAAGATGGTCTGACTGCCTTCACAGAAGCATCAAATATTGCCAAGTACATGAACAGATATGCACAGGCATTTCCCACAGATGTATGCCACAGGAGGGAAGTGGCAGAATCAGACAACTTCAGAATCACTCAGCACACTGCACAGAATTCACCCCCAGAAGGATATGATTTTTTGACCAGGATTTAGG
Source organism: Nettapus auritus (assembly GCA_011076525.1). NCBI lineage: Eukaryota > Metazoa > Chordata > Aves > Anseriformes > Anatidae > Nettapus > Nettapus auritus. The sequence goes on from CM021770.1 coordinate 12,796,420, forward strand.
GCACGCCAGGCTAGAAATCTTTTATATACAAACATTTTTCCCAACTTCAAATACAATATCCAGGTAAGAAGACCTATCTTGTAAAACCCCAGATAGCATTTCTATGCCTGCTGTTATTTATGGCAATTCTTCTAAATTATACGTCTTTGAAAGGAAAAACAAACAGAACCATTAATGCAGGCAAGAATCAGAGAGTTTTATATGTCTCAACTGCAAGGTAACTGTCCAGTGAGAGTTTTCTAATCTCTACTTAATACCATACAGGTCAAAATTATAACATGATTTCCCCATAACAAAATATTTGTTATAGATCAGTGATACACTGAAAGATGTTGGTTTCAAGTCTACTAGTGAATATGATGATATATCTTTCAATGTATCTTTTCTGAACAAAATGCAAATATTTCTGATTGCAGACCAAAATTCTAAATGTAGTAGAAATAGCTGAGCATAAGGAAATATAAGGGAATTAGTCTAGCAACTAATTTCATGGTTAATTAAGACTGGTTTGATTATTTTGGACAGGAAATACTCATCAGGAACTTTGGCCACTCGTAACTAATAATACCTAGAACCCTGACCCTCTTACTATGTAGTAAATTTTACAAAATCATCCTTAACCACACACTACATGTTTAAATTAAGTGTGCACAGAGTTTGAAGAACTGTGACCCTATTACAGAAGTGCAAAGGCTAGGGCATTTGAAGGAAAATATGCTGAACAAAAGCACAGCTGGAAGAGGTCTGCTTTGTAGACAAAAGGACTGCATAACTACATAAGGTGTTGGAGTGAACCTCTATACAGTTGATTTCTGCATGTGTTTTGTTTTAGTAGCTTTGGAAAACTAAAATAAAAATATCCCTCAGTTCCACTCCCAACTGATTGGCAATGTATTAGTCTTATATATGATGCTGCTGAGTTTTTACTTTAGGGTACAGTTGAGTGATTCTGTAGAGGTCTACTGATTTTTATGACAACAGAAAAGTGCAATAACAATGCACAAAGAGTTCTAATTAGTACTAATGAACTAAAAAGCACAACAAGTAAAAGTTTTTGTTCATACTAGATTCAAGCTTAAAAGCTATTCAGATTTTTACACTCTTAAAGGATAGTCTAAGCAGTATTGAAACAAGCTGTACATAGGGGTCAAATCTGCAAAGCAATTACTCTAAAGAGAAATGCATTTATAGAAGTGACTGTGTCTGAACATTTCAGAACATGGTTAACACTTGCCAGATCACCGTGTTTATCAGAAAATGTTGACACAATTCCCAAGTTACAAGAAAGAAACTCTTCAGGGTCGGGATAGATATGGCAAATCATAAATCCTGCACTACAGGAACAGAGAATAAAATGTCCTACAATTTCTCCATCTCTGAACAGGTGCCAGTTTCAAGCCAAACACTTTTCCTCTCTGAAAAAACAGTGAGAGCATTTTTTCTGGTGCTAGTGAGCCAATCAGCTGCCACCCACATACTGCAGCACTGGGATGGAAGGGGAAGCTGACATTTATCTTATTAAGGGAGAAGGAAGAGGCAATCTACTCAGATGACAGGTGGGTATTTCGGCAGAAGCTGTACCTCAGTTCCATCTTGTTTAGCCTCTGAACCTGAGCTCACATCTCCAGCCTGCAGCCATACTGCACATATCAGGAGTACAAAAGCTAGAGGTGAGCAAGCCCCTCCAGAACGTGTTACAGGTTGTCTACATAAAATTGCCAGCCTCAGGAGGCACATGGGTAGCAGAAGAGGGGGGGACTATCAGCCCTATATATACAGTGTGGTTTGTCACTTAAAGAATCCCAAACAGTTGTTTACCAGATTTAGTGTTCCAGGCAATTTTGATAATTGTTCTTCTACTTTTCACTGACAGACTTTATTTCTGAGCATTTTTATTGATCTCACTGCTTTGCTATAAGTCTTCACACAGAAACAGTGGTAGAAAACTGAACAGCTATAACTTCAGTTTTAAGCCATCAAGAACTCAAGCCACAGCAGCATTTACAGCATGCACACCAATACACACCAGCATAACAGATCTAACAATATCAACAGCAGGAGTTAATTTTCTGTTCAATTCACATACACAAAAATCCAAATAACCTGCAGGCAAATCAGCAAGGTGAAAGCCTGCTTTATGCCTTCTACATTAATACACTTGCATAAAAATCTTGAAGTAGAGACTTAAGTACCCATTTAAAACAAGTTTCTACTCATTTAAGGCAAAGAGAAAGCTGTTTGCCACCACCTTCCCAACAGGGTAAGACACCAAATTGCAAGTTGTTACCCTCAACTAGGAGCCTCAATGGGCACAAATCAACCTATGTTCCTTTGGGAAACTTGCTAAAGCATCATCCTTAGTAAATCTCCTCTTCAAGTAGCATCTACCATCAGAAACCAGGGCTTGTCCCCAGTATATTCCAGTCCATCATTTCCTCTCAAGAAAATTCCTTCTCTTCATCCTTAGCACAAATATTTTCTCACCAACCAAAGCAGTGAGAATACCTCTCTCCATTTCCCTGGATGTTCACATTTTTCTTTTTAGCCCAACTGCCTCATTCTTCTGCCTACAAGATCTCTTGTCTTCCTAGGGTCATGGATATACAACACACCAAAACTCATACATCTAGTTCTATTGAAGATGCGCATTATGTACTCTGAAAGCGAAAAGCAACAAGTACATTTTAGGTACTGAAGTTGATGCATTTTTGAACTGTCATTCTTTTACCACTTCATTGCTTAATGCACAGAAAATGGTACTAGAAAAACAGGTGACCTGTAATAATCTGACATTTTAACCCAGGAAAATAGTCTTTAAACAGATCCTGACTATGGTAGAAAGTGACTAAATCCTGCAAGTCTGGGAAAAAACTCAATGTATATAACTATTGCAATATATATAACTTGCTACGGTCCATTGGAAAAACACACATCGTTTTCACTCCACATCATAACCTGTACAAACCTGGCATCAACAGTAACTTATTGTGAGGACTTCCAAAGAGAGGGCGGGCAGTGTGTGAAGAACTATTTCCTTTCTGCAGTGTGCTCTGAGCTTCCTCTCTCTTTCAGCAGTTTGTAAGACGTCACAGTCTTTAATACTTTCCCTAAGTCCCCTAGAAAGTAGACCAGTACTGTTATGCTCGTTACACCAATATGATATCAAGGTACAGAATATACTTCAGCCATTTCTAAACAGTCAGACCCAGATACACTTCCCAGCTGTGGTGACAACACCAGAATATACATTATCACCTCTTCTTTCTCATTGAAAGGAAATATAATTCACTTGGGTCAGAGGGAAGACAATAGGTGCTCTGGGCCATGAGTAAATCAGATTTGTTCTGGAGCTCACCCGCTATGTTGTCCAGGTGAAATGCAGAAAACGTCTGCAACATACATAAATGAATCAAATTTTGTGGAACATCCTAATTATGGGACCAAATTTTTTACTTAATACTTAAATAATCAGAATTAAGCATGTTGCAGAACTCAAGTGTCATAGTATCAGTGCTTTAAAACCAAGGGTTAAGTGACAAAAGCACTTCACTGGTAATCCCTGAAAGGAAGGGGAACATTATTATTATTAAAGATGGTGTCATGCATCATGAAGCCAGCAACCAGAAGAATTTAAATTTAGTTTAATTAAACTTAGCTTAATAATAAAATTAAAATTCCCAAGTTTCCACTGAAAGCTTCATTTTTGTTTGCTGCCTTGGGCCATTTGGGTATGGTCTTAGACAACGGACACCCTTCCCTGAAGGGAGGATGCAAAGATGACGATGCCAGGCTCTTTTCAGTGGTACCCAGTGCCAGGATGAGAGGCAGTGGGCACAAACTGGAACACAAGATGTTCCCTCTGACCGTCAGGAAGCACTTCTGTGTTGTGTGGGTGACAGAGCACTGGCACAGGTTGCTCACAGAGGATGTGGAGTCTCCATCCTTGGAGACCTTTATTAGCCATCGGGACGTGGTCCTGGGCAAATGGCTGAGCAGGGGGTGGGATTAGACAGCCTCCAGAGGTCCCTTCCAACATCAATCATTTTGTTTTTCTATGACATAGGACATATATTCAAGTCACAATGTCACACAAATAACTTTCACAGCCCTCCTGCAACATCACTGTTCCCTGGTCTTGTAGAGTCCCCTGGTGCAGGGGGACAGTCTGTGCCCCCTGCACACTGGGGAAGTCCCTGCAAGGAGACAGGATGCAATCTCTACGCAATGCTGTCCTGAGGCAACACGTTTAGCATTTGCAGATTAAATCAGAGAACGCTGTGAGGCCACGAATACTCTGCTTACATGTTAAAGATTCTCTAACTCACAGAATTAATACCTCTGAGTGGCCATTTAAGACATATCTCTGTTTCTATCAGCACAGCATACATCTTCATTTAGTGCAGAAACTGACTGTACAGCTCATCAGAATTTCTCTGTCTTCACCAGGGTACTCTCCATAAGTAAAGTCATTTTCTTATTTAACTATGATATTTTCTCAATGATTTTGACATCTATGCAAGGAGAGCATAGAAGAAGTTGAAAACAATTTTCAATGGCCTTTCAAAAACAAGCTTTTAAAAGCCTGAACAATCATTAGGTTTCATCCCCAAGTGGAAAAACAGGCATCTGGATGACAGGCATGTAGGCAGGAGAGGAGTGGTTATAAAATGCCATCTCTGAGTAGAGTTAGGAAAGTTTCTTGTACACCCAATGTGTAAAAAAACAATTGGGCCAAAATAATTACTCATCAAACCCTGAGTAAAGAACAAATCCCACATTCCCTCCTAGTCATTTCTGCTAGTCATATTTCTCCATTTCCCTCAGTTACTGTTACTCACTGCTCCCCCTTCCCATACTAGTCATCTTTTGATGGACTTTTAAGGATGCTTTTCTATTTCTCTAACACTCACTCCCTGTCCCTCCTTGTATCTATTTTCTAGAAATAACTCTTTGCCTCATGATGCTTTTACATGTTAACTATTTTCTTTTTCAGCATTCCATCTTTTTAATTGCATTTTAATTGTCTGTATAACATGGTAACTAACTCTCTAAAGTACAGTTTTCTCTGAGAAACACAATAGGAATCTGAGTAAACAGCACCACACAAAAACATACATTATCACCACTTACCTTTCAGCGCAGCCACCTCACATATACCCACAGTCACCACGCACGTCATCATCTTACTGCTGATTCAGTTGACTAATGGCCCCACAGAACGCACTCTTAGGAAAGAGCATCACACAGGGCAGTATGACTAATACCCCCAACCACTTCAATCTCCCTGTCTTTGCCCCTGCTCCATCCTTGCTGCAGTCTGGTGGCGTAACAGGTTGTTGACAGAGGAATCTGCTAACTAGGTTCAGCTGATACTGAAAGAAGAGTAGAGTGCAAAATATCTTGACTGTATGAATTTTCTTCCTTAAAAGTTACAGTGCTCCTTTCCCAGGAAACGCCTGTGTGGAATTAAGTGATCTTAAAGCCAGTATTGGTTTGAGACTGTATATACACAAGTAAAGGGGATTAAAATGAAATAACTTAATCAACTATGTATACTTAGCTAAGGTAAAGTCTTAAATTATTTACAGGGAAGATGACAGCTTCTTTTACCTTTTTATCTGACCATTATTCAGTTTATAAGAATTATCTACTGACTTTATACAATTCCAGGTGCCTTTCCAGGCTCATCCTGGCAGCTATCCAGGGGGTCAGATTTCCTGCTCAAGTTCCCTAAGTTACGGAAAAAGCCTTGAGTTATGGGAAGAAGTTCAGGCCTTCTGCCCCTTGAACATTTACTCAGCATCATTCAGGTGCAAAGAGGAACCATTAACACACAAGGAATTACATCCCTTGCATACATTTTCAGACTGTCAAAGTATTGAAGTACTGCAAGAATAGCTATAAAGGTCAACATAGAAGGGCAAGAGATAGAAAGCACTTTTTTTTTTTTTTTCTTTAAGATGTTTAGGACTGCAATCTTTCAGTCACATATCAGGTAGACATCATGATCCCCACCCCTGTGTTTTTGGTTGTTTTTTTTTTTTTTTTTTTTTTTTTTGGTGGTGTTTTGTTTTTTTTTTAAGAGATAGGATCATGAATCACATGTTAAGATGTACAGGTAGTAGAAGTCTACAGGTCAGCTGACAAAGATCTCAGCAATTAACAATAATTTAATTTCAGAGGTCAGACAAACTGTGAAGACTGTGATCATTTCTAGCTCAGTTTTACATTAAGAAGGACATAAAAAACATCTGGAAGAAACAGGATAGTTTGTCTTTTACGTTGTGAAGCACTACAAAACAGTATTTTTCTCCCAGTGACTGGCAAATGACTGATGTACCGAGAGCTTGCATCTCACACAGCAATGCCTTCATCTTCTTCCTAGCTGCTTCTACAGATATCCCCATGCTTTTACAGATATCCCCAAGCTAATCTCTTCATTGAGAAGCCAGGACAATTTTATAGTTAGCTGGAGATAAGAAGCAGTCCCAAAACTGCTAAAACAAGCAGAGCTGCCAATTGCCAACTATTTTACCAGAAAACAGCAGTGACAGAAAAGCACGTGCAGAGGAGAAAGGGGAAGCAATAAGTTTAGGAGGCAACATAATGTGAAAGAGTTAATGAAGGAGAAGACAGAAAGTATAAATGGAAGAGAACACCTTTTTTTGAGAAAAACTTTTTTTTTTTTTTTTTTTTTCCCCCAAGAATTTGTTTTCAAAACACAGTGCAACTGGAAGAATGACAGTGAGTTTCTCTCTGCTCTATTGCAATCTCTGTTTCCAGGAGCCTGTGATTTCCTTCTGGAAAGGCTGTGACACCTTGGTTTCTTTGGGTAAGATGGCTCAGAGAGGATACCCCAACACACACTCGAGACTGTTCTGGCTTGCTGCTTGAGGATGACTGTTTTCCCACAACTCTGAAGAATCATATATATATATATGTTTCAAAAAAAAATGAAAACACAAAAACAAACAAACACAAATGATTTGTTTTCTCTTCAGAGTTTTCTCTATATCTATACCTGAATGCTCTCCTCCTGGAAGTTTAATGATTGAGCCAGGACAAAGTACCCTCATTTTCCTTATGAAGTTTTCCTTTGCTACACTTTTAGAGCAAAACAACTTTAAAGCAAACGTAAGATATATTGATAATTTCTTGTTCTCCTCCTCTCTCTCACACACACACAAATTTAAGGGTATTTAAGAGATGAAAGATGACTGTTTTTGAACACATCAATAATTAAAATTCTAAGCAGTCATCAGTATCATCCTTCCAATGCTTGTTAAGCATTTGTAGTGCATAAATCTTTTACTCAAATATTTCAAAACATTTTTCTGTCACTGACATAGCAAAGCCAAATGACAGTTGTTGGTAAAACTGAGGTACATGGATGACTCAGTTAATATTCCATCAAAAGTAACAGCAAAAGCAAGGACAAAATCCAGGCATGTCAGTCCACTCCATAACACACTGTAGCAATTTGTATGAATAACATATAACACTATTTGGTGTGTTTGTTTCAACAGAACAAATTAGCTCAGGGGATCAGAGATGTTAATGTCATCTTACCACTCTACTACAGTTCATCTTGATTCATGGCATTAAGTACTATGAGCTTGGACTGTTTCAACAACCTTTGTTAAAGGAATGCTGGGGAAAAAATGTTTGAAGTGTTTAAAATACTAGCACATTTTAAAACTTATTTCATTACTTATTATTGGAGAGGATTTGTGCAGGGCAAGGAACTCCTGTCTTCAAAAGTTGTCATTTGACTATCATTTGACAGAGTGGTATTGAAAATGATGAAAACTGCTTTCTTAGGAAACAGTAAGTTGAAGTGGAACTGTTACAGTCTAAGCTTACCTTTCTTTTAATCAGTTACACAGAGAAAATAAATAAATAAATAAATAAAACCAGCAGATCTTGAATGGAGATATTGTCTTTGGTGCTGATGCCTGTTGCCTTATGCTAAAACACAGACATCGCCTGAAACTCCTTTTCAGAGAACATTCATAATAGTGGTGCAAAAGGCAAAGCTATGTATGCCAGCTAAAAAAAAAAAAAAAAAAAAAAAAAAAAAAAAAAAAAA
>CM021770.1:12804608-12842715 GCA_011076525.1 Nettapus auritus
AAAAAAAAAAAAAAAAAAAAAAAAAAAAAAAAAAAAAAAAAGAGGGGAGAAGAGGAGAAATAAGAGAGGGAAAAATAAGACAAAGTAGCATAATGGCACAAGGAAAAGGAGGCTCCATCTCGCTTTAGCTAAATTAATCCTTGTTTCTAACATTCCCTTTTTGTTCCACTGCTTAAGGATTTTATTATCTTCCCATTTACAAATTACAAAACCAATACACCCTTGCATAATACCAATACACTTTACAGTCTGGACTGAGGCAATCAGTCTTTCACCTATCTATAATGTTTTTTGGTACCATTAACCATCGTATACAGCTATGATATTTAATGAAGTTTTGTAGTTTTCCAGCAACTGAATTTCTGACTGGGACAAGTTCCTACAAGACCCCATTTCATTGCAACACATACTGAAATGCCACATGAAAAAGTATTTTAAACACAGCATTCCTTCTTCTCTCTCTGCTCTGAACATCGTTCTTAAGGTTGATTAACAAGACCTAGATTCAATGATCCATGTTCTGAGGGTACTCAGGAGAAATTGAATATTTGGATGGTATTCACGTATAAAGATACCTTTTCAAGAGCTATTTTCTCTGTCCTAGACTGTTTGCCAGAAGGACAAGGATTACTTAAAAACTGTTTTAAAGCCACCACTAAGAGTAATAAAAAATATTTTCAATATTTAGTTCCTAGTGTTAAGATGTTTACTGCATCTTAATTCTAAACACTGAATAATCCCAAAAGAGTCAGTGTTCTCCAAAGAACAGACCTCTGGACAAAGATGCAGGACATTATGACAAGAGGCCTGTTTTGAGAGCTAAAAATAACTAAAACTAGAAATACTAATGTAAATAGTATTCTCAGTAAACTAATATATGTATGTGTATGTATGTTCCAAGCTGGCTAGACCTCTGCATCAAGTGAAAGTAATCTTTATCAAAATATATCAGCTGAGGTTGTCTACATGTCTATCCTGAATCTGGTACAACTTATGATGTCACAAAAGAAAAGTGATGGTATAGAGATGACTGTTTAGACAAGTAATATCTAGTTATAAACATAGTGGACATTAGTGGTAAAATTCAAAATCATTGTGGACATCAGACACCGCATTCAAAAAGATAATAGTTCAGTGACTGCACATACAAGCAGCACTGGTACCTCAGCTGATGAAACTGTTCTTGTTTGACAGACACGTTTTAGGAAATATGCGGACCATTTGGTAAAAGTATTGAGGAAGCCAATGAAGAAAAGATAGCCTACATCAAAAGAACAAAATAAAACATAAGGGGCGCGAGGGGAGGAGATGCCTATTCACTGAAAAGAAATCAAGGAGAAGCATAAGCACAGTCCAGGTAAAATCCTACCACAAAAATGCATGATCTTTTTTCAATAATCATGTTGGCCAAGACAACAAGGAACAAGCTGTCCTGGTTTCAGTTAGGACAGGGTTAATTTTCCTCCTAGTAGCTGGTGGAGTGCTGTGTTTTGGATTAGGATGAGAAGAATGCTGATAACATGCCTATGTTTTGGTTGTTGCAGAGCAGTGCTTGTACCTCGCTCTGTCCTGCCAGCGGGCAGGCTGGGGGTGCAGCAAGAGCTGGGAGGGGACAGACCCAGGACAGCTGACCCAAACTGGCCAAAGGAGTATTCCATGCCATCTGACGTCATGCTAAACAATAGATAGGGGTGGCAAGCCGGGATGGGGGGGCCGGCTGCTCGGGACAGACTGGGCATCAGTCAGTGGGTGGTGAGCAATTGCACTGTGCATCACTTGTTTCATACACATTATTATCATTATTATTATTATTATTATCATTATTGTTTTCTATCTTAATAAACTGTCTCTATCTCAACTCTCATTTCACTTTTCCATTTCTCTCCCCCATCCCAGAGAGGGAGGGAGGAGGGTGAGCGAACGGCTGTGTGGTGCTTAACTGCTGGCTGGGTTAAACCACAACACAAAAGGTAATAATCAATTTATAATATACTGGGAAAAATATTCCTGATGGTAAGAAGTGTGAAGCACTGAAAGTGATTGCCTGGGAACCACGGAGCCTCTAAGAACAGGGCTGAAGAGTATGGCTGCAGTTCATGCTGCCTGAAGCAGCTGGGGGTATGAGATAGCTTCAGAGATCCTTTCCTATTTTTACATTGCTATGGAGTGAAAAGAGCGCACTGAAAAAGTGAAGTCATTTTAGTAGGTCTTCCTTCTTCCTCTCCCATTTTCTGATCCCTCTGCTGCTTGTCCTTCCTATGTCTCGAGCATTACCAATCCACACACTCAGAAATAAGTGGCCATAAAACACTAAAAATAATCTGGAAGTGGCAGAAAGAAGGGGAACCAGGTGCTGATGGCTTCACATACATCATATCCAGAGATCTGAGAAGAGGAAGGTGAGTGGGTGTCTGATTCCTGCTCCTAGCCTTTTGCAAAAGCTGGGAAATGCCAGCAGAAGGGGATGCTTACCTTCAGAGCCCTTTTCTGGATCACAGCCACCTTGGATGCTTTCTGCAGCTGTGAGAATTGCTTGAAAGTCAATTTAGACTCATATTCCTTACTTACACTAGTTATATATTCAGATATACAATTTATAGTCCAATAACCATTGCCAAATCTTGAACATTGTTCCAGTTATCACTGTCCCTCTCAGCAGCTATGTTGGTCAAGAAAAAAGGATTGAAGTAGCAGATCTGTTGCACTTTCTGCAATCTGTGAAGCTGTTATTTGTTTTAAGTTATTCCTTTGTTTCCCTTCTTTGTAACACCAAAATCTTACCATGGGCAGATGAATGTTACCCTCTCCCCCTGGTAATGTCACCATTTGTCTGTTGCTTTTAACAGGAGAAAAGTTAGGCTGGTAGCAGGTGCTTTCCAAAAGTCTAGCTATGGAAAAGCCAAAAACTGTCACCTACTAACAGATGTGGTATGGGGCATGTATCCAATATCTTACACCCTTGAACTTAAACACTGTTTTTCATTATTTTTCTGATTCAGTGATTCATCTTCACAACTGCACACGTATGTAAGTGGTTCTGGTTGGCTGTACAGTTGGGCTGTAAGATGACTGACAAGCCTGAGACCAGCACATGTAGGCCCAAAATGACAAGCAAGTAGGATAAAACCTTGTTTTTTCTAAGGGTTATTTATGAAATACTACTGAAAAGAGAACTAAACAACAATCGTTCCTGGAAAAAACTTGCTCATAGCAAGTGAGCAATAATCAGCTAACAATGTCAGGAGGGGGCTGTGAGATAAATAAATCAAGCTGCATTACGACATAATTCCTGGATGTAACCTGCAAAGTTACAATTGTAAGTACATAATTCCTGGATATATCCTAGAAAGTCATGGAGAGGGCTCAGCCTGGAGTGCTTATAAAAGGATCATGGAAATTCAGATTGCTAGGTTCAGTGATGCATGCAGCTGAGGTTAAAATATTCAAAGTGGTTGCTAGTAGTAAGAAGATGGCTAGGGTTTTGGATTCGGTTTTGGTTTGTTTTTCCTCCCTCCCATAGAATTCATCTAAGAACTCAAAACTTACATACCCAGCATGCCGAAGAGGTCATTTCTGAAAAGTATAGCTTTGCGCTGGTTTACCTCTTTCCCTGGAAAACATGTATGTTCATTCTTGGGTAAGGAGGAGCCATTGACAGCAGGGGAGAAAGGATGTTCTCTTCTCATATCTTGGTGGAAAAAAATACAAGCAGAGTTTGTGGTACTAATATTGGCATGTAGCTGGGAGCTAAGAAGTCATTCAAACTGCCTATTCCTGGCTTCAGAGTACAAGACAGCAGGAGAGGGATATTGTTTTCACAGAGACGTGGTATTGTTGGCTGGTTGGTTTGCTGGGAATAGCATCCAATCAGCTGCTGCTGTCACTTCTGATATCCTTAAACAAGGAGATTTTTAGTACAAAATGGGTAACAACAGAAAAGCACACAGGAACTGAGAAACTCAATCTATTCCCATGAAATTTATTTTCTAGGCTAGTCCCTAGAGAACTGACAGAAAATCACATTTAGAAAACCTAACTGTACTTTGCTCCAATACATTTCAGGCCCCACCAGCCATACAGAAATATGGCAGTCACCGTGAGATGTGCGCCTTCATTAGGTCTAAGGCAGTTGCAACTACTTTTCTTCAATCTCAAAGCTCTTCGTTACATGTCTCTGCCCTACTCATCTTTCATTCAGCAGGGAAATGTCAATTCACAACCTCTGTCCAGACAGTAATGGCTGTTTATCTACTTACATAATTTTCCAAAAGTCACCATTCCTCCCATATTAGGCTGTGCACATTTGTTTATAGCTTTCAACTCATCCCTTTCAAATATATCATAAAAAATTACCCATATGTAAAGAAAAGGCTAGGCTCTAGGTCAGGTAATAGAACTGCCAAATAGGCTAGAAAATACTTTTTGTTGCATTAACTTGCTTTCAAATTACCTATTGGTCTCTGGTCCCCAGGTTGGACTGTGTGCTGTTTGGATAATAGAAGGGAAGTCCATTTTCAAAAATATGTACCTTTTAAATGATTTTTCAGAAATGACAAAAGGATTTTAGACTTGTTCATGAAATTAGGAATTTTCTGAGCTCTCCACCTGATGACAATGGGTCCCAGGTTCAAACCACACAGTTAGTTTTCTTGAAGGCCAATTAATTTTACTTTGAAGAAGGAAAATTAATTTGGTGGATATAATGGGAAAAATACTGTAAAGCAACAGAAAACATCACCAAGCAGATATTTCCCACTTTACAAATGTAGTCAGCTGTGAGGTGGGGATGGTAACAGCATAGAGGGGTTGGGGGAGTTTTAGTTTTACTGCTCATTTTCTCCAGCTGTATGTTGCAATGGTTGTACTTGCTGTAGAAAGATGCTTGAGGATAACGGAGCTATCAGCACCCAGTTCTGGTCTAACTTTTCTTTATACATCTCTTCCTAGTACAGTTCCTCTGTGATCCCTTACTTAATTATTGCAGCCTAGGGTACAAGGAATGGTCATGCTAAGCCTTTGCCAAAGCTGCTGCAAGTAAGGAAATTCTTTTCTACAACTACTCTATCTGCAATAAGAAAATAGTCTTAGACTTACTATTTGCTAAGCAGCAATCGAAAAGGGAAGAATTCTATGATTCTATGAATATTGGATATGTTGAATTTTAGAGTAGTCTGCAACTGCAGAAAAAGCGCTGAGTGAATTAGTACAAATGAAAGGATGCAACCTGAGGTGCAAGTGAAACAATTATAACAGTAAACTGACAAACATTGCACTGCTATTACCTATTGAAGGAGTACAACCATTTATCCTTCAGTGCTTCCACACACACAAAAATCTCTAGTGACAAGATATAAACAACGATATAGACATACCTACAACTACAAACTAAGAGGAGATTTCACTTAAGTGTCCCTCATAACTGCAGTGAAGTTTAAATCCCATATTGATTTTCAAATTTAGAAGTTTAGTTAGTATAAAAATATAACTCTGAACAGAATGTCAATGCTATCAGTGCTGCAAAAGAATAATAAATAATAAAGAGATTGCAATAACATTTGATTGTCATGGGTTAAGTTATTTTATGGGCATAATATTAAACCAGAAAAAGGAGCGACTTCTCTGCAGTAAATGCAGCACTACTGCATACAAGCCTCTGAACACACTATGACAATTGACACCAGCTTGTTTTCCTGACAGCAGCATGACATTACACTCATGACTGTGCATTAACTTTACCTAACTGCATCCTAAAAGCAATGGTTGAACAGTCAAACATAGGCTGTGTGGTACAGAGATACATAATTATACTCTATAGTTGTAATACTTTCAGTGTTTTACCTGAGACAGCAACAGTCCTATTGTGCTGTACCAGGATCTGGCTGCCACTTTGAAAAATGAAGTAAAATTTTCCTAGATAAGTATTTTATAAATACCTACAGAAACGCAGCAGGGCTACATCCTTGGTAGATGCAAATAGGACCACCAAATTATGTTTGAGTAGTTAATTGCATCTTTTGGCAGAGGCTCAGATCTGTTTGTTGGTGGTTTTTTTTTTTCTGTTTTTTGTTTATTTGTTTGTTTTTGTTTGTTTGTTTGTTTTGGTGGTGGGGTTTTTTGCACAGTGATCACTGCTTAACAAATACAATGTCTCATGGACGACTTGACCTCCTGTTCACAAATGTGTGAACATGAATAGTATATAGTAATAGTATTCCTGATGCAGTTATAGGAACTGCTTTCACAGAAAGCAAGCATTTTTAGTATAGCTTGTGGGAATAAGGAGAAGCAGAGAAATATGGAGTGAAAGCCTACAGTAAGCCATGAGCCATCTAGCTCAAGCCACCAAAGAATCATCAAACAGAACTGCTGAAGAGTGGTAACACATGGCCTTACTGAAGGGCAGACAATAGCTCTGCTTATGATAAAATACCATTTATCCTTAGAGCTGGTTCTACCAGCCCAATGATGATGGAGATTTTGGAGAAACAGCTCCAAGAAATAAACACAGAAACACCACTTACTGTCTGAAACTCCTCACTCTTCACTGTCCCCCAGCTGCATACAGATTCCTTATTTATACGGTGTATTAAAGACATTCCAGTATGCAAAATGAACAAATGTTTGTCACTACAAGAAAGAAACACACCAGGTAGATGGCTGTCAGTTTGAAGGGCATTTTCAGAACCCTAACATGGGGTGGGATTTTGTTTCTTGTTTTTTTGTTTGTTTGTTTTGTTGTTTTTGTTTGTTTGTTGTTGTTGTTTGTTTTGTTTTGTTTTTGTTTTGTTTGTTTTTAATAAGAGTAAGAACAGTATCAGCCATGTGCCACTTCCTTTATTTGTAAACCTAAAGATGGAAGAAAACTAGCTAAGTAGAATCGTACAACACATTCTTCCTGTTAATGCACTAAGTTTCGATGTATGATAGTAACTGAGAAGCCAGGTGCAGACAGTGCACACTACTGTAGATTGCAGAGACTCTGATCATTACTGTGTTTCACATCACTGATTACTATCATTTCATTTATCTGCAGCTGCCATTAAAAGCTAGTGACTTTAGGATCGTTACCTTAAAGATGGTTTGCTCTATGAATCTGGGCCAACAAGGGGCAGGATGGAAGCCAACAATCCAGGTGCTGTTCTAAGGATGAAATTGTTCATCATTTGTTGATAAATACAACTAGGGACCTGCAATATTAATTCCATTAGAAGCATCCACTGTGCAAAGGAATATTTTTAAAAATAAGACTGTGTTAAGCCTCTTGCAGTGCAGTGCACTATGGTCTAGTGCTGATGGCACCAGAATCAGTTTTGCTCCTACTACTGTCTGCCTAAGGACCACTGGTGTACTGCTTCATCCTCCTGTGCTTTAATTAAGCCCTCATACAAGGCTCCTAAAAGTCAACATTTTTTTCTATCAACTTCAATTGGCTTTGGAACAGATTATAAATTATCCTGCAGTTTAGCATAAGTTGCAGACATACAGCTGGGATGACACTCAGGAACATACGCCAAAAGTTTTTGGAAACACCGATAACTCTGAAGTTTCTTATGCAGTAAGAATAATGTGTCACTGAAGGAATATAGCTCTTCAGCTGCAATGTAATTTCAAACACATCTCCATTTCACAAAACAAACACACACACACAAAAAAACCACATTGTTTTCATCAGAGGAAAATAAGCATTTGCCTTATGTTTCTTAAAAATATTTGCATTACAATGCTTTCAGAGTTTTACATTGGGAATCATACAAATTATGGCACCTGTTTTTCCCTGCAGATGAACAAACACATTTAAGTTTGTTTAAGTTTGATTTAAGTTGCACTGAGGCTCTAAGAGAAATGGAAGGAATTCTTTTAAGCCCTTCAGACTGCAACCATCTTGCTTTGCCTTGGTGAAGGAGGACTGGCGAAATGCAGGACAGGGTGCCAAATGCTTCCTTCACTTCTGTTTGCTTGGCCTCTGTTTGTTTTCCCTGTCCTTACTTTTCTGACTTTCCCTGAGACAAAGCATGACCACGTCTTAACACTGCAGCAACTCTGCTGGAAGCAAAAAGGACTGTAAGCATCATCATGCAGATGAGCAGAGACTACAAATGCAAGGACTTCATGTAGCTAGAAAAAGTGATCAATGAGGTCTTGCCCTATAGAATTTGTTCCCCTTTTCCTCCCCCCATGTACCCATATTAGCCTGTACAGTTGTCACAGGGACTGGTTATTGCTCCCTTTCTGATCACAGGTCCTGAGAAATGGCACGGTGCTACTTATAGGTAACATAATAGCATTGGTTTATACCAGAAACAGACCCAATCCTTTAATTTGGCATTTGCAGCACCATCTTTATCATGTGTGAGCAGTCTAGGAAAACCATATTCACACTGTAGGTAATTTTGTGCTTTTACTATCCTATTTGGAGTCTTTAAAGTCTCACATGGAAATGAAGACAAAAATAGGTGACAGATGTTACTTTGGGCACAGGCTCAACTTAATAATTAAAAATAAATATTGAAGACAAATTTCCATGTAAAAGCATTAAGGGAAAACAATAGTCATATAACTAAGTAGTGATAAAATTTGCTGTAATAGATGCAAGTGTTGTACAAAAGATAGCCTTAAAGTCCTAGGTATAAATCAGCACAGACTTTTGACTGCAGTGGAGTTACAATAAGCTAACTGGTTGTGAGAAACTAAGTTGTGTTTTTGCAGTAGAGAACTAATTTTCTGTATTCCAAGGTAGTTGTGTAGTCGTAATAAGGAGAAATGCTAGGTAGATAAGTGGACAGTAGAAGGCCTCACTGTTCTAAAATAAGGTAGAAGCTTGTTAGCACTATGATGCTGCAAACCAAGGATCCATCAGCTTGACCACTCATCAGTGAATTCCCAGAGTCCCAAAACCGGAATTTGACTTCCCCTGCATATCCTACTACCTTGTAGAAGCCAGTAACTCAGGGATTTTGTCACCTGGGTAATCTATCCAGACTTTGTATTTGAAGAACCGTGCTAAATTATTTAAGCACCTATATCATCATACATGCGTTATTGAGTTACACAATGCAATTCTTGCGCATAATGTGGACAAAACACATTTTGTTGGGCAAAACACAACAAAACTTCAGTTTGGTCATGTTAAACCCTGGTCCCTTTGATTTTTATATTGAAAGAATTAGTGCATAATCATTCTCTAATCATCTTCTAAATTCCTTCAAGGTTTTGCTAAACTCTCAAGTAGTCTCCATTCTGTCATTTCTTTTCACGATAAAAGACCTCAGTCTCTTCTTACAGGAAACCTGTTCTGTAATTCTACATTGCTCTTTTTATCCTCCACTAAGGTGTACTGTTCCTTCCTTTACTGTATTCATTCTTGGATGAAATGATCAAAACTGAATAAAGTACTCAGAAAGTGCATGCACCCTATGGTGACATAACGTGTTTGTTTGATTTTCCTCTAACAGTTAAATATAAATGCCCTTAACTTTGTAATGATTGTTGGCCCTTTGACAACTTCTGAGCAGTGACAGCTGATACTTTCACAAAACCCTTCATAAGAGGTGAGTCTAAAACACGGCACCAGAAGGAACCCTTCCTAGTTTCCAGGTGTGAATCCTCACATCTCAACTGCACACACAGACAAGATCTGCTTTTTAAAGCAAGCGCATGCTTAAGCAGGAAAGTGGAGACCCTGTGCTCCAGTAAGTCCTTTAGTCTGCACACTTGAAGAACCAGAGCTTTAGGCAAGCTATTGCTCACAGTTCCCACGTCCTGAAAATGAAGGTGGAGCTCTGCCATCACCTCCCTGGGCATGAATAACCAATTTAGAACCATGGTTTTATATACATATAAATACAAACTGAAGGTTATATTTATTTGCACTTGATGAAATTAATTATGTCTTTCATTTTATGACTCACTCACAATATTATGGCTTTTCAGATAATGATCTGGCCCCACACACATTGTCATCCTAACATACAATATTATTTCAATCATCAGATCTGCAGAATTGAAGGCTACAAGCTCTGGACACAAAGATACACCTATGCTGATCTAATTTTAAAATATGATATTAAAAATAGCCTCTTAGATTAACAAAGTATATTGGTTTTTAGTATTAGATATTCATTTGGTACATTTACCTATTTTCTTCTATGTACTTTTAGATACTTTTATCTGAAAGTGGTGACATTAAGCTTAATTAATATACATGTCAATTAGGGAATATGAAGCAATTAGCCAAGAGAACTGAGAGTTAGACATCCTTCCCCCAAAAGATTCACAAAATTACATCTTGTGGAATGGCTTACAATACACAGGCCATAGTTTCTAATCTAGTAAACTCTGCACTAAGCTTGCTCTTAAGTACAGAAACACATCCAATGTTGATCTAAAGATTCCAAGTGACAGACAACCCACCAGTTGGGTTGTACCATGTAGGTACATTGTCCCGTTGATTAAATGCTCTCTCTTTTAGAAGCTTCCATCTGTTCTTAGTCTTATTTATCTTGCTTCAACTTCAGGTTGCTGGTATGCCTTTTTGTCCAGGATTAAATAACGAGTGAGGAGGAAAAGACAACACACAGATTCCAAGAACACTGGCAGGATAAGTAAATAAATAAGCAGGTTATTTACTTCACTTGCAGCTCTTACTTCAAGGCTTTCCTCAAATTATCATCTACCACAAAATGCACTACCCACACTCAACTACTTCCACACAGGTTTCCTGTCTCAGGCCCAAAACCTACTGACACAACTTCTACATTTACGTTAATGCTGTATTTCTGCTTATGTCCAACACACTGCTTCCCAGATCTTAAATGAGGAATTTCAAGAAAGAAAAGTAGGTAATTTTTTTTAATAAAATCAAATACAATGAAGTAATGCAGAGGTATTATTCTGATCAACATCTGTCCCTCTGATGTGGCTCCTGTGCCCTGTTGTCTTTTACTCATTTCCCTGAGAAGTCCTTACTCAAGGCACAGCAGAGGACATATCCCACGCAGCACACAGCTCATGCTATTTCATGTCCATCTGTGTCTGCACTCCTGTGCTCCGACAACCCCCCATGGCAAACTTCCCATTACACACAGTCCGATCAATAACACCAGAGTCACATTTAGAGAGATATCGAAATCCCAAGGAAAAAAAAAAAAAAAACAACCACAAATCTGCTAGCTTGTCAAAATAAAGTGTTACAGTGATAGTATAATATAGCCTATGCCCACCTACAAATATGCCTTTTGCTATCTTTACTGCTTCAGAGATTCATGAATTACAGGGAACTTGCTTGCATTACGGAGTTTGATTTGTTTTCTGCCTGCCACGTTCGGGGTGGCAGCTCCCGTCTGCGAACCAAGTACTTCAGATCTGCACTAGCAAGGGAAATGACACAGCACTAGCTATGTTCACGTGAGGAGGAGACTGAACAGGACCACCCCAGTGACAAGTCAAAGCAGCAGCCATGAAAGCACCACTGTGGAGGCTGCAGGAGATGGTGGGTATCTTCTCCCTCCTGAACTAACTAACATGACCTTCGCAGTCCCATGTTCATGTTGTCCAGGAAACAGGAAGAGGTATGGCGCCCAAGGCGTCGGCCGGGCTTTGCAGTCAGACTTCTGTCCTTCCAGACACCAGCAGAAATGTGCATCTGGAAGGAATTTGGTAAATGGTGCACAACTTAAATTTACATGATACAACATAATATTGCAGTCTGCCTATAGCAAAGAGAATTCAGGTGTCAGGATCTGCGTCTGTGCAGTGGCTCATCCAGGTCAACTACACTGAACATTAGAGCACCAAAAAAGCCATACCAGCACTCCAGGGCTCACTCAGGTATACTGACAGCATTACTTTGCAACTGAACAACATACCATAGAGCCCACGGTACAAAAAAACAAAACAAAAAATTAAGACAGAGAAAATAAAACATAATACTGAAATATTAAAATACCAAAAGAAAATTCTTCGCAGTGTCAGACCAAGGACCAGAGAAGTAATTCTGTATGCACTGAACATCATTGGCTTCATAAATATGTGCCTCAGTACATTTTCTGCAAGGAATGAATCACAACACAGCATTCCACTGCAGTAACCAAGCACACATCTTTTTTTTTTTTTAAAAAAAAAAAAATCATTAAGAAATATCTGAGCTATTAATAGTCTCCATAGGAGCTTCTGAACAGATTGCAAAAATCGCACGGCCTGACTGCTGAGATGCTTACCACTTTTGATCCTCCTTGGACCAGTGGCATTGGTGAGACCTGGAGTTCTCTCCTATCTTCATTCTCCAATTATTACAGTATCTATACCTGATCTCTTCCTCCTCTGACACAAAAGGAATAGTAGTGTTATACCTGTCATTTTCCAGACCACCACTTGTAATGTACTTATTAATTGTATACCTCCATTCAGTGTGGGTGTACGTATATACGTACATACTTAATAAACGTATATATAGAGAAAGAGATAGGCATTTGGAGCATGTTATTAACATCTCTGACAAGCATCAAAAAGTAAGGAGATGACAGCATGGACACTAAAGGATTGCCAACTTTTATAACTTCGTGAAATTTCAGATTTTGGTGGGTATATCAAAGGTATATCAAATCATCCTATACTAGGACAGAAATTTTCAAAATGATCCACTGAGTAATTAACTTACTAAAAAATAATAGACACGATAATTCTCAGAAATTGCTGTACAGTTTTGACTGTGATGTTCCAAAAGGATTATGCATAAGGCAGATACCCTGAGTAGAAACAGGAGTACAAGCAGTTAATATTCAGTAAAAGCTGTACAGTGCTGAAGACAAAGGCCTATAATGGGAAGTGTCAGACACCTTAATAGGCAGCAATATAAGCACCCCCGGTAATAAATGAGGGAGGGATTGAAAAAGAAAGTATAAACAAATTAACCATAGCCTAGAAACCTCAAACAACTATCTCAATTTGCTGAAAATAAGATTTTTCTTACTAACAAGTACAGGATTTTTACATGACATATTGAGAGGTATATTTCTTTGAGATGCTGGTCTATCTCAGAGGTATCATAAGTATGGAACCATGTAATGTGGCTGTTACTATGGAAACAACTGCTTTTCTAAGGAAAATAAGAAGGTATAAGTCAAGTAAAATCCCAAATAATTTCTCGTGACATAGACTGGACATGTTGTTAAACTGCACCTTTAACTTATTGCATACCATTTCTGTCAGTTCTTAGCCCTAAACGTTTCATGGAAGAACAAGCAATGCTAATTCTTCCCACATTAATTGAAGCAATACATCCTGGGTATGGCAGCACAAATTTCTTCATCTCAGCAGTAAATGCAGAGCAGACGAAGATGGGATCTGAGGATATCTCTGCTAGAAGACATACCATCTTAACACAAGAATCTGTCTAACTGGCTAAGACCTGGTAAGGTGGCGCACAGGTTGTGGAGGGCATACCTTCACAGCTTACGTGCTGAGCAACGAAAGAAAACAGCATGCCAAGCACAAGGCAGTTTGTTTGTTTTCTATAAATAAAAACAATTCTGTGAAGACAGACAACTCACAATAACGTGTAAGAACACTCAAAAAAACAAAGAAGAGATTTAGAGGAAGAATTGCTAAGATTTACTGTTACAAATTCCTCTCTTGCAAACATTAAAGGATGTTACCTGACAAATGATCCTTCAGCTCTTACTTTGCACCTCTAAGTCTCCAATGTCCACAATGTATCTCCAAAGAAACACCAATAATTAACTGTTTGCAAAAGCTATAGTGTTTAACTTCTGTTTCAGCACTATTCCCTGAGCCTAGGCTGCAGACTACCAAATTATACTTCCCTTGAACAAGGGAAGCTAAGTACATGTCTGCTTCTTAACGTATGTTCTCAGCTGAACAACAGGCTCAGGGGAGCTTGCCATCATGCTCCCTGCAAAGAATTTCAGTTTCACAAATCCCAGTAATCTTTCTCTTTCTCAC
Source organism: Nettapus auritus (assembly GCA_011076525.1). NCBI lineage: Eukaryota > Metazoa > Chordata > Aves > Anseriformes > Anatidae > Nettapus > Nettapus auritus. Next base: position 12,818,568 of record CM021770.1, read on the forward strand.
TACCACAAACACATAAAGCCTTTGCACCACAAGAGATGAAGATTTTGTGTGAGATGACATATTGCTTGACAAAACAAAGCAAAATAAATTAAAAATAAAAATAAATAAAAAATAAAAACACTTTCCACAGTCCCAATATGGAAGCAATTAAAAGCAGCAGATAGGGGTCTGGTTGTACCATTTTCTAGTAGGTCTGTAAAGGCACAGGCAATTACTCTGTATGAAAGTGACAGGAGAAATTTAAATCTGAACTCTACCCACAGCCAATAAATCTTGCATTAGCCTTTTACCTAACAAGAATGACACCTCATACAATGCCTCTGTGACCCAGAAAGGAAAAAGATTAAAGAATTAGAGGGAATTTCAAACCAATTGCTGCCTCTCTCTATGAAAATCAAAGAGTATTGCCTTCTTTTCCAAGTACTTTTCCTCAGTGAAAAGGTTATGTTCAGCCAGCTGGGAAACACAAACTCTGCCACGTGGCTTTGGGGACCAATTGCTGTGTCAAAAGTCTGGTACTGCTCAGTACTGGGGAACCTGCTTGCAGTAAATCAGCATGCTAAGGAAAATAATAATAATAATAATAATAATAATAATAATAATAATAATAATAATAATAATAATAATAATAATGGTTGAGTAAATTTGAATAATACATAAGTTGAAAGAAATTGTCATCTGCTAGAAAATTTTCACATAAACAGAAAAAGGGGCTTCAGTAAGTCATCCAGTAAGCTATTCACCATGAATTATTCACTTAGTTTTACTACTAAGGCTTCCACGTGCTTCAAGTCATGCAAATCTGATAAGGAGATGTAAACCTGGGAAGCAGGGTTGTGAAGGCCCTGGCTGCTCTTATATTTTCTAAGAGGGGAAATGAAGTTAGAATAATTATATTTTTCTATTTTTATCTTGCCTATTAATCTCTTGGCTGGATTACTGAGGGATACAGTATCTCTGCTTTGCCCTTTCAATGGCCCATTTCCTCTGGAAGTCACTAAGGTGAATTTTTCCTTTCAGCTGTATTTTCCCCTTTGCAAATAGTCTCTAACGATCAGAAGAGAGTAGAAGTGTGTTAAGTGTCTGTGGATCTGAAGACTTGTTTTCAGGACTGTACCCATATTCATGAAAGAAAGCAATCTGAAGAGAAACAGCTTCAAGAGAAGTTTGATGATATTATAATAAGGAAGGGAGAGAAGAAGTAAGAAAAACATTGAAAGCCACCTAAGGAATAGAATAAAATAGTGATTAAGATGCAAGTACCTTCAATGTAGATTCCCTTCCCTGTCCTTGAGTTATCATTTAAAAAAAAAAGACATCAAGATCATCGAGAAAACCTAAAAGCATGTTACCCAAGGATGAGACACTGGTATACCTCCCCAGGTTCACAGCAGCATCTCTGACAAAACCCATCCCTACAGGTTTTCCTCCTGCAGGAGGCAGCAGAAGGCCCCCTTTTTCCAAGCACTGACCTGCAGGTATCTTTAGTGACTGACAGCGGCACAGATGTTTAGCAAAGTATCATCTCCATTTGCGGAAGCTCCGCAAAGAAAGTTGTGACATTGTGGGTGTTTCTGGAAGAGAGACAGGTGTAAAGACTGGGCTTGGTATCTGTGCCAGCACCTGCTCCCTGGTGAGAATGGAGGGGAGCCCAGGCAAGAGGGGGGCTGACAACCTGTTTTACTGAATCTGTGCATATAGATGTACTAGTCACTCTTCTGGGAGAAGATAAACTGATCACTAAAATATTTAAGATGATCTCTAACTCAGGACAGATGCATTGGAGAAAAGGTGTGCACAACGCAATCATTTTTCAATATCCTTTAATTTGCAGAATCAGTTACTGAACTGGAGGAGCACTAGCTGGTCACATACTATGGACTAGGTATAGATAACACATTACTTTGAAGAGACTGATAAAGTGTTAGCTGAGTCAGTGACCATCTGACTCACAGCCACATACATAAGGAAAAGTGCGTTTGTGTTCCAAAACAAAGCAAAACAGTCAAAGACTGAAAACATGGTATTTATGTTCTAGTGGTTTGATCGCAGACTTGGTAGCCTCACGTAACCACGTAACTAGTTTACATCTGCTGTTCGCAGTTACTTACAAACACAGAAAAAAAAAAAAAAAAAAAAAAAAAAAAAAAAAAAAAAAAAAAAAAAAGTGCTTAAAGCCATCCTCCTTCCTGGGACATGCTGTCCACTGCAGTCCCTGCAGTATGTTCCCTCTTCATGAGGAAGCATCCAGGGAACAATCAAGTTGTAGGTCTGCACACTCAGGATAGAAGTTCTCCCTGCTTTGGTGAAACCTTTAGCAGGTGGAGCAATTTGGTAGAGTATATCAGCAAAGTTGATGGATATTTGTCCAATTAAATGTAATTTTCCATGCTGCATTCTATTTTGTTTTGTACTGCTGCATGTTACAATATAATACTAAACTTATAAATATGCATGCAGGATTTTTGTTTCTTAATATTATAAGGTTATTATTATAAGGTTAACAGTCATGTTTAATGACCATATTTAATATGTCAATGAGGCTGTGAAATACAAAGTTGAATAGCTTTAACATATTAGTTCTATTTGTGAATCTACAAAAAAACTTGCCAGAAATGTATTCAAACCAAGCTCAGTATTGATTTTGGTCCCTGGAACATGCACGGCCTGACAGTTAAACTTTGACAGTTTAAAATGATAAATGTCTAGAGAATTGTTTGCCAGTACTGAGGGAAAGAGAAAGAGATAAATCTGGCTTCATATAATGCACCAACTGAACTAAGAGCAAATATAATATCAGTATCTACAGATAACCTCTCCTTTGAGACCCATGCACTAATGAGCAAATGTATATACTGATATATTAAAAGACCTCTGAATTCCATGTACTGTACTTACAACTCATAGGAGAAAGAGTGCTTGAATTAATTGCAGATGCACTAGTAGATCAGACTAGGAATAATTTAGTCCCTTTTGTTTTTCCACCTGTTCGATTGACAATATTGTTTAGATCCACAGTTTGCAGATTATGTTTTGTTGTGTTTGTTTTTTGTTTGTTTTTTTTTCCACTAATACCAAAACTTCACATGTAATAGTGGAAGTACCATCAAATCATTTTGTCCTGAGGTATCTGTTTATACTGGAAGCAGGCAAGGAGGGAGGAAGGAAAGAGCATAGCAGAGTCACCCATGTTGGACTGATTTAATACAATCACAGAACCTGACCATAACTGAAAAGAGAATAGCAGTGAATGAATATAAATAAATGATACCAAATTTATTTTCAATTTGTACTTCAGCTATTTTTCTAAAACCTTTTTCTTGATGATTAGCCTAAGCCCTGAAGCATGCTGTTTTGTAACGCCTTCCCACCAGCTGTAGAGTACTCTTTTCTAACAGGGACAATGTCTTGTGTTTCTCAGAAAGGTACATGCAGACACTTAAATAGATATTGTAAGTCTGCACATGTACATCTAAGGCCTAATTAGAGAAAGGTATATAAATACATGAGCAAGTTATGTGTCTTAATTTATGAATAAGAATTTTTCTTCCATTGAATTGTTCAAGAGAATGGTAAGTGATGACTGCTTTGCTTTTTATACAATCTATAAAAGAAAACAAAACATATAAGAACATTTCAAATTATCTTCAGAGCATTAAGTTGTAAAGGTTTAATCAAAATGTCTTTTTTTTTTTTTTTTTTTTTTTTTTTTTTTTTTTTTTTTACATTTAGAAATACTGAACGAGGTTTAAAATGAACGAACTGTTTCAGACAACCAAGACTAAAAATTTTGGCAGAATCTTAATGTGCTTAAAGATGCATATCAATGTCAATGTTCAAACCTCTTAATTTGGCAGTTGACTAAGGCCTGTTGATATCAATGGCTGTTACACCCTTCCTTGCCTAAATATATTTAGAAATCTCTCTCATGGCCTTCCTCATTTTTAGCATGCTTCATCCTTTCTCAGTCTGTCCTCACTGATCTTCCAGAAGATTTGGTAGCTCTGAGTGATTGGGTGAAAATATAGAAAATATTTTCCTTTACCTGCTGGCCAAGTTGAAAACAAAGCCGTTTTAAAAATAATAATAATAATAATAATAATAATAATAATAATAAATATCCTTGGAAACAGACACCATGGTACTTTTTTTTTTTTTCCCAGAGAATATCAACAGTAGAAAGAATAGAAAGCATTTTTGTTATCAGGCTTATAAAGACAATTTTGGCATTGCTTGACTGACAAGAGAAGGCTGTACAACATTATCTGAAAAGATATTTAGTACTGGCCCAGGCAGCCAGATGCCATCCAAAATGAAGGTCATGAACTGCAGCTTTTAATGGGATCTTTTCTAAGCTCTACAATTCTTAATGCCAGAGCCTGGCATACTTCCATGACCTCTTTCACCAGGGGTGTCCCAAGTCATAGGAGGTCTCACTGTTCTTAACAGTTTAGGTCACTGGGAAAATCAGCAATCTAGAGCAAAGCTGTTTTGGAGTATCCTAATTCAAAGGAATAATTTCCACCACTGCCTCTGTTACTTACAGAAGTTAGAATGAAAATGTACCCCAGGGAAAAACCTAAAATAGCATTTGCATGTATACAGCAACAGGCTAACAGCTACTTGGTCTTGAGGGTGGCAGTATGTGAAGGTATATCATTTTGCTTTATGTCATAGAAAAACAATGCAGTAATGCCCTTCCAATTTCTCCTCATAGTCACTCTAAGTAAGCCACAGCCTCCCTCAAGTGCCACAGCCCACCAGGAGAGCAACACTATGCTGCTCTTAGAAACAACTGCTGCCCACCAGATGGTGGGGACGCCACTTCTGCTGCAGCCACCCTGCGGTGCTTGGGTCTGCCACTCAGCCCTGCCCTGAAGGCCTGCCCGTGGCAGAGGATGCTGTCACCATTGTGACAGTCAGGATTTTGGCCACAGTTTTCACCATCAATCAACACTATCAGAAAGTGGCAGGCATCTATCTGACAGGGACATAAGCACTCCTTGTGTCCCTGCTATAATCCCTTTCATAAGAATTACATTTTATATACACATATATATACACATCTATATACATATATTAAAAAACTTAAACATCCACAGAAGTTAAAAACAAATGCTAGGGGGAAGATAGCAAGCTGCCACTTGCTCTCCAACTTCCTGCCATGCTGCCACGTCTGGCATGTGGGGTTTGGGAAGGTTTGGCAGCGGATGCACTGACGGTCCATCTGCTCACAGCAATATCAACAATGCACCAGGTTTCTAACTGTATTCCTTAGCCATGCCGCAGCGTTTATCATTCAAGTAGATTGTTTTCCTACTACTTAATGCTGATTTGTAAGCTCTGTCTCTATTTAGCCCTGTTTTCCTGAAAATGAAAGGAAATACGATAAATGACTCCTACAGCACAGCCTTTCCTTCCCCATACCGCAGCCGGGGGGAGCGCGGGGAAAGCCCATTGTGCTGGCTACGGCTAGCCCTCTGAATAAGACAGGGATCTACATGTAGATTTGAATATGTGAATAATCCAGTCAGCAATAGAAACGCGTATCTCCCCGCCATGTATTTAATTTCCACTTGCTACGCTCTCCCCCATGCTGCTTTGCATCTCTATATGTCTTCAATTATTATCGCTGAATCAGTCACACAGTGTACACCCTGCCTGTCACATGGATCTGCATCAAATTCACCACAATACTCTCATGCCTATAGTTTAACTAGACTGTTTCTATGGTTATGACAGATATATTATTGCTTTTGCTTAATTATATACCTTGCTCTTGAAAACTCTTTGTGATCCAGTCCCTAGATAAGACCTTGCAACAGGGTCTGCTGACGTTAACGCGAAAAACTAAAACAGTCATTTTCTTCTGAGCTGAGAAACATTGGAGGCTTAAAAGAAATCATACAATACATGTCAATAGCCACTGATGGCTAACAAACACTGATTTAAAGAACAGCAGAACAGTATGAGCCCTAAACTATTCTATACACAGTATTTGGGGAGATAAAAATATTTCAATGAGTATGGCTCTGTTTTTAAGGCAGTTAATCACCATCCCAATCTCTCCATTGATTTTACTGCATTTTACATCACACTGTACCACAATCACACCTAGCAGAGCAGTAGCCTTCCTCTAGGATACCTTGCTTTTCACAGAAAATCTACTTGCTTATGGAAAAAAAAAAAAATATATATATATATATATGTGTGTGTGTGTGTGCGTATGTATTTGGTGGACAGGGAGCAGAGGGGTGGATAAAAGCAGCTTCTTTCTGATGTCCAAGAGGGTTATATTGCTCCAAACTCAACTAGCCTCATTATCCCATTGGCTCTGGCATGAATCATACAGATTATGTCAAATAATCAGCAGAACTCTTCTACAATAGGAAAGCTCTTCAGATTTCTCAGTATGTTCATCCCAGCACACAACATCAGCATCAAATTCATTCTGCATGTAATTTCAACACAATTATTTTACACTTGGAGCTATCAGCACCTATTCATTGTGGCACAGTACATTTTAGAAGCCAACTTCCCTTTAAGAAAAAAAAAAAAAAAATCAAAGCTTGGGAAAAGAGGTATGCTTCCAAACTATTTCATTTGTAATGACTTTCACTCAGCAGTGGCACAATCATCTTCCTTTCTGGGAGGCCAACACACCAACAGAAGTGAGGATCCTGTTTCTGATCACTGGTGTACTTCTTCCACAGCCTCCAAAGTATTTGGGGAACAGCTAGTTAATAACAACTTTTAATTGTTACCAAGAGATACAGATCATTGCAGCATCCATTCCTACATTGAAACATAGAACAGAATTGGAAAGAACCGTAGGTAACATGGATCCCTTTCTCTTTATTGTGCACCATGGATGCTGCAGAGATCCAAGACATTTCAATCTCCTCATACATCTTTTTGGACTGTACACACAGATCAGAAAAACAGGTGGACCTGATCTCAAACCTACCGGAGGCTGACACAACTCTGTAAACAGCCCTGAGAGTCTGGTCTCCCCTGCTGAAGCATACACAGTAGGGCAAGGCATTACACACGTCATCATGAAATGAACAGGATATATATACGCAACATTCACTATGAGCACATGAACAAAGAGAACTTCACTAGAAATGGAAGATTTTAAAGCACAGAAGAGGAGCTAGAACAAGGAGGAAGTGGGGGAGAGAGAAGAAAAGGAAAATAAAGAAAAAAAATAGGGCTTAATATCCATGACAGTAGAAGTGAGAGAAACACCCAAAGTACTGCAAAAGGGTCCTGCAGGACACATAGGGCGTTAAATGTATTGTATAACAGTGAGAAGGACTGAATAAGAACCCATACATCACTAAGAGTAAAGCATAAAGGACAGATGGCTTACATGTTAAAGTAATGATAAACAGGATCTTAAATTTCCCTTTTGTCCCAAAACACATCAGAAAGGAAAATGTGGCAGGAAAGCTTGAGGGTGAAGCACAGGGACTGCTTAGCAATGCACACAATAGTGAAGGACAGGAAGAGAAGGACCATCATGATCAATTTAAAGGGTAAGAAGAATTTAGAAAGACAGAATGTAATTACTTAAACTGGAATCTGGCCAGGCTACTAGAGATATCAACCTCGCTATAAAAACCTTTAAGAGGTAAAATACCAAGTACAAAATGAGATTGGGAAGATTATACATTGAAGATCCAAGAGCACAAAAAGAGAAAATGCACTGCAGAGGAAGAAAGCAAAGCTACACAAGAGGTTAAGCTAAATAACAAGAAATTTTCAAGTGAATTAAGAACATGAGGTCAGTGAAGGAGACAGTATGACAGTCCTCTAAGAGGTAGGAACTATAATTTATTCACAAGAGGGAGAGAAAGGCAGTAATTCAAAGTGTGCTGAGCCAAGAATCCAAGTGTAAAGTTCAAAAATGACACATTCTGTCAAAGGAGTTTGAAAGAAACATACTACACCAGGTCAAAACATTAAAACGTAGGAAACGACTTGGAAAAATCCATCAGATCATAATTGTTTTTAACCAAAGCCTTAGCAGTACCAGGCAGATGTGAAGCCAGTGATCAGGGATGAGACTGTAAATAAAGTCGTAAGTACCTAACAGTGGAAAAACGGAGAAGTCCAAAATAAACAATGTACAAATTAAGTATTACAATGGAGGACAGAGGTCAACAGAAACCGTTTTCATAGTAACGTAATGAAGTAGACTGAAAGAAGATAACATAAAAGAAGGTAACACAAAGTACCAAATTTCCCTTAAAGACATAAGGCAAAATGAAGCTTTCCACCACCTACTACTGTGTTATACTAATAGTGGAGAGATATATGCAATATCATAATATTTAAAATAATAATTATCAATGAAAAGAGTGGAAACAACCTGAAAATCCAGTCACGTTATATTTCCAATATACAGAAATTTAATATATTGACAAGCCCAGATTTTGTGCAGAAAAACATCTGGAAATGGAGTTCTGAACTAAGGTACCCATGGCTCAATCCCCATGGTATTAAAGCAAAGAAGATGGAAAAAAATAATTGATTAATTAAAGGAGATAAAGGGCATAGGAAGCTTCAGACAACCTGGACAATCTGACCAAAGAAAAAGTCCATCGGTGGGGAGAGAGGCCCAGAGGAGGAACTGACTGTGATCATATTGGGTGCAGGGAACTGTTTAAACTGCCAAAACAAACAAACAAAAACACTTTTCCACCTATCTTATTTCTTACATTTTTCAGAAATAAAGACTATAAAGAAAATGTGCATTTGTGCCTACAAATAGGAAGTAATTCTGACTCTCAGACAAGCTAATTGCCATAATACCATGAGCACTTCATCACTGAAGAATCCTTTTGCTTTCCTTCTCAGGACAACTCAAGTGTCTTTCAAGCAACAGAAATCAGATTTAAAAATAAATAAATAAATCTAATTTTCCACATAGCTGTATATTCACAGCTCAAAAAATCCTGTTATTGAAAAACCTTAACATATACATGCAGAGTGACCCACCCATAAAGGAAGCCATCGTCTTCCTGATATAGAAACCAACTGATTTTGCATAGGATATAATAAATAAGGACTTAGAAATAAAGATGGTGCATCATTCAATTAATTTTAGCTTTGCACTGCAGCAGCTAAGGGAAATTCTAATAAATACAGTGAACATCCAGCTTGCTAAACATAAAGCACATTTCACACAAAGCTGAACATTTTTCTCCTTGTCACACAGAATTATCTTAATTATTGTTTCAAGGAACAGCTTTACATAGAATCATCTAGTAGTCCAAAACGCTGCTCAGAAACTCATCACTGGAATAATTTATGATTTTTTCTTCCTAACATCTTGGGCTTGTTTGATATGCTTGCCATTTCTCGCTGACAGGGAGGTCGATTAAATCACATTTATATTGTAAACGTATGCATTGCTTTTTACCCTAGGCGGTGGATGAAGAGATACAGAGCCCCATGGGAAAAGCAAGCCAATCCACTTTCATATTGCAAATTTCTGCTGTTCGGAAGAAATGAATGGTTGCCAGGGAGAGCTGGGAATTACTCGAGGATGCAAAATGTTATTTTAGAATCCTTTTGAGAGAGGTTTTCTCTCCCCCACCTCACCATTTTCACATCTTCTGCTAATGCAGCTCACATCAGTTTCTAGGAAAACACTGAAGGAATGCACTTCACCAGCATTCTTCAGAGGATCTGTATAAATCAGGCTTTTACTCTGCCTGCATAAAGCAGGCCATTTCTTTACTTTCAAAGGAAGAGGGGAGAAGGGATTTGTAACATTTTCCAAAGCATTATGTCTCCCTAAGATCATTCAAGATGAGGAAGGTCACCACATGTTTTTGAACTAAAAGAAAGTGTTAAAAATGCGGAGGGTAAAGGTCATTGCTCAGGGCCATGGAAAAATGAGGCTGTGGTATCATTAACCCAACAGAACTAATTAAGAAACATTCAGCTTTTATAAATTATGCAAAGCATTCAATTTACACTTTTTCAGATTTCTACCATAACAGAGATAATTAGGAAACATTTAGAGCAACAGCATAACCTAATAAAGCAACCCTTTCATATCAGGATGCCTTCCCCCTAATGCTCTCATACCGACAATAGCAAGAAACGAGTATTAATACCTGAACAAGCTTTATGGAAACTGATTCATCTGCGACCTAACACAAACAAGCCCATGGTGGTATTTCCCCTTCACTTAATGCAATAGCAAAAAGCCAGTCAGTCAACCAACAAGGTAAATGACTTTACGACTCTAAGAGCTTTTTGCTAGTTTGTGGCAGATTCAGTTCATCTGATTTTACCTTAAGACTATACAGCCTGTCAATTCAAGGATTATGTAAACTCAGGTCAAACCCAACAACAGAGCCAAATCCCCACTAGAACCCCTGAAAAACAGTGTTCCTTTTATCAGCATAAAGTGAGGTATCAGCTTGGTTCTCTCCTTAATTTTAGCAGGCTTACATTGGCCAGATATATTAATAAATAAATAAATAAATGCTCTAAACCAAAAAATCTCTAACTCAGGAACACTCACAGAATGGTGTCTTTGCAGCATACAAAATATCCAAATCATTTAGCTCTGCACACTGTGCCTGCTTTTGAAATGGTTTGTAGAGCTAACCAGATCCTGTTCCTCCCCCCATGAAAGAAAGACTATATACAAGGTGGAGAAAAAGAATGAGGGTTCATATCAAGCCTGGGGGGAAGACGGCATGAAAGAGAAAAGGGTGAGGGGGAGGACAAAAGTTTCATAAAAAGCATAAAAATCCAACCACCCCTAGTATTTGAGGGGGTAAAGGAGATTTGCAAATGCACTCCTGCCCTCAGATCTTCTATTTGTACTGCTTTAAGGAGTGAGTTACAGTGAAACTCAAACCCACTGAAGTCAGTGGAAAGATTCCCGCCACTGATCTTTAGATGTTCTGAAGGACTAGATCCTGATCTGGCTGCAAGGCTTTTGATGGCAGTGCAAAGGACATTACATGTAATTGTGGAGATTCGGCTTGTGAGCTGCGGGAGATAGAGCCAAAGAAGAAATTCTGGTTTAGTAAAGCTTTAGTAAAAACTGTGGAGTATAACTCCGCAAACATTTCTGGTATATCATCCATTATTTTTCCTCACATAAACTCTACAGCCAAAAATATGCACTGCATGCCTGACAACAATAAAAGTTGATCTGTGTAAATTCCTGAAGTTTTTCTTCTTTACCAGAAGTAAAACGTTCACAAAATATTTGCAGAACTCCTATACATTTCTGCTATTGCCGTAACTCCTATACTTCTGCAACTCTAATGAAAATTCACTCACTGAACCTTTTCGTGTTACCACCGTGTAAAGCTTCTACCATGAATCAGAATAAAATACACACAGCTTTTCTCCATCTCCCATATTTCTCTAGTTATTGACAGCAAAGGTGTAGCACTTCATGGTGCATTTTCTAAGCACAGAATCAGCCCCACAACCAGGCATACCAGATTCCCTGATGCATGAGGTGCTTTGCTTAAGTGGCATGTATAAAAAACAGCCAGCAGTGAATGATGTGTGAAAAGTTTGCAAAATGAATAAACACTAGCATTTTCTTTACTAGGATTATTAGATTCCTAGTATTCATTTTCCATATCTTGCCTTATGCCTCCATGCAAAGTGCTCATTGTGTACGAATCTCTCATGGTTCATGTTACAGTTGAATACATACTTTTACGTGCACTGCTACTTTTCCATAAAGGATGAGAAAGAAAGAAAACACATCGTGTTTTAAAAATTATTCAAGACAGAAACACTGAGGTAAAAACGTCTCCAAATATAACTGTGTTGTCAGGTACTTTTAGTGTAAGTTTGCACAGATAGCAGAGATGACCAGGAAATTGGAGAACATGTTATATTGCTGGCTCTGCCACTGACCAGCTATGTAACCAGAGGAAGTCATGATGGTTGTCTAATCCTGTTTCTGCTTTCCTCATTGCTTCTTAGGTACCTTTGGCCTAGGAACTGCTCACGTGTAGCATTAGGCACTACTATGATCCAGATAACAACACTAACGACAGCACAGGGCCTTCAAAAATACACCAAGTTTCATGGCATTGTTTCTGCTCTTCTGTTTACCTGATTAAAAGTTGCTTACTAGAGTGGCAGGTATGACCATCAGTCACTGCCTGGTAAATCATGAGATCATTGCACAGAGCAGCAGATCTACTGGACATCATTTTTTGCAGTGATGGAGCTCTGGCACATGTCACCCAGACTATGGCTTAAAAGACATTCAAGAAATTGAAACAAAACAGAGAACAGAGAGAACATATTCCATTACTTCCATTCCCCATTCCCACCAAAGAAAAGTCAGCTTGCCTTGTAGTGGAATAACTTCTACTGCATTCTACATGAAATTGTTGGTCAGAACCTGGGTCTCCTGAACCTAAACCCAGTATACTGATCAAAAACATGCCCATCAATTATTATTATTATTATTATTATTATTATTTTAACACTTCTAGTTCCCCAAGCTTTTTTCCAACTTAAAAAGTTTAAAACTCAAAACAGGCTTGGAGTGACCTGCAATCCTTTCTTTCTTGAATAATTGCCAGTTTGAGTATAAGCATATAATGAGAAACATTTGCTCATGTAAATAAAAGCTGCCTTACCCGGTCCCTCATTAGTACAAATTCACCTGTGCTTTGTTTTCAGCTGCTGGTTGAGAGGAACAGATATAAGTTGTATTCATTACAGCCCTCATTATGACTCCTGCTACAAGAACAAGACATCCTAATTGTAAGACGGATGAGAAAGACAGTGGCATCCTGTAGTACTGTGACCTTTCCAACATCTCATATTTTGACTTGCTGACCGTTCCATCTGCTTGTTGCACGCTACAGGGAAGAGGAATAGCCATGCATGACGGTAACTAGGAGGGAGGGTGGTACAAAATTAACCCATTAAAGCAAGCCTATGTGATCTCATTAAAAGTGTCAGTTTGGCCCTCTCTTGACTCCTGCTAAACTACTGGAGCTTAACCTGCTTTGATATTATTAGAACACTATATTAACAGTGGCAATAGGCATTTTTATGAAGAGAGTAATACCTTTGAGATCTCACTCAGCGATAAAGATTCTTTCATGAAGAAGCAGTGATGGATTGCTATTCTGGGCAAAACTTTGCAACAAGTGACAAATCGCGTTTAATTCCTTGGATATTCATTATCATAACACTAATCCATCTGGCATTAAAGAAGGAATAATATGCAAGCCTGTATTCTTTCTCTTGCAGTTTAGCACAAATCTTGAATAGCTTTTGTGATCTTTTAATCAGAGATCCCCAGATACTTTCATATCACACAAAATACTATAAAATTACAGTTTTACTAATGTCTCAGGGCTTTTATAAATTATCTTGAAGACTGAGGCATAAAGACATGGCCTTTCTCTATCTTCCTACAGTATTTGTAACTTATAACATCATTACTTCATATTGGCTCTAGGTACTGGGCCAAAATTCCTTGGCGAACATAAATATTTGCAAAACTAGGGAAAAGAAAATAAAAACTGAAGTCATTGACAATCCAAGTCAGCAAGGATATGAAAGACAGACTGATGTAGGAAGCTGCAATTTTAGATTACAACTTGTGACAAACCTACCACATGCCTTTTATTTATTTACCATTGACAAAAGATGGGTTTGGAAGGTTTGCAGTTCTGATCCCATTAAAACATTTCACTGAAGCAATACAGCCCACATTATGTAACACAGCTAAATTTGGCTCTATGGTTTAATTGTTCCCCTTAGTCATCAGGTGTCAAGTTTTTATCTGCCCTGGGATAATATTTAACAGCCAGCACAGCCCTGCTTACAGACATGTTTATCACCTCACCTAATTTCACCTGTGTCCAGGAGCCTTCAGTTTCCCCCTGAAAGTTTCTTTAACCTGAGGTATACACTGAACAGATATATTTCTTTAAAATCAAACTGCAATTTTTTACAGATGCAGAAACAAAGAACGATGACAAAAAGGATTTCAGAACAATGTTATATGCTTCTCAGCTTCCCCCAAAGACTGACCAAGCCTTGGAAGCAAACCGAGAAGGGTAAGACTCTGCGGACAGACATGGCCAAGGGCTAAAAATAGAAAGGAGGTGGGTAAAGGAACAGTAGGAACAGTTGCATGGCAAAAGTTCAGAACAGAGTAAGAAAAAATATGCATCAGGAAATCAGCTAGTAGTCAGATATTTGAGAATTTAAAATGAACAAATGGAGCTGAATCCTATGGAAAAATAAACAGGCAATCAACGAAGGGCTGAAAGAATGAGCAGGAGAGGGTTACAGCAGCACAAAATTTTGAGCAACAGAAAGGGAAGCAGAGCTACAGGAAGGCAGTTGAATTTGAGATGTTGAATTTGAGGTGATGGTGGCCAAAAAGGAAATATTCAATATGTAGTTGAAACACAAAACTGCTGAAGTGCGATAGGGAGGTGAAGAGGTAGATATAAAAGTGGAGCATATGGAAGCTACAATACTAGCTTTGCAAGAATACATGTCACAGCGTACACATCCACAAGGGAAAACTGATGGAAATGTGACTGTCAAGCCAAATAAGCCTCTTTTTTTTTTTTTTTTTTTTTTTTTTAAAAAAAAAAAAAAAAGGCAGCAACAGCCTATTATTTTGGTTCTTAAAGTTTGAGAAAGCTACACCTTTCTAATTGTTCTTTGCCTAACTATTCAGTATGTAAATAACTCCAGTCATAAGGAATTAATAATTTAGAAGCAATGAAGTTAAAATTAATTCTCCCATGTCTAATTTTCTTCTTTAAAAAAATACATAATACACAGTGGAAATGAAAATGGCTCAAGCTGTTTTTACACTGGTTGAATGTATTCATGTTTTCTGTAGTGTTCTCTCTCTCTCTCTCTCTTTGTATGAAAACTGTTAAGTCTTATTAATATTATTATTTAATAAGATTAGTAAAAATTAAATTCCACCATAAAAAAATAGAAACATGTTTCCTTTTGTTTACAGGTAATTAGGTAATTTTAAAACAGAACAGAGAAAGAGATTAATTAATTGGGGGAGGGGGGACAAATATTAGAGAGGAACTGATTGGTACTGCATGAATAACTATTGAAAGGCACACTGCTTCTTCATACATCCTTGTTAAATACTAGTAGGCAAAGTACACAGAATTTTAAATGTTCTCAATTTTGCAAGGCAGAAACTAACTAGCTTCACTGTGAAGTATATCCTACAGGTCTTGATTCACAAATGGGGAAATCTGTAAGAATTGACAAAGAAATTGTAGGAGATTGTAAGATCTCTCTTACAAGAGGTTTTAAGACATTCCCAAAGACATTTCAGGTGTGCTTATAAAACACAGTGTAATGAGTCTGATAAATCCAGGGCTGGGCAGGAATGCAGAAGCTGCCAGTACTGGTGCAATACTCAGTGTAGCACCTGCAATTATCTCAGGGACTAGCCCTCAGGTGACACATTTTGTTTCTCTAAAAAGCCTTTGATATGCGACCAGTGTTGGAATATGTGACTTACTGATGCTTACCCTGTAGCAAATTGAGGCTGTACACAGCTGCTGAAGGCCTGCTCCTGGCTTCAGCTGAATCAAAGAAGCAGAATTTAACGCCAGACTTTTTATTCTTACCTTCTTTTTCTAAGACATTTAATTTTTACCCAAAGTTTACAAAAGGGGCATTCAAATAAATCAGCTACTGTGATACATGCCATGGAATAAAAATGCTGACAGCAGCAGAACAAACTGAGAGAAACAATTGCAAACAAAATGCACTGATTCAGTAAGGATTGCTGCAAACACAAAAAAATAAGTGCATAAATCACTGAGCTGAAAAAACTGAATGAACAAAAACCTTTTATGCCATTCTGAGACTATAATTATTCATTAGTAAGACAGCAGTCTGTTTACACTGAACCTGAGAAGACCGGATCAATTTCTGCAGGTCCTATACAGATTGGATATGGACTGCATATGGACTAAGTTCCCTCGGCTCTTCCAACTCCACTTCTACAAAGCGCTTAACAACATGTTTAAGTGCACAATCGTGCCATTCTTATTCCTGAAAAACTTAAACTTGACTTAGGCTTGAATACTCTGTTTTGCAGACTCTACAGTGAGCATAAGGGCAACCAGGTGTGTCCCTGATCTCCATTGCCACTTCTTGTGACACTGTGGCTGGGGCAGGGAAAGTCTGACCTGCACTGGGGTGGCTATGCAGTTGGGTCCAGACCCTTCTCATTTCTCAACTTATGTTAAATCTCGCTGAACTGTGCCTGAGTTATATCTGTCATTAACATGCTCTGTACCAAGAAATATTCATCACTGAAGCCCTTTAAGGGAAATCCCCTTCCTTCACGGCAGGCTGCCTCAGGGTCTGAGGTAGAGCATATGCTTCATCCTCAAGAACACGGGACAACTCTGACAATCCTAGTAACTCCACGGTGTAATGCAACCACTCCTGATCAGTTGAAACAAGGCAAATCCCAGCTCCTGATGTTTCAATCATCACACATTGTTTGGGTTGGTTTCCTTCTGTTTGCCTGGTTGGTTTTATGTTGTTGGGTGGGGACAGCAAGGAAACCATAAGAAAACAAAAAATATGCCAACACTCAAGTTTGACACTACTCTCTCTTAATATATAGAGTAATATATTATATATTAATATATGTATGTATTATACATTACATATATAATCATATAATATATAAAAATTAATATAAGATAAAATTTTTCAGTCAATGAGCAAAAGCTGGTACCAACATATTTGAACCTTACCAAATACCAATATTTCCACTGAAAAATGTACTTAAAAATACATTGTGAGAAGGTGATAAGTTATGTGAAAGCACTATGTCAAAGAGTGTTCAAGAACTTGCACATTATTAATTTCACATCCCTATTGAACACCCAGATGTGGTCAAATTAAAGATAAAACTAATGACAGTAACTCATTAGGTTGTCAGAGAAAGTCTGTGATAGTAATAGATTAGAATACATAGCCATCTGAGTGCCCAAATGATAGGGAGACATCAGGGTGCAGAGTATAAGCCATCTAACTTCATAATATTCATCATTGTTTCAGCCTCAGCTTAGTGAACTATATAGCTAGATGAAGCAAAAGAAAAATCTGAATAAAATGGACCCACCTTATATCTTCATATTGCCTGTCATATAGAGCCTTTCATCTAACATTTTGCTATTTGCCATTATTAACATGCCATTTGTGCTGGATCTGTCTCAGCCAAGACAGTAAATGTCAGGTTTTGCCCAAAAGACCTACACATTCTTGCTATGAAATACCAGTCAACTGGCCACAGTGATTTGAAGAAATACAGGTATAATCACATTATCTTGAAAATTCGTTTTTAATGTTACTGAATATTTGTCTACGTATCTATTAATTACATTTGTTGTTGTTGTTGTTAGTAACTTTGCTTTACAGAATTGGAAATGCTATTTTCAAAAAGTAGTCAAATAACACAAAATTGCAAATCCTCTTTCAGGTATTAGAGCAATATAGCAGGTTTGCCACATTTTCTCAAAACGATTTTGCTCCACCAGTAATATTTAGTTAGTCCTACTCGGTAGCTCCTGTAAGTAAAAATTCAAATCAGAAGCATCTACAATGCTGTATATAATTTTAAGATAGTGCTTGGTAGATCCCTAATCTAGAAGTCAGCTTTTGAAACTGTGATAAGAGATTTTAGCTTAGGCATGACCACCCTTTTCTCTCAGGCAACCAAGATATTGCTTTCTTTCCTTTAACACCTTCGCTGCTGATAGACTGCTCACATATCTCCTGACACTGTAGTTCCCCAAAAGAGACTACCTGCAAATGAATCCATGTCTGAGGATTTTTACCGTGGCTATATTTCCTAGGTGTACCTGGTGGAAATCTATGAGCATTAGAGAAGCTAATTAGTCAACTGAGAGCTGGAATCTCACCAGGCTAATTTTTGCTGTCAGGGATAATGATAGATTTTTCAAGCCTTAAACCAACAATTGGTGCAAAAGATCAACTCACTAATGATTGTCAATTAGTCGTGTGACTATTGACTTCATTTTTCTGCCTTTGAAAAACATGTCATACTCATTCAACAACAGCCCACGCCACCTGTATTTTGCAGCTGTGAAAATACAGATATTGCAAATAAATCCCTAGAGACAGCAGAGCTAAATATTTTTTGGTAAATAGTAAGTGCCTTATCATTTTAATGTTATTAACTGTGTTCATTTGCCTAGAAAAACAGAGTGGAACATTCATAACTGCAGAATAATCTAAACATTTTTGACAGTAAGTTAAAGTATTCATTGCAATAGCTTAGCTGTCTTCAAACAGGAATTAAAAACAAGACTTCAGTTAGGAAACTGAAGGGTACCTTCATATCAAATACACTTTATAAGTCATCTCCAATAAACATAACGTTAGAGTTTGTACATTTACAGAGGCAGTCAACAATCCATGACTCAAATCCAGGTCTCCTTCACACTGTTTTGTGCATATACCAACGTTGTTTGCGCTATGTCACTGTACAACCCTTAGGATGTTGTTTTGTTGTGGTTTATTTCCTCAACATATTAACACTGGAAGAAGTCATTACTTTTTGTGTTGTTTGTGCAAAAAGGAGTTAATGCCAAAGCATAAGCCTGTTTACCAACAAGGATGACATAAAAACGTATAAATTCCTGGAAGTTTGTAAGGCAACAATAAAGAAAATAAAGACCCACATTTAATCCCTGAAAGGGTTACAGCATGGCTAGGATTTCCATAGTTGTAATTCGAGACAAAATCCTTCTTGTACACTGCATATAGATGACATTACCCGCATGACAGGGTTTGATAGTGCTTGGTAAATGCTGACAGATCATGGACCCACCTTATACAGCATGTTATTGAGTACTTCCACTTCCCTTCAGCTTTTCTACAAATTAATACAGTTATTAGGGAGATTGGATATGCAGGTTCTCATTCAGCCTTAGAGCTGCTGTAATGTAGTAGAAGTATTGCAGAGGCTCCATAAAGGAGGACAATGCCCTTCAGAAAGCAAGAAACTAAAATCAGATAAAGGAAATGGAACTTCATCTCAATTCAAAACAGCCTTTAGCTTAGTAAATATTTTCTTTCACAGGGAAGAGTACATTTCAGTGGAACAGTTCAGATCATCACCAGACTACCTAGACAATCTCAGCAAACAACCCAGGAATGATACGAACTTTACAAAGCATTCTCAATAAAAAATCAAAATATAAACTTCCATACCCACAACCAATCCTCAAGATGGTACAAAGTTTCCCCTCACACTAAAATGGCAGGCCTTGAACTGAGCTTCTTGCTGGAGAGGAAGAGCAGCTCTGCCTCTCCTTTGTCCTTGCCTCTCCCACCCTACTAGCAAAGACACCCGTTAGTGCTAGCAAAAGCAATGCCTTCGGAATAGCCTCTGCTACCAGAAATCTAATGAGAATCAAGTTGTACTTTCACCCTTCCTTCAAGTTCAGTAGTGTATGTCATTAGCAATATAGATATGGAAGCAATACTGCAGCATATGACTGAAAATGCTGACCGCTGAAAAGTGTTCTTTCCACTTGTGCTGGCACACACTATGGACCTAGGTTCACTTTGGGAACAACCCAAATGCTGTGTGATTCCTAATCCTTTGAGGCCATTTTGTCATCCAACCAGACACCTTCAGCAAAAACCTCCAAACTCAGAGTAGCTCAGCCCTCTTTAACAGCTTCTTTGCCTGTGTTTTGTCTGTGATGGAGTTAGTTTTCTACATAGAGCCTTGTACGGTGCTGTGTTTTGGATTTTTGACATGGACAGTGGTGATAGTGCACTGATGGTTGAGCTGTTGCAGTGAAGTGCTTACACAGAGCCCAGGGCTTTTCTGTTCCTCGTGCTGCCTGGCCAGCGAGGGTTAGCACCAGGAGCTGGTGCACCAAGACCTGGGAGGGAACATGGCCGGGAGAGGTGACCCGGGCTGACCAAACAGATGCCCCATGCTGTGTGGCGTCATGCTCAGCTGTAACAGCTGGGGAAGGAAGACGAAGGGGGTCATTCAGACTGATGGCATTTGTCTTCTCAAGGAATCCTGCCCACCACTGATAGGAAGTAGTGAATGGATGCCTTGCTTTGCTTTGCTTTCATGCGTGGCTTGAGCCTTCCCCAGTGAACTGTCCTTATCCCAGCCCATGGTTTCTGGCACTCGGACCTTGGCAATTCTCTTCCCCACCCCACTTGGGGAGGGCGAGCAAATGGTTGTGTGCTGCTCAGCTGCCTGCTGGGGTCAACCACAACAGGGTGGCATAGGAAGGGCTAGAATTTTGAGAATAATATAATTTTTACATGTCCCATTAAGCTCTTTGCAATTTCATTTAGAGAACGAGAATTCATAAAGTTTCTCACCACATTACAGATGAAAAAATACAGTCCTTGGCATGCTGAGCAACTGGGTTAAATTCCCCAGATATATCCCTGATATAGAAAGGAACTCAGCTGTAATGCTACTTCATCTTTTCTGTCATTAAAACCCAAGCAGCAGCTGACACACATGGAAAAGAGTTTCAGGGCTTAGTTTATTAGTTTTAATAAGAAAACATTCATCACCGTTATTCCAGCCAACAACAACAATAAAACACCTTTTGGAAATCTAAAGGAAAGGGTACTTTCAGCTCATTTGAAAATCTTCAGATTTGTCAAGAAACTCCGAGACGCTTATGATCACAAAACAAGTATCACACCATTAAAATCTAACAGTTTTCTGATGTCATCCTAAGTAGAATCTAAAATTCAGAAATAAGAAGAGAAAAAGAGATGAGCAATACAGATAAGCTGGCATAAGAAAACTTGCTCTGAAAAGCTGAATCCTATAGACGCTATAGGCAGCGTGAAATAGCATCTATGAAAAGGATGAGAATCTTAAATAAAAGCCTAACTCTTGGCTCTACCTACAAGCATGTGTTCATCATCCAACCTATATCAGAACCTAACCAGACAAAATTCATAGGAATCTGTCCATTCTAGATAAGATGTTCTGGAGCCCTGGACTGATGGCTCCTGAGCCTCACCAAATCACAAGCTGCACATCCGAAAGACTTAGGCATATTTACTTATTTAGCAACAGCAGCTGAATAGATGGTGTAATTTCCTGATTCTGGCAGCTGGCACGTAAAGGAAACCACCAAAGACCATGACAGCTCTAATAAAAATCTCAAAAACTGACACAGCCTCTCTCTAACAAAATGCCTGAGAGAGACAACCTTGCAAAGATGTTGAGAAGATACTGCTCAGTCAGAGCTGGGGCTGGCCCCCTCTGGTAATTCCCAAAGAGAGGACGGGGAAAACAACAAAAACCACCATGATGACAATAACCATCCAACTCCTACTGTTACATGACACTAATGATGGTATAGCAATTAATGCACTGTATTTCTATATCAAATCTTTCACAAGTGTACTTGATCTTATAGGCAATTTTTCATTAATGTTTTCCTCATTTCCTATCTGAAAAACAAAAAAATAATAAATCCAGAGATCTTAAAATTAATAGTACTAACACACAGGCAAGATTGTAGCTATTCCTTATTTCAGTTCCTGGCCTGAGAGCAGAGAATAACAGGGGAAATTTTCTACATGGTACTTCGTTCGCTTTGCCAGAGTTCCCATGTTGATTCTTTTTACCAGCCTTAGAAAGCACACTCCTTAGTGTAGAGATGGCCTTTTGTTCTATGTCTACAGGCAAAAATAAAAAAAATAAAAAATAAAAAAATCCATCCTAATCAGGGACTACAGGCTAAAGAAATAAAACAACAAGATTAAGTAACCTTTGTTTTATACACATTTTCAAGGCAGAAAAGTACAGTAATCTGACCAATAAATACAGTGGTGTTAGCGGCATCCTTCAATCAGTAATTTCCAGAAAACCATGTGTGTTTCAGTAACTGGACATGCTGTAATGGGGCTTTTTTTTTTTTTTTCTTTTTTTTTTTTTTTTTTTTAATTTTCCCCTTAAGAATTCACATTAAACCTTGAGCTAGGCTAGACAGCACATCACATCTGAAGGAAGGCGGAAAAGAAAACTTCATGCCACTGGAATTCTGTCTCAGTGGAGGCTGAGAGCTTGGATGTGCTTTCGTTATTGCTATGCTGAGTGCTAAGATGGCTGTTAAATATTTTATCAGTGAAGACTTAAACCAAGAAATGTGCTGAAAACAAGGTTTGAATGATCCCTGTTTTGAATCTCATGTTGTGCAGATGCATACAAGCAGCTTTTTATACCCCCCCCCCCTTTTTTTTTTTTAATTTCCTCTTTTTCTATTTATGTTTCTCTCAAATAGCTCCCCGAAAGCAGCTACGCTGAGGGCTTTCTTTTCCACAGCAGCAGCTGTGGTACGGTGCACTTTATAAGGGCTGACAGTTAACCGAAGTAAACATAAGGACACGGCAGCATTAGGGACGTCAGTTTGCAAATAGAATTTCGTTGTAATTCTCTGCGTGAGGTCTGGGAGCAGCCGATGGCTGAATTGAGAACAGGGCTTCTGCAGATTTTATGAGGCTGATGCATGTGACTGTCCTCCCTCCCTCTGTCACACTAGAGGCTCCGCTGATGGAAAATCATGCGATTATCTCTGCATGCATGTGTGCACGCACAGCAGAACGCACTTCTCAGCTCCTCGCTTTGCTTTGCTGCCATCAGCTCTTTGCAGCGGCTCGCTACCACCAGACGCCTTGCGTTACCCCTCGGGAAGGCCAGGGGGGCGAAGCAGCTCCCTCCGAGCACCTCCGCAACCCGCAGGAGGCCCCCTGAATTCCCCCTGCCACGCTAGGCCGCCGGGTGGTGCTGGGGAGGGCTCCTCCCGCTCGGGG
Source organism: Nettapus auritus (assembly GCA_011076525.1). Taxonomy (NCBI): domain Eukaryota; kingdom Metazoa; phylum Chordata; class Aves; order Anseriformes; family Anatidae; genus Nettapus; species Nettapus auritus. The sequence continues at coordinate 12,841,452 of CM021770.1, forward strand.
CCGCGCCTCAGGGGGCGGCTGCGCCCAGCCCCGAGCGCTGTCAGGGCCTCATCTGCCAAGGGAAGCGGAACGGAGCCTTTCCAAAGCTGGAAGGGGTCGTCTTTGTGCCCTACGGCGGGGCCGCTTCGCCCGCCGCCGGCCAACCCAGCCAACAGCCCGCCGGGCGGAGGGGAGCGCCACCGCGCCTCCCTCAGGCTCCCCGGCGCGGGCCGATACCGGCGGATCCCAGCCCCAGGGAGCCGGGCTCAGTCGCGGGCCTGAGGCGAAGGGCAGGAAGGCTGGGCCCGCACACGCTGTCCCCCGGATGAAGGCTGTCCCCGGGCCGTGTTTGAGGATCGGCCGCAGAGACAGAAGCTGTGCAGCCGACTCAACTGCTACCTGGGGGCTCAGCCGCTGCCCACGAGCGCCTTTCTCCCTGCCTTAAGGCGCCTTTACAGCCTATCCGGTGCTGTGCCACGACAGAGCACGCAGTTACAAAATCATAAAATCACTAAGGTTGGAAGAAATTGCCAAGATCATCTGGTCCAACCATCGCCCTACTACCGCTGTCTAAACCATGTCCTTAAGCACCACGTCCAACCTTAAACACCCCCAGGGACGGTGATGCCACCACTTCCCTGGGCAACCTGTTCCAATGCCCTTCTGAGAAGTAATGTCTCCTCTTTTCCAACCTAAACCTCCCCTGGTGCAACTTGAGGCCATTCCCTCTGGTCCTATCTCTAGTTATGTATCCTATCTAGGATATCTATCCTCTCTGTGAGAGGAGGCCAAAGCCATCTTCCCACAACTTCCTCTCTGGCAGCTGTGGACAGCAGCAAGGCCTGCCCTGAGCTTCCTCTTCTCCAGACTAGAACAACCACAGTTCCCTCAGCTGCTCTTCACAGGACTTGTGTTCCACGCCCTTCACCAGCTTGGTAGCCCTCTGGACACACTCCAGGGCCTCGATGTGTTCTTCTTGTAGTGAGGCCCAAAGCTGAAGACAGTACTCAAGATGCGGCCTCACCAGAGTACAGGAGGACAATCACCTCCCTGATCCTGCTGGCTACACTACTCCTGATACAGGCCAGGAAGCCATTGGCCTTCTTGGCCGCCTGAGCACACTGCTGGCTCACAGTCAGCCGACTGTCAACCAATACTCTCAGGTCCTTCTCTGCCAGGCAGCTTTCTAACCACACATCTCCCAGCCTGCTTGGGGTTGTTGTGCCCCAGGTGCAGGACCCGGCACTTGGCCTTGTTGAACTTCATACCGTTAGCCTCGGCCCAT
>CM021770.1:12842815-12876258 GCA_011076525.1 Nettapus auritus
TCCGCTCCGCTCCCCCTCCCTCTCCCCCCCCCACTACGACTGCAAAGCGCATCTGCCCCAAGATAAGCCTACAGCACCTGGTATCCGCTAGAGGTCTCCCATCCAACTACTAACCGGATCCCACCCTGCTTAGCTTCCAAAAAGGGGAAAGAACAGGTTTTACTGAGCTAGCATGGCCGTCGTCGGTTTGTATACCCACAGTCACCCACTAGACTTCTACCAGCAGGAAGTCCATGCCAACTTCTGGCCAACTGCTGTGTGCCTATGTCTGTAAGAGTGATGTGATTACAGAAATCACAGCTGAGTGACAGTCTAACAGTATTTGGCAATGACATCGCAATATCTTTTCTCATGTCGCTGCACTGAACTGCCTCACAGAAGTTTGAAGCATTGTTTTATAGCCATGTGGAAACTGGCACAGAGCCATACTGACCATCCCAGTGCCACGCAGAAAGCTGAAGGAACCAGGTGAAAGCACTAAAGAACTACCCAAGAAAACAAAGCCTTTGATTTACAATCAAGTAAATCTTCCTCTGGATTTATCTGCCCAGCTCTGAGATAACACGTAGATATTTCTTACACAGCCTAACATAAACAAACCTTCCACACACAGCCGCTCCTCATAAGACTTGTTCTCCAGACCCCTCACCAGCTTTGCTGCCCTTCTCTGGACTCGCTTGAGCACCTCCACGTCCTTCTTGCAGTGAGGGGCCCAAAACTGAACACAGTACTCGAGGTGCGGCCTCACCAGAGCCGAGTACAGGGGTACAATCACTTCCCTGGACCTGCTGGCCACGCTGTTTCTTATGCAAGCCAGGATGCTGTTGGCCTTCTTGGCCGCCTGAGCACACTGCTGGCTCATAGTCAGCCGACTGTCAACCAATACTCTCAGGTCCTTCTCTGCCAGGCAGCTTTCTAACCACACATCTCCCAGCCTGTAGCTCTGCTTGGGGTTGTTGTGCCCCAGGTGCAGGACCCGGCACTTGGCCTTGTTGAACTTCATACTGTTGGCCTCGGCCCATCAGTCCAGCCTATCCAGATGTTCCTGCAGAGCCTTCCTACCCTCGAGCACATCGACACACGAACCTAACTCGCTGTCATCTGCAAACTTACTGAGGGTGCACTCGATCCCCTCATCCAGATCATCGATAATTATGTTAAAGAGGACTGGCCCCAGTACCGAGCCCTGGGGACTCCACTAGACCGGTCTCCAACTGGATTTAACTCCATTTACCATGACTTCTTGGGCACAGATGCCCAGCCAGTTTCTAACCCAACAAAGTGTATACCAGTCCAAGCCAAGAGCAGCCAGTTTCTTGAGAAGAATGTTGTGGGAAATGGTGTCAAAAGCCTTACTGAAGTCAAGGTAGACCACATCCACAGCCTTTCCCTCAATACACCGTTTTATTTAGCGAGGTCTAGTTCTGCAGTCACTAATCTCACCAGTGAGCTGATCTGATGCCATTCCAGAGCATTTCACTCAATCACATACCACGGAAGTGTCATCTGCTATTCATCAGCTATCAAGTATTGTTGAAGTCTTCATGTTATTTCTTCATTCTCTTATAACAGTGTATAGAGTTCAGAACTAGTCGTGTAGGATCTCACATACATACATAGGAAACCATGCATCTATAACTTAAAATTTAACTGAGCTAGACACAGAGAAGTCAGAAATGTCTACAACAACAGTAGGGCTATAGAGAAGATACTTCTTGCATATTTGCACCAGAACATGTGAAGTTTTGAAAGAAAGGTATATTTTTCCAACATGAAGGTGAAGGCAAGGCAATGCGAACAGAATATCTGGCAGAGAGCACAGCGTAACTTTATTCTTTCAAGTAACTCACTAGAAAAAAAGTGAATGTAGCAATTTGAATCAACCTTCTTTCTTTGCCATGATAGTGTCTGTTATCTGTGGGGTTTCCACTGCAATTTTAGCAGCTACCCCCCAAGGATCAACAAAGCCCAGCAGCTTTCAGGGGGAGTAACAACAGAGGGCAAGCAGGAAACAAATTTTTTACTCTAAATGCTCTGCTCCCCGAGGCACTCCTGAGAAGACAACATCTATATTTATGATACTATAGCCCTGCCTGAGCTCACCAGTTACATCCTATCCCCAGTGGAAATTTAATCACTGATTTTTATGAAGTACAGGATCAGCCACAGAGCATCTCTTCTCTTCGTAATCTAAAAAGGAGTCTTGTAAACAGGTTTTCAACCAAAGAGCTTATATGTTCTTGTCAGCAAGAGCCTTATCCTTCTAGTAACTGAGTTTTTCTATGCATCCCTCAAACATAGTACAGAATTCAGATAGCAGTGAGGTACAAGCAGTTTCATTCACTTACTGGAAAAGCTCAATTTCATAGAATAACAGGCTGGTTGAGGTTGGAGGCGACCTTTGAATATTGTCTAGTCCAACCCCTCTCTGCTCAAGGCAGCAATACTTCCTTCCACTCAGTTCTCAGGAACCTCCCCAATTGCCACAACCTTTCAAAGATAATTGAGTGGCTTTGCAGTGGCCACCTTCCTCAACACACGTGGGTGTATCCTGTCAAGTCCCTTGGAGTTGTGCAAGTCCCATTGATTTTGAAGTTCCCTAACCTAATTGTCCTCCAGTCAAGAAAGAGTCTTCCTTGCTCTGGACTTCACCACAGGTTTCATGGACCTGGGGTTGCTGAATATTGCTCTTGCCAGTAAACACTGAGGCAGCCACTGAGTTCCTTAGTCTTTTGCATATCTTTTGTTATACCAAACATGCTGTGACCATAGGCTCTTTCTGGGGGTCTTTCTCCTAAGAAATTTTCTTCACAAGGAGAGTTTACTCTAGAAAATGCCATGAAGCCATTCAGTAAGGAATATGTGCAGGACAATGGAGGCTGCATCCTTACTGTCACATGAAACTCACAACAGAGTGCTTAGCTGCTGCATCATTTTTCTTTGCAACCTCTCTGCATGCTAAGTGCTCAGGTCTTTTCAGCTGCTTTATGCTGTCCCCTCTCACTGGAGCAGTCTGTTGCACCTATCCTTGACCTGGCCTCTCACTGGTCCTACTGGCTATCAGGGTGCTGGCAGTGACTAATGACTACAGCAGTGCACCAAGAAACTAACAGGGAGGCAGAATGTGGTGAAACTACAAAGAAGCCCTACACCAGACAAAAGAAAGCAGCATTTAAAAATGGTGTGACTCTTCTGGTCGTTCTCCATACAAAAAGCTGCATCTCTTCAGCATTAGGGACTCTACCATTTCCATTGCTCTCAGTCTGCCTGGCCACTTTCCACACATTATTGTTTTACATGTTTTTTATTTATTATTAATATTTTTCCTTTTGTGCATCTAATGCTAATGATCTGTGCCTTACTGATGGACCAAGAGTCTATGCTGTGGCACCAAGGGGCATGGTTCAATAACAGAACTCAGTAGGTCAGGCTGATGGTTGGACTTGATGATCTTGAAGATCGTTTCCAACCTAAATAATTCTATACCCTTCTGCATGGGCTCCTGTTCAGTTGTTTTTTTTGTTTGTTTGTTTTTGTTTTGTTTTGTTTTTTCTTTTCAGTATGCTTACCTGTAGTACCAGGAGAACTTGTGCTGGCATGGGCCAGTTTAGATTTACTTGTCCTCACTGAACTTATGATTTGCCAGCTGAACTTTGTCAAAAATAATAGCAAAAGCCTAACTGCATTCTAGAGGTTTTATTAAAGGGGACCTTGTCAAATTTAGGTCATATAATGACCTTTTCACAAACAGAGCCTCCATTTGTAAAAACAAACATTGCAAAGTAACAGACCTTTGCTTCCATCTATCTGCAACATTCTTTCCAGAAATGAAGAAAAATCAAGTGGAAGGAGAAACAGGCTATTCACACTCCTTAAGTCAATTATACAGTTGGGTGAACAGAGGGTTTTCTGGTTTTTCAGTCAAATTAAATCAGCTGGTACTGTAAAAGAGTTAGGTCAGTTCGAGCCTTCAAATGTGTTATGGATTGATTGGAAATATTTTATTCATAAGTAGATGTTCTTTTTTATCTGCAGTTCTGTCCTTTTATTTAACCCTTTATTCTTTTCATCTAAGTTTATTTTTAAGGAAAAAGAAAACCCCACAAAGTTCAGCAAAATAAGAAGTCAAAGTCATACTGACCCATACTTGGAAAACAGTTGCACAGACATTCTCCTCAGCAGAACAACCAGCTTGGGCAGGCCCCTGATGCGTTCCCGCTTAAAGTTATTTCTGCTGCTTCTCATGGCTTATTTGTCCACTTGCTGAATATTTTGGTAGCATTTCTCAAAGATCTGTCCATGCAATCAAGGCTTCAGCTCTGCCACAATACACCTTCTATAAAAATGCACTGTTCTCTGTAAAGATATCCTGTTCGTTGCCTTTAATTTGTACTAAACATAGTATGTTATTGTTAGCAAAACTGCAATAACAGCTTTTACATGATCTCTTAGCTTGCTGTTCTTTTCTTTCTGTCATGATCTACAGGATAAATATGTTCAACACAAAAGATGTACATAACTTATCCATACCTTTCAGAAGTCCACATTCCTTGAGAAGGATTCCCTAGAGCATCTTTTTCAGAAATAGCAAAATGCTAAGTTCCTTCCAAAATATCAAACAAAAGAAAAGGAAAAATAAGCACAGTCCTTGGTCCCACAGATTTCACTTTTTCCAGATCATGCCAGAATTCTCTACCTCTTCTTCATGTGAAGCCTTTGATTTTGATACCCTGACACTCTGCTAAGTCAGCTTCCCCTCAGTCTTTCCTCCTGACATTTATTTTCCACAAGGTTGTCCATGGATTAGCACAGGATACAGAAGACTATCCATTTTAGCCCTTTTTCTCACCAGCATTAATCTTAACAAGACCTCTATGGTAATTAATTCTCCTTAATTACAGTGTCACAACTACAGGGAGAGAGAACCACAGATCACAACAGCCACAGAATCATCTACACTTTGAGGGTTGATCTTCATTTGTATTCATTCATTTTTGTGCTTCCTAACAAAACAGTTCTAATCACAATTTTGAAGCTAAGTTTTTGTTTTCTCCCCAAGCGAAACCTGCTAGGCCTGTGATGTATTTTACATGGCACAGTCCTGTTCTTAACAATTTTCAGCTACTTCCATTTTAAAGATTTCAACAAGAATTTTACCAATTAAAAAAAAAAAAAAAGAAAGAAAAGGAGGTACAGATCAGTTTACTCATTGTCTGAGCTCCTATAAATCCCTTTTGGCTTAGAAAATTGCCTAATTTAATCAATTTCACAAATCAGACTGATTCACTTAATTAGTCTTTTTCACTTCTAATACTTTCTGTATCATCATCCTCTACTTTTCTTCTGTCCTTTCCTGTCATCTCATCTTACAACAAACCAGAAACATTTTTCCTTTACAAGAAAAATAAGTTATATTCTATCCCTACATTTAATATCATCTCAAAAAAAAAAAAAAAAAAAATAGAAGAGCCAACACTGAATAAAGCACATATTGACAGTGAAGTACAGCTAAGCCATGTATCGCATGCTGGTAGCTTTCTATAAGGCATCAAACATTAAAGTTGAACTTTTGCCTGGATCCTGTCATTTGAGCTAATCTATTTCTGCTAGGAAACACGTTGGCAGTGGCAGGTGAGGGTCTTTATGGTCTAACTGGAATAATATCCCCAGCAAGGCTTTAGAGAAAAGCCAAGTATTGACCACAAGAAAAAGGAGAGAAATAGCAGATTGTAAGAGCTGACAGGAAACCCAATTTCCCCTACCACTTAGTTCTGTAGATGAAAAGGTCAGAACTGCACTGCAGGGTTGTTCCAAGCCCTTTATAAAAATAAATAAATAAACAAACAAACAAACCAAACTGCTCCTGGTTTTGGTTGTCACACACACACCTTGGAAACATTTGCGCTCGTTGTAGGTAGATGAAAAATTTACTTCCATTTGTACTAGGAGACTTCTATTCTACCTAAATGGTCTTTGACAGGGCCACCCTGACTATTATGGAATAGTCTTCTGCAGCTGGCAACAAAAGGGGACACATACAAAGTAACTGGACCAAATCCTAATGTAACTTCTTTCCAAATAGATTATTTGTTCTGGCTCATTTAAGCATCACCCAAGCCTATAACATAAGATGCACCTACATTTTCTACTCTGGTAGGGAGTTCTTTATTTTAAAGTAACATTAGACAGGTAATGTTTGTTCCTGACTCTAAAAATATATTTAATTATTCATTTATATACTACTAATAAAATTCCATGTATTAACTAGATATTACTCTCTGCAGAAGAGCAATTTCCTCTGTTTACTCTAAGTTACCTGTTAACACCGATCTTAAATATAACCAATTCAGATGAAATTCTACTTCTATATAAAAAGGGGGCAGATACTGCTCAACCGCCTGGAGTCCGTAAGCCAAGAAACTGTGCTCTTACCAATGAGTTTAGAAAGGAATCAAGAACTATCCAAAACTGGCCTGTAAAACTAAAAAACATTTATTTGGTTTAGGTATCCTCTCTATTTTGTTGTCGTGGGACTGGGGGTCTGTTGTTTTACTTTAAATGCAGTCTACCTCCCTTCTCATTTTTGAAGTAGTTACACCAGATATGTCATACACATCTTTTTAGGTTGCAAAATTGGAGGGATTTGATTTGAAGCATAATTTCGTAGTTTCACAAAATAGAGGTAGCAAGATACCTGCAATCACTATTCATTGCCAGTCCATCAGCTATCGTTTCCTGACTTGGGGTCATGCTTATCAGAGCCTCTATGGTCCTCATATTTCTCCAGGCTTTTCAGAACCACACTAGCTAAAAAGATATCTACTAGAAAAGCTGCCCTTCCTATTTCACGGCTCCAGATCTCCCAGAGCTTGTTGAAACCCAGTGTAGCAGCTAAACCATTTCCTGACAGACCTGATTATTCACTCCACAAGTTACCAATACCTGTGCAAGAGATTTTATAAGGACTCTACTGCATGCCTTTTGAAGTAGCAAAAAACTGAATTACAAAAATCTAGTACAAATTGTTACCAGTTTACTGCAACACATATACTAGTTTACTTATAGGATTTTGTTTGATGGCTACAAACTCTGATTTTCACAAAAGCTTGTTTAAAGATAGGGTGGCACATAGATAACTGGAGGAAAAACATGTCTTATATTAGTACCATTGAATTAATTATTTTTTGTGGCTAGAAAGTCATTTAACTTAAGCTTCAGCCACTATCCCTAGTCTATGGTCAACTATGTATTAAAGAATGAATAAACTGAAGTCTTACATCTCAAAGGAATTTAGAAAACATATATCACACATATTTTACACAGTCTCTTTTTTCATCCTGATAATGATTTTTTTCATATTTCAATTAAATTCATAAACCATTTCCAGAAACATTTCAGATCCTGAAACAACATTATACATAGGTATCTGTCTACATACTCTGTATATCTGTCTATATACTAAAGGTTTTGAGCTACTTGGACTTTATAAAGCTTCATTAATTTAACCCAAGTGTTAAAACTGGTGGAGTACAATCTAAATTTCAAAATCAATTTGTACTTCTCATCTGTTAAATTTCACACATGAAGCAGGTTTTCTACTGTGGGCACTGGGAATACAATTGAAATTTACATAATTTATATGTAACTAGGGATAGTCTTCTAAAAAAACACGCACTGCAGGAATGAAGTCTACAGTCAGAGTAGATTTGTATATGTGGATCTTCCCCAGAGCTGCGGTTTATATTTAGATCATTTTTTTTTTCTCTTTTTACAAAATTTCTCTTCAAACTTTCCCCTAGACAATTTCTTATTATGGCAGCTCAGTTTCAGCTGATCAAGCACATACAGGTTTGGATAACTGAAGACTAAGCATACACTCTAGTAACATCTTCAGTTTTTGGGAGCCAAATTCATACCTAAAAGACAAGACACTCTTCCTATTATAGGGTGAAGGCTACCAGCACATACAAAAGGAAGCCATAGTAAACATTTTTGTTGTTGTTTTCCTTAACCTGCCAGTCAAGCAGTTCAACATAAATATTACATACCTGTTTCCCTGAGAAACCTTTTACACGTACAAGCTTGCTTCAAAACTCCTACCATACTACCCAAATGTTGATCAAATTTGTTCTTCCTTCTCTTATTTTGACCTACTTAGATATGAAATAGCCAACTAGAGGTTTCTTTCTCTACTCATTTTGTTGATTACGCTGTACAAAGCCCAAACTGCTTAAACAAACATTAATTCATCTTTCTCTTGCTCTTTTCAGAGGACAAAAAATGGCATTAATTTCCTCTGGAGTCTCTCAATTACAAGTTATTTGGGAATCCATCCTCTCTACACTGAATTTTGTGAAAATATGTAATGTGCATGCCATTAAAAAGTTACTTAATCATAAATATTTGACTATTGGAAGTAGTGCCCATTTTGCTGGATTTGTGCATGCACTGACACGGTATTTGAAACTGTATCCCAGGGCTGTGTTAATTATGCATTGCAACAGCTGCCATAGATCCAGTAGTGCCAGCTCTTCAGAATAGGTTTTGCTATCTGAATCATGAATACAGGAAAAACATCCTGTATTTGTGCCTACAGTCCAAGCTAAGTACAACCATTATTTGTTGATTCCAGTGCTGCTGCAGAATGCTCTTAAACCTGGATTGAATCACGTCTGCATTTCCTTCACGACAAGAGCTTTGCATTGTTTCATCCTTATTTTTATGAGAAAAGCATGACCTTCCCACTTGTACTTCTGGGATTTTTCAGGTTTGCTACTCAAACAGAATACACTACAAATTACAAACTCCCTGCTCTTGGAGCAGGGTAATGTCTCATGAGAAAATCCGAGAGCAAAGTAGTAAAGAACTTCATGATGAAGGTGCTTGCATATGAGGCAGATAAACAAAAGAAAGTGGATGGGAACAGTGAGAGCTAGCAGACCAACAGAACTGCCTAATAGAATACTACATAGGTGGAAGGCATTTTTGTTTTTTAACTCAAGTGGTAAGTCTGAATAAGACAGAAGTAGAAAGTGAACATTATATACACAGATTTGCAGGCATCTAAGTACCTGCATTTAATTATTACATGTAGAATGTTTGACGGTCAGGTATATTGTCTTCCTTCCATTTCAATCTTCCTGCAAGGTGCTGTGATCTACAGCGAGAAGGATTCTAGGTAGAAGCCCTTGTATGTAGCAACCAGAAGGTTTTCAAACACAGAGCTCTTGAAATCATTTTCCAGAGTTCCCAAGCACTTTCTTTTTGTATCCATGTTAAATTCCTAAGCCCTAAATACATTCTTAAAAAAAGGAAATGTTTAAGAGGAAAAATACCAAAACATCACAAGAACAGTAATTCTAAGAACAAAAAATGAATCTCAGGTTTGTCAGGCATCTAATCTCTGTAATCCACACAACGACAGCATCCTGTGCTCAACTACCACCTACCCCTTCTCAGCCTTCTTATTCAGGAGTCCCTTTCCAGAGTAGGACTCTTGTCCTTCTCTCTGATAGCCCCACTCCCACAGTATTGCTGTTAAGAGGTTATTTATTTCTTACATTTTACATTTCCAGGGTATAGTTTCTAGAGGAGTTACTCCTCAGTAAATTCAAAGACCTTTCCTTCAGGAAACGTAAAGCATTTAAGAGAAAGGCTTGCTGTCTTAACTGTGGCAAGACATCATAAAAAGGAATCGCTTTACAATGGTTAATCTACAATAATCTGTATTTACTTAAAACTTGTGTTCACATAGTTCATCCATGCTCCTCTATCTGTGAAGTTACATAGCCTGTTCTACCATAAGCATCATCTCATGGAGCTCATTTCTCCTCAGCCTCTCAGCTCTTTGCCATTGCGTATTTCATGACTCGTCAGATGCGCTTAGGCAAGTGCAGAGTGGCAAGACTGAGCTTCACAAATAGCTGGGTGTAGTGACCGCCTCATTACTCAGATATTCAGGTTGCAACATTTGTTTTTATTAGTGTGTCTAAGAGCCAGGAGCTGAACAACATTTTCTTAGAAAAGAACAAGTATTTAGGCCCTAATCCAAAAAAGCACTTAAGGACATACATAATTTCTATTATATTGACTTTAATGGGATTACATGTAAATATTTTGCTGGATTTGGGTGTCCATGAACTAAATTAATATAAGTCAGTATTTCAGAATTTATCTAATTACTGTGTTTATTATAAATCTACTACCACAGGCATTTCAGCATTTAAGCACTCAGGTTAGGACTTGTCAGTATGATAATTTTTACTGAACTGTTTAAAACAGTAAATAATACAGCAACAGATTTTCTGATACTGCAGCTGAGCAGGCAACTGTTTACCATGCTTTTAGAGTCTGAAATTTCCAATGTTTTCTTGATTTTCTTACATTTAAGTGAAAAGAAAAAAAAAAGACAAATGTACAGACAAAAAAAAAAAAAAAAAGGACTGGGACAAATATCCAAATAGGTTGACCCTTTTAATCAAAATACTTAATTTGTTTTTGTTTGTTTGTTTGTTTAAAAATAAATACATAATAATAATAATAATAATAAAAGATCAACTGAAGTTTCCAAAAAAACAATGACTTTCATTTTGATGTACTGGGACAGGTTTCCTTGTTACAGCTTTCAATGACTTAGAAATCCTATGTTTAAGGAGAACAGACCAGCATTTAGCAATGAATTGATACACTTATGTGAAAATGCTTTGTCAGATGAATTGCTGTCTTCCTTCAGCCAATACCTTGAAACGAAGGATATACTTTTACATTACATTTAATGGTGAGCAGAAACAGAGTATGCATAGAAAGAATCTCCATTGTTTTCTTTTCAACTGCAACATGGAAATGAAGTGCTAGAGCTACAGTACTAAAGCAGATATCCTGGGAAGCAGTGGGTAGGTCCAGACAGCCCTAAATGGTGTGTGTGTTGTCATAGCCACTCACATCACTCCCTTATGGGCCTTGCTAGCTGTGCCTTCACTTTGCAGCAGCAGGAGCAGACAGATGTCCTTTGGAACCCCTGTGGCATCCCCTCCTCCAATTCCACATACCCAAAGTAGTGGGAGCTGTAACATGGCCTGCCAGAACCCTTCCTTTATGGCATTGTCGTGAGATTGCGTGTTGCACACCCCAAGGATCTCTGAGGGTCTATATATCATGGGACAGTGGTGAAGAACTGAAAGATTGACAGATCAAGTGCTACTATATCAATACTGCTTGGAGTGATAGGTCCCTGGAGCCTACTATCCTACAAGCCATCCAGGTTTCATATAACAGATAGTAACTGCCTTGTTCTGACAGCAGGCCAAGGAATAAGGCAGCCATGCACACAGCATGGATGAAGAAGGTTTAAGGACTTCAGAGTAAAACAAAGATATAAGTTTTTTTAGTAGCATAGGTATTTATGCCCTGAGGATAGCCAGAGATTTGAATGGAGACTATGCTCCTTTTTAATAAATGGGATTATTTGCTGCTTCTGAACAGATTCTTTGATTAACACAAAAAACTACCCAGTTCCTTTCAAATCAAAAGCCGTTCTCCCAGCAACAGATAAGGGGCTCAGTAACACACCATTGATTGCATTTTCTCATCAGCCCTATGTAGACCTAGACCTTTTCCTGATACTCTTAACAAAAATGACGCAGGTTTTGAAGGAATTTATGCTTCCCTAACAAAGCACACACATGCACCAGTAGTTTAGAAGCAGGCTTTCACTAATTTTACATACAGACGTTCTGAATGAGCTAAAAAAAAAAAAAAAAAGTCTTAAATGCTTGTAACTTTTGCTTATTGGAAGAGATTTTTGTGAAAAAAGGCAGACTAATTAAAACTGTGAATCAATTCCTACAAATGCATGTACAGAACAAAAATGTAGTCTCATTCTTTGTCTTTATTAGGTGGCTGAATATTTACAGCAGATATAATTTTACACTTCCAATTATAGGACCACACAAGCAGCAGAAAAATCCCTAAAATCTTCTACAGAACCACTCCAAAACTCGAAGCATTATATCGTGACAGTGCACTGCTGTTCATAGCCTTCTGCCTCAGATGATCTGAGCAAACACCAACTGAAAATCCAGATTTTTCTAGAGATGCAGCATTGCTGCAATTATTCATGTATACTCTGAGAATTACTTCATTCAGATTGACTGTATCTCATGCCTCGCTCACTAGTCCTCTCAGTTTTTTTCTTGAAAACTGGTTATACTCTGCTCATTAATTTAAGGTCTGAATGAAATTGCAAAAGAGACACTCAAGTATTTTTTCCTTCGGAGTAGAGTCAGATGAGCTAGTTTCAAAAAGCCTCATAGAGTCTTTAAAGTCTTTAGGGAAATCTGGTTAAGTAGCTACTGCATACTCCACTTTTTTTTGCAGCAGTTAAGTTATTCTGAAATTTTGATTAAGAAGCTGAAGACTGAAAATTAGAAATGATATAATGTCTTCTCATATACCAGTTGGGAAGTAATTTAAACTTAATGAAATACATAAATATATATATACACACACACATACACACATTTAAGACAATGAATCTATCAACCACAACAGTAGAAGCAACTGTCTTAGTAAATATGACATTTTTTTTCCTGTTAGTTCTGACCAAAATTCCAATAATTACATACAATGAAATGTTAAAATCAGTTGTACTTACATCTCTGGCCACAGCATGACAGATGCATTAACTGACACAAGCGAAGGCTGACCCATTCCAGTTTTGGATTCTGAGGGTAGTTTCATCATCATTTTCTGTGTGAATAAAATAAGCCAACATGTAATAGTTCTTAAAAGCAAAATCTAGATTTACTCCTAGTAACAAATTATATATTTCTAAAAGCATAAAGGCACACACCATGGTTTTTATTATTTACATATCAAAACCAGCCATGTGAGAAAATGACTTGGCCTAGCCATTTTAAAACACTTAAACCACCACTGCACTTTGATTGCTGTTATAGACGCACACAAGATGACCTATTTTAATTGTGATTTTTTTAGTACTGCAATTCAAAGAGCCATGCAAGAACACTATTGCAGTTCTACCCTGGGAGAGACCCTGCCCCCCAAGCTGGGGTGCCCACTTCATCGCTTGCGGCTCTCTTCTGCCACTTCTACTGAATAGCAATGATTTCTGGCTCCATCACCCTGTGACACTCCACATTTCACAGGTCACTCTTTTTAGATTTATTATGGATATTTTTCTGTGGCTGCTTAAATGCATCGTTTCAATGACAAAACACTTAAAATGCTTCCACTTACAATGCTTTCAAGCATAATCATGTTGGAAGCACTGTGTGCGCTGCTCTGATGGCAAGGCAGGCAGCACAGACTACTCAGGCTCACTTGATAAAAGTTTGCCTGAGCACTGCAGCTTTTCAGAAGTCCCAGAGTACTGACACCACTATGGACATATCAAGTCATTTAATTTTTCACACCTACTTTCAGAAGGGACATTTGCACTACAAAGCCGATCTCCTGCAGGTACAAGGTTTAACTTCTGAAAGCTATTCAGGCACAAAACTACCTTAAAAAGAAAAAAATACTTCCTTTAAACTTCCTCAGTACTTCCTTTAAACTTCCTCAGTATTTTTAAAACAGAACCTGGTGAAAAACTCAAACAGTAACTTTCACCCCAACCTAAAGTGTTACACAATGTTCTCAGTTTCAAGCACAACTGAAAAAACACCCCAGAGATCCCATTTAAATTAACACTAAATTCAACTATTTTGCAAGCCTTAACTCTAATGAATACTTCACTTTTCTAAAAGCACAAGTGCTACAATGCTCCTATTACCATGCTTGACCCATTTTAACCATTATGATTTCTTGACAGCACCTTGGTAATTACTTAAATCTGTCTCTTCTCTGAAAAAGCAGGGCCCCCCACTTAACCACAACGATCTAGGCACATCAGAAGTTCGTCCCTTCCATAAGTAAAAGAAATAAGAGGAATTATGTACACAGGGAAAGCCACACGCACAGCATTTCCTTCTGTTACGCAGGGAGAGTCTGCAAGCCTGGACTAGATGTATCTGCAGTTTTAATACTGATGACACCATTACAAAGTTATACAGACACAAGGAACGTTCCCTTTGTTGATTCTCCATTGCTAGGATGCAGTATTATCTCTCACTTGAATATTCCAGCTTCCTTTTATTTTTAGATGTTTTTCAAGACATCACAAAGTACAAATGCAGCACATGTACACAAACAAGTGAGCAGCACTGCTAAAATCAGCTGTTGGCAGCAGGGACTGGTTCATATCACACGTATTGGCATCCCTCGTACAATCACAGCGGAGCTCCTGCAAGGAAACTGTGAATAACCACTGCCAAATCTTGTATTTTGGGGATGTGAAGCATAGCAACAAGGGAGGGTGGTACTTCCCCTTACCCAAAGTCTCTGCAATCACTTACTCCCTTTATGCTCGTAATAAGATGATCTGCCTTGAGGACATGATCTATGGGCTACTACCAGCACAAGGATTTTGGAATGACAGCCATTTGGAGGAGACTGGCTCGAAAGCTGTGCAGAGGAAAAGGATCTGGGGGTGCTGATTGATGCCCACTTGAGCATGAGCTGACAATGTGCCCAGGTGGCCAAGAAGGCCAATGGCATCCTGGCTTGTATCAGGAGTAGTGCAGCCAGCAGGATCAGGGAGGTGATTGTCCTCCTGTACTCTGCTCTGGTGAGGCCGCACCTTGAGTACTGTCTTCAGCTTTGGGCCTCACTACAAGAAGGACATCGAGGCCCTGGAGCGTGTCCAGAGAAGGGCTACAAAGCTGGTGAAGGGCGTGGAACACAAGTCCTGTGAGGAGCAGCTGAGGGAACTGGGGTTGTTTAGTCTGGAGAAGAGGAGGCTCAGGGCAGGCCTCACTGCTGTCTACAGCTACCTGAGAGGAAGCTGTGGGGAGCTGGGTGTTGGCCTCTTCTCACGGATAACTAGTGATAGCACTAGAGGAAAAGGCTTCAAGTTGCACCAGGGGAGGTTTAGGTTGGAAAAGAGGAGACATTTCTTCTCAGAAGGGCATTGGAACAGGTTGCCCAGGAAGGTGGTGTCATCACCGTCCCTGGGGATGTTTAAGGAAAGGTTGGACCTAGCGCTTAGAGACATGGTTTAGTGGGTGACAGTGGTAGTAGGGCGATGGTTGGACCGGATGACCTTCGCAGTTTTTTCCAACCGTAGTGATTTTATGATTTTGTAACTGCATGCTCGGTCATGGCGCAGCACATGATAGGGTGTAAAGGCCACAGTATGGCCTTGAGTACTGTGTTCAGCTTTGGGCCCCTCTCTTCAAGAAAGACATCTAGGCCCTGGAGCGTGTCTAGAGAAGGGCTACAAAGTTGGTGAATGGTCTGGAACACAAGTCCTGGGAGGAGCAGCTGAGGGAACTGGGGTTGTCAAGTCTGGAAAGAGGCAGCCCAAGTCAGGCCTCACTGCTCTCTACAGCTACCTGAGAGGAAGTTGTGGGGAGCTGGCGGTCGGCCTCTTCTCACAGATAACTAGAGATAGGACTAGAGGGAACGGCCTCAAGTTGCGCCAGAGGAGGTTGAGGTTGGGAATGAGGAAACATTCTCAGGAAGAGCAGTCAGGCACTGGAGTGGATTGCCCAGGGAGGTGGTAGCATCACTGTCCCTGGGGGTGTTTAAGGAAAGGTTGGACCTGGAGCTTAAGGACATGGTTTATGGTTTAGTGGTTGATATTTGTGGGGGGGGATATTTGTACCACATCATCTTGGAGGACTTTTCTAATCCTAATGAGTCTATGATTCAATTACTGTGTGCCTTCATTGTGGCTCAGTGCTGGATAGGCTGTAAAGGCACCTTAACACAGATAGAAAGGGGCTCACAGGCAGGGTGGCAGCAGCCGAGCCCCACGTAGTGGCTGTGGCAGCTGCACAGCTTCTGTCCCTGCAGCTGATCCTCAAACACAGCCTGCAGACAGCCCTCATCCAGGGTGGCATTGAGTGCAGGCCTGGCCTCCGCATCCCCTGCCACAGGACATGGTTGAACCAGATGATTATGGAAGTCTTCTCCAACCTTAATGATTCTATGATCAACTACCATTCAAAACCTTTGCTGATATAATATTAAACTCACAAAATTACTGTTCTGCAAGTGCTTAGTTATGAAAATCTACATTGTTGCACCAACATCAATTCAGCTTTGTTAGCTGTTGTTTTTTGATATGTTTTTAGTGATATGAATAGTGATATATTAAACTAGATTTTAAAAGTAAAGAAAATACTATATATTTTCTGAAAACCTCAGCCTTGTTTTTACCTACCATTAGGCTGTATGAAGTACTTACTTTCACCTTAGTAATAGCAAGCTGATTGCTTGGGCACTTATTTATATTAAACTTCCATAGATTCTGAAAGAACTAGCATGACCCCACCACTTTAAAAGGTGAGAATGTAGCCACAGTTGTTGGCCATGGGTCTCAATCTATTGGTTTGACCGAAGGAGTTGTTTCATATGGCTCTTATAGCCTATGGAGTAAATACCATTCTGTTCACCCATCTGCAGAGTTTCACTTGACCTCTCTCTCACCACAAGTACCACAAAGACAAACCTACACTCAGTGCAGAACTCCAGCCCTGCAGAAACCTGGGCATACAGTTAATACACTTCATATTCTCTGCTTCATATTCTCAAGCATATTGCTTTCTACAGTATATGTATTAACATGTATAATCTGGCTTTACACTAATTAGGTCATTTAAGTCCAACAGCAGTGCAAACAGCATAAAGCTGGAATATACAATATGAAAAGATCAGAAAATGGAAGCTAAATTTTATTTACAAGACACTTATAACAATACATGCCTTTTTGCACACTATATCAACACTATTAGTAACTCATCTCAGCCAATTTCAATAAAAATGGAAACAAAATATTTTATTCCTAGTTATGAGCTTTCTTAACTATCAATGCCACACACATATCTTTTTATATTTTATCTTGTAGAGATTAGCCTGCACCATGATTTAATGGTCTTGATCTCAGTTAAATGCATTCTTAAGGTACTTAAAATGTACTGCTTCATCACTTATATTTTTACAACACTGTCAAAAAAAAAAAAATCATTTTTCATCCTGCTTTACTTCATGATAGTAATTAACAAGAGTCTTTAGATGCTGGCAAAACTGCCCCTTTTGAAGATCCTACATAGCTGTCACCCTGGAGATAAAGGCAGATTATTCAATCTTGATATTATAATTGTGAATACAAGATAAAAGACTGGATTAGCAACTTCATAACTTCATGCCTAAAAAAATAAAAAATAAAAAAAATGAGATCACCATGAGGTAATTCTACTTCTAGTTCTGAGGGTTTAAGGAGTTCCTTAAGGATGAAGAGGGAGAATATGATCTCTTGAAAGGGTATGAAATGAGTTACATATCTTCTTGAGCTGTCTTGCAGCTACACCTCTTTCATACATTTTTTTTCTTTGTTTCTTTGTGTAGAAATAACAGGAAACAAAGAACAAAAGACTGGCTGTTGCAGTCTTTTGCCTCTAAGGCAATGCAGGAAACAGACTGAAGACTAAAGGTTGCATCTTTGTGGTATTAGGTCATTTAGGTGAAGGAGGTGAAGGACTTGATCTACCAAATCATGGTGTCTTTCTCATAGCAAGCAGAGTTAATGGAAACTTTGTGGCTGGGAACCTGAGCCAAGGACTTTTCAGCTTCTCATACTGTCCTGCCAGTGAGTAGGCTGGGGTTGCAGCAGGAGCTGGGACAGAACTAGGACAGCTGACCCTAACTGGCCAAAGAGATATTCCATACCATATGATGTCATGCTGAGCCATTAATGATCATGAGACTCATCTGGTATTTGTACTCAGCATTGCCATCAACTCCATACTTTGGGAACTATATCTCAGAAACTATTAATAATTGCACCTTCTACCTTTTTTTTCTTCAGGAAGCCCATCTATAGAAGGTACATACAGGGGGAGATGTTTTTTCCCCACCTTTTCACTCTCCCTTTCTCCTTCACCCCACTGTTCTCCTACAGGCTAGTTACAATAGCTCTTCAAAACTTTGAATATCCTTGGGATATTCAAACCAGCATGTTCTTATTGTTATGTTTCCTGAATGTGCTTCAGGTTTTGTTTAAAGGTTAACAAACTACTTAGGAATGCCATTTAGAGACCTGTCCTGAGGCAGGATAGTTATGAGTGGCAAGGAGTATGGGAGGATATGAGCAGGCATCTACAGCAGTGCTTTGAAAATTCACCCCTGAACAAATGTGAAATCCTAAAAAACTGTCAGAAAGCTTGAAAAAGATGTGTCATCACCCTGGCAATTCCGAAGAGACACAAAAGACTGCAACGTGCTGGGGCTTGGCCTATACTTACTGAGCTGCAATCGATGCTATTGTAACGCCTACAGCCTGGCCAAGGCCCTGTGGCAGGCCCTGTGGCCCAGCCAAGGAAACATGCTGTGCCACTGTCAGTTGCCCCTGTATCCAAGGTGAAACAATGGATGAGAAAGTCAGGTCATTTGGAAAGCAGAAGAACTCCTACTCAGACTGGGAAGGAAGAATAACAAGAGGCAGGCTACTCTGAAGTGGCTGGGCTATCACAGGAACACACAAAGATGAAAATAATAAGAGCATCAATAACTACCTGGGCAAAATATTTTTTCTAGTAGTTTTGTGCACACTGATTAAAGGATCAGATAGATTCCTTTGCCCTTAGAATGTTATTGATCCATTTTGTGGAGCACAGGAGAAAGGTGGTCTTCAGACCTATCACTGTACATATGTGCTTATCAACCTGTGGGCAAATGAACAAAGTAATATTCAATGCAACATATAGCTTTTTAACAAGTCAGTATTAATGTTATATGTTATAAATTTAAAGAAATTATATTCGTACCCCTCAAAAGCTACATGATCATTTTAATGTACCCAGAAATGTAGGTGGAAAGAAAAAAAAAAAAGATCACATTCTTTCCTGATAACATTAATAGCCTGAGGTATCCCAAGTGGTTCTGATTAAATATAGACAAAGCAGCTGTTGTGAATTTTTATTTTATTTATTTTTTTAATTATTGAAGCCAATGGGTATTTATCCTTCAATTTCAGCTGCTGAACCCATTTCAAAGCTTTCAAGTATTGCTAAGAATCATTAGAGCTCAAGTTTTTCTTTAAGAATTTTATTTTATTTTATTTTTCCCCTGGGGAAAGGAGTAAACCATTCACACCCACACTACTTAGCTAGATAATTTTCCTGCACATTCCACATATAAATAATGAAGACATGGAAGTACAACTTATACAAAGATATTCTCTTTCCACAGAAAAACTGAAAGTAAAAAGAGTAAAAATATTGCACATCCAATTTTGCTGGGCTGCAGACAGTAAAGAGCTTATGATATCCTTTGTCAAAATCAGTATTCAGGACAAGATCCCAGCAAAAGATCCCAAGAAAAGATACCAGAAGACTCACACAGAAAAAGCAGGTTTTTTGTTGTTGTTGGTTTGGTTTTTTGTTTGTTTGTTTGTTTGTTTTAGTTTCCCCGTGTTCGCTCTCTCTCTAATCCCTCGGTAAGTCACTGACATGTTAAACAATGAGATACAATTAACATTTACATTAGAAACGCTTTTTAACTTTGAATCATTATTTAGAAGTGTTTGTATTATTTCTAAGTGTCCTCTTATTTCAATATGTTACTGTTTTTAAATGATCTGAGTTGATAGGAACGCCAGAAACTTCATTCTGAATTGTTTTCAGTGAACAGATCAAAAACCTACTAAAATATTATCAAGTGCTTTCAAGTATAATGAAATCCCTCAATTAAGTACGATATGCCCAGGTCTCCATGCTTCATATGACCAGTGAAATATTTCTCATTTCATATTATTTCTCATTTTGTATTCATAAAATTTGTGTAATTCTAATGAGGAACAGATTCATACTATGCTAATTGTACTCACAGACACTGTTTTCCCTTAAGATATGACTCTAAGTTACTGGAAAATTGACACCTTTTTACTGATTGCAATTCATAGTGAAATAAATAATTCCTTTAAAAAAAATATGCAGGTTTTTTTTGTTTGTTTTTGTCTTGCTTTGTTTTTAGGGTATCTGTGAATGTTAGTGATAACCTAGTTATCAGAAGATTAACTTATTTTTTATAAATAACCTATGAAGACTTTCTCCTCCTTTTTTCAGTATTTTATTCCACTATATTTAATGTTTTTCTTATTGAACATATTCAATTTTATCACATTTTTGAATATTGGCTCTGGATTTTTCCAAAATGGTTCACTGTGAAAAAAGATTCCACCTATTTCTTAGTTTGCAGCCAAGTGTCAAATACTTTGAACTTCACATTTCTAATTTTTTTTTTTTTAAATACTATTATGGATGATGGGAGGCTTTCACATATAAATCATTCACGCTCTGTCAGAAACTTCTCTAGCACACGCAGCTGAGCAGTGCTTGAACTCTCTAGCTCTTGGTACATTTCTTCAAATTAAGTTTGATCATAGTCATAAAAAACTAAAATTACATCTGCACACATTTCCAGGAAAAAAAAAAATAATAAAAATTGGTACACATGACTTATATACATGTTTTATGTATATATTTTAATATAGTGATAGAGAAGCTATCAGAAAGACTCTGAACTGCCTATACATCTTTCTTCAAACACCTAATATATATGAATACTGTTGGATCAACCATAGGAACACAAATTCTATCAGATAATCTGTAGGCCGGATGAAACAAAGTTCTCAAAGATAAAGCAGAAAAAAGTTATTTATGGCAGTTCTGACCACTGAAAAGACCATAATGTATTATAAACATGATGTTTGAACTATTAGACACTTGGCCCATACTTTAGCCCTTACTTTTGCAGAAACCTAAAAGATCTCTCCAAAATTCAAGTGATTTTAAAGAGAACAGGGGAAGGCCTGGGCAAACTAACCAATTCCCAGGACCAGCTGGTGCTCACCCAAGAATTCTAAAGGACCCCAGGGAGAAAAGTGTGCAAGGTATGCTCAAAGCTTATGATTCTTCAAGACTATGCAGTAGCAATCGAGACTCCTAGACAAAAACATAGCCAAGGAGATTGAGCTCAGGGGAAAAATGTACAAGTTAAGAGAAAGAAAACCAAAAATCTATTGAAGATTACTAAACATACAGTGAACAGCCATAAAGTATATGGGAGATACCACATACACGTGCCCAGTTCTCACTTGTACTGGGGCACCCACTTTGGCCCACTGTCAGAGGCAAGATGCACTGGCTGAACACCCCCATTAGTCAATACTCGGAGGAGGCTCTAGTTTTAATGTCAATGTGCCTGAGCAAAATGAAGTCCTCTTATCCAGGAATTTAACAAAGCATTTAGTAGATATCAGTCCATGTGGATAGATAAGGATGTTGCTCTATTATTGACTAGATTCGGTGAAGGAGAGACGGAGCATTTGATAAGCTTTGCATATACTTAAACTCCTGAACAACTACACAAAATTTATGCTGGAGGAGTGAGACTAGTTGTGAGTTGTGATCATCTAGTTGTGATCATCTCCCCTTTTAAAAAACAAACAAACAAAAAGCACACATTCATGCATCTTCAACATCTGATTTAGTCCCACAAACATACCATCTGGGCAGAGCAGGTGCTATATCATTTCTAGCTTATTTCAGTAAATGCCTCAGAAATGAAAACCCAGATAGAGAATACAGAGAAACTGTCTCCTGGGAGTTTTTAACCATTTGTGTCAGAAGAAGCATTATACAGCCTCTCTTCG
This sequence comes from Nettapus auritus, assembly GCA_011076525.1. NCBI lineage: Eukaryota > Metazoa > Chordata > Aves > Anseriformes > Anatidae > Nettapus > Nettapus auritus. Next base: position 12,864,591 of record CM021770.1, read on the forward strand.
CTTCATGCTTCGCACTGCTGAGACACCAGAGTGTTTATTTCCAAGGATATGAGCAATACTCCCAGCACCCTGCTGCTACTTATGGTTAAAGAATTGAGACAGGACTAAAAATAAAGGGAGGACGAGACTGGCACCTGACTGGCATCATGTGGTTAACTGATGCAGTATCTCCTGTTGTCTGTCTTCAAGAGATCTTTCTTTGCACCATTGTAAAATGATTTAAAAGCCTTCACAAGAAAGACGTATTTAATTCTACCAAAATTTATTTGAAAGTATTCCACAAGAGTGACCTCGTTCAACACAAAGGCAAGCAGTTTATCCTTAAAAATTGATTCACCTTCTGGTGCAACACTGCACTTCTGGTTCATTACATTAGTCCTAACTAATATTAGTCCTAACTCTGGATTATTTATTTGCTTTTTAATGGATTGATTAGAGTATGATCACTGTTTAGCTAAATCCACATTTCACTTGATTTTTTGTTAGGAAACATCCAAGTAATCTTCAAAGCAACAAAAATCTGGGAAGTTGTATAGCATGTAAAACAATTGGACAAAGGACTGCAAGAGAAAAGTCAGAAAAATCTGAGATTTTGATCAGGTGGGTATTTACCAGCCTGTGATTATAAAGGATGCTTCTGTCATAATAAAAAGAATAAACACTTGATAAAATGTTTTGAAGACAAACATTTGGCATGAAATTTAACCACATCTGGTTTTTGTTTTCTTCTCCTCCCAGTGAAGCTCAAGAGTTTATACCAGTGACTTATACTCGCTTAAAGAGATCTTTAGGATACTGCACAATTTAAACTCATCATTCCTCTTTTTTTTTTTTTTTAATAAAAAAAAAAAAAAAAAAAAAAAAGGAAAAGCTGAGTCTTTGTCTGACTAATAGAAATGTAGTGCTCACCATAGCTTTTTTACTCTTGGCTTTTCCCACATACTGATTGCTGTGACAGTCAATAATGCAGATGTGCTTTTCACAGTAGTCGTGTTTAATGCATGTCTAATGCATGTCAGACTTACAGGTGTAGAGTACATGTATTTATATTTCAAAAGTCTTACTCATTTTTCTTTGAGTAAAAGACAGCAAGAAATGCAGAGCTTGAGGAACTAGCAACTCAAGCCCCTCATTTGGAAAACTTTGCTCGTTTCAAAGTTAAAAACAGCCATGTCAGCTCTCCACTGATTCAAACCAGCGCAGCTCCTGGGACTTCAGATACTAGCTCCCAGGTACAAGAAAAAAATATATATATATCAAGGGGAATACTAGCATCATTGCTTTTGAAACTTCGACAAGGGAGAAGTATTTTCAACACATTATCAAAAATAGCTACTTCCTCAAATTTTAATTGAGGAATGTAAAAACAGTAAGAAAGTAAAACCACCATGATCAAACGTCCCTTCACCTGTCATTTTAACATTGAATACAAAAGGATCTTATTTAAATATTAAGCAACACATCATGGGATAGGCAATTAGCTGAGCAGTTTTGCCCAACTAATAAATAACATCTAGTCTTCCGCATGTAACAATAATAAAATAATGGTAAAACAACAGTAAGACAAGTCTTGGGGACTAGATGCAGGTAAGAGGACCAGAAGAAATAATTACCAGATTGTACCAAAACTTGGTGTTAAAGTTGGAGCTTTGTGGCTCTGACCATCCCCCTTTATAGTAACCCTGGATCTGGCCCCATATAACAGCACTGTTCCACTAAAAATAACTCTGCTTATTAATTTAAAGTTGCAAATGTCAAAATCAGGTCATTGAAACTGTAGTTCAACTGGCTGGGGATTGAACAGCTTTGCAATTCTACCAAGTTCACAATACAGACTGAGAAACGTGCAAATGTAATGTTCCAAAAGTTCCTTGATTTTTATGCAAAAATTTCAAAGCAAAAGTCATATTTAGCCTTTAGAAATGTGCCTATTTTTGGAGAGAAATACCCATGAAGGACTGGTACCGTGTACCCAATTGTTCGCACTGCAGCAACAATCACACTCACTCTGATCACGTGCCATTCACTGCCCTTCATTACCAGTTCTACGTGCCGAACCTGGGTAACTGCAGGTTTGAAAGTTTTCACACCTACATCACCATGTGTGATGCACTGGAGCTGACAGCAGAACGCAGTTCATTTGAGAACACAGTTGTGCAAGTCTCATATTTGATTATATGTTCCTTCTGATGAAGTGCATTGTCACTGATTAACCGTGCTTTCTCATTAAGTTCACTACTACATATATGATCATTCTTAATCCTCAGCAAGCAAAAGCCTGTCATACATGTAACTTACTACATAGCTACAAAGGAACAGCAGTTAGATTTATGAGCAAATATGACAGATCTCAGACTAGTTTGTAGGCCTCTGCAGACTACACTGGTGTAGGATTTTGACTGAAGCCAGCATAATGCCTGAATGCCCTCCTGTCAGCTCTTGTGAAAGCATGTTTTTGCCTTTGCCTTTAACAGGGAGCCAAGAGCCTGAATGCCAGTGGAGGCTCAGTGACCCTCACCACCCACCAGGTCAGACCAGGACATCTTTGCCAGGGGGTGAAATCGAAGTCCGTAGCTCTGAGGTCTGTTTCATCTCTTCTATTATTCAGAGCTATTTTTTATTTCACATTTCTGTAAATTGTACACATTTCATCAGCAGTAATTTCCTGTCTAAAACCCTGAAAAGGAAGTTCACCCTCATGGCAGGAAGATTAGCCACATTATAACTTATGAGTTATTTTTTCAATGCTCTTAAAAGGAACAGGAAGGAAGGAATACCACAGACGATGCACTGTTATGAAGTGTGCATCCTTGTTCTCTAGTATTCATTGATATAAAATGGTAATGGAATTACTGCAAGACAGCAGTTATCTGTTACTGTCACGTGATAGCATCCAGCAGAAACGGATGCGATGGCTTAACACTGCTTTTAAATATCTTAAAAAGCAGGTGTTAAATTATAAAATCAATCAGAAAAAAAAAAAAAAAAAGTGTTTTCCCTGAAGATTTACTAATATAAAAGCAAACACTTGCAAGAATCTAATATGATTTTTTTTTTTTTAATTAAGATATTGTAGAAACGAAAATATAAGTATTTCCATATTTGGAAGTACTTAGCATTTTAAAGTGCTGTACAGCTTGTGAAGAACCTCTCATCTCTCTGAAGTGCATCATTCTTATCCACTAGGCTAACACAAGCTGCTGCTGCTGCTATATTGGCAGTGGGTCTACAAATAGCAAGGGAAGTACTACTTCTATTCAGGATTCAAGCTCAGGTTTTTGCTGATAGCTCTATCAAAACTGGCATTGTTTTCTGTTTGCTTGTTTTTTAGGTATATAGGCAGTGTATACTGCAGCCTAGGATAACCATGCAGAGCCACAGTCTGAGTATTACACAGATGATTTGACAAGCAATTCTTCCTGGTAAAGTTTGCCCCTAAAGGCAAAGTTTCCAATGATTTCAATGAGGTTCAACATTTCATTCTTACTCTTAACCTTAGCCTTGAAATGCATCTGAAAAACGAATCCAATATGCTGAAAAGCACCACAGTTCATCTGACTTTCCTTCAAAATAAGATGAAAGATGTGGGAGCAAAAAAAAAAGATGACTCACCCCCATAGCAATGACATATGTTTAGTTCAGTTCTGTATTCCATTTTTAAAACAAGCAGGCAGGCAGGTTCATCAGCCAGTGAAACCCATTCAGTCCTTGTCCAATGTTCAGGGTAATCTGAAGCCTAAGAAAAAGGCTCATGTCAAGGTACCCTATCTAAATGGCTAACACACAATCTGCAACAAATCTGCATAATTTCTCTGAGATATACAGGGTAACCCATCAGGAAACAGAAACAGCTGTAGAAGGTGAAGGCACAGGTCAGAATCCTAGCTGAAAATAGGACATATGTAAAGGAATGACCTATCAGTCCTACACCCAACCCAAGCTATGGCTGTGTAGCTGGAGACAAGAGGTTGGGGAACTAACAAGGACAGCCACATTTTATCTGCACCACTGGTAAATCTTCGTATCCATTGGCTTTGGCTACACTGCCACAACTTACTTCCCAAAAGAGCTGATTTCAGACGTTATAACAGCCCCTGTGGTTCCCCATAAAAACAACAGAAATAATTGGCAAAGCTAATTCCATTGGGCCAGAAGAGCATTAAGCACATTTTGGTGAGGAGGTATAGAGGTTTCCCATACTGTCAAAGTATTTTTACAATGTTCTTCCAGAATAAAATAGTTCAATTTTACAGTTGGAAACAGCTTATTCTGAGATGCAGAATTTGCCTTTTACATTTCCAATGCTTCTTGAAACAGAAGTGTTGTTCGCTACCCAGCTTTGTCCTTCTGCAGCTTACAGGTTGACACTGGACTAATCCTGTTTGTTATGCCCTCCAGCAGTCCCTGTACCAGCCAGGAAACATAAGCAAGCTCTGGCACTTCCCACAACACTCTCACACATGCCCCCACACTAGAGAGGATTATCCAGACAGATTGCCCTACAGGTTATATGAGGGAGGCTTCTGTCAGGGGCATTGCCACCAGGAAAGAACCAAGAGCTTTTTAGATCCTTCAGGCTTGTAAAGGGACTGGAGCAAGGAAGGAAGTCTGGTCCCATGTCTTGTTACTGCTCTGTAAAATAATCTGTGCTTGACCCACAGAGGACGACTCCAGCTAAAGTGCCTGGTAAAGCCAAAAATGAATTAAATGCCTGTGTGGGCCTGATATGTACAACTATGCTCAAACCTTTTGTGGAGCACATGGTGAGTAAAATGAAATGGATAGTTTGGGATAGTTTGAACAATGATTTATACAGTGGACATGTTCCATGAACATTTTTTTTTTCCTAGTTCCCAGTTTTGCTGCCACTGCTGCTTCTTTTCCTCTGTTCCATCAAACCAATGTACATTTTAATGAGCTATCCCAACGCAGTTCCAAGCTGTCACCAACAATATACTGGAAAAGCCTCATGGACTCCCACAAGTCATTTGTTAAGAGTTCTGCCACCAAACTTTAAGGGAGCACAGATTTGCTAATTAGTATTGGCTAGGTCCTGACAATGTATTGGGAATGTTTTCCCATCCTCCAGTGCAGCTCAAACATCTTATCAATAGTGCTAAGAAGCATTCCTGCCCAACATCTTTTCTGAGGCTTGTTAAATTTTATCCAATAAATAATTTCAGGGAGGTAGTGGGCTGCCTTTCAACAACTACCATCAAACAGGGGCTGTGCTAAAGATATTTCCTGAAGGGACTCAATCTTTCAGTTGGTAACTACATAAATTCAAGACCATGATACATTGTCACTGTAGTAAGTATGGATCTCAACAAGAAAACAAATCACTCACTGAAAGTCCTTTGTATGAAACATCCACTGGTTGCTCTTGTTTAATTGCACATGCTAAAGAAATAGGAAACTCACTTAAGTTCACCACTGATAATCATAGCAGTATAGTATAGCATTTCTAGAAATACACGTCTAGATACTTTTTACCTCACCCATCATCACCCATCTGTGGGTATATCTTTTTAATTTGTTCATGCTCAAGACAGAAGTGTGTGATCATCCATTGTTCACGTTGGTGGCATATCCCTGATATGCTAATTCCTCAGTGTTCAACTGCTTTTTTGTTACTGCATAAGCTCAGTCATATCACCACTGGTTATTTTAATTTTCATGTATGTGCACTGTTTGAAGTATAACCAAGTGGACTGGATCCATTAGTACTGCCTCTATCTGGAAAGCATGACAGGCTTTCCTCCACCAACATTAACAATCTGCAGACTTTTTTTCGTTTTATTTTTTAATCTTAAAGAGGTTTTAATACTTCATATTTTGAAGTACAAGCAGTTTCTAATGTAATCAACTGACTTCATTTGTTACATGCATACCATCAGGAAAAACTGCACAACCACACATATTTGGGATATGTCTCAAGTTTAAGTCTAACACAGCCAGTTGGATTTGGCAAGACTGTGAGCAACACAACCTTCTGAGGACTGTCTCACCAATGTGATTTATCTAGTACATGACAGTAAGATGCCATTAGCAACAGTATCCCTGTAAGAGGCAAACTTTAACCTTGGAGGCAGATGAGCAGTATGTTCTACACAGCTGCTCAAGGGGAAGAGGGAGCAGGAAGGCTTCCTCTTTCATCTCTCCCCAGCAGAAAAAGTCATCAGAACTGTTGGAAGTCATCACAATTGCCATCTTCACACTTTCCAGGGTAACTCCCCATCAGAGCTTGTACAAGAGCATGACAAAGACAAACACTAAAAACCTCCTAGCTTCTGGAATTAATACTGGAATTCATCAGTGCAACATGCTCTGGAAAGAGAGTCAAACTGTACTGCTACCTATGGACAGCTGGCTGCTAGATTAAGAAAAGTGAGAAAGCAGTTCCACTCCACAGAACAAAAATAATGAATTAGGGAAACCAGCCTGAACCCTCCAAATCAATTACACCATGTGCATGCACTGCCTGATGTACCCTGAACAAACCATAAAGAAGCAGTTCTCCTCCCCCATACTATTTAAAGGCATCATGTTGCCCATATACTGTGGCTTAATGAAAATTGTTGTCCAAAGACTGCTTGAGGCTAGAACTTGCAAGGACGCAACTTCGCCAGACACAAGGAGTGGGACGGACACCACTACCTCCTGCAGGGACAGCTTCAGCCCAAATGGCTGCTCTGAATCACCCTTCCTGGAGCACCTGGGTCTCCACTGAGCCTCTGGTGTGGGGCTATGCGACTACAGCTACAGCATAGCCCACAACAGAGGTGTGAACTTATCTACACCTCAGTGTTCCCAACTGAAAATCTTCCACCTACGAAATTGGCTTAATTGCCATGGAAAAACAAAACAAAACAAAACACTAACTGTTCTCCTCAAAACCCTGCAGGTTCTTTAATGGCTAAATGGCTAAGTTCAGGTATTTAGTAACAGCTGCTAATGAACTGAGCAGGTACAAAGCTAACCTCTTCAACTAATCCAAGAGATTCTTAGACTGAACTAATATTTAAGGAGAAGCTATTCAGAAAAACAAGAAAAACACATTCAAAGGTCATTATTTTTGTTGCTGAGATCACGTTATTTCCTCCAGCAGAAAGATCTGTCTCTACCAAATGTGAAACATACGTACTGAAACCTTACAATTTTTGTTCAGTTTATGCAAGCTGAAAGCTTGCCATTACTTTCACAAAACGAATGCATCTTTTATTAACAAATGGATGAGACAAAATACAGAATATATAGTGTATTCCAAAGCTGAAACACTTAATTGTTGGTTGACTGTATAATTAGATATTTGGAAAAATTACAGTTTTTGGTATAAGTGGTTTGAAATGCTTGATTTGAAAGAGAAAAACTCCTGTGTGACACTGGGCCATAGTAAAAACAGAGCACAGTAGCCACTTCCATTGCACTGTAGTCAGCCCCTTGGCTGAGAACTTCTACTTAGATTTGCTTTAACATTGTTGCCATCTCTGTTTGTCATTACAGAAAGTTTTCCTCCCCATCTTGCATGTGCTGGCTGACAATTTTAAGTCCAAAGCCAATAAAAGAGGGAAATCAGAATCACTCCTTACATGATCTTAAAAATTGCACACATTTTTTACTCGAATCCAGTCTGAAAGCATTGCTAACACAGCAGTAGTCTCAACACAATTGTTTATATTTTCTGTGTTGGTGAAAACCTGGAGTTTCATGAGTATTTACTTTACAGATAATCACTGCACAAGTATGTTTATTGCTATCTTGAAATGTCCTTTCCCAAGGCTGAAATTACATGATTCTTCTACTTGTTAGGAACTACTACTTGTCTCCCAATTCCCAGGTTTCCAGTGGTAAAAGAAAAATAATACTGGTATTAGAAAAATAGTAGTATTGTTATAGCAGTATAAAAAGATACTACTATTAATGTCATGAGTAGATTCTTCCAAACAAAAAGCTAAATTGTCCATTTAAAAGAGAGATATTCAAATGAATACTCAATACAAACTGTTTGCCTTCTAACTATACACCATAACTGTTACACAGAAATACAGAGCAAAACGTTCTTAAATATATAACGTTATGGGAAACAGCCTTTTATTACAGATGTCATAAAAGAATGGGGAGAGTAAATGAGAGAAGGATAATGCATTCACTAAGATACCAGAATGTTTACATAACCTTATTTATCACCCACTTTCTTCACACTATAGGTAGAGCTGTGCAAACGCTCTTGTTATATCTTAGAGATCCTTTCCAAACTCCAGTGGTGAGGTGGCAGGAAGGGAGAGATGGCTCAGGACCAGGAGTTATATATTTACATGTTGGACTGAAGGTCCCCTTTTTCCAACACTCTCTCCCACACAATATTATTTTTATGTTAGTAATCACTTATTATTTTAGGTAGTTCCAATTATAAAATCATTATTGAGTTACTTAGGAAATTATGTTATAACCTAAGTCTAGGATTTCCCAGTGGAGGGAGTTTTGCTCTCATACAGGATGTCTTCAGAATCCTGAAGTACAGAAGGAAAACAAGCCAAAGACGTAAATCATCCACACGTTAACGTTAGCTGTGTTGAGGTAGCTTTAGGAAAAATGTGCAACTACAAAGAGCTTCATACCTGTAAAAAAAAAAAATTATAATAAAAAGCAGATGGCCTTTTTCATCTTGCTTTGGGAATAAGCTTTTATGTTTGGTCTCTGCATTATATGTATTTGTGTGCCTAGACATTAAACAAGTCCTTAAACCAAAGCCTATAGAAGCCAACTGAAAAAAATGCATTCGTACGGATGATTTTTAGATCATTACATTAATGTACATATTCATAACAGTAGTCTAGACATTAAAACAACAATATTGGCACAGGAACTTTTTTTTCCTTAATTCTCTAGACATTGTCCCCCACGAAGCCGAAGTATGCCATTCTTTATGCCAGTATATCTTATTCTTCTTCCATTACAGAACATAGTCCTTTCCCCCAGGCATTTTTTTTTCTTTTTTTCTTAATCAAATAATCTGTAGGCAGTGTGCGTGTATGTGCCCTCTTACCTGTCAGGAAACTTGTACATGTAAATAAACCTCAGACTAACTAGTCAAGACTGCAGGCAGAACTATATCCAATATGGTCATGTGAGATTGCACAGAAGTCCTTGGAGTTTGGAGGACATGCTGTGCAGGAGCTGGCTGGTAGCAGGGTAAGAGAATTGCCGGAATTTCTGGATGCCATCAATGCAAACCAAGTGCACTGCCCCTATTCAATGTAAACTTCATTCCAGCTGATGTCTTCAGTGTTCAAAGACAGTTCTGATAACAGGAATTCCAAATATAAAAAAGATGGTTTAATAAATTCACAAGTAGCATTTGCAGAAAAGAAATCTTCTTCAACATGATGTTGGTCAGCAGGAAGTTCTGAATAGAACAGGATTTATTGTTCTAAAACTCAACTTTATGCTGAAAACAGTGAATAATTTAGCTCATATCACTTCTTGCATTTTGCTAGGAGCTGAGTTCCTGCTCACTAAAAAATATTTTGTAACCGATACAGCTTACATTCTTCGATTGTACCTGAAATCCTGTTTCTTCTGGCCTTTAGGATCAATCAGAAGAGTTTCAGGAAGGCTGATCCTAGAAACTGACAGACATCTTCCAGCAAGCTTACCTGGAGTGATTTGATGCTTTCACCTTCATCTGTCCATCCTCTCCCTCTGCAGGAGGTTACTGACCCCAGAGCAGAGCAGCGCTTCTGAGCACCCATATTCTGCATCCAATGGACATCCCTTGCCAACACTGAGAGCCATTTTGGAAGGATCCAAAGCAAACGATCTTACCACACCCAAATGGACTTGGGGTTTCCTCAACTGCCAGCAAGGTCTCATTTGCATGTATATGCCAGACTGAAAATGGAAGTAGCTGAACGCAGCTCATTTTGGGCAGTAACTCTGGAAAGCAAGCAGATAGCTGAAGCTGGGATGTCTGAAACCACTCTGATTTAGGGGCTATAGTTCAGTTGGTATCTTTAGTCCACAAGCCAGGAGATGTAATGCAACCATAAGCCAAGTGCCCACCTTCATTTCAGTGGTAGTTTGGTGGTTCTTTACTCAAAATCTGATACAACAGATTTTGAGGATGAGACATTTCATGTAAAGATGCAAGTTCTTCTCTTAGCTTTTACACAATTGTTTTCAGCAATATAAAATTTCACACAGCATCCTTTTTTCTAGATTACTCCATTCAGGACAGGAAAAGCCACAGGCCATACCAGATACTAGGCAGACAGGATGAATATCTGGACTTGGGTTTACCTTTCCCAACTTAACAAATTTTTAACTAGTATGAAGCACCGTGACTGGTCATTAACACAGTTGGGAAAGTTGGAATGCTTAAGACATCCTCATGTTTTTACAGAAAACAAGAAAACAAATAACAAAAAAGCACAGTGTATCCTCTGAAAGTCATACCTGAAATGAAAAAAAAAAAAAAAAAAGAAAAAGAAAAAAGAAAAGCAAGACAAAGAAAAAAACCTAAGCAGAATTCAGAAATAAACTTTCAGTGCTCAGGAAAAACACAAAGGGAAAAAAAAAAAATCATGTTCCTTTTCACTGCATTGCAGCCAAAATAACAAAACCGACTTCTGTTGTCCAGTAAAAAAGTAATAGTATGTATATATTTAACTTGAGTGGAATTTGAAAATAAGAACACAAAAAAAAAAAACAAAAAAAAAAAAAAAACCTTCTAGGGGTTAATTGCTTCACTGCAGGAAACTGATGCTTGTTAGTTTGCTCAGCAACTGGACGTCAAGTCAGCCCCTACTCACTAGTGATTAACACTGGTGCACAGCAGCAATTGGTAACACGACTGCCAGCTAGAAGGGAACATCTTCCAGTACAGATACCATGCTGAAATTGTGACTTCACTTAGGGGGGACTTGCTCAACACTAATTACCACCTTCAAACAGCAAATAGCTAAAAGCAGAAGGCTGGATCATTGCACTGCAAGTCAAGAAAGAATCTGAATGCAACAACACAGCTCTGGGGATACTATCAAAATATTCTGTGTACACCTGCACACACAGTTTTGCTTTCAGCACGCGTGCTAAATTCTCAAGACTCTTCCAGTACATTGACCAAATGACTCTCCTTTCACAGGTATCACAGGTTCACATCTGGCCTAATTTTGCCTGTATACGGTACAGTAGAAAAAAGACACAAGTCCTTTAATCAATTCCTTTTGTTCAGGTTTAGTCACAACACCAAAGAAGCTGATAATTAATCAGTGTAAAGTTGAGTTACAATCAAAAGATGAACCTTTCCAATACAGTTTCTCTCCTGAGTTTGAGAATATTCTCTGAACACTGACCGAGCTCCTGAACTTTTAGATCAACAAAACTGAGCATGGAGTTTTATACTTCAACTAAGGACAAGTCTAATTGTTTTACACTCATGCCTTACTGAAAGGATCTGATCAAATGACTGTTAAATCTATTTCTTTTCCTCTCCAATTCACAAGACCAGCCCAAATTTATTTTAGGCTCTAAGGTAAAATTTAAACGTACAAGTAACAAATAAGCAAATAGCGCAAAAAATATTCACCTAAGAAACTTCCGTGGGATTCCAAGTTTAGATGCTTTTTTCCCCTCTTCACAAGGCTAACAAAGATTTCTAAGTGGAAAA
>CM021770.1:12876268-13168074 GCA_011076525.1 Nettapus auritus
CATATTATGTGTTTTTTCTCAAGCCACTGCAGTACCAGAGCACTCCTGCTGTGAGTATTCCTGCTTGATACCAATGGCTCGTGTGACCCAGTCTCAGGTTAACTGGACAGTTAATAGAATTTGGCACCAAAATATATCAACCACAGAGAAGGTGAAGGTGGCAAAATCCCTTTAGGTTTATTTTTATCAATGCATGCTGCATACATATATAAGCACAATCCATCTATTTATGTATGTCTGCATGTGTAATCCATAAATCACTGTATGTATGCATTTGAAATAAATTATTGACACTGGCTTGTTTACTTTTAAATTTATTCCTGCACTGAGTTTGATGAGATAAGACACAGGCACATTCAGAGCTTTACTGTAAAAGAACCCCAAAAGAATAATTTAAGCCTCTCTTGAGCAAGATCATTTAATGAATCTTCTGGATGTTAAAAGGTTTTATACGCTTTTAAAAAAACCATTTCCCAATTGCAATGCCATGATATTGCCTCTGAGAGCTAAGAGATAAAGTGATACACACATGCTGAACACATGGATATGAAGGAAGTGGTTACCTTGGCAACAACAGCTATGTAAAAGCTTCCCTCTACTAAATTAGAAGAGCGAATATTGGAAAACAATGTGTTGTTTCCACTTGGATCCTGAAAATAAGTTATATTTCATTTGTAGATTTTTCAGAGCCTTTGACTTCCTACAGTTAAACTACACTTGCATTATTGCACGTGTCTCAAACTCCTAATACATAACACTTTTGTAGTACTTCGTTTCTATTTATGCCTTAATTCAGATACATTTTTTCTTACTCAACTAAAGGTGTAGACATATCTGAGTAGAGTAAGTTTGCCACCCTGGTCCGCAGTCTCAGTTACTGTATATACTGCAAACATAAGTAAAAACAAGCTATCTTTTAAGTGTCTTGACAAATATATCTCAAAGGTTCAATCTGTCATTTAGAAAACTGGATTTATAGCCAATATAAATAGCATTTTTCAAAGACTATCTGATGAATCAAGGAACACAATTTCAAGTGAAGGATTTCTGGGTTCCCAAACCACTTAGCTGTTGCTGAAAGTCCTACGTAGGACAGCATTAGAGAGCATACATCAGCTTTAGAGAACATACAACAAGGAGCCTTACCACAGGACACCCAGTCAAGTCCGCCCTCCGTTGCAAACAAGCATCCATTATCTTGCCTGGAAGAGCCCCAGAAATTTTCTTTGCACATGTGCCATGCACTGCAAGCCCCTCACAATACTTCCAAAAGCTAAAAAGTCAATGCTCTGCAACTAAAGACTGAAAGCCACAGCTTCTGATAGGAAGAGAGCAGGTGACCTCAAGAACAAGAGCAAATGAAGTCTTCGCCTATTCCATGTCCAATGCAATATGCAGTTGCAATGTAGGACTACCAAATAGACAGGACTAGATATCTCCTTAGCTTACAGCGGTACCAAGTGATTAGACCTAAAAATATAGGTATCCGTAACTGTGCAAATAACATCCTTGACTAATGCTCCATTCCCTTCCATGGGAGAGCAGCTCACTGCAGATAGCACCATAGGGTGAAGCCCACACTGAGAAGCGCACAGGGGCAGCACACTCACAACACGTCTTATTACAGAGAGGGACATGGTAACTGAGTGAGGAACATCCCTCTGGAAGAAGTCATAGGAACTGTACTAACAGTATGACTGCTTCACTACAGACATCATCCACCGCTGTCACTCCTGATTTCTCATTGGTAAGATTAGGAACACCTAAGTGCCTAAATTATTGATGGAATCTGGCCTCAGTGCTCTGCTAAAAGTTTTTACACCCTCAGTGAAATTCTGCTGCCTATGCTAAGAGAATTCCATTTTAAGGAGAGCACTTAAAAGAGATCTGTGAGGGCCTTCAGTGCAAGTACTTAGAGAAAACCCCAAATTCAGTTTACAACTGTTGTGTCACTTGTTCTCAGTAAGCTTGGAATTTGCTTCCCCTCTAGTCATCTGTACTGCCCACTGATGGAGCTAGATTGTTGTTAACAGAACATACGTGTTAATTTAGGACCTGTTACTTGCATTTCCTGGTCATTTGTAAGCTAGTTATAAATCTTGTTATGCTGGTACCATTTATTTGAGCCAGAATGCCATTATAACATCATTTAGTCCTAACACCTCTCCCACAGAGCTAACTGTGACCACACTAGTCAATTACTGTAATCCCTTCCCAGCAGTGATCTGCTGCTTACAGACCACAGGAAATGCAGCAACTTCTCTCCAGGTACACATCAACGTAGGAAAGACATGCTAAGCAGGACATGGTACAACAAGGTACAGAGACCATATGCTAGCAAATGGGAGATATACTAGGTATCCAAGTGAGGAACAGATAGCTCCAATTATGATTTCGATTGTCTCAATGGGTGTTAATAAATAAATAAATAAAATCTGCATGGTGCTAGAGATTTCTTAAAATAATTAATGCAAACAGACTAGAACAAGGAGGGTTTCAGGGTTTCATGCCACGGCACCATAAGCTCCAGCCTCCTGGTACAGTTATAAAAGCAAAGCTGCTGACCTATCCTCTGAGCCCGTCAGTGAACTGCTTCAGTTCCTCCTGTACCCGGTAACTGGAAACATTGAGGCTTGTCTGCTGCCTCCATTGCCATTAGACTGCAAAATTCAATTCTGCAAACTAAGCATTCACTTTCATCATAAAGGGTGTGGGGCTGGTGTTTAAACAAATTCTTCTAAATCTATATTATTCTGATAAGGAAATACTCACAAAATATTAGAGTTAAATAAATAAACAATATTACTTATCTATATTCTGATCCAGAGTCAAATACTGGAGGCTGGTTCCAGACTCTAAATGCTTTTAGCACTGTTAATTACTGGACTAAGTTCTGTTCCCTTTTATATGCCGTAAAAATGCCAGGGAAATGTGCCTTCATGAACACTGTTCAAATATGCTGAATCAAAATATTTCTACGTTTTCCATTTCTGGAAATTCCCTTTTTTTTTTTTTTTTTTTTTTTTTTTTTTTTTTGTCCCATCCCAGCATGGATTGTGTGTATAATTACGGAATTTCTTGTAAAAATTACTTACAGTTTCTGACCACATCACATTGACTACGTTTAACTTCATGAAGGCAAAGACTACAACAGCAGTTGGTTATCTAAATACTTGGCATCATAAGTACATTAATTAGCAATTAAGTATTTAACCATAATAACCTACCCATGCCCTAACCTCTTATCTTTAAGAATAGGCAGCGGTAGAATGAAAACATACAAGTAGGAAACAAAGGACATTATCTGTAGTACATTATCTTTAGTAGTTACTACCTCAGACATTTACAGATTATTTAAGAGTATTTAAGATAATTTAAATACTCAGACTTCTCACTGGAAGAATAGAAGAGAACAGGGGAAAAATACAGTAGCCAGCTCTGCAAAGAGCTTCATCAAGGAACATTCAGGTCATTTGAAAGTTTATTTAAACAACATATGCACACGAAGTTCCACCATTAATGGATGGTCTCTCACATATGCTATTCCAAATCCTTGTATAAAAGGAGGGTAATAGCTTTTAGTGACTATTATAAAACTTAGAAAAATCATTTTTACAAATATAAGTTTATTCTTCATTTTATGCTTTTGTAGTAAACCTCTGAATATTACACATTCCTAGCTCGTTTCATAAAACGGAATCATTCTAATAATTTTATAGATGGAAAAACAGTGTTAATCATGCCCTGCCTGAATATCACCCAGAAGTCTGTACCAGAACTGAGAACCAATAAATTTCATGTCTCTTCTCTACACTTCATTGATTTTTTTTTTTTCAGCTTTACTGCCATTCCGGATATTCACAGCAAAGGGATAAAAAATGCTCAATAATTAGGAATATTCTTTAGAATTACACCTCTGTTTCTCTCTCAATTTAAAATTTAGGTGTTTTATCTTTGTACAAAGGAGACCTAAGAAATTACAAATTGAGCACAAGATCAGAGACGACCATTATAACAGCACCAATAGTGTAGACACACAAGACAACAGAACCACTAGTTGTAAATCTATAACTGCTGGAAGAGCATGCGACACCACAGCTGTCCATTTAGAAGCGTTGATGGTATGTATTTTGAGGGTATTGTTTCTGAGGAGAAAGATGCTCAAGAGTTAGTAGGGAGCAGGCACCACACCTTGTAATATGAGATTATGAGAACTGCCATACAAAATTGAACTAAACGTCTCTCTTATCCAGCATAGCCACAGCACCATATTGTCCTGGTTTCAGTTAGGACAGGGTTAATTTTCCTCCTAGTAGCTGGTGGAGTGCTGTGTTTTGGATTAGGATGAGAAGAGTGCTGATAACATGCCGATGTTTTGGTTGTTGCAGAGCAGTGCTTGTACCAAGCCAAGGACTTTTCAGCTCCTCTCTCCGTCCTGCCAGCAGGAAGGCTGGGAGTGCAGCAAGAGCTGGGAGGGGACAGACCTAGGACAGCTGACCCAAACTGGCCAAAGGAGTATTCCATACCATCTGATGGCATGCTAAACAATAGATAGAGGTGGCTAGCTGGGATGGGAGGGCCAGCTGCTCGGGGATAGACTGGGCATCGGTCAGCGGGTGGTGAGCAATTGCATTGTGCATGACTTGTTTCATACACACTATTATTATTATTGTTGTTGTTGTTGTTGTTTTCTATCTTAATAAACTGTCTTTATCTCAACTCTCGCTTCACTTTTCCGTTTCTCTCCCCCATCCCAGAGAGGGAAGGGGGAGGGTGAGTGAACGGCTGTGTGGTGTTTAGCTGTCGACCAGGTTAAACCACAACACATATGTTGCGAAAAATGATAAAAGTAACAAGAAAAAAAAAAACACAAGACCATCTTCTGGGTGCAGCCAACAATCTGTCAGCAACCAACAACTAAAAGATTCAGGAAGGTAAAATACAGATCATTACTAGTCTGCAAACAGCCTCATCATGACAATGATGTGGGACATTACTGAAATACTCAAGTTCAGGATTTCTTCCTAGGAGACCCCAACCCGTTTAGGGTAACAAACTGAAATAATTGTATATTTAACATATAGATTCAAATATAGCCTATTAATTACTGAAAATAGCAAGGAACTAAATTTTTAATGATTGCAGAAGCAATTTATGCCCAACAACAGGGTTAAAGTGCAGGTATTCTTCCAGTCTTGTTCTGTTCTGGTCCTAAGTGTCTCAGCTGACCAGCTAGACAGCAGTGAGAAGGGAAACAAAGGTGCAGAGATGTGATCTGATTTGCTCCCACTCACATCCCAGATGGATACCCAAGAGAGGTGGCTAGAACTGAAGTCTTCCAAGTTCTGAATCTAATCCCTATACTGTAATTTATGTCCTGTACCTTACCTCTACATGTCTCACTGAAACTGTATAGTGCTCATGGAGATTACTAGGTCTATAAGGTTATATTATTGTTATGTAAAGAACCTACAAGATAAAGCAATATATGAAGCAACTTAGTACAGGAGACTACCTGTATGTTGCTTTTTATGCTAAGAAATTGATGTTTAAATTAATATGCTGCAGGAAACATAATAAGAAAGGAAGAGATAAGAGATAGTCATTTATATCGCATTTAGGCAACTGCATGTAGGTTGTTACATGAGATGTGCTTTCCAACAGCAAATAATAAAATTATACTTTTTGTGCTCTTAATTATATGCAAATTAAAACTGGGTGCACATTAACGTGAAGAGTTGAATATCCATTTAATCAGATCCTCCCTGCAGGGCCCACTGATAAAAATGACAGAAGACTTGCATTACTAATTCTCAACTTCTCAGATCTTGTACATACTTACCTTATAAACCAACTGCTACTGTGACACCTGCCTGCTGGGCTAAAGGTTTATGTTGATTAGGTCTATAGGAGTGAGCAGTAATCCTCTTGAAGCAAAGGTTTGGTTCCCTGAGCTGAGAAGCCTGAGGAGTGAATCCCTATAGTAACAGCAATCATTTAGTGGTTGAAATCAATAACAAACCCTTAACATTCAAGATCATTAGAGAAGGACTTGGGCTAGCCTATTTTAATATTCTGCATGGTCAGAACACACATCTGTTTAAATCTCAATCCCCTTTCTTATATCAGTTTGGAGACCCTTCTCTCACCTCGTACCAGATTACGTATATAATCTCCCTTAAGTTTTCTTTCTTGAAGAACTACTGAATATCTACCCTTTCCTCAGTCCCCATTTTTTTTCAGCTTTCATCTTCACTTCTAATTCTAGCATTGAAAGAAACTTCTCAAGGAATAGAAGGGCAAAAGCCTCCTTGATGTAGATTCTCTCTATTAATAATAGTGACATGAAGGCCCTTAACCCTGTTTAATAGCTAAAAAGACAAGTGGCAGGGGAAGAAAACAGAAATTTATACAAATGAGGCCATATTCTATTATGCTGCCTCACATGGTGACAGCACAGACTCATGAATTTTCATCTGACATAACAGTCAAGATCACTCCCAGGGTCTTACTGCGGAGAATGCAGATTTGCCTTTCTCCCTGCATCACAAGGCTGTTGAAATCAGCACCAGCTGGACTGGCCTCTCATGAAGCTGAAGAAAAGTGAATTTATTTTTTCTATTGCATTGCTACAGGAAAAACACTCCCTGTTGTGATGGTAAATCCCACCAAACTGGTGAGAGATGCCTTACTGTCAAGCTGCACAGCTTTGCTCAAAAACCCCAGGCAGCCCTGTTCAGCAGTTAGTACAGGGATAGGACCGAGTTAGGATAATGTGATTTGTTTCAAATTTGTTTCAGCCAAAGACCACAGAGAAATATGATGCTCATAAGGTGGGAGATTGTTCCAGTGGGTGCATACTCTATTGATGATGGCAGTAAGTCCTGATGCCAACTCTTCCTCTCAGGTACTGGCAAGAAGAACTTCCGGAGGGAAACACTGTGGAGAAGTTGCACAGCTCCTGTAGCATCCCCTTAGCACCACCTCAGTGCACATCTCCCCAGCACCTAGCACATCCCCGCTGTCAAGAAGGCACCCAGCTCTTCTGCCATTATCAACTCAACCTCTGTGTCAAATGATTTCTTCCATTGCCATCTAGAGATCATAGAAGGGAGCATTTCACCACAAGTATCTCAGCTCAACCTAGAACCTAATGCAGCATATATCCCCATAACAGATTCTGCAAATACTTTTATTGAAATACATTCTGGCTAAAGCAGTGGCATGAACTACAGTAAAACATGGTTTTAAATTGTAACTGTTCCCTTGCATTAGGGGTTGCTAATCCAGCACTGACTATTAAATGAGCATATAGCATATTTTATCTTAAAATTTTCCAAAGTGATAGATATTTTGAAATCTCTAATTACAGATGAGATAAATATATAATTACAGACTTGGTAGAAAGTGCATTCTTTCCTCATTAAACTGTAATCACAATATTTTCCAGATAACATTTATTTTAACCAGTCTTTTTAGATGCAACTGTGTCAAAGCTTGCTAACAGGAACCTTTAGTTCTCAGGTCATTGACCTAATATGGTATAATGGATCCTTAGGAGATTTTTTAGTATGTCTGTTCAGCCACTGCCATGAAAAGCAGAGCTATATAGAACAACTGCTTTGTTGAAGGCACATGTTTTTTCCTTGCTTTGTCCCTCTGAAAATCTGTTTTCTCAGTGTGTCCAGTTCTATTTTTCATTCATATTCAAGGTTAAATATTTTTAAGTCGTTTAAACCACTTAAAAAAAAAAAAAAAAAAAAAAAAAAAAAAAAAAAAAAAAGGTTTAGATCTACTAAAAATGGTATTCATTGGAAAAAAATAATTATTGAGAAATCCAATTGTAAGTTGAAAGCAGAGAGACAATGTTCTATTCCTGTCTGGGGAGGGAGGGGGAAATGCAGATGCTGATAAAAAGTCAATTCTAAAGTCTTCGAAAACATGGGAAGAAACACCTAGGGTTGTTCACAACAACATCTACAGATGCATTTGAGTACCCATCTCATTTTCTAAGTGGGTAGAAAATGCCCAACTAAATTGAAATTGTGTTACTTCCAGATCTGAACACTTCTGAAAACTCAATGCATGCTGAACTTAGATAAATTGACTAATAGCTAATACTTCTTTTAAATGACTCCATAAAAAATGCAAACCAAATATTTTACAAATGTGCTTTTAAAGATTATATACCCATCTCATTAAAGGAGATTCTCTTTAACTTAATGAATTGATTAATTTTCATTTCACGAAACAACACACTTCTTCAAATGAATTCTAGGTAACTAAGTATCCTTACGCAGATAAATAGCATTTATCATTTTTATTATTATAAAATGTAAAACTTAGTATTATAAATAAATGTATACTAAGTGACAATTACTTAAGTACGTCTTTAATATAAAATCCTTATTACCAAAATTATTACCAATTATTATCAGAAGAATCTATCTGGTTGGAAATCAGCATGTTTTAATTGTTTATACCCAACAACAGAGCTAAAACTTTCTTTAGGAAAATAATTAAACACAAATTAATATTCATTATTTAAATATAAGTTTCCTCTGCATGCTGACTTAAATCATGATTAAAATTGGTGATTTAAATCAAGCCATCCTGCTGCAAGCCACCAAAAAAAGTTTTTTGAATTGTAATCTAATAATGTGCAGTATTCAGTATTAAGTGGAGTGTTGTATGGTTAGGCCTGGTTTCTCAAAGGAGACATGCAAGGGCTTCCATGGGTCTGAATTCTTAATTTGTCATTTCTCTTTTCATTCCATCTGCCACTTACAGAACTTGATTGCATAACAAGTACAACCTGATTTGTGCAAAAGACCCTGTATGAGATGGCAATGTATTAAACTGCACCGTAAGAGAAAGCATTTCTAAAAACTGGTATATATAAAATGAATCATCAATGAATAATCTGAAACCAATCTGAGAGACATGCAATCGTAGTTTACTCATCATCAACACATCTAAAATAGTGCCCTTTAAAACTCCATTGATCCAATTGTTCATGTCAATAGAAAACCTGAGAACAAATCTAGTCTCAGGTTAGCTAGTTCTCTGGGTAGCAGAATAACTCCTAATTAGTTATTATAGTAACTAAGTCACTTGGATTCTATTCATCTTTAATTATTAAGGAAAAACTGGCAATTCCTATGCCTCTCTACCAAGAAAGTTTCTCCTTGTGCTCCAAAATTCTCAGCTTAGTTGATCAGAATGACAAGCTATTTCTTCATAATTAGTTCTGGTAACCTATTACTGGTGCCAGATGATATCTTCAAATATCTTATAAACTACAAGTGTAAGGTAGGAAAACTAGTACAGCAAGAAATTAATTACTATAGCCAATATAAGCAATATGCAGTTAGTTAAAATTATACATGATTTATCATTTTATCAATGTAAAAGAAATGTTGCTTTGACCTCTAGATCTTCAGTACTGCATAGAAAACATGGACAGTGTTGCTGGTAAAACGTCAGTCAAGTTTCAGTTTAACCCAAGATATCCTTGCATGTCTTTCACTACTTCAAACTAGTGAAGTCCTAGGGAAGCAATTCATTTACAGTTCTGCCACATCTTCACATTCTTCCGGGACATCAAAACAGTGAACAACAGAAGTCTTCTGATGTTCCATTTTTCTCTCAAACTGGCCATTTAAAGCTATAGGAGATACTATAAACTAGCAAATGAACATATACTTAACGGTTTGAAATAAAGGCAGGGAGATCATTCACCAATTAGGATCATGGGCACAACAGACTTGATTTACAGGAAATTAATTGTTACCAATTAAAAAGTGATGATCAGTGAGCAACAATGACAAACACTAGAACACTTCCCCCCCCTCCCCCCCCATCCTACCTCCTTTTTTTTCTTGCTCCATTTCACTCCTGACTCTACCTCCTTCCCTGAGCAGCACAGAGGGTGAGTGGGTTCCTTATATGACATATTTTCACCTTCATCTTTAATTATTTTGCTATTGCTCTGGAGGAGAAAAAAAAAAAAAAAAAAGACACCTATAGTATAGTTCTTCAATTCTACTCACAATCATAGAGTGTGCTGGAGGCCAACTGACAGACTAATGTGATAGTGATGTGTCTCTTTGAAGTTAATCAAGCCAATACCTACACCCCAGCAATCAGGGGCTGGACTTCAAAAGATTGCAGGCAGAATCAAGAGGTCCTGAGGGGGAAGTATGATGGACAACAAAGACTTGCCCACTTAGGTAATTATGTAAATGGGCACGGAACTAAATCTGTGAAACTCCAAGACACTAAAGGGAGAGACATTCAGAGGAATGAATTAGCATGATCTGAAATTTAAAAAAAAAAAAAAAAAAAAAAAAAAAAAGAGAAAGAAAATGATAAAATTTCCACAGAGATCATGCCTTTCATAATTCAATCAAAAGCTTCCTTCCATAATAGTTTTTAAAATTTAGCCAGAACATCTGAGCTAGATTTACCAATAAGTTTTTCTTATTTTGCCTCTGCTCACATACTAGAACACAGTTTAACACAGTGAAAAGACCAAAAAGACCAATGGTTTGGCTATCACCGGGCATCTGCCAGAAACCTCCCTATATAACTAGATAAAAGCTGTAAACAAATCCCCTATAGAAAAATGAAAGGGAAAAAAAGGAGGCTGAAAAGGTGTAATACATACAATTTTCTCCCCTGGTTTTCCAGAGTTAGGAAATCACATCACTCATCAGGGTTATATTTTCAGGGTCCTGAAGAAGCTGAACAGTTTAGGACACAGCCCCTTAAGCATTTGTACTGGCTGTTGGCCAAGACAGACTTGATGTCCACGTGACTTTCCTCTGCATCAGCCCTCATCCCTCTTTCCCATGAGAGACTGCAGGAAAGTATTTCACTGTTGCTTCAGATTTATTCTTTTCACTGCTTCCAGGTTAATAACACTTGTCTTATCCTTAATAGTCACTACACTTCATGCAATGAGCCTTTTCTAAAGATTTTTATTACACTAGCCATTATCATCCCTGTACCATCTTGTATGTTTCTTGCATTCACCTATGGCCTCAATGTGTAATCAAACTCCAGTTATTCTTTTATTAAAGATGGACAATGCCTAGCACAACAGGGCTGCAACACTTGCTCAGAAGTTCTAATTAGTTAGAAACCAAATAAAAACAATAGTTAACACTATTAATTGTGTAGGCACTGAATGCTTTCCATGTATAGCTTGTCCCACAGTGCAAGAGCGCTGCTTGAGTTATAAGAAAGTGATGCTACACCTTGTTAGCAGCTCTCCCAAAAAGCCTCACACATGGAATCAAAAGCCTTGAAATGAAACTAAGTTGTCAGAGCAGGGTCGGTCACAAGATAAATCACAAGTCAGCAACCAATCTGTCCTTTCTGTGAGCTGTAAGGCAGGAATGAAGATGAGCAGGTTCTCAGGTTGGTCAAGGTACAAATGGTAAATTTTAGTTTGTCACCAGCTAATAGAAAAGAAAATATTAAAACACAAATATGTCCTATTAATAAAAAATTAGATGCTTAATGTTCTTTATAATGAATATAAATGAATTTATTAAAAATGAATATTAGTCTACAAGCTTTCTTTTTAAAAATAAAGTAACTGACCAAAAATAATAGTAGTTCAGACCCTGTCTTTATCACTCTGTGCCATTTGGAAAATTTTATCAAGCTTTTAAGCGAAACACTAGGAGAACTAGTTAGAAAAGGCACAATGCAGCAGCTCATCACCATCCCAGCACAACACTAGTAAATCGTGTCACCACCTCCCAGGGTGCCTGTTACAGTCTTCAGTTTGACCCCCAGGTCCCTTCCCATTTCCATCCTCTTCCCTTCCACTGTCACACCCTGCTTGAAGAACAGGAGGTCAGACTGCCTTAATCCTACTTAAGACCACAGCATATCCTTTCCTCTCACAGTCTCACTGCACAAAACTTTTTTTTTTTCTTTCTTTTTTTTTTTTTTTCTTAAAACGTAAGAAAATACAGCAATACCTCTTCAATGAGCCTCAACTAAAAACATGAAGTAAAATTCTTTAGCCTTGACTTCAGAGTAAGTAATACTGTTTTTTTTGTTTGTTTGTTTGTTTGTTTTTAAGCCCTTACCCTGCTCCTTTACCCTCATGTACTGAAAACTGAGTTACTTCACTGACAGCAGCTTAGGTGATTGTTTTCTTGGGTACGTGCTCAAGTCACAAACATATTAAGTGTCCATCTTCCTGCCACACAGTCTGATATAGTTCACTAACTGATAACAGATACTAAACCAAAGGGTTTTTTTTGTTTTGTTTTGTTTTTTTTTTTGTGTTTGTGTGTGTTTTGAAATGTCACTGATCTGAAGATCATCACTGAGAGCAGTATTTCAGGGAATTTGTGAACCCATCTAATTTCACCATCTCATTGCAACAGAACCACTTGGAAAACCACAGTACCTCTTGCACTCATGCCCACACTGTTGTCTTTACAATTTTTACCTAAAGGCAACAGTGAGCTGCAGAGTTCTGTGAAGGCATACAAGCTCCCTAGATTCTACAGGAAAAACATAAGCCTATAGAAGGAAGTTGTAAAATCTGGGATGCTTTGGGATTTCAACACGCTTTTGCTTAGGGCTTTCCCTATTAAGATTATTTTGTCTTTTATAACTACGTCTTCTGTCATGAACTCCAAGTGGAAGTTTCAACCCCAGATGAACAGCATTATGAAGGAACTGCCTTATCCAAATCTGTCCCCAGGGATCCTGCACTTGTTATGAGATTTCCTCTAAGAAACCTGTGTAGCTTCTCCTTGTTGCTTTTCACTGCAATTCAGTACTGTAAGGCTTTCTGCACTGTACTTCAGTTCCTAGCACTTGCTCCTTGGTTTGCAATTTTACTGGATAGAGCCTTACTAACCAATCTACCCACATAACTAGGTTAACGCACCACAATAAGGAAAATAGAAAAAAAATTGAAAAAAAAAGTATAACTAGTAGAAAACAGGAGATAAATATGCTCAGGAAGCAGAAAGTGAGTGAGGCACTGGTTAAGAATACATCAATTCCAGAACTGCAATAGCAGAAGAGGAAAGGGGACCAGCAATGAAATGCAGGAGCAAAATATACAGTCCCCAGGAGGCTGAAAATTCAAGATTATATAAAAAAATATAAAGAAGGCCACTCTAACTTCAGTACATTAGAAAACAACTGCTAAACACACGAGTCACAGAAGGACATAGCTACTCATGACCACATTTTCTTCCATTTTTCTTTTCAGCTCAGGCAAGATCAATGTGCGGGTTTGGGTAATTGGGCCATCTTTTAAGTCTCACTCAGTGGTTCACAATGTAAACTGAAAAGGCAAAAAAAAAAAAAATTGTTCTGAAAGGTACAAAGAACTTGTTAAGAAGGAAGTATTTTCCACCATTTTGTCTAGCGCTGCTGATAAACACTGACTACTGCCCTTGGTGACCTGGTGAATTTATAAGGCTTGGCAGCTTCGCTGTACTACCAAGGCTATCACATAACACATCCACAACAAAAATCAAAGATTTAATCAGGCAGTAAGCAACAGCACAACCAGCTTCCATTGCACATTTAGCAGTCCCACAGAGGAGAATAGTTTTATGCTGTGCCATTACATTTCTACAGTGCACAAAAAGTACTCGAAACTGTGTTTGCTAGTCCACGGAATTAAAACCAATTGCCATCACTGCCAGTGAAGCCAAATCACAACATGATACACCTCTAACCAGCTTAATAAAGTAACAGACACTAAATGCCAGGCAGAAAATATCCCTTTGGAAAGCTACGTCAGGTAGCAAAGTAACAGCATGCATGTTTACCTTCGCAAGATTGTTAGAGACACATTAAAAGAAAAAAGCTTCAAGAAAGAAGGAAAAAAGAAAGAAAGACAGCAATCCAAGACTTCCAAATCACAAGTCTTACTGAAACTCAGTGGGAACTGGGTATCAAAACTCATTAGATTCCTTTTTAAAATCTCAGCCAAATTGCCATTATACAAATCTGATTTGAATGTTGGGATCAGCATTGCACCACAATACATCAAAGTGAAACACCCTTTCTACAGAGGCATTTAAGCCTCCAAGTATCATTTTTTCCTCTTTAACTTATACTGCTTGTCTCTGCTGGTGTTCAGAGCTCTAACTCATTGAGATCTTCCAGCTTCATTTTATTTTGAGAGGGTAATTAATTAAAAGTCAGTCAGTGTAGTGATGCAAACTATAATGAGCTGAAGTATCTCCTATTTGTTTTGTTCAACAGAAGTCACATTTTTCAGTGCATCTCTTGCTAAGTACTCTCATTTGGGTGTCACAGACTCTTTCCAACTCTGCGAAGGATCACGTTTATTATGAAGCCAGGAACATAAATAAACCTCACAATAAATTTTTTCAGTGTTCATTGAGGCTGTTCAGACTTTCACGTGCTTTAGAACAGATGGATAGTTACTGAGTTTGAAGAGCACCTACAGGTATGCAATTCTCAAAATCCTCTACGGAATCTGTACTTAGGTTATCAAAACTCTCCAAAAGTCAGGTTTTAATGTGTTTTAATGTATTTAGATAAAACACAAACACATCTACATGAAAGTAAAATTTTGATCCAGTTTTTCGAACTACTAAGCAGCTTGCTGTTCTCAATTAGCAGGGACTGCAGACTTTTTCAGACCAAGTATGGCCATAGGAGTCTAAAAGTAAGATATTTTTTTTCTTTTTAAGAATATGCCTAGCTCTGGGGGGAAGGTGAGGGTGACTATTTGGCTTCATAGTCCTGTGTAATGCTGGACCACCTGGCCATACATTGCAAAACAATTTCCATTTTGGAGCAGTTAATCTAGCTAAGGCCACATTTTAAATGCTAGATAGATTAAAGATGCTGAGTGGATGTAGAAAGTAATGTGAGAGATCTCACCAGTCTCTGAAGTGTTAATGGAGATAAGACAGCATGAGAAAGCCAGCATGGCCTAGGGCTTAGTCCCCCAAGCCACCACTTAAAACTGCGTGGTATGTGTGTGCCCACAAAGACACAAAACTGAAATAAGTTAGGAAGGAAGAAAAAGCTTCAATTCAGTGAATATTTTATATCATCTCCCTGGCTGATTTTTTCAGCACACTTAATCCCTTTCTCAGATGCTTTGCTTACACTTGGTATGCAAAGCGACACAAGGTTACTGCTAACAGAGCAGCAAGAGCTTCTCTGAAGATTTGAGTAAATGCTCTGACACACAGAACTGAACTGATTTCCTGACAACGATTTGACATCTGCTCCATCATGTAAAAATGAGACTTTATGAAGACCAACTTCAATTCATTTTAAAGACTCATTTGAGGATCCCATTCCAGACCCTCACACTGTAGATTTCGCTTCCTCAACTGCTTAACATGCACATTGGAGCCTCCAACACTGAGCCATATAGATTTGTCTTTGTCTTTTGTGTTAATTATTAGCTGCTGCAGAGCTGTCTCCGTGGGTGAACACACACAGAAACAAAGGCTGCAAGGTTGTAAAACCTTTTATCTCTATCAGGGCACATTATTTGATAAGGTGCTAAGCTAATAGCAACGCATGTCAAATTGTGTTTAGACAGATCAGTGTGCTGGGAATTGGAGGTTATATTTGTCTCTGGAAACCAGCACCTGCAGAAGCAAAGAGAAATTCATACCAATATTCGCAATACTATTCAAACTGTAAACCATCTGAAAGTAGTTATTTAACAAATGGCTCTAAGAAAATGAACCTCACATTTCATTTACCTTGTGTTTATTCTTTTGTATGTTCGTCGTGCTTATTGTAATGAAAAGTCAAAACAGGAAACATAATATGGGACAGTGAGCAATGCAGTTTCATGTCAAAATTACACATCCTACACTTTTAAAAATGCCTCTGAGTACCCAACTTGAGATGCTAACTTAGGGGGAAGTTCTAAATATTTCCCCATGAGACACACGAAGATGCATCCAAAAAAATGACTAAAAAAACAAACACTAGACCCATACAAATATATGGTAAAATACATTCTGTATATTAGAACAACACACGTTGTTTATTGCAAAAAAAAAAAAATCATTTATGACTTCCAAGGTTTGTTGTGTCCCATCCACCCCCTTCCTCACAGATGTTTCTCATCTGTTTTCCAGCTGCTTACCTGTACTAATTGCAAGGCCATGTCTAGACAGGACTACTTAATGGAAAGGCAGCGAGAATGTGATTGCTCCATGAATATTTGCAGCTGATAATGGCACATGGTCAGCCTGCAAAATGTCCTGTGGCCCTTCCACCAGAGACCCTCGCCTTTTCAGATAGCTTTGTCAAGTTGTGTATATGAAACCATAGTCCTACCAATTGGTGCTACATATGCTGATTAACATTGTTTCTTTCAACACCTTAAACACTGCCCATGACAACAACCTCAAGATGTCATAAGGAATTATACCTAAATACCATGTGTCTAATTTGCACAAAGCTTACAACCTTGATCATCCGAGTATCATTGGATCAATGAACACAGATAGTCAGGACTTCAGGTCATCAAGGATGGTCTCAGTGCTATTAAGAGGTATATGTGTGTAAACCATGTTTGGGTAAGTGAAGATCAACTATTAAGAATGATTCTGTACACAAAAATGAAGTTTACATTTTTCCTTTCTCTACAGCCTGTGGTAATCCTCAAGAAAAAGACTAATGCCTGTAGCACCTCTGTACTGCAGGATGTGCTTGCAAATAGATAAGAGCATATACAACTGTGAGAATTTGTACATGACAGGATACATATGCATTTTAGTGCTTGCATCAGTTAATAAACAAGGCTCCAAAATGGCACACAAGCTAAAAGCCAATAAAATATATGTTTATTCTGAGTTCTTCTGAAGAGTAAGAACTATTTATGAAACAACTTCAGTGAGATCAGTGGTTTGCAACATTTACAATAAACTGACAAACAGCTTAACACGTGCAAAACCAGGGTGCACTTTTATCTCTACTGCCACAGTTTACCTCTAGTGTGATGACGTCAGACATGAACACGGGGTTTCCAGAAACGTTGCACACCTTGCATTTCCTATGTCCCTATTTCCTAGATTGAGCTTTTTCAGGGCTAAGAAGCAAAATAGTAACAGGCTTCGTGGTAGAGTATACTGCCAATTTTGGAGTTTACATTATTGACAGAGCTATTTGGGAACACTTGCATTCACCTATAAGGGCAAAATGGCAGCCTAAGCAGATACTTAAAATGGATAAGCTTGATTAACTTTTTGCACATATGTGCACATACGCTGGCTTTTTTTTTTTTAATACCAATAGGGTGAAACTTCTGTGTTCACCATACAGGAAAGCAAAGCTTAGTGTCACCTTCCTAGTTGTGAACTTTCTCAAGGAAAAATAAAATTGAATTTTGATGCATTTCTTGGTATAAAGTTCCTTCCCCTTCTAGACTTAGTTCAGATTAAGATGACATCATAACTTTTTTTTTTGTTTTTCTTTTTTGTTTTTCAAAACAACAGATACCCTACCTATATGTTTTTTCTCTTCGCAATGAGCTGACTGACTACAACTCTTTCACTCCACCACCACCCTATTCCATCCACCCAAAAAGGGTAAGAGAAGAAGTGTATATGCAAATATGAAAAGGCTAAAGAAAAAATATATATATATATATCCTAGAAATCTACATTCTCTGCAACAGCTGTTTAGAAGGTATCTGAGGGTGACACGGCAGGCCTGGAAACACTCAATAGTTCACCTTTGCAGTCAATTATATCAGGGTTATTCAACTCATGCATCTTTAATTAGAGCTCAAAGGAGGAAAAAAGATGGGGTAAAGTAATGATAGTGACCATAAGCTTGGACACAGCGTGACACCATCTCACCTGAGCAAGGACCCCATTTTCTGCTGGTAGGACACCTGTAGAGCTGGCAGATGGGCACACAAGCTTGGGTACAGATCAGTAACTTGGCATGGTAAGCAAGTTCTTTGCAAGTAAGAATCAAGTTCTTCCTTCTGACTGAAAGGGCAGAGGAGCTGCAGGTTGCTATACACATGCAAATGAATTTTTCCTCTCAACTATCTCCATCATGAGACTGCAGTAGAGGTCTTCCCTGCATTGTCCTATCTTAAAACCACATTAATGTGTACTCCTCAGAGAGATTGCTTTCTAAAATACTAAATTACCCAGTCACCAATTACTTCTGCCCAAGCTCCCAATTTTGAGCACCCTGAAGAGAAGAGGAAAACACTTCAGGGTGTAGCATAGGTTCTTCCCTTTGAATAAGTAGTCCAGCAAACAGGCAGATGGCAGAAGCCAAACACATGAAAATTAATACACCATTAGGAAATGCTTTTCATCTGAACATGTCTAAGTGCTTGAACAAGAAATTCAGAATCACTATCCTCATTTCAAAGGCTAAGGTAAGCAAAATAAATGAAAAGACTTGTCCCAAGAGGCCAGTGGCAAAACTAAAAAAGTAGAAGGAAAAAAAAAAAAAAAAAAAAAAAAAAAGAGAGATAGTCTCAAGTCCTCCTCCATTATCCTGTCTAGAAGCATACTACTCAACCTTCAAAATAACCATGAAGAACTTGTTTACTTTCTGCTCCTACAAAATAGGAAGTTGTATTAAGACCATGTTAAACGCTTCCTTCTCACTCTAACTCTGCTATTACTCTAAGGTTGATAAACGAAGTAGAAATATTGAATCAAAACTTTAAGAATTATTTCTTAGCAAAATTGATTATAACAACAGCACTAGTGTGTCTGTTAAATCATTTAAATACATTTTCCAGTCGTGTAGTAATATTCTCAGATAGGGTTCTAAGCCACAAAACACATCTGTAATTCAAAAGAGCATGGTACACAGCAAGAGGATGCAAATGAGACCAGAACAACCCTGACAGAGAAACCTCATCCACCCACAAAGATGGGTTATGCATGTTGCATTTTCCAGTCTATTTCTTTTAAACATGTTTTGCACTTCCTAGTGCTAAAAATAACTCTGTGCTACATTAAAAAAAGAAGCAGTGGCAGAAACCCGTGTATGCTCATAAGCTGCTTTCTCTCCCTGCATCAGTCACCACTTCCTTCTTTTTTTTCTTTCTTCTGAAGAGATGCAATTCATCTATAGCATTTCAGATGTGTTTAGGTTCACTACATCTGTTGAACATCCATACTAAATACAAAATAATCTGAGAGTAGTATTTATATTTTTCTTGTTTAAGTGTTTACTGACACGCACATTAGCCCAGAGTGGCTCAAAGAAATCTCCCTGCTGCAAAAATAGTATGAGAGTAGAATATGACTTAAGAGAATGTAAACACGTGCATGCACCTAGACACATTTATCCATCATAGTTTAACAGGGCATGCATTTAGTATGTAAGTGACTATGCTAAAAAAAAAAAAAAAAAAAAAAAAAAAAAAAAGAAAAAAGGCAACAAGTCTCTCTCCCATCATGAGTAAAGATATTATCAGCAACAGCAGGTTTTGCTTAGCCTTTTGTGGTACAGTGACAAAATTAAAGAGGCCATTAAAACAAACCTATGTATTTAGAAATAATCTTTTTGGTAGAGACCTCTAAGCCACTTGAAAATATGTAACCCACACTATGTGGTTGCTAAACACTGTTACTCCACTCCTCCAGAATGTTCCACCTATTTCAAGCATCCCTCCAAAAATTAGCAAGATACGTCTAATTTGTTATTAATAACACCACAGAATAGTCTAACAGATGTGTCTGACCTGCTTAGCAAAGTACACTGAGTTATTACTCACTGGGAGGGAGGACACATATGTACCTACCTCTTCAGACTGTGTACCTTAATGTTTCCATAAAGAGCCAGAAGAATAATGATCACGTATCAATATATTCATGTGCGCTGAAATAATAAACACTGTTTCAAGCAAAAGTCACCAAATAGTGCCATCTGCTGTACACTGCCTGACACTGTCTGACAGCCGGCATTCCCTGCTCGGCGTTACCTGAAACTCACAAGATATTACACAGTTCAACTCCTTCATCCAGAGTAAAAACTAAAGGGCTATAACAGAGAAGAAAGGCACAAAGAAACAAACAAACATCATGCAACCCCGCAGGAGCCGGAGGGGTATAAATAGCACATTCATTGTGCCAGTGCCTGTCTGCTCTCACAGTGCCTCCAGGATCCTGCAACATGAAATCTGCATAAGAAAATCATCATGTGAACACTGATGCGTGCTCTCCCCTGTAAATGCCTTTAGAAGTGCTATTTGTGACCAGCTCATTAACACGGGTAATGCGTTACTACTCAGGCTCTAGCAAGAACTTCTACAGGTTCCAACTTAGAGCTTTTCCAGCTGAAGTAATGAAACACATTGTACACCCACAAACCCTGCATCGCAGAAATCTAAAGCTAAGCTTGCAAGATGCTGTTATTGGACTCAGAAACTGTTAAGATAAGACCCCACCACAAACTTTAAAATAGGTAGGGCAGTAGGGACCCTTAGTTTCAGTGTGCTCACTTCGTGGTGATCAAGACAATTAATTATTTGAAACATTTTAAGACATTTACACAGGATGCACAAAAGACAACATCCTCATTTTTAACAGCTCACATGAGAGATGACAGAATGTTTTCAAAGCAGCTCCGATTTCCAGAGCAATTGCCTTGAAGAAGTCTTCCTGGTATTTCTTTGGATCCCCAGCAACAAGCAAAACTGCTCATCTGCCACAAAACACAAGCTGAATTAATTTTTTTCAATCTCACACCAACTATAAGACAAAAGGAGGTTTCTTCAATCCCATGCTGTCCAATCCATTCCACTGTAATGACTTAACTGACATGAGCTGAATCAATGGAAATTTCAGAGTCATCTGCAATCTGGACAGAATTGTATTAGAATTGTTTAGATTATTTAACTCCCACAAGCTGACCAAAGAGATCAGGCTGAGACGTGGTCTGTTCACCACATAGAGCTCTTAGATCCTTTCACTGGGGACAGAAGCTTTACCTCCGTGGAGCTTTGCAATGTGCTGTGAACCATCTGATCACCAGGAACATCTCAGAGGTGAATGTAGATTGGCAGAAGCATATCAGCCTGGTAGCCAGCAGAATAACTTGTGAACAAAATGAGGGAAAACAAATGAAAAATGCTGTATAAATTTCATTTTTTGTTATTAACAGGACTGGGGATGTTTCTGTGCCACCTGAGTTGGTAACTGTTCACTCTTATTTCTACACAACTTTTAATTTTGTAAAAACATGTTAATGAAGTTAATTAAGATTTTTATTATTTTTTTTAAATCACTGAAACTACAGTTTCAAGTATCACGTCATGGGTAAAATTGTTAAAAGTCACAGCAACAAGGACTGTAATGAAGAAGTATCCATCTTAATTTCTTGTACATTTATCAAGTCTTTTTTGTTGGCTTTTTTGTTTGTTTGTTTAAGGTTAAATAAAAACACTGCTTATCTGACTTTGCTCAAAATTATGTATAGGTGTAAGTACCTGAGGGCCATATTCTCATATATCCCTAACAATCCCTTCATATTGCTTAGCTATACGACACTAGGCATCAGCTAAAACACTGAACCAAAGGCTGCTGTCAAACATCATGCTGTCACAACCTTCTTGTGTTTGCACAAACTTTTCCACCAACATTCACTGACTTCAGCAACTGATTCATATTTCTCAATCCACCATTGCCAGGAACCCCCCTTTAGCATTTGAACATTGTCTGAAACATAAACCAGAAATGAAATACATAAATAGAAATAGCCAAAGAGAAGAGCTCCTAAATTCTAGCTTTCACGGTACCTTGTAAAGGCAAATATCACAAGTTTTGTTTTTATTTTTGACTGCATCAGTGGCCTATGAATCACAGCTCTCCTGCAGCCAAAGAGGCCTCATTTGACAGTTATCACTGCCTGTCACGCTCTATGAAATGCTAAAGGGAAATATAATGCAGTTAATGAAAATGCTCAGGATAGATCATTTGTTGTATATAAGCATGCACATACACACCTACATGCATATCTTCATGTGTGTATAGAAAGCCAGCAGGACTTTCTGTAATCCTCCCACTTATGGGGTAAGTCAGCAGGGCTGACAAAGCTGGAGGTGATGAAACCCTGCCTTACCCCTCTGCTCAGGAACCAACTCCAAAGCTCTCTCCTGAAAGCCTCTGCTCAGTTTCTCACCCCCTGGGATGCAAGTCTTCTGGTACCTGTGTTTAGACACTGAGGTCACTGCCACTCACCCACTTAGTAAACAACAGAAGCAAAACATGAATATTTACAGAAAACGCTTTCTTCACTGTGTAAAATGGAGTGAAATTGTATGGGTTTGTTAAACAGTGTTACTTAGATGGAGAAGCTAAGTGGACAGAACCAGCAGGCTATACTAAATCTAAGCACATTTTTACTGTTCTGGGCAATCGGATTTCAGAGAAGCATCTCCAAATGACAGGAAATGTTGCAACCTCCATTCAGACAAAAATGCTGTTAACTAAAGTGAATCAGCAGGGGTCTCTCCTGACTATTACATGCCCCCAGAATTGTTCTAGCTATAAACCCCTACAGAAAAAAACAGACACTGACCTCATGCATGCCAAATACCTCCAGGAGTGAGAACAGGACAAGCCTCTGATGAAATATCTGCGTATTTTCTCCAAGCCACCATCCATCACAATATAAGCCATGCTCTTTCAGAGGCATAAAATACATACACCTGTACTTCACCCAGATTGCTACCATCTCTGCACCTATTCCAAGAAAATACATGAATTTTCAACACGTAAATATGTAACACTACTGGATACTACCCAAGGAAGACTTTAGGATTGATCCTGTCTTATTTATTTGCAGTTTAACAACAAAGTTGGCTGAGATAAGCAAGTGATACTGAGATTTCAGGCTCTATCAAATGAGGTATTTGGTTAGCATAGGAAAGTAAGTGCTATTTTACACATTTTGATTAAGACATCACTTAAAATACTATACATGGTTCTGGTCGTATGCAAGAACTAGGGATTTAAATGGGAATTAATTCATAGAGGACCTATTGCCGTGATTAGAAAAATTGAATGTCTGCAGTGATATTGAGAGGATGGCTTGTTTTGCTAGCAAAATAAATGCCAAGAGAGACTATCTGACTTCAGAAATATGTTTAGGAATAAATATCAAGGAGGGATAAAAACTGCTTAAAGACAGATTAAGGATCAAAGGGCTATACTTTAGTCATGAATATTATTCAAACTAGTCCTGCAAGAGGACATTTTAAGGGTAGCTGGTACAAGAAACCAAAGGTTGATTTGAGTTGGAGCTCAATCAATTTATTAAATAGACTGAATGATACCACATAAGAATTTCAGAAGACAAATAAAGGGATCTTGATATTTCAATCTGTGTCTGATGTGGTCTTCTAAGGACAGAACCAAAAATCAAGCTACGTCGTGGTTTCCTTTCATTATGTTTGCACTCAGAAATCCTGTGCACCAGGACTTGCTTTATTGGCAACCTACAGAAGCTTAGAAAAGGATGCACTTTCCTCAAAGCATAACTTTAATTCTGGGAGGAAAAAAAAAAAAAAAAAAAAAAAAAAAAAAAAGGAAGAAAGCATCTTCTTCCTGTGGGGGAAAAGCAAAAAATAATGATAATAATAATAATAAAAAAATTCTATGCAACTAGGCAATGAATTTGGGTACTAACACTTCCCATGACAGTAGCATTCTGCAGATGTATATTTCTCTTACCATCACACTTCAACACATCACCAGGTTTTTGGTCAAAATATTCTTCCTGCAAGTCAGATTTGCATTGACTGCTGCAGAGCAGGATTGTGAAGGCAGGCTGTGTGTTGGGCTTGTTTTTTACCTTCTCTGTTTTCAAACCATCCAGAGAATCATTTAATAAGTTAAAAACTCAACTTACACTACAGGGTCATTGACCTATCCTATTTGCTTTTTATGTCTTACATACCGAGACATGCATTCAAGTCTATGAATATCTAGCAATGTTTTTTGTTATATGGAAACTACACATTTTATATACCTACATACACACACGTATATACATGCACGAGATAGTCTGTGGATTCCTCTCAACTGTCCGCTGTACAATTGCTTGAAATTACTAGGCAGCTAGTAATTGGGCAATCATATAATCCCTCCGACTGCTACGTTCTTACTCATGCAACAGTCTGCTTGAGAGTACACAACAGAGCCATTATCAAGTGCACGTTCATTCTCCGACTGCTCACTATTGCCAGGTGTCCAAAGCCTAGTAGGGAAATCACGCAGCAGGTAAATGCAACCTGCATTGCATTTCAATGGTTTTCAAAGTTTCAGAGTAACAGCAACCTTCAGTTAGTCAGCTGCCTCCAGATTTCTCATGGCAGAAAACACAGCCTTTTTCCCTTGATCTGCCCATCTGATTTGTTTGTGGCTGAGCTTCTTTCTCTCAATGCCAAGTTGCTACGTGGAAAATAAATTTGAAATCCTGTAAATTTACAGTCAGGTAATTGGCAGCAGAGGTACACAATCAACTGCAGTAAATTAACCGTTTCAGCCATAAATCACATTTATGATTTGCACTGTAAATGTAATTGTTAAAAATGTTCATCTTAACAGTAAATAGCAGTTCAAAGAAATCAATTTAATAATGATGGATTGTTTCCAGCTAGAAATAATGTTAGAAGAGTTGGTTGTAGTAGCAAACTCCAATTCAAATCCTACAGGTACATATCTCAGTATAGTTAATTTGCGGTTTTAAGACTATTTATTTTTACTGTTCTAACAGCAACACTTATGAGTCATTTTGTATGAGTATATATGTCAAAGAATCGTATTCTAAGTGGCAGAATTAAGTAGTTTGATTCCTGATGCTTTAGAAAGCAACTTGAGAAGATGTAATCTGAACAGCCGCTTTCCTGAAAGGTCTAAGTAAAAAGGACAGAAATTAAGTATGAAGTCAGTTTATGAAAATATTTTTAGAAATATGAACGGTGGTGAACAGTTTGCATGGCTCTATGTTTCTCAAACAGTTGAGAACTGCTTAGGAGATAATTAACTGGAACAATAATTCACTATCAAACATGAGTTTCCAAAGTCTGTTTTTCCTGCTTAAACTGTTTTACCACTATTGACATGTAGATTTTAAGAAAAACCATACATGGGGTGATCAGTTCCTGTACCAAAGAAGCAGATGGTTATATATTTTTTTTTATTTTTTTTTTTTTTTTACCTTGCTTAGCTTTATCTACTAATGCCAATAGAATTGTTAACAAACAAGTTTGAGGGCGGGTGCCCAATACGTGCAAGAAAAAAAAAGTGTATTTTTTTGTTTGTTTTGACTCTATGCTGTCATGTCCGATTTGAGTACTAATCCATAAAATGTAGTCCAAACAAGTTTGGCTCAAGATAAGGAGTATTAGAAATGAAAACAGAATAAAACAAGGTCTTTAATCCTCATCTCTTCTCCACTTACCCAAAAGTGGAAGCAGCTTTGGTTTCCTAGTTTCCAGATTGTGGTCAAAGCCCTCACAATCCTTAAAGAACAAATCAAAGGAATCCCAAGTAATCAGCTAAAATGCCATCTCCAATTTTTACTTAGCCAAAGCAGCTCCACTGTTTAAATGCTCTAACCGAATACATACCACCATACAGCTCTTGAGTCTGTGATGAGTGGTGCTGGACACAATCACAAAATAAGGGCCTCAAAAATGTTCACACACACACACACACAAAAAAAAAAAAAAAAAAAAAAAAAAAAAAAAAAAAAAAAAAAAAAATCTAGCATGTCGTTAAGCATAAAGTGTACGGATAGGGATATTAGAAGTTACTGCTGGCAAGTAAGTCGTCTTTCATGTAGTCATCAAAAAAATTGCCTTTACTGAGAATAATGGAGGAGGACACCCTTCAAAACTGTTGATTTTGAGCAATTTTACACCAGTGACTTCAATGAAGTTTGAGTGGATTTTCTTGAGGATACCTACCACTAGGAACCATGCCAATCAAACGAATTCTAGCAGAATGAGTGACACCTGAATCAAATGCACAATTACTATCCCCAGAAAAATGCAAATATTAAGACTGTTCTTCTTAAAGAGAAAAAGAAATCTAAGATATCAACTAAAAACTGTTTTCAGAAGACCCCAGACACAACACAACTGGAAATAAGTTGTACTGTAACTATTATTCCACCATTTTGTATCCTTTGTATCATTGTTGTCTTTCTCTTATTGATAATATAACTGCAAGAACATTTGGAAATGTCATGCACACTTTTCAGTATGTCTGTACATACATACAAGCTATTGCATGTCTAGAGAAGTCAAAATTCATAATCACGACTGTTAGCACTGTACATGTATTTGGCTCAGGTAGTTTAAGGGGAGAAATTAAATTCTGTGGCCTTTCATGGTACTTGAAGGACTTGAGTCCAAGGACTGAAGAGCAGGATAAGTTGTTTAAAATTCACTGAACAGAGTCTTTAACTTGAACAGTAAAGGAGAGCAATGAGAGACATATGTGTTAAGTGGTTAATGGTCCAAGCAGGTATGCAACAGCCCCATACAAAAGCATCCATGTGAAACAGGTACTCTGACAGAGCCACATACACCAGACAAAGCAGGCAGTAGAGTGTGGGTCTCACCTTGCACTCCCCCAGAATTAAGTGATTTTTTGTCCCCCGTCCCAACAACATTAAAAGGGACAGATCAATCCAGGGACTTCATTTTACATACTAACACCACGTTGGAGAACGAAGCAAGGATATAACAGTCCGGTAGCATTCTGTTGCTCTGCATATCCAAACTTTTTCTGTCTCCAAAACTGACCACCCTAAAGCTCTACACGACAGCGAGCAGAAAGTAATCTTCCACCTCACAGTGAGGCTGTTTTCATAAAAAGCCCAAACTACTCAAGCTACTACATGTGGAAATACAGCTAACCAGTAGCCATTATTCAAGACAGACAGAGATGGTAAACCGAGATTTGCCTGCTGCAGCAGAGCTAGTGGTGATTTTCCGTTTGACCTCCCTTTCTCACAAAATATTGACAGCTGACTATGAGTAGCTATTATCAGGGAAAATATGCTACATGCATAAACCTAAATTAATAAATGGGCAGGAAGTGTTTGGGGTTGTTTGGCTGTTTATCACTGAGGAGAGAAAGGATTTCATTTATTTATTTTGGTTTTTAATGTGCAATAATATCTTTAGTAGTGCCCCCCAAAATAGACTTGTAGAAGTACACATTTTGCACTAAAATCCAGGGAGACACTTTTTTCTGAAGCTTTAAAAAAGGCATGAATACTCAGAGAAAACACACATCTTGATGCCATCTTTCACATATTCAAGTCTGATAAATTCCTGAAAGAGGAAGGCAGTGGATTCAGGGTATTGCAAATTTGGCTACCATTTTCTGGCTTTGCTCTGTCTTCCTGCCTATTTTGTGACTGAGTCAGCCAACTAGATAATGCTAATAGCAAATAAAGTACACAGAGAACTAAATAGTTCCAGACATTAATTGAATTTTAGAGGGGAATTCAGTAGCTGTTAAAATGATGGTTATACAACATATAAACTAGTTTAAAGAAAACATGGCTATCATGGCACTCCCACTAGAAACTTCAAAATGTGACAACACGAGCGTTTCCTCCCTTTTCCAAAAAGGCAGCCTAAGTATGTCGAGGCCCTTGATGAGAGTTTTACAACTGCCCCATCTCCTCTAATGTGCCAGGGAGGAGCTGGCACCAGAGGCAGCCCACCAGCCTGGGACGTCGCCTCTCAGCTAGGCCGCGCCACACCCACTGACACAGCCTACACTGCTGTGCACCAAAAATGCATTCCCATTAAAACGCAGTGCCCAAATTCACAGCCAAAATTACTGTGAAGTTCAACTCCTTGCAAGGGAACATCTACAACGCTGTTTAATAATTCTTTTGTGATATAGCTACATCTTGATAGCGATATCTTCACTTCCTCACTACTATCTTATACAAATTAATATTAGAAGAACACAACAAAAGCACTTTAACAAAAAAAAAAAAAAAAAAAAAAAAAAAGAAAGCAGTTTTATCATTTTATCCCCTGGAGCAGCAGTTCAGATTACTTACTTGCCCACAGTATTTTGCCTTCCAGAAATCGATGTCACAGCATCCAAGCATACTCCTTTCCCAGAGGGCATTTTTTAAGCTGATGTTTTATATAATACAGTACTCTTCTCATTACATAAGGATATTCAAAGTGCTAGGTCTGATCTATAATGCTTAGGTATATTTTAGCACAGACTTCATTTGAATATTCTTCAGGGTCCCCTTTATTACAGTAATCCTAATTACTGTCAGTTTGAGGCATAGGAGGTTGACTAAAGAAGCGGCACCTTTTGGCAAGAGTGTTGTGCACTGTAAATATAAAATTATATCTTCATTTATCTCATGTTTTCTTTGGTTTATAACATCCCCTCAGAATAAATTGAATGCTTTATCCTCTAGCAAAAAGTAACAACCTCACTAATAACATTTATTATTATTATTTTGTGGCATAAAATGATAATACAATAGAAACAGGAATCTAGAAAAAGATCTGTGTTTTCCGAAACACAGTTCATATAAACCAGCAGGTGAGCAAATTCTGGGAAGACCATTTAGTGCCTTCATCACCTCCACAACAGCACTGAGCAAACTGAATTTTTGGATTATAGTATGATTGCTATTATTTTATTATTATTATTATAACACTTATGCAAAGCATAGTTGAACAAAAAGGTTTCAGAAATACATCAACTTACGATTGGACTGTCTGCAGCTTATTTTTACATAAAGACATGAGCAAGCATGATAAGAAGGACACACAGTTGTGATGAATCAGTTGGCAATTGTATATACCTAGCTACCCCAAAGCCAGTCTGAGGGTCTCAGTTTAAAAGCCCTGACATTTGCTACTGTCTTCGCTTTTTGGTGAATGCTTGTAACACACCCTGTAATGACAACAGGTTGACTAAACCTGAGCGTCTGCTTGTTACAATTGCACTACAGGCCTGATGAAAAATCCCTTCAAGATGGAGCAAAAATACTGTTTGTAACATCGTGGTTTTTTTGTTGTTTTTGTTTTTTTTTTTTTTTTTTTTTTTTGGTGTGTTTTTGTCCTTTTTTTTTTTTTTTTTTTTTTTTTGAGGAGAATTTCCTGTTTCCATCTCAATTCTGCTAAAAATGCTTATTAACCACATACTTTTAGAAATACTTTTACAAAGATTAAAAAGCATTGACTGATTCTGTCTGTAGGTAGACAGAATTTTTTCTTACAGATCTTTATTTCTCTCTAGTTCTCTGGTTTGTAGCAAGATAGTACTAGTATTTATCTGAGTAATGGGAAAGGATTACACATGTAGATGGATTTATGAAACATCAGTCCTGGCAGGCTTGTGAAATTAAAAGAGCCTAATGCATGGGGAGTGATACACCTTACAATAAGGGAGATGTCAAGCTGTGGAAAAACTATTCCAGAAAGTAGCTATGAGTTAAGTACAGAGTTCACTTCCCTTGTCACTTGATCCTCTCCTTAGAATTAAGAACTGAACTTACCATTTTGAAACATGTAGAGTAGCAGCTATAAAAATCCACCACAAGAACGTTCATATTAGGAGATTTTTCTGCCTTTGCACAAGTTTAAGGGATTGTCAGAGGTCAGAGAGAATTGAACATCCCTGCTGAGTCACTTCTATGAAAGGCTTGCTGTGGAATGGTGTAGGTGTACTTACTCTCCGTGGCTATTGAGACAGGACAAAAAAGAGAAACGGACAGAAGAAAAAAAAAAAAAAAAAAAAAAAAAAAAGACTTGCTCAATACTGATTCTAGTTAGGCCTCAATAACAGGGACCAAGATCAATTTTTCAACCTAGAAACATGGTTTTTCTGCTTTTATGAGAAACAAACCATATTCACAGATCTTTCCAATAATATCCATAAGATTAGTTCACTTAACCTTGTCCTACTGAAAAGAGGATTTTTTTCCTGTGCATTAAACTGGGGATATAGACAGTTGCAGATCTCCAAATACTCTTCAGTGAAAAAGAGAACTAGCTCTTGGCAGCCACAGAATGACACGTATACCACCCCCCTCCCCGGCTATTACTGCCTGGTCTCGGTAGGTGAGGCCTGCCTTCCCCAGGAAGCAGCCAATACACTGTTATTTCTTGGCAGGGGGCAGACTAATGATTCAGAGTAGGAGCATAGCTTGCATTTAAATACAAGATTGGACTGAATTCCTTCCAGCCTACTGGAAATGCAGTGTTTTTGTTTAGTAGATTAACAGAAGTTATTCTAAACCAGCTTTTAAATTCTATGACTTACTGCAAGCAAAATTATCTTACATTTGGAATACATTAAGCAAAAGACCTATCAGTGTAACATTGACACCCTGGTGTAAAGCTTTATTTTGATTAACCGATTTTATTTTAAAATACCCTCTTACCTCCCTGCAGTGCATTTGTATCAGGCTCAGTATTGGAAGCAAAAGAACTATTGAATTATATTCAGATACATTTCCTTACTGCAGAGTTTCCTAGATTCAAAAGGCAGCTGCCTCCTGGTCCTCCCCTTAATACAAAGGTTTATATGTCACCATTAAAACTACATGCATGGTGACATACCACTCCCTTTGGATATTTTGAAAGCAAGAATAAATGAATAATTGGTTTCCTGAACACAGATGAACTTAAGCATAGAGGTACTACTCCTTTGAGTTATCTAATCCTCACAGCTCCCCACAACAGAGGGCACACAGTTACCTATCACTTACTTGTGCATTTTCTGCTGTGATTTTTACTTTCAGTATTTATTGGTCATAAAGCTTTGGACCATATAGCTCACTCTTCTGGTTTAAACAGAGTTCACAATGAACCATAATCACAGCTATACATGGGATTTACTGCAGTTTACCTGCATAGAGCTGGAAGAATATTTATGCAGTGTTTTTCTGCAGATATTCTATCAAAAATCACTTCTCTAACTGCTAATTAAAAGCCTAATTAGTACTGAGTCAGGTAAAAAGGAAATATTTCTCCATGTAATACTATTACTGCCTACAACAGCAAAAAGATTTCAGAGCCTTATGAAATAAAAATAGAAAGGTTTGATCACCCATATGGTGAAAACAGATTTCTTTTTGCCCCTAGTCAAGGTTAATGACCACTGGAGGCTGGTAGATGAAAACGCACAGGAGCCTTCCCCAAAACCAAAGCAAAGCTGGTAGCAAAGATCGTAATACATCTGAATCAAATCACTGTGGAGGAGGGACTTGAATCAGCTAAGAGTAAAGCAGAAGCAGGATGAATGGAAAATTCTGCTACTGGGATATACAGCATTATTAACAATATTTAAAACAAGACTAGGCTCTACAAATGGCTATTTCCAGGCAGCAGAAATCATAATTGCCTTTAATAGCAAACAGCATTTTTATGTGTTTTTTAAAAATACAATAATAATGCCATGTAATGCCTAGAGGAACCCTTTAAGACAATTAATCTGTAGAAAACTGCATTTTCAATAAAGCTAAGAAACAACGTCCCTGCCTTCAGGATGAAATCAGCCTGTGAGTACACTCTGATGTGTTGTTTCTAAGTGGTTGCTGGAGCATGCCATTTCTCTACCCTCAGTGTAGAGGTCTGGGGCTTGAGTTCACTCTGAGGTTACAGGTTTTTTCAGCCTGGCTAGAGATGGGTAATTACAGAGGCTGCAAGCACGTCTGCTATGACAATGGGTCACATTTCATTTTTCTTCTGCTGCCTTGCACACCCATTGTATGGGCAGAACTCAGAATTCATGCTGTATGGATGCAAACACACAGGACAGGATTTTATTTTATTTTATTTATTTATTTATTTTTGCCTATATCCAACAAAGGAAAATGACAAACCACTAAGGTGATTCACCTGGTTCCTGCTCTGAGTGATCCCACAACAGAAACACAATCTGTCACCAGTTTATCAAATGTTTAAACCCAGATCTGTAATTAAGTAACTGCTGCCTGGAGAGACTGTAGGTTTAAAAAAAGCCAGACCCAAGATGCACACTAAAGATGAAGTGCTCCTAGTAATTCTACCTTTGAGCAAGCTTTTAAAATTAAAATTAAATGAATTTACAACATGCCATTATTCCTAGACCTTATGGAGTGTATACTTTACTGCCTACAGAGACAGCTTCAATCATACTCGAGCATTAAGTTGAATTAGTGTCCCAGAGTGCCTACTCCCCTCCTCCTTTTAGCAGGTCTCTGTTTAGGCACAAGGTCACAAATGGGGATGAGCTGTATGCTGCCTGCAAGTCCCTCATCTGCCTATTAAGGATGGATCTTGTGTTTTATGACTGCAAGGCGTATGCCAGCCAAACCATCATTAATTTAATTTATTAGGGGGAACAGTGAATGATATGATTGAAATAACGTATAGTCAAGCTACTCTGACAATGCACTATCTGCTTATTACAGGGAAACCTGTTCTAGTCAGTACCTCTGTACTCGAAGCCAATCTTTCCCTCTGGGATCACTTAAGAAATAGGAGGGGAAAAAAAAAAAAAAAAAAAAAAGAAAAAAAAAAAAAAAAAAAAAAGCATAACCAGATAACCAGATCTTATCTTCCCTGTGATCAAAACTTGCTATTCTCTTCTCCTAGCAAATCTCTGTCTGCATTATATTCCAATGTGTCGCCCCTCAACCCTTCTCTTTTCCTCTGTGCATCCTTGGGGGAATTTTGTACTTATCCAGCCCTTAGAAGTTGATTTCATTTGCTTGTATGAGATCTGGAAGGAAGTTTAGAACTTGAAAAATAAAGAATATGAACCTAATGCAAGACTTGAAATAGAGTGTCTCCTTTCCAAAGCATTGCAACAGCTGCTTTTCTATCTGGGTCACACATCTGATTCTAAGAATTGTTACCAATAGTCAATTTCTCCAAAAGACTATTTCTGGAGCTCTTCATGGCAGTTCATTAGACTGGACAACACACTTATTGTAGTGTCCTTACCTTGCTCTTTTTTAGGTGTTCTAACACAAGTAATTTTAATCGGGGAATTGACAGTTCAGCCTACGCATTAGGAATAAATTTAAGTAATTAATGTACTACTTATACATTTACATTGTAAGGGAATCAGGAGAATAGACCCCTTTCAAACAATGCACGTTAACACATCAGCTATTTAACGTTCACCACCTTTCCACCTGTCTTGTCTTCATCACTGCTTCCCTTTACTCTTGCTTGGAGTGCAGATATGTTTGGTCTTGAAAAAGACACAGAAGTAACTAAAATATTTTTTATAGAGATATTTATTCAACACTTAG
Source organism: Nettapus auritus (assembly GCA_011076525.1). NCBI lineage: Eukaryota > Metazoa > Chordata > Aves > Anseriformes > Anatidae > Nettapus > Nettapus auritus. The sequence continues at coordinate 12,909,563 of CM021770.1, forward strand.
TCAGAAGTATCAAAGTGCTAAACAGCAATAGAGATAAACCACTACCACTGTCACTTACAAATATGCAAGATTTAATCACTTAGCTACAAAATGCTTCAACCTGTTTTTCACATGTTATACTGAGTTAATTCAAACAGTTCCGTATTTTATATACCTTCTTCGTAGGGCTCTGGAATGAGATGTATTTTACTTAGTTATGAATTACTTTCTGATCTAGATCTAGCTCTGGCATCTCCAGTCCTTTATCATCAAGTTGCAATTAGCCCCAAGAACTGAGGTATTATTTATTTATTTATTTATTTTTAACAGAATGATAATCTCAACATACCAATACACACTCCTTTTGATGGTTCTACAGAGCACAAGTGTCATTACCTCAGACAGTTACTGCGTTAAAATTGTTAGTCATTTCAGAAAATCTCAGAGCTTTATCGGTATGTCTGACTTTTAAAGTAGCGTATGGCCCTAACTACACAAGGATTGGCTTATTTAACATCCTATATGCAACATCTCAATAAATTGAGGTAAATTTCCACCAGTGGTAAAGAATAAGTGGTTAACAAGTCCAATTTCTGAAACACTATTTCATTTAAGCAGCTAGAGCAAAGGACTGATAAAAATTAAACATTAAGAAGTCTTCAGCTTTCATAGGCTTTCAAAAGTCCTCTAATATACAGTTTGCAAGTGCATGGACAATGCATGGAGAATGGTTTGCATTTTCTCTAGTTGTTTTGTTCCAATCAGTATTGAAGTTTTCTTATATTAATTAGACTAGCATTAATCACATGAAAAACAACAAATTCCCTTGTGGGAAAAAACTAAGAACAAATATTCTTAACTGTAACCCACATGAAAATACAGATGCCTTTTTTTTTTTTTTTTTTAATAGAAAAAAACTTCCCGTGGCTCTATCAGCATTAGGAATTGTCCATTTCTATTAATTAGGCAATGTACGTTAACAAACACAATTCCAGTACCATGTTGAAACTTGAAGATAAAACTCACAAACATGATAATTCTAAAAAATGCCAGCAGCTTATAAATTCCAGTTCTCATGTTCATCCCAGCATCAGCAGAACTATAGCACAGCTAGTACAGCTGGAACAGATACCATTTAAGTTTTTGACACTGCACAGATCCCAAGGTATGAATTCTACTATGTGCAGGAGTAAATATATATATATATATAATATATATATATATTCAGACATTAGCAAATCAAGTTATATCCCTTCTGTGGTCCACTTGTTTTGGCAAAACACTCAAAGTCCACATCTCTTGTGATGATCAAATGAAAAAAAAAAAATACGGAACATAAACCAGCAGTCTGGTATTGTTATAGTTCATTAATGATTTCTCAATGACCAAGTAAATTTTTTGCTGCTGAGAATAATTTGACACCTTCATTTCTAAACACTGGTTCTAATTCTATGAATTGCTAAAACACTATTGCTTACATTCCGAAAAAGAGCCTAGGTGCACTGAAGATTTGTAGTTAAACACACAATATCTATCTTTTTATTGATGAGAAGATCTCGTCGTCATTTCTATCCATTTGTCTAATGTTGAGCTTTTATTCTCAGGAATAAATTGCAAGAGCATAAGTGTTGTAATAATAATTTTTTTTTACATTACACTGTGCTTTTCAAATCTAAGGAGTCTTACTGTACAATAAGACATGGGAGGTAAAAATCTTTTTCTGCAGTTATTAGTCTAAGACCATCAATGAAAGGCTTGATTTAATCACCCACAGAATAACAACTGCTATGCTCACTCTCTTGTCAGAATGCTTCTCAAGGGCTGGGATGTCAGTCACGGATTGCCATGGGGTTAGACCAGCCAGGCTGCAGTGACTTAAGCTCTCCTGGGTTCCATTTTGAGGCAGCAAGAGTATTATTGTTGGAATCTGAGTGCATATGGCTTGGTTTTCACTTACAGGGTTCAATGTGACAACCTGGTTAAGTTCTAATGCCAAGATTTTATGCTTGTGGTACAATTATTCAGTACTAATTGGATTATGGATATATAGGAAAACAAATACATTACTAATGATGCAAAATACATAACAGTGGAAACCTGCTTGCACAAGCAGCAGTCTTTCCGTTAGGCACCTATTCCAAAACCTTGTGTTAACTGGAAAAAAAAAAATAAAAAATAAAAAAAAAATCATAGGAAGCATTTTATACTACACCCCTTACTGTTCTGGTTGCTCATTTATTTTTTTGAAATAATTTTTTTTTGAATGCTAGGACTTGGCGTACACTTCAACACCATGAGAGAGTCTCATACAATTTAGTGGTAGAAAGAGTGAAGCATGCTCAAAGCAAGGGCCTGTGAAATAGCATGATAGTCTCTGTGCTATTTTAACCAATGGATCCAAGGTAGTGTGCTATATCCAAGTTGTACAACACTGGTAAATAGCTAAGGACCTATTATTTGATATGTAGCTGTTTCTTGCTCATTCTGGACTGTTAGGTGTCAAAAAATTCCCTGTGTTGCTGTAAATACAGTTCCCAAAATAAGACTGCTGTGTTATACTTGATTCCCAAAGAACTAGAGCACCGTGAGCAAAGCACTCTACTCCTCTCTGCTGCACTCTCAAGTTATTAAAGCTGATAATTAACAAGAAACTCCCATAGGTTACTGAGGAAGTATGACCAGCCCCAATTCAATCAGGTGTGACTGACATGTGCGAGGGACTGGCTTTGGCAGCAACAGTGTCAGAGAAGGCTAGCTGCTATGCTCTGTGGAAACTGCCCCATGGATAAACAGACCTTTCTTTCCATGCTTCATGTCTCAGTGAAATTCAGATTGAAGGAAAACACTAATATTTCAGCGTTAATGCCTTGCCTACAATGAAATCCTACCCCGGTTTAAGCTGTCTCAGTACTTAAAATAGGCGGGCACTGGGACATTAAACAACCTTCAAGAAGGTGAACCAATACAGAGCATGAGAGGCAGCAGCATTGCCTGTATGCAATCAAACATCAGACTGGTACAAATTCATGGGCAGACCAAGAGCCAGTGTAGACACGAACTGAGGAATTATTGCAGATTCCTCCGTGCCCCCCTTGATATAGATTTTTGTCCAAGTTACTCTTTCATATCCAGCAATACCTTGAGTTGTCATCTTCTGCGTCATTATGCCTACTAGCAAATGATTAAATAGCATAAAAGAAATCTTTAAAGGAGGCCACAGCAAATCTACTAGGCTATGGCATACAAATTAAATCAGCTGAACTGGGGAGGGGAGAATCAGCTTTGTTGGCAAATTGTCTTAGACATTCATTTTGAGAATTAATACAAGTCATTCAAACTGAAGACTGCAGCATTATCACAGGCTCATTATAATGTTTGCATTATGTATCACCCTCAGATTTACCTCTTAGTATTATCGGCCTAAAAAGCAAACATGTTTTTTAAAAACACTTTTTTGTGGTGTGCCATTCCAGCTGATTAATAACTACAGCTCCAGGAGATGAAAGCTTAGTAACCAAAGCTAGATTTGTTCTCTTCCTTATATAGAGAGGGAGAAACTGAACAGAACTATTAGAAAAACACACTGATTTTTTTTTTTTTCCTTCCCATCATTACAAGATTCCTTGCATATTTTCATTCTTCCATGATTAATCTTTCCAAAAATTATTTTTAATACAAAGACACCATATAAGGTGGCTGTGATTCTCCAGCTGGTAGTGGCAGAAGGTGTTATTATACTCTTCAAGAGAACAATGAAAACAAACATAATTCAAAAGTAAACGTGTGATGATTTTCAAAGGTACACAGAGTATTGGAAATCAATAAGAGGGCAACTTCTACACTTATTTTGCACTGCTGAAAAGCTTCCTGAAACATTTTAATGCAAGGAAAGCATATTTTGTAAAGAACAAATTTATTCAGTAAACAAAGAAAAGTGAGTAGAAACCATTTGAAAGACAACAGCTCTATCCCAGATTTCACGAGAAAATAATGGCTATTGCTAACACAAGAGTCAGAGATCTGGGCTAAGTTTCTATTTGGGTTAAGTTTCTATTTTTCTTCACTTCACCCATTTTTTTGTTTTGTTTTGGTTCTTGTATATCCTTTTTCTTTTTTTCCAGCTTTGTACCATTCATTACATGTAGTCTTTTTGCTTTGCAAATCATTTTCAAGTACTTCATTACCTGTTAAAATTTTTGACTATTTGCTGGTCATTTTTGACTCATATGTCCATAAAATCAAAATTCCCATCAGAACTCTTGTGGTTGGTGTACACTGAGAAACTGGTCTATCCCTGAGAAACACACCAGCTCTATTCATGGACTATTCATCTAAGGAAAACTAACAAAATGAACCAAAATGAAACATCACTGGCAGGGTGTCTTGCCAGACACAACATTTGCAAGGAAGTAATGCAGCAGACGATGATTAGGTCTAGAACATAAGGCATTCAGATTGTTTTTCTAGTTTTTCACAACCAACTGCAATAAAGTAGGCTTATTCTGTGGATTCTGCACACACACACAAAAAGAAGTGCTTTTCCTTAATAGAGCAAGAAAAATAAAAGTCAGATATATTGGCTTTGTGGTTAGATTGAAGTTACATGCTTCCTTAACATGCTTAACATTTTCTGTTACTAAATATGTGTATTCCGGAGTCTAGTAAATACTATATTTTAAAATATTTTTATGTATTTAAACATACACAAATATATGGATATCTTTCCAAGCGTGAAGAACACACAAATTATGTCTCCACTATACCTGCTGTGACTGTCGCTACCGAGCCTTAGCCATTCCAACCAGGACTTGCCCTGGTTTCCCAACCATTTGCCAGTGCTCAGGCCAGTACTGGGACTGACACCATGCCCCTCCACCTGCTGGATACTCCCCACTTGGAGAAATGTCTAAACCAGCATCACTTTGCTCAGCCATGTTTGAGACCTCCAGGAATCCCTCACCTGGAGCCAAGGCACTTTGGGAAGCACGAGGGCTGCCACAGGCTATGCAGGACACCCTGTGAAAGCAGGCAGCAATGAGTGAACCCCGCACCTCCTCACCTCTATACTCAAGTGGCCAACCGACTTCTGGTCAGTGGTAGCTGCACGTAGGTGGCAAAGGCATGGAAGGCAGCACTGGGCACTCCCTGAATATACACTGATAGCATCTGCACAGCTTGAAAGGTTACATCTTGTTTGTGACAGCATTGATGTTTGTGCTTGATTCCATTGGGATCAATTTGAATGGACAAGAAGTGGCAGTGTAAATAAATTCCTCTCTCATCTCCATTTGTGGTTTTCTCCAAGTCAGATCCCATAACTCAATTCAGTGTCAGTTTTTAAGAGTCTCTCCAGATTCAGTGTAATTTCCATGCTGAGCACAAACTCCCAGAGAAAATAAAGAAACATGGAACAGAGCAGTCTGCATCAGGTGTAGACTCCAGTTTCTCTTAACTAATGATAAACTAAGTAAAAGTCACAAGACAATCCTATATTTCTGAGGACAATCTTGTAGAGGAATCCACCAAAAAGATGATTAAGGGAGGCAAAAAGTGAAACAATCTTAAGCATATGAGAAAAATCCTTGAAATACGTGTGCTTTCTTGCAAATGGCTAACAACACATGCAGCCTAGGGTGGCCACATCCTAGTTCACTGTGCAGCACAAAAGGGAACTGAAATGCATGATGCAAAAGGCAGGCAGCTGCAGCCAAAGCATCCAAAACCAACAATACACAAGAAATAGGAAATAGCATTCAGAAGAGATTGCTTTGTGATGGCTCTATCTAGTTAAGCTACATAAATAGCGTCATTATTACTGTTTACAGAAATTTCAAGGGGAAACAATTCTGCTAAAAGATCACTATAAGCTTATTCAGTTCTGCTAGGGTTGTTAGAGAAGTATACTCGGACTCAGAAAACATAAAAATACCAAGAGATTATGTAGGTTTTGATTGTTTTAAAAGATCAACCATGTATTAATAGTACAATTAGAATTGAAAAAACTAAACCACAGAAGTATTTCAATTGACCCAATAACATGCTTTCTCCCCCCCTAAGAGATGTTTTAATTATTTTTAAAGTTCTGGTTTGATACAGACAAATTTAACAAGCTCATTTCTTTATGAATCAGTGTCACAAACTAGCTATGCAGCTAGTAACCTAAAATCCCAAACAGGAATGCTACATGCATATAGAAAGACAAAATGCTTTCTCCCAAACTACCTGACTGCTACAGAAATAAGACCTGCACAATTCAACAGAAAACAAGCCTGCACTCCGTAGAAACCATTATCACAAAGCAAGTGATACAAAGTGTAAAATTTGAACCACTTCTTTATTTTTTCTAAACACAAGACTTAGAACCTGTTTTCCTAACAAAACACACACATTCTTATCTCCAGCTGTCAGCCAAAGAAACTGTGTAAAGCACTGAATAATCTATGTTCAGTTCTGCATTAGGTACACCAAGAAGGCACTGCAAAAGCACCCACATCTTTGCAGTGCAGCAGGAGGAACCTTTATGATCTGACTGCAGAAAATTCTGTCACAATCGCTGCAGGAAGCAAGCCCCACTGGTCTCCTTGCTTCCCCATATACAAAAGGCACCCCAACTCCCATCTGATCTCCTAAAGAAACTAACTGTGAGCTTTTCTACCCTTTGCTTTCCCAAAGCAAACTCTGTGCCTGACTGTCCTCTCAATTCTTTAAGCACACAGCATGATTATTCCCATTTTTAATTCTGCAGTACAGAGTCTTTTAGAAGGCACTTGATTGACTTAATTTGCTTTCCATTTCATCCTTGTTTGTATTCTTTGTGTATGCATCTCATTTCCTTTGGACAAGATTTGTTTTTGCAAATTTTCATGTCAGCAAATACTGGGAACAAAGGTAGTTTAGTATATTGTGCCTTGTTTTTCCTTCCTCCTCTTCCTAGAAGAGGGGATGTACACCACTGAAAATGACTTCGGAACTGAAAATGCATGCTTCAGTTCCTTTGTGAATTCTTGCTCTTTGTCAACTAAAGAAGCAAAACATTTTATTCTTATTTTTATTTTTTATTTTTTTTTTTACTACCAAGGCTATATAAGTAGGAACATAATATTCTCTAGTTTTATTACTTACATTAGCTCTCATTTTTAATAAAACATAGGAAAGCAATGTAATAACTTATACACTTAAATTGTGCAATCAACAGTACCACACTGCAACATGAGGATTACTATGCCTAAAAAATAGGCCAGCACTGATCAGGCACAGAATGGATTCCTGAAAGAACAGGGCTCACCAGGAGATCTGGGTAGTCAAAACTTAAGATTTTAATTAATTAACGTATTTATTTTAACTGTAGATAGAACTTACCTTTACATGCCATGTAACTATGGAGGGTATTCTAAGTCCACATACACCGGCAGGTCAAAACTAGCAACTACTCTTGATTTCTCATCAGCTATCAGCACAATTGATCTACTGATAACAGCTCATCTAATGTGATGCTATCAACACCAAGGCACACCAGAAAGTCTCTTATCTCCTTCCTGAAGTCAGAAAATACTAATAGGGACTTAGACTTCACAGTGAATACATTTTGAGATCTGTTACAAGAAATACCTTATGCAACCCAGAAAGGGAATATCATTTATCTTCAATGCAAAGCCGCCTGCAGGAGGGAGGGGGTTCAGCCTTGAAATGAGGAAGAAATTCTTTACGATGAGAGCAGTCAAATACTTAAACAGCCTGCCTACTCGAACAGCCTTCCTAGAGAGGGGTTGTTTGCACCTGTCTGTTTGAGAGAAATTAGGACAATGCCCTCAATAACTTTTGTCTAGCCCTTACGTGGTCAGGCAGCTGAACTTCATCTTTGATTGTCCTTCCTTTCAAACAGAATTATTCTATTACTATTTTGCATGAAATATACATAAAAAAAAAAAAAAAGCTCAACATTTTTATTTATAAATGGCTGAATTAAAGGCAAGGAGACAATAACAATAAGTCTCTTACACTGATTTTCACTTCCTATGATTTTATGAAGTCATTCCTGCCTAACATATGTCAAATGGGACTGTCTGTCTTACTAAGGTATACCATTTTGATTTATATACTTAGTCCAAGCAATATATGATTTACCATGCCCATGAAAACCCGCTCTAATTATTTATATCCCATGGTTAAAAATTTACGTCAAACCCATGGTTTAAATGGTTTAAATGCTGTGGGCTTCTAATGTCTTACTACTAACTACTTTTGCCGTTTTCAATTTCAGCATCCCATGTTATCTTGCAGTGCAGACAGTGACATGAACTTGTCACTAAGCCTTCCTTCTACCATGTTGCTTGATAGCCTTATTGCTGCTAGATCATGTTTCCATACCTCGTTATTTCTACTACTTCTCTAAAACACCTCAGAACTTTCAGTATTCTGCTTCTAGATCAACAAGCATTATTCCATTTGTACTGACACTGAACTTAACTAGCAATTAATTTCCAACTTCTCTGAGGTTGGCTTGTTACTGCCATACATGAACAGAAGTATAGGGACTCTCAAAGGCTTTCATGTAATGTAGCATTCTTTACTAGTCAATTATAATCACCTATCCTGTTCTTGTTAGCCCCTGATTAACTGATTTATATAGATCCAAGGTCATCTCCATGCCTAAGCTTTGGACCACCTATTCCAGAAATTCCACTGGGCCTGGTCCTATTTTCACTTAGGTTTTTTGTTTGTTTGTTTTGTTATTTAAAATGCTGCCCTATGAGACTAAAGGTAAACACTGATGGTCATCACAAATAGCTTCCCAGATGAAAACTGAGGAGGGAAACACAAAGTGTTAATAAGCTTTGTGTGTCTAACTTCTCAAGTCCACTTTTATGTAGGACATAGTCTACCGAAACACCTTCCTCATATTCAGAAACAAGATCATCCTACAGACACAATAATGTCCTGTGTAACATACAAATTAAAAATGTCTTCTTCCATCTGAATGTTATTTTCCCCCTCATAACCCTGATGGATATTCATTTCTCTTTTCCCTGCTGGACTGTAAATTAGCATTTTACCCTGAAAGTTTCGCTTTGTTTTATCCTGCACTTTCTTACTGAGAACATGATAGGAGAAGTCCTGGAGTTTCCAGTGCCTCATCTAAGGGGGATGCTGAAATAAAGATATAAATAATTCAGCAAAGGATCAGAAAGCAGTTAACAAAGGGTAGTTCACAGAATGGATGACACTGGGAGCACACTGCAATACAGTGCACTTTTTTTTTTTTTTTTTAAATCAGCAGAAAAGGTGCAATAGTTTTACTTCTGTTCAAAAGAGCATAAGAATTTTACTTTTTCTCTAAACTATTCAAAATACTATATGAATAATAATTGGAAGAGTTCAAACATATAGTCATCATGATCTTACACAACTGGTACTCAAAGGCAGATCTGGAAATGAATGCCTCCAGTACTAAGTGGAATTTGGAACACAGCTTTTTGTTCATGCTTAAATTCATAGCTTATACAATTCTGCAAAACCTGCAACAAGTCCTAGAGAAAAGACCCTTCTCTAAAGTGTCTGAATATGCTCACTTCTGCTTCAGCTCTCAGACGTAAAAAAAAAAAAGAAAAATCCAGTTGTATCAGAGAAAAAACATTGTGTGCTGACTTCAGCAGTCTGTTTTGATACATCATACAGCTCAAATCCAAATGGAGCTTTTGGATATCCTGTGGAGTACACACACTCAAGAAAGCCAGGACATGGACTACATGTGAAACTCATGGAAATATATGTGGAAATCGTGATACAGAAGCACTTTATGACCTTCAAACGTTGAAGTTGTTAGCCCCTGAGAGGCAAAGATCCTATTTATGCCAGCTAGTGTTTTCTTCCCCTATGCTCTCACTTCACCATCTGCAACTACAAATAATCTTATTTACTACTTAAATACGACCATCATTAAGGTATAATGGATGTCTAGCTGTATAGTTTACAGGTAGAACACAGCTTATACATACCTCACTCTCCATATTGTTCAACAGTCTTGCAGATAATACTGTAATTTATATGTGCCTATTTACCTGGCTACTCTCACATTTCATGAAGTTGATGTGTCAAAAAAATGGAAGCACACACTACAACGGTATTTAAGCTAGTAGTAAGGTTTCAAAAATGAGGAAATAACGTAAGCACAGCCAGCCACTGGACAAATACTTGTCTACGACCTTAACATGGTGACAACAACCTTCACAATACTGACAAATGATAATACTTAATGCAAAGTTAGATTACATCCAGAAAATTGAAATAGTGATGAGAAGTAGCAGGAAGTGGCAAGCAAAACAAGTAGAAATATGTGTGTGGGGGGGAGAACAGCCTAACTTGGACATGGCTGACCAGTCGTTTTTGCATCACAGCAGGCTGCTCTGACACCACTAAAAACACACCACAAACAACCTCCCATCACTGTTTTCTCCTTTTTCTACTGTAACACAGGGAACACTGTCATCTTGTCATGTAGCAGTTAAGCCTCCATTAAAAAGGCAGAAAATAAAATAGTTGAGGGTAAACCCAAGTCAATAGGGAAAGAACTTGTTCACAACAGAAGTTGTTACTGGCCCAACAAGGAACACTGGCAGCACAACTGTAATAACTTCGCAGTTCCACTCCAATCTTTCCATCTGGATACCAATTGGGCTTGCTCATTACCTTATGTTATTTGCAATATTTATTGCCTGTTAGGCAACTTCCTGCAATCCTTAAAAGCAAAGGATCCATGCCCATAAGTGGTATGTTCTCATTACAAGCAATTATATTTTTCCTCGTCATCTTCAAGCTAGAAGGTGAGACACTGCTCTTGGGCACGCTGGCGCAGAGAGCAATTAAAACAACAAGAACAGAAAATGAAAAAGAACAACTGAATAAAGGTAATGGAAACTTAATTCCAATCAATTTTGTGTTTCTCGAACTTCAGTTGTACTCAAAGAACACCAGAGAAATCACACAAAACACATCATATCATTATGGAAAATACACATCAGTAATTTACAGAAATCTAAGGTAGTAAAATTGAATGAAAAAAAAAAAAAAAAAAAAAAAAAAAAAATGTAAAAAATTTCTACAAAATTACTTCATTGTTTTATATACTGAATATCTCATATTTCTTAAATGTGCTCATAAAAAAAAATAAATACAAAGAGTAGTCACTATACCAAGTAAGTAGTTCACAAATTTAAGTGATTCATAAATACAAGCTTTTGCAACACCTTCTCCCTGCTCAGTGAGACCATTTTTTGTTCAAGCAGTTGACTAGAGGACCTGTTTTGAAAAAGCTTTCATTGAGCATCTCCCCAGGGCCAATAACATAAGCACAGTAATCTATAGTGGTGAGGATCTCAGTACTTCTGAGTTTCAGTCATTCATTTGTTGCTGTATACACCAAAAATGCCTTGTTTATCTTTGTATTCACTGCATGTTTTGTTTTTAATATTTTTCCTTCTGTTTAGCATGTTAGTTTCTTTTTGTTATCAAGCTGTCTTCATTTCCAGAAGGACCATCAAGGGAAATAACTTTTATGTGGCCTTTTCTTCTGCTAAACCCTCACAGAAATTTAAATATCTGTATTTAATCTGTAATTAAATCTGGTCATCAGATTTTGTTCAGAAAGGTCTTGTTCGAATAACACATTACAGTGTCTGCAACCAATACAAATCAGCAATTGCTCTGCTGAAGATGGTACAGTTAGATCATGGAGATTTGGGATCAGTAAACAGTCAGGACACTGTGTTTCAACCACTTACCTGAGCATATAACAAGTCACCAGCATTACCCCCAGATTTTAGGTAGTAACATAACTACATTGTCAAGAAATAAGAAAAAAAAAAAAAAAAGGAAAAGAAAAAGAAAATAATGCTGGAAACCAATACCTGGAGCACCGTAGCCTTGGAACCACACAGATTTGTCTCAGGTTCCAAACTAACTTTGTCAGAAGAAAACATCTGCGGTTTCACAACTGCTGCTATGTACCTTCTTTGTTATACACAGCCTAAACACGTTTGCCAAACGTGTCTTCTAGACATGCAGGTACGATGTGTAAAAGAGCATAAAATCATAGCAATTGATGAGGACTTCACCAAACCCTTTCTCTGTGTCCTGAAACAACTTCTCTGAGTGTCTGGGTGGGCTTCTGTCCTCAGAGCTGACTGTCAGAGAACAGCAGCACACTTATTGGTATGCTAGTCACATCCAGCCCTCCATCCATCCAGAGACTGCAATCAGGTACCTGATAATAATGCGAGTCACATCAGCTGGACTGCTGCCGCAGTGAACTGATTCATGCTGGTGCCTTGATGCAAATAACAAGGACACCAGGGCCAGGAGATGTAGCATCTTGTCTTCACAATGCAGATGCTCTTTCTGAGATGGAACATTCCAGTCTCTTGCTTCTCTCACAGGTATGCAGAGCACCTACATTCCCTCTTAGTCTCTGATTGAGCAACAGCATTGTGAAATACATGAAAAAAAATACCAAATTCCGTGAAGTGGGCACTGGGGAAACAAATACAATTTATTCAGTAAGCAGCTACTGTCTTTTCAGTGCTTTGACACTACTTCTTACTTTAAGTGATGCTTTCATCCCATCATCTTTGGAACTGGGCGAAAATTTAACTAATATCCTTGTAGCACAAAATGTAAGCAAAGGGTTAGTCAAACACTGTTGAACTAATTAACAATCATGTTGAGCAGACTTTTTTTTTCCTTCCTATTTGTCTAACTACATAATCTTATGGAGATTTTGGACTTGTAAGTTACATGCACTGAGACCAAGTTATGCCATGGCAATGCTAATGACTAAGTTCATATATGATTTTTTTCCTCCAGTTATTTTTCTGCCACACCAATGGTTTTAGTGTCAAATCATCATACTGAACAGTCCTTAAGTCATGTACAGCCTCAATACAGCCAGCAGAAAAGATAAATTGAAGTAACAGCTACATAAGGTATTATCAACATACACTTCACTACGGATATTAATGCAGGAGAAAATAACGATTTCATTTCCCTTATCCCACCTTGATTTCTCAAACTGTTTGGGATGAAATGCACATACTAGTATTTTATAAGAGGAGAATAACATTTGCTTCCCCTGGGAGATGGCTCCTTTCTGTGTCACGCTCATTTCTTTTCTTTCATTCAGGAGAAATGATAGTTGAATTCAATATAAAGAATTAGGGGGAAGGGAATGAAATCAGAAAAATAAAATTATTTTTAATTAATATTTTAATCTTTTTTTCAATTGTGAAAATCATTCAATACATTGCCAGATGCAGTCAACAACATCACGTCAAATCCTTTTTTTAGCTGAAGACAGTCCAGAACAAGGTTCTTAAAGGTAGAATATTTTAACATCTCCCACTGTTGATTCCAGCTACTTTCAAATAAAAAAAATTTCACTTTTTAAAGGATTATTCAAGAAGTATGAATAGAAGGATAAGCATAAGCACAAGTCCATTCCAAGACCTAAAAACTATCAAAATATGAGAATCTGAAAAGCTTACACGTGGCCATATTCCAAGTGCACATAATGTTTAGGAAATAAAATGAATTCACTCTTGTATTATATCTGGCAATGAAATTCATGTCATTCCAAACCTATTACTCTGATTCAAATGTATGACAAAATAAATTACTCTGATTGTAATTGTATCCCAGGTATCTCCCATAACTCAGAGTTGTTGTAGCATACGCCCCACCATACAGAAGCTACAATTAACTGAAGGATCTCCCCAGCAAACTAAGTTTCCATCCTGGCCCTAAGCAAGGAGGAAAAATTATCAATACATGAATGAGAAACCGAAGAGGAAGAACATCATGGATTAGCTTCAGTCAGAAAAAAAAAAAAAAAAAAAAAAATGAATAAATGTCACTAGATGAAATATATTGGAAGTAGGCTGCATTAAACACAATTTCACTAGAATAAATAAGAAGTTGAGTGCCTAGTGTAAGAGTGAAAAAAGAAAGTAGGTTGATAGGTTGTACAGATATGTGCAGTGACAAAGGATGAAAATGAGATACTGCTGTAATGCACTTGCTTTGGAAGTGTTAAATCCAAAGTTTGAAAGTGTTAACACTTTGGAAGTGTTAAGTCCAAACACAGATTAAGTCAGATTCAAAGAAAACACTTTCCCTCCTGAATATGGTAAAATGATGTATTAAGAATATAAAAGCTGCTATTTAAGCAAGTCACGTATTCAGTGCATTGGTCCAAAATCATCATCCCCTTCTCCTACTAGATCACCTCCACACCCAGATGTAATTAATATGTGCTATTTGTTGAAGACCTAATACACTGTTTTCCTTCTCATCTAGCAAGATGAAGTAGTTTCTTTGCTCAGCCCCACAAATACACACATAACCGGGCCAATCTGAAAGTAGAAAGACAGTACATCTCTGAAGTGGCCCCAACTCTGACACCACTGCTCCTGCACCCAACAGGTCTGAACGTCAGGTCCCATTACAAGATCCACTCTACATGGCAGCTGTGTGGGAATAAAATACATCTTCTGAGACAAGGACAGGAGACAGACCTTCTGTAGGAGTAAAGGGTTGTCTTCTCTTCAAATTCTAAGTGGCAAGATGTTGGTCACGTAAATATTTTGACTGAAACTGAAGTTAAGCTCAGGGTGGGCCTTGCTAGGTTTCTCAGGGCACACTGCGATACTGACCCTGAAGGCTACATAAGCAACACAGCCAAGCATACCTGAGTGATAGCAGCAGAGTACCTAGCACAGACACAGGCAGACAGGCACTGATGTCAAGGGAGCTACTGCACCAGCATTCCTGGCCAGGCAGTTGGCCCTAGCATCACCACGCCATCAACAGGATCCACAAGCATGGAGGAGGCTGTTCCTTGCCTCCAAAGGCTTTCTCACTCCAGTGCACCAACCCACAAAATAGTAGAAGGATGCTCATGGGGAGACTATCTATGGATCCTTTATGCTTAGAGCATAGGTCTAGGAATCACAAGACAGGGAAAACCTCCTCAAGGATTCAGTGAGGCAAGGGTGTGCTTAGAAACCTCAGGTTACTTTGTGGTATTTCAGTGCCTACTGCTCAAGATAATGAAAAGGTTAAATTATTCATTCAAATTTCTCTCAAGTTTAAGTCCACCCAGTTACAAGACAACAGGAATTAAGTTACTGAAGTGATTTTTAAAAGTGAGAGGAAAGCCTCCAAATCATAGAAGACTTGAAACTGATATGCTCTGTGGTTCACCTTGTCCATCTGTAAAATAAATTACAGGGATTTAGAGTCCTTTGCCACACAAGTTTTAATGGTCTTAATCAAGTCATCATACATTTTGTGGCGGTATTTTAAATGACAAGTGGTAGTGGGATTTGGTGATTTGTGTTTTTCTTAGATTTCCCCAAACAGACTGACCTGTATGTTATGTCCGGACTGCAGAGGAATGCTACCAGGTCAGGGGGAATTTTTTTTTTTTTTTTTTGTCTCCTTTTACCAAGTAGCCCAGAAGTCACCCTGATTCACATGTGCAGAAGCACTCCTTTATCTCAGAGCCTGTGGTGTGGAGAATGACCGGGCCTTCTGGCCTGCACCTCCTGGCATCAGCTCCTATCTCTGCTGCACTCAGCACAAATACTCCTTCTCTGACCAGAGGGAGATGTAGTACTGTTTCACACTCCTTTCGATCAAACTAGTTATCAAAACAACTCAGCAGTACTATAACCTTTTTGTCAGGAGTCTTCTAGTATTAGCACACTGTCCACTCTGCTCCACACCATCACCACTGTTATGCCAAAAAGCTCACTTTTTGTTTGTTTCCAATTCCCAGGCTTCCTTGAGGTTGTATTTACAATAAAGGTCCAACTGGAGTCATTTTTAAGCAGTAAACCCACTGATCTAAGTTCTTTACCTCTGAACTGAGGCCGACAGCACCAGCAGCTCCTGCCTGTCAGCAGCCCGCTGTCTGGGCCTCCAGCCACCAGCGCAGCCCCCTCACCACAGTGCTGACTCTTGCAGCCAGCAAGAGCATATGGAGGAGGTCTTGCTCTGAGCAGCCCCCGGGATTTCTATTATGTGTACAAGCAGCAACTATGAGCAAGAAAATCTGCTCTCTGATTTACAAAGCCACCGTGTACACTGGACTCAAATGTTTGTCTCTGCCAGCCAACAGGACAAGCAGATAACCTCAGAGTAGGTGGCCTGACGGTGCTGTATGAGGAGTGGTGTTAAAGGTACAGGGCCCATAGGCAAAGATGAAATCCTGCCTATTCAAATACACAGGGTATTTCCCTTTGACCAAAGGAACCCTTGGAATATTTTCTAGATACCATTAAAACTTTGTTCCAGGGATCAAAGATAAAACCCCTCCTGTGCCTCCCACAGGAGCCAGAGGGTAAGATGTATCACCAGGTATTCAGATAAAATTATTTCTTCAGGAACAAACACTTACTGGAATGGTAATGCATATGAAGAAGCAATGATAAAATGGATGCAAACTACAACTTAGACACAGTAGTAACAATACTGTGATATTCGTGTTTTATTGAGGGCAGGAGGGAAAGGGATAGACAACACCTGACACAGTGCTTCTGACATCAGTGAATATCAGGAGGATGACAGACAACTGAGGGCAGCCAGATGCATTGTTGTTATTTTAGTACTTTCATATCCCGCACTTATTTTGGAGTTGCAGACTTCCTTAAATACTAGCAAATTTAGCTGCTGTGGATTTGCTCACAATCATTTCGTGGGTACTCTGGCATTACATACAGATACTACTGCCCAAAGGGTAGTAGCCGATGCACTTGATTTATCAAATAGACTTGTTGATTTGACAAAAACTGAAGTATAGGAGTAGCATTTTCCAGTACCACTATTTTTAGGCAGATACTAGGCTTACAAAAAGATAAAGACCATGGTCTTAAGGTTCATCAAGATTACCAACTACTTCAATATACTACAGTCTGAGTACAGGACAAATGTTTCTTCAAAGCCTTCAGAACTCAAGCCTGGTAGAGCTTGTCATTGTATAGTTTTTCACTGTTTTGATACAATTTTCCTCATTCAGAGAGAGAAGCAAAAAAAAAAAAAAAAAAAAAAAAAAAAACACAAGTTCCTATACCGTGTATCAAATATAACTTCACAAACTCAGAAGCTTTTTTGTTTAAACAAACATTTCAAACTAAAACAAAAGAAACTGCTGACAACCAATTGCAACTTTAAGCGTAACATAAAGCACTTCTCTTAAACTGAAGCTACACAGAAGACTACAGCAACAACATATTAAAACAGCAACTGATTCCCAGGAAATGAGTCACTGCAATATTTTTAGTACCTTCCAATTCAAAGCATGATAAACAGACAATACGACTCAGATTTGATTCAGAAGTTCAAGTAGCATCTCTAAATGGGGAAAAAATATATATATTGTTTTGCTTACAGAAAACAAATCTTTCTTTCAATGAGAAAGCTCCAAATGTTAACTTAATATCTACTTCAGCAACTTAAGTACCAAATTTTCTCTTGGAAAAATATGTCTGTGAACTTCAGTTTCCTCACATATCACTACGCGTACACAATTACTCTGGAGCTTTTCTGTATACAAACAGGAGTAGCAAGCAGGTACACACAGACCATAAATCAATTAGTCTCACTGTTCCAGGCCTGGACTGACACATTTTGCCCAAACTTTTTCAAAGACACAAACACTGTATCGCCTACTCCACCTGGAGAACCTTGATTACCCATCCCATTGAAGGATGGCTTGAGGACTGCAATATAGTTTATGTCTGCGGAGCAGCATCAGAACCTGGCTAACCTGGGGCTGATGCAATGCTTCCTTATGGGTGAACAGTGGTAAAATTTTACATTTCCTCCTCAGTAATGTTGTGTTCAACAGATGTCTTACATACGCACTAAGTCAAGACCCTGGGTAACTAAGCAAGAGAGAACTGAGGCACAGTAAAACCTCAAGCTATCACACCCAAAATCTGTTACTAAACTTCCAAGTGCTTGCTTTTCATGGTCCTTCAGACTGACCCTGATATCAAAGGGATCAATGCAGCCAGTTTCAGTAGGAGGAAGGTGAGGCCAGGCACAGCTGTTGCTGGGAGGCCAAAAACACCTTGCCATAAGCCCAAGCAGGCAGCAGCTAGCCCCCTGCGTCCCCTGGGGCAGACACCATTTCCACACTGAGGGCAGAAGAAAAAAGATGAGTTTCTTCCCTTTGGGCAGTGCAAGCAAGCCAGTATGTATTTTACACAGGTCAGTACACTGCAATCACCTAGACGTAAGTTCACTCAATACACTCCTACAACATCAGGTGGGTTTTTGTTTGGTTTGGGGATTTGTTGTTGTTGTTCCTGCTTTTCATTTGTTTGTTTCTGTTTTTGAAGATCAGCTATTAACAACTTCCAAAATTCTTCTAAGCACACAAACACATCTCCTGTAGCAGTCTTTCAACCAGCTTCAAAACTCATGTACTCAAACAATGGGCAACTGGAATTTCACTCTTCTTAGTTGGGGTGTCGTGTCCCCCCCCACCTTTCCAATTTCAGCTACTCCACCTTTTCAGGTCAAATTTTTAACATCTTTGATGCTTAGGGCAAATGCAGAAAATATCCCATGAGCTACAAAATATAGCTGATGTATAATACAGGTAAAATGAAATACAACTATAATTTGCCTGAAGAGAATACTAAGTATAAATAATTGTACTACTTCCATTTAATTTAGCATCAAGGAAACAGTGTCTTCACTATTACTGTAAACTGTATTATGCAAGTATATGGCAGAAAAACTTGCATTTGAAAGAGTAATTCAGAAGACTATTTTAAAAGTTAATTACCTGATGTTTCCAAAAGCCTTCTCTAAGAGGCACTAGGACCCTCACATTACTCTAGCTTGATATAACTCACCAAGGATTTACTGTTTTTCTTCTTCAAAACAGGTTTTTAAAAGAAAGACCAAGAGACTTGAATCATTTTTTTGCTGAAAATATTGTCTGCCACTAACCACTGTCAGAGCAGCCCCAGAAAATACAAAAATTGCAGAACTTGTTTTTTTATGTTTTATTTAAGTGTAACATACATTTTACAAGACAGCCTTTTTAATGGTACAACTTCCAATTACAAATTTACTACCAGAAATAAATTCAAATTAAATCCAGTACAAAGTCTATTTTTTAAGCACAAAGATAAAAGTCAATTTCCAATTTTTTATTTTGAAGCTCTAATGCACTTCCAGATGTTAATGGTGTGATTTTCTTCAGGCAGAAGATGCCATGGAAGTTGACTATTACTGTCAGACTGCTGGATTTTTGTTGTTTTGTTTTGAAGACAGTTGTTTTTCCACTTCTGCCACTGTTTATCATTGTAACAGGGACTATATTTGGAAAACCAACAGTCAAGCCCCTGAAAGCAACACTGGCAAAAAGAAGTATCACACATAAAGGTAAGCAGTTTACAGATTGCATGGTTCTGTAAAATCAGAGTTAATAAATCCCTCTAAGGCCAACATGGTGAAGTGTTTTACAGAACTCAGTACCAAACTGAAGACTTAGGGAAGGAGTCTCTAATAATGAGTAAGCGTTATCTAGGAGCTGCATGATGAAAGCGTGCAGGAGGCTCCCAGTACTCCAGCCAGACAGCATGAGCAGTGCTCCCCAGAATGTGAAAAATTTTGCCAAAGCCAATTCTCTTCATAAAAGGATACTTGGGCTGCCAGGCCCCCTGCTGCCAGATAATTGTCTGCATTGCTGTGGATTTCAGATTATTTTTCTCTTGCAAGGACAGGAAAACACAAAGGAAAAGTAGCTTATTCACCAAAATGCAGAGAAAATGCTGACTGGCTGACAGGCTCCTGGCTTATATTATCAAGACCCCTTGAGAATATTCTGCTCACAGATGTGTTTCAAAAGCACAGCAGTAGGAGGTAAACAAACACTATACACCTTTCTCTAAGGAGCTTCAGTCCTCTCTTCCTGATCTAGATTAATCTGGTATGCAGCAATCCACCACTACAACATAGCATCTTGAAATGCATTTTCAAAATAAACAATGAGCACAGAAAATACACTCTCTCGACATTAACTTTTGAAGTAATAGGAACATCTTCATATGAAGAAATACATTTATTTGTAAGGAGTTAAAAATCAAAGGAGTTTTTCATCTCCAAACCAATATCTAATGGAATATAATTTTTCAGTTACATATAAAAAT
This sequence comes from Nettapus auritus, assembly GCA_011076525.1. Classification (NCBI taxonomy): domain Eukaryota; kingdom Metazoa; phylum Chordata; class Aves; order Anseriformes; family Anatidae; genus Nettapus; species Nettapus auritus. Next base: position 12,929,761 of record CM021770.1, read on the forward strand.
GTTTTCTTCTTTTCCCTCAGCTGATCACACATATTAGAACTAAAGAATGTCATTACAGGGTAATATAATTTCCTACTTGAGATAGCACTTGAAATTTTAACCAATTACCTGCATGTTTAAACCCAAAACTTGTTTGATCAAATTGTATTTTCTGGTCTTAACCTGAGAGAATTAAGAGAAACGGACTCCACAGTTATCTTGACATTTTGGTCCAACAGTTAATCAACTTAACCTAACAAAAATTCGTTTTATATTTAACTTTAATTAGTCTAGCTTCAGCTTTCAGACAGCCATGTTTATTATGTTTCCCCATTAGATTAGATGAAAAAGTTATTATAGATCTTCCTGCAAGTAAAGGTACCAACAACCAGCAAGATACTGGTTAATCCTGTGAACACACTGAACACACTGTGCTCCTAATATCCACCACTGACAAACAGCCCTCAAATACATTGTGGTTTTTCGTACATGCCTTCTTTGTTGTTGTTGTTGTTTTTCCAGTGTCCTGTTCTAAGTTTGGAACAAGCACAGAGCATTTCAGTTCTAGCCTGGAATTTTGTACCAAGCCATGAACAAAGGCATAATACCATCCCTAACAGCTATTCCTCTGTTCATCACCACTGTTCACTTGGTCCTTTTCACCATTGCCATGTGCTCAGAGTTGCAGCAAGTTGCTAATATGCTACAGTGACCAGGAGTCACTGCTGTCTAAGATGTAGTTGCCAATTCAGAATCCATGGGTTGTTAGCCCTAGATGTCTAACCTTGCTTTGGGCCATCTAAAAATATTTCTTTGGATAGACACAGGTCACCAAGTCATTTAAATTGCTCTGAAGCCTTGCCTTCTTTCCTGTTTATGATGCTGCTTGGCCCTGATGTACTGAAATGTGTATTTGGGGATTAGTCTCAACTACTGACTGCCTGGAGTGGGGAAAAACTGAGCTTGCATTTACAACACACAGCCTACCAGTTCAGTTCCAGAAACAAGGTTGGTCTCAGCAGGTCAGACTATACACTGTGCTTCTATGCCTTGATTGCTTCTAATACCTGAGCTATCTCATTCCAAGCTGGCAGGTTACCTCTGCTCTTTTCTCTGCAGCCAGCAGCAATTGAATATAATGAGGCAAACTCAAGTGCTTTCCTGCATAAGGAGTACCACTGATATTGGCTTTAAGGAGTCCAGCTGAGTATTATAGCTGAGGGATACAACCCTCCTCCCCAGTCTCCCACCCACATCATCTTCCATCTGCCTGGGGGAAAATCCTGTCCACTTTCCCCATGCTTCTGTATACCTCAGCCTCTTAGAGCTGTTTCATGTGTTGCCTCAACTCCATTTTATTTGCTACCATTTAAGTTCCCTGGGAGTTCTGTAACGATATGCAAAGAGATGAGAATGTGTTTCCAAAAAAATCTCAGTTATCAGAATAAAAGTTTATCGGAAAGAAGAAAAGAAAACCTAATAAAAGAGCAAATCAGTGAGCCACGGATCCATGTGAACAGATGGCTAAATACAACTACTAGGTAACACAATTTCATCTCCTCAATTGTTTACTGAACAAAGTCAGAGAGGGACACACTTCAAGTTGGGCAGATGAAGCCAGCTGAAAAGGCAGAAGTATGAAAAACTGCTGCAGGATATCTGGGCACTGACATTGTTAAATGAAGTAATTACAGAAACTTAGATACTTTATATACTTATATACTAAACACAACGCTGTATCTCACACATAGGAGTCCATCCCTATTGATAAAGAAAACAGCAGCCCTACTGACACAGCCTAACACCACAGTGGGAGCTCATCTTTGTGCTATCTACCAGGCTGTAAGAGCTTAGAGGCTTTTGTTGCATGTGGTAAAAGTCCACCTGGTTCTCATCCTGTTCTGCAGGTATTCTGCAAGACTTCCATGTCTTGATTAAGAAGTTCTATTATATTTCAAACACAGCCTAAGCAGAAGAAAAGGAAAAATAAAAACTCCTTAATACCTTTTCAAGTCTACCACTTCAATTCCACAAGACCCTCTATTCATTAAAGGCCATCATCACTGTAGATTCTGGTTCATCCCCACCCATACACTCCTTTTTCTTCTAAAGAAACAGCATTTATGCACAACCTAGGCTCTCATTCTTCTTCTGCTAATATTATTTTATTCAGTCAAAAATTTAAGTATTCCATGCACACACATACATGCAAAATACTGCAGCAAGAAAAGAGGTAATGGCTATTATTTTTTAATGAGATACACCAGCAAGTAGACATGCCTAGTAATTATTCAGCATCTCTCAAAGATCTTCACCAACATTTGTCAACAGAGCTGCACAATGGGGAGCAAAGACCACTGCTCCCATGTTGTCAAATGCTCAATCATCAAGACATGACAATAACTTTAACTTTTGGTAAACCCATATAAATACTGAAATGATTATCTCAGTATCATCAGGGAAACAGCCCAAGGTGCTTATGAGCAGTCTTCCGCCCCTTTACACTGTAGCTTCAGATCTCTTTGCAGAACAGCAATACAGCAACATGATCTAAACAGGCTGTTCTTCTGTAATAAACTTAAGCAAACATGCTCCTCTCAAAAGCCTCTACCATGTAGGTGGCACTAGAAGAGTCATATGATTTGTTGCACACCAAAGAACATGCCAAAAAATGTGCAAGGACTCAAGCCATAACGTAAAATTCTGTCTTTTCCTTCAGCACCAGAGGATCTCAGTCAGCTGTCTTGAATTTCAACAGTGTATTTCAATAAATGCATAGCATTTGGAAGGATTTGACAGGCCTTTGAATTCTTGCATAAGCAAGCTTTCTAGTGTGGAAGCTGTTGCTCCCCCTACCATCCCTCCCTGCCCGCTAAGTTTAAACCGTAAACCGTGCTTCAAAGATAATTAATAGAAACAGCTTTTTTGACATTCAGATGCCTGCTTTCTCATGTTAATTGCCTCAAATTTACTGCAACAATATGAACATTAGTTATTTCATATTAGAGAGTTAGTTGAGTGGAATTTTGAGCTCGCAGCAATGCAGAGCACCAAGAAAAATGCTCATTGAGGTACGAAATTATCTGCAAGCAGCCTAAAAAGCTTCTCCTTACAACAATATATGGTCTGAGTAACGTGTTATAAAGTACTGTACAAGGCTCAAAGATTCAAGAACACATTCTCATTTTTTCCTCTTCTCAGCTGTGAGTTGGAACTACTGTATCCTGAACTCTACAATAGATGGACCTCAGGGTAGTTGTCTCCTAGAAACCGCTTTTCTGCTCTTAAGTACACCCTATTGCATTCCTACAGCCAAGCTCTGAGAAGAACAGTAGTCGGGCTACTGTGCCAACTAATAAATCCCTTCCCAAGTAAAATTTAAGTGCAACGTATAATACGAGGACTGCATTATTCAGCAATGCACTTGGCATTGGAAATGTAGAACTGCCAGTTTTCATTAGCATCATCAACTCTGTGTGTCTGTAGACATGGTCTTCATAGTCAGGCATTTCTTGCCATACAGCACAGAGGTCACACAAACTAACTGGGTCACTTAAGGCATCTTGATGTTCTTCATGTTGGTCAGTCCAGTCTTCTGGGTCACCTCAAGCCATTCACACTCCTGAGAGGACCTAGCCCAGAGGCATTTACCTATATAATTCCTAGCCTATATAACTGTCCACCTCAACACTGTCATTGCACCAGAAGACCCTAAAAACAAACTAGTTTACTCAGAGGTAACATTTTCCACATCTCAGCTGTAACCATGAAGTCCTACAAAGAACTCCAATGCCTAGACCTAAGGAACCACTTCAAAAACCCATAACAGAATTCATCTATATTGTTACTGCCCACCCCACCCTCCCACAAACACTGAAGAGTTTACGTGAATCAAAACCAGGACATTTGATACATCCCAAACTGAAAAAGAAGATGCGAGTACGACTGACCTGCTAGCTGGCTATGTGCCACCTAAGGTCTTCTCAGTTTGCACAATAGCTTGAACAGAGAAGTGCAGAGGGAATATGTGCATATACACACAAAATACACATATACACAATAGGTATTTACACTGCTAGTATTTGGTAGAAAAAAAATGCAAATCCTGTCCTTGGGTTTGTGTACTGTCATTTTATTTTTTTAGCAAGGGTGTTTTCTGCTTTCTAAACAAACTCAGTAGAGTGCCATTTATTTGTAAATAAAACCATTTGGATTCAGTCAGATTTTGACATTATTCCTCACAAGAGGTAAAAATCTATAATTTTAGCCCCAATATAGGAGACAAAGTCTCATTAGAAGAGCAGTATGTATGACTGAGAAGAGAAGCTACGCATCTTCATTACCACTGTTTATTTGAAAACATATTTCCTCAGAGACTTCAGAGACCTTTCAAAACAGTATTTCTTGTCATCCAAAGATGACCACACCAGACTTATTGTAGATACCAGACAGACAGAAAATCTTTTTTCATGTCTGATTGCTATTTGTTTGGTAGACGTGAATGTTATGGCCTTATTATGACTTAAATTTTCTTCTTTCTCCACAAGGAAGTTTCCTGCATCTACAGTAAGCTTTGCAAGGATGTTTGATTTTTAGATGTATAGAGAATGTTACAAAAACAATTTTATTTGATTGCGTATTATATGTGTGTATATATATATATAGGCATGTAAAACATTTTAAGTTTACTTGTTGAGATGAAGGATAAGCAGATCCCAAACAGTTTGTGATTTGGCACCTGTTTGGTGCCTTCCACCAGCTATTGCACCATCACAATTGCCTCAGCTGCACTGACCAAATTCATCTGGTTAACTCACCCTGACAGCCCAGCTGCAGCAAAGGAGCTTTGGAAAGGGAGCTTCCACCATCTGTGGTCCATCCCATTAAGGTGAGTTGTTGGCAGTGTAAGGCACAATTTCTCACAACAAAGATACTAACCAAGTCTGCACAAAATAAGCATGGGTAATACAATTACAAACAATTGCAATCAAACAGTAAGAATTGCAGTCAGGGGATGACAAAACAATTAATCCAAATGCTAGCATTTGCAAGCATGAAAAAGAATTACACACTATTCATCACCAACAGCACACACACAAAATATATATAAAGAAGTTTCTGTTAGTTTCAGAACAAGAATAAGCAGCTGCTGTACAGATTGGACGGTTTTATTCAGCCAGAAATCCCACCACCACTCTCCCAGACCCCAATCTTTCCTACTCCTCCCCTGCTGTTTCATATCCCCAATTGCCAATGAACCTCATTAGCCTTCCTGCATGAAGCACCTGCTAATCCACCCATCCTTGTTAGCACATTGAAGAGCATCTGGTGGTCTAGAGACAGAGGAAGTTAAAGCCTTTAACTCCATCCCTGCCAGATGCCTTCAATGCTAGGCATTCAGGTTATAACCTGACTAAATTAGGTGAACTTTGCAGAATACACTCTCTCACGTACCACCACAGTCATACATATGAATGAAGAGTGGTGAGTAATATTCAAATCTGGAGTGCTCTATAACCAAGCAGCTGACCAACTTTCAGGGTCATCAAGAGGGGAAAGCAATTGAGCAATTACTTTGTCCTTGTTTTAGAGCCAGCAAAAGCAAAAGCAGGAAAACTAAAGGCTTTCCCTGCTCTATAATATTTTTTTTTATTTTTTTTTTTTATCTCAGATATGTGTCAAGGCTGTTCTATATAAATATTCATAGCTTTTTCAAAAAGAATTATTGTGTTATTCGCATGTGTTCAGAGTCTTATCTTCAGACTGGTCTATTCTTTTACAACCAAGAACAACCTAGGTTCAAAAGCTGCCAGCCTTTGCAAGGGGAACAAATCCCTGCTTCTTCTCACCTGAGCCTGATGTGACATTACAGCATAGCTTTAACATATGAAAGGTGATGAAAACTCACCTTAAGCCAACTCTTGGACAAAAATGATCTGTTGACCAAGTTATTTCAGAGCCTTAAAGACAACTGAGAACATCTATGAAGGTATTTTTGCAGCAGTTTACAACTGTTAGTGAATTTGATCAGTATCTTTAGATAGTGATTTTATAGTGCTTTCCATTCTGTCCCCCCCCCCCCCCTTTTTTTTTTTTTTATTTTGAAGAAAAAAGTATTAGACCTGTCTGTTGTCCCTGTGTTGGGGGAAGAAGATCCTTCTGAGGACTTCCCCATCACACACGCACAACAATTTATTAGCTCTGAGACTGGACCCTCAGTTCTTTCCCACATGAAAGGAATTATTTTCATATACCACACAGATGGCACATGGCAGTTCTCATGATGGAAATTCAGTCCGATATGGAACTTTTCCTTACTTGGGGTGCTAAACATTCATTATGTAAAAGCGAATGTACATGCTTCCCTTGACAAGGCCTTTTTGTTCATTTATATTTATAACAAGAAAAACACAAGAAACTGTGATTTTTGGAATACCAAAAGACAATGTAAATTAAGTAGTACTCTAATATTGATCAAACTTTTTTCAAATATGAGATGAGCCATTCTTAAATTTGAGTGATCAATACTGATTACTTACATTGAGTGTTTTTGTGTTTTTTTTTTGTTTGTTTTGTTTAATGCTTAAACTCATTAACTACCTGTATTTGGATTATAAAGCTTAAAGATTTCTACGTTTTGCAATCCAGATTTTTGCTGGAAGGCTTGGGAAATTAGATTTGGGATCTGATGCTTTATGAAATATTAAGAACTCAGGTGGTGATAAACCTAGTTCATTTTAAATGCTGTCAGTCCAGTACTGATTTCCTTTCTATGCACTCTTCTGGTTAAGTACATGGTAACTTTTGTACCCTTATGGCACAAGAAATCATGACCTTCTCTTGTGTCATTGTCTAATAATATCTTATGTTATCTGCTATGTATAAAAACAATGATCTGATTTTTTTTTTTTTTTTTAAATAGATCAGAAACGATCAACTCTTTATGCTGTCTCTTGTGTAGGCATAGCAAGCAGCAGCAACATTCACAGGGTAGGCCTTTTTTTCCTCTCTGAACTGCCCTCTTATCGGGTCTATCCAGAAAATAAGGCTGGCTTCTTGAGGCATGTTTTACACAAAATAAGCACACCTTGCATTTTGAACTGCCTTTCTATCTTCAAAAAACAAGCATTGAAAACCTGAAATTGTGGTATAGAAACAAGCACTGGTTTACATGGCTGTAGTAGGCCAAGACAATCAGTGTAAGAAGTACTAAAAGAGAATAAGAAAAATGGCAAGACTTGCCCCTTCAAGAACAAATTTCATTCCTTAATGATTTTAAGGAATTAGAATACCATTATTTTGGGGGAGAACATCTTATTTTGCATTCAGAAATCTAAAATTTATAGAGATTTAGAAGAAATTTGATATGTTGAAATAGCTTTGAAAACATTTGATAACATTTCTTGACTTCAGGTGTAGAATTGAGAACGCGCTCCTCTTTATAATAGTAGCTTTTCCATCTCATTACTGTTTCATCTTATATATGTCAAAACCTTTTCAGTAGGGAACTTAAGAGGATAGCCTTTTTTTTTTTTTCCTTCTAAGAGTTAGATGTATAAAGATTAAGAGCACTGAGCTTTTTGTGCCCACCTGTATCATTACCTTGAGCACAACAACTTCCTGCATAGTTTTCCACTAATCTGCACACAAGCTTTGTACTATTGGTTTAGAAACCCATCAAAGGATTCCTAAACATACCCTGTTGTTGCTAAGCACAGGTGTTCTGTAGTAATCTTCCACCCAAGTCTCCAAAGACTAAGAAAATGAAGAACAACAAGGTTTGAGATGAGATTTGGCATCTCTGACAGATTCAACCATTAACTTGGTCTCTAATTTCATTTCCATAACCATGTTGACTTCTCCAAAAATTCAGAAGCTTTCCACTCCTGTTACACAGACACAGAAAAACACTACATAGGACATTTTAAGGTTTACTTCTGTTGCATTTGGACAATTACTAAAAAACATGGGATGAGGAGCCAAGTTACACATTAAAGGATAAAATCAGTTCTTTTCTAATTAACTCTCTGAAGTAAGAAGCTGCTCAGATCCAATGATGTTCATACCCTTTCTCTCAACCTCTATACCTGCTTATGGAACTTAATTTCAATCAGAACAGAAAGTAACAGCACTGTGATCTGTGCAGATTAACATCTAATTTCATATTACTTGGAAGAATACAGTGTTAATGTTACAGGTATGACAGTGTTGTAACACTGCAACAGCAGTGTTACCTGAAGCTGACAGTGTAAGCAGATTTAAGATCATCTCTTGCTTTTCTTGTTTTGACCATTCACATATCAGTACCAGAGATCTTGTCCTGTTCCCAGTATGAACTGGCCATGGTTTTGTCAAACTGACTGGAGACAGGCTCTGCTGACATACATTTAAGAGCTTTTCTTCACAGGTCAACTGCAATGGTTTGTTCCAGTGCCTGTGAAGTTGCACCCTCTGCTTTCTAGAGGGCTTTGCCTTCCTTTGAAGCATCTGGCATTAACATCTCCCATTTTCTGATTCTAGCTGGATTAAACACATATGGTGGTTATGGAGATCAAATGAGAAGAGAAGACCAGTCAGAGAACAGCAGACCAAACTTGATGAGAATCCACCTTGCCCAGAGTATGTTGTGTATGTTGCAGTAAGTCAGCCTATTATATTCTAAGTCACAGGCAAGATGCAAATTCCTCCCAGCTTACTAGCTGCAGATCAGTTAAACTAATCAACTAGAACTGGCTCAGAGTCAAAAGTTATATTGCTAACTCATTTGGGAAGGGATACTCTACCCAGCTAATACTTTCAGCATGTCCTGAGCTAAGGCTTGGGGCTCCCAATTAATGTGTGAATACAAACGGTAATGATTACTGGGGTGCTGGCTTCTGTCACAAAGCAGTGATGCAGGATGCTACGGACTGTATTGGTTCATGGTCTTTACACTGTTGTCACAACATATATTGGTCAGAAATATCCAGTTAAGGGAACTTGCACTGCAACGCTACAATTGCCCCTTAGGGATGGCTTCCTTCTTTTTAACTTAAACACCTCAAGTTGCTTGAGTACAAACAGCATGCAAACAGGTAGAGATGTCCAAGTTCACTTGTCTCCTTATAATCACTTTGTTGAAACTACATAGTAGGATACATTGAAATCCAGCAATAAACACCTTTACCTCTTCCTCTGGCTTTTGGTAAACATCTGCCACTGGGGACATATGCAGAGATCAATAATCAATTAAAAAAAAAAGAGAGAAAAAAAAATCAGAAAGCAATTTAAAAAAATCAGGAGCAAACCATGCCATCATTCCCTCCTTGCTTTACTTTCTGAATCATCTTCAGAGACCAATGCATAAGGAATTTGATGAAGTTACGAGCAAAGAATGATTTACTCTGAAATCTCAGAAGCTTCCCCCACCTGTTTGTAGTGGGTTTATGTGGCAAGGTTTTGGTAGGAGGGGGGCCATAGGGGTGGCTTCTGTGAGAAGGATCTAGAAGCTGCCCCATGTTTGGTAAGGGCCCCACTGCTGACCAGAGCTGAGCCAATAAGCGATGTTGTTTTGCGCCTCTGTGAGAGCATATTTAAGACAGGGAAAAAACCGCTGCGCCACTCAGCAGCTGGGAGGGTGAGAGGAGTGAGAAACAGCCTTGCAGAAACAGCCTTGCAGGCGCCAAGGTCAGGGAAGAAGGAGGGGGAAAGGTGCTCCAGGCGCTGGAGCAGAAGTCCCCTGCGGCCTGTGGTGAGGACCATGGTGAAGCAGGATGTCCCCCTGCAGCCCATGGAGTACCACGGTGGAGCAGGGTTCCACGCTGCAGCCCGTGGAGGAGACCACGGTGGAGCCTGTGCCCCAAAGGAGACTGCGGCCTGTGGAAGACCCCTGCCGGAGCAGATTCCGGGCCAGACCTGCAGCCCGTGGAGAGGAGACCACGCAGGAGCAGGTGACCCGGCAGGAGCTGCTGCCCATGGGGGACCCAGGTTGGAGCAGTTTGCTCCAAAGGGATGGACCCCGTGGTACGGACCCATATATGGAGCAGTTCTTGAAGAGCTGCTGCCTGTGGACAGCCCATGCCGGATCAGTTCGGCAAGGACTGCATCCCGTGGGTGGGACCCCACAGCACAGGGGACAAGACTGACCGAGAAGGAGCGGCACAGAAGAAGTGCTGTAGACTGACCATAACCCCCATTCCCCCGTTCCCCTGCGCCGCTCGGGGGGAGGAGGTGGAAGAGGGTGGATGGGGGGGGGAAGGTGCTTTTGGTTTCTTTTCCTTTGTTTCTCACTTCTCTAGCTTGTTAGTAATAAGCAATAAATCTTACTTTCTCTCTATGCTGAGTCTGTTTTGCCCGTCACGATAATTATTGCGCGATCTCCTAGTCCTTATCTCAACCCTTGAGCCCCTTTCATTGTATTTTCTCCTCGCTCCTCTTTGAGGAGGGGGAGTGAGAGAGCGGTTGTAGTGGAACTCGGCTGCCCACCCGAATAAAACCATCCCACTGTTACAAATCATACTGGCAGTAGTCACCTCTGTCAGAATATATAGTCTTTACGGACTTGGGCTCCAAAATCAAAGATCTACTTCCCACCCAATCTCTTGACAGAAAGCACCTGAATTGCTATAAGATATAGTCATGATAGCAACTAATTAAAAAATGCAGTTACACAAAGGTTTCCAAAAACTAGTTTCTTGCTGTCAGTTATTCAAAGACATCTCAGAATAATGTAGCATTACCATGAAACAGAAACTGACTTGACCTTCATAAAAAAGAGAACTTCCTTCTGTCTGCTTTCTCAGTATTACATATAGGAATACTAAAACAGACAAGTTTAAGGTTGTATCGCAGGTTACACAAGAAGTCTAAGAGAAGTCATAAATTATTTTCCTTAAACAAATGTGTCAATTAAAGTAAGATATCTTCCATTAAAATTGCAAAAAGTTTTAGCTAAACATGGGTTCCTACAGAGACCATAAGGGAGCAAAACATGTCTCATTTCCACAGAGACATGAAATACATGTACCTAGGTTCTCAATTATGTCCATGTGTTTGTCTGCTATAGAGCCAAGGGAGGTCTAGTTGTTGAAATTAAGGAAGGTTTGTATACTCTGCTTTCAAACACATTTCCCTTTTGAAAAAGTCTTCATATTTGAATTAAATGAGTACCCACTAAAAATTGAGTTTTCCTGGGATTCAAGATCTCTGCCAACTTCACCCCCTCCTCCCCATCACATTTGCTTCCATCATTTACCAGCCTTAGTTGATGACGCAGACAAGCTTTATCAGCAAAATTCCTTTTCTCTCTTAGCCTGTATTAGTAGTAACCTCAGCACAGTATAAGTACTTGGAAAAAAATTTCAATGGTCATGTAAAATGATAACACTAAGTATTTTTCCAGGAAATTGTTGAAATACTGAGATTTTTAACAGCTCAAAAGCTTCAGATTTAATATATTCAGCCAAGCACTGTAGATGCCAGTGGCTTTGAACCTAAAATGCCTATATTTTGGATGTACAGTTATAACACAGTTATAACAATAGCATGTAATAATGCTGAAGAGCTGAAATCTCTACTCAAGTGTGTACACAACTAAGTACTCCGTCACTGTTAAGCTCTACAAAACATTATGCTGTTAATCACATTTATATTCCTTTCAAAAATTTCCTCATAAATACATGTGAGCCAGAAGTGGGATTTCGAGAAGCATTACTAAGAAAAATCATAAGGAGGCTTACCATCTTAACTAGGAAAACTATTAGTATAGTGGGAAAAGGGGAAAAATCATTAATAGCTTTTCTCCTTTGCAATGCCAATTATTCACAGATTGGATCACTGATAGCTGACAATGACTGAGCTATATAGCAAGTCTGAATACTGAGACCTTGTTAACAGGAAATCATAAAATAAGATGAAGACAAAAGACCAAGGAATATATTTCTTGGCCATACACAGCATTTGAGAGCTCCCTGATTTTGACAAGTTTAACATTAAGTTTTAAGTAAGAGAACTTCTTTGTAAAGATGTTCTAAATTCAATTTCATTAACTTTAAAAAAAAAATAAAAAAATTTCAAGTTCATTTTCTTCTGGCTTATTTGCCTTCAACAGAAACAGACATTTATTTTTGACTACATAGTAGTCAGTTTTCTGAAGATAAAAATAACGTGATTAGTATTTTTCCAAAATGGACCGTGTTTATTTGGGTTGGCAGCAAGTGGAGATTTTTTTCCTGAGTCACATCCATGCCCTGCCACCTGTGGTAAGAAGCTTGTTTTGCAACAGAACAGCACTAAATCGTGGATGAGTGCTGGAAAATTTAATTAAAACTCACTTCAAAACCAACACATTCTGTAACCATCTCAGGAAATCTATAGGTTCATCATTAAACTCATTAGCAAGTTTATAAAATCCAAAAACAAAAAATCTGTTCAAATATGCATGAACACACACAAAAAGCAACCACCCCCAGTAATGCAAATTCTCTTGGACCTCATGTATTGTGGCAAGGCCCCCGGAGTAAGGCAAACATGAACGACCATCTGTTATTTTTGTCTGCAAAGCAGCAACTTCCCCCCGATGAATCTTTGATAGCAGCCAAGCAATGGCAGCAACTGCTGTGGCATGAACTGACAGCCAGCAGCTCCAGTCTCCATCTCTCTCCTCACTCATCCTGCATGTTAAATGGCTGCTTCAAACCCAGGAGTAGCTCTTTACATATTAAAACCAAATATGCCTTTTCTGCGCTTTCATTTAAATTACCACAAATGAAGGGAAGTGTCAGGGAGCAAGTGAAGGGAAAAAAGAAAGAGAAAGAGTCAGAGAATGAAGAACCCCTCAGGGAGCATTCATGGTGCCAAAGAGATACTCATTTTCAAGCACCATCTGTCAAGATCTACTTGGAGCTTTTTCTTTCTCTGTCTTTATACCCTCCCCCAGGTTTTACCATCCTACTTGCTATACCAAGTGGCAAAAAACTCCAGAGCTAACAGAAAAACTGTTCGGCCTTTGATTGCTTGAGAGGCAAAATGTTACCTCAAGACTGACTGAGCTGTGGTGAGAGTCAGCCTCAGGCTCTAATAGGCGTGGTTTGGATGCAGGAGATGTTTTGTCTGCAATTAGAGACTTAGAGCTTCTTTGAGTACTGCTACAGTACCAGTGTGAAAAAAGGTAACAAACTTGAGACTTGCCTTGAAGGTCTGAGCGAGGCTGGCAGTTCAACTACTGTCCCTCCCCAGCCCAGCTGTGTGACAGCAAGTCCGGCCCACCTAAGTACCAATATGGTTGCAAAACGGAGGAAAAGCAATTCTCAAGTCATTTTTGACACCTTTTCCCATTTAACTACACATCACCTAAATTGTCAGTCACAGCAACTTGCAGAGATGTAGCAATCTCAACAGGAGGATGCTTCCTAATTTATAAGGGAGCTAAAAGACCTTCACAGCAGAAGTTTATATAATAAAGTTTAAATTACAGTGGAATACAAATACTTAGATATATGATTTGCTAGGATTTACATGCCATTTCTATGTCATCCCTGAAAACAACACAGATAAAGTAATGATCATGAGTGATCACAGGTTGTCAGCCCTAAGGAATAATGTATTTATCAGCAGTGATGGGACAGCAAGTCTAGCATGAGCCATGAAATCTAGTATTGCCAGAACAGCTGGCTGTGAAAACAAGTGTTATCTTCACCCCCACCTCCCCCCCCCCCCGAAATTCTGCCTTTCAATTCATTTGTTCAGTCTTGAGTCAAATCCAGAACCTTTTGAAGCTTTTATGCAAGTGGAACAGAAACAAGGATACATGAAGCCATCTGTGGCTTGATAACTAGTAGACAAGTGACAAACAAGTTTTCCATCAGATGTAGTACCCATACCAATTTTTGAAGTCCAATTCAAGTTCCTATTTTTCTATGCCAGGGCAGATATTAGCAAGAAGACTCCAGTCAGTCAGCTTTTCTTTTATTATTATTATTTTTAATATATACAAATTATTCAATTAACATAGTTGTTCTAAAAACGAGATCCTTGATATAACTAGCAATGTTTTGATTCAAAGACGAAACAGAGGTTGACCCTCTAACCCAGGGGAGTGACCTAAGCAAGTGACAAGTATAGTGAGGGGGACAAGAGGAATCATTCAAAATAACTTTCTCACTAGGACTCTAGTTTAGGTTCTACTATGAAACACCTCCAACATTGTTTCAGAGCTAACTCATTTCCCTAAAAAGGTTCTGATGTTTTAAGTGAGCCACAGATGCACAAAAAGGCTTCCTTGTCAGCTTTAATTAGAAGATCCCATAATGGAAAAAAAAAAGTCAAGATCAAAATAAGTATCTCTGAAATTAATTTTTGAAATAATGCGAAATTCTATTTGCCACCTTTTATTTCAACTTCTAGGATTCGCTTTTTGAGTTATGCTGAAGTATTAGTGTTAAAACCTATGTCTACTTATAACACCCAGACATTCAGCATTTTTGATCAAGACCAGATCAAGACCAAAAAAAATAAATCTAAGCACAGATTTTATCATAGAAACAACGCCAGGACAATTGGTAATAGTAAGCATCAAACCTGACCTTTCAGAGGCAAAACTGACCTTCAGCTACCAACCCTTTTGTCATTTATTGAATCAATTTATTTTTCTCATGTATTACAGGCTAGTGGCCTTTTTGCAGTACTACTATCCTTTTCCTAAGGAATTTATTCCTCCCATAGCAATATTATACACAACAAAAACATCAAAATATGAGACAGCTACCTACTTGGCCCTGCTATTCACCTTAGTTTCCTTGTTTGGTGAACCAGAACAACCCATGAGAATTTATCAGGAAGTCAGGTTAGCAAGATTCTGAACAGGATAAGTGAACAGTCAGCAGTCAAAGAGTACATCACTGACCACAGTGAGACCATTCAGGTCTGTGGAGATGTGCATGCTCTATACTGGGGCCTACGTATAATTCCCAAAGCACTGCTAGATGCCAACAGCTTTTCTCCAGAGCTACTCATGAAGAGGGGAGAGTTATTGTTTCCTGAGGAAGTATTTCCAAACAATTATGACTATAAAAAGCACAGTAAACTTTAGTAGTAAACAGAGAAAATCTTCAAGACATTTTACCAGCAGTCAATTTACCTACCCAGGAGCTTGATGCGTTGCCGAAAATACTCAAAGAACACCCATGTCATAGCTTCAAAAGCAGAATGATGTGAATAACTATTTTGGAAATGAAAGGCAGCATTCACCATTTATATTCTTTTCTCACTAGGTGAAAAATATGGATTTTTAAATTCAAGAGATTAACCTCATGTTTCTCATTATTCCCACACACACACTCCTTCCCAAATGGGTTTCCTTACTAGTGATACATTGCCATTAACTCCTCTGCCCCAGAAGTTTTCTCCTCCTTCCACTGAAAACAATTTTTGTGCATTTCCTTTAGCCTGTTTCAATGCTTTATTTCTGGTATTTATTTATTTTTTTTCTCTCCACCACCCACCCAATTTCCTTGTTCTCACATGCCAGCTTTGCCTCACTCTGTAGAAAACTTGACCCCACATCTTAAAGCTACCTTACTGAGAAAGAATAAAAGCAACCCAGATCAGTGGGATTGTTGTTCAGGTAGAATCAGCTGAGCAACAAATAGTAGGATTGATTTCTTCTCCCATCCAAACACAGCTTTCACACAAAGGTATTTATGTTCAAGCCTTCATAATGACTCACGATTTGTTCTAGTTTAAAATGGTAACATCTACTCTAACATATTCCTCCCTCAAAAAGGAAGCCAAGGATCTAAATTGCTATCTGTGTTATGGAAGTGAGAAGTAATCTGGACAAAGCTATATAAGAATTCAAAGCAAGATTTGATCATTACAAATGCTTTGTGTCTTACATTTCTCAATTCTAACCCCACCCTTAAGCTATATATTTAGTAGGTTTCATCAAGGTTTGCTGTTTTTAATATAAACTAACAGCTATTGACCATTGTTAACAGCTAGAAATAAGATTTGGAAACAAGTTCAAATTGTCTAATTATTTTGGAAGCAGACAGGCTAGACTCTGGCTTGTTAGGTAAAATTCTTAATACGGTTCTTTAAATGCAAGTATAAATTCTGGGCTTCCAGGAAGCATTTACATACATTTTTACATGCTTATCAATCACTTCCATGATTTCAATGGGAGTACTCATATTAAATCAAACATATTCATTGGTAATTGCAGATCAGACAGACTGATATCATCTAGTCACTACAATAGGTTCTTCTTCCAACACAGTCCTCTCTGAAGTACAAAGGCCTAATTGTTAAGAGGTTATTAATATTATTGTCATTGTGTCATACTAAAACAAATCTTACATCAAGATGATTTACAAAAGGCTCTCCATCTAAGACCTTGGTGACTTCACCTTAGTGCTGCAATCTGGAATTATAAGCAGAACATCTATTTGTCCATACCTGCCTTCTTAGCTGTTCTATCTTCTTCCATTCTGCTTAGATGAAACTCATCTTAATGAGTTCACTATTCTGCTTTTATAGCCAGTAGCCCAAGAATGTCATACAGTTTGTTAGGAGACCAAGTATAACCCATTATTAGAAAAACAACAATTATCAACTTGGTAACAAATTTCTGTAGTACTTAAAATACTCATGAAGAACATAATAAAATCATCACGAGCAATCATAATACTGTTATCTCACCTGCTAAATAGACAAACAATGGCCATGAGTTCCATGGTCACCTGTAAAATCCACATACAGGTAGGATTGTTCCATTTCCAATTTATTATTTCAGACACAACAACTCAGAGAGGAATTAACAACATTTTATTTATTTGTTTTCACACCTATCAAGTTTTTCAAGCATTCTTAGATCACAGAGCTCTCAAGCAGTATATATTATTTATCTGAACAATATATAACATTAACCAGGAGACAATGGAGCTTGTGGGGCTTTCGAAGTGTAGATTTGTTTATACCATGAACTCCATAAATGACAACATAGTTAAAAAAGTGGAGCACAATTTGGTGCGCTTTACCTCTTCATTCATTCTATCAAATTATTTTTTTCCCTCCCAAGGTACACATGCTGTGGCATAAGGAGCAAACTGTTGACAGATGGCATTAAAGCACCACAGTCCCATAATTGAGTATTATATTCATACAACCCTGCCAGTTTGGAATTTAATTGCCAATGAAACAATACTGTGATATTGCCACATCCAATACGATCGTATTTTGCTGAAGTTACACTTGCAGCCACTAGTAAATTCCGCTCTCCCACAGCAAAATATTTTCTCCATTCCATTTTGGAAACTGGGCTATAAATCCCAACGTATTAGTTCAGTTCTGAATGAGAACTTCCACCTCCTTCCCAATGAATTCCCACACACATATTGCCAGTGCTGGTATGAAAATGCCAGGGATTTTTTTGTTCATTTAGTTGAAGCACTTGTTTTAGACTTGTCTTATTAAAATGGAAAATGGCAGAACTGACACTGGAAGTGTTGTTTTTAAAAGCCAATTGAGCCAACAGTAAAATTAGCAAACTTTTCCAAAAATTTAGAAGACTTCACCAGTTAAAGCACCTACTTCTGTTTCAATCAATAACATACATCATAAGCTGAAGTCAAGCAACTGGGACTCCAACATTCATTCTCCCCATGACTGCTTTTAACTGGAGAAATACATACATAAAAGTTAAAAACCTCACTCCACAGATAATGGAGGCTATGACCACCTGTTACAGCTGTCACTACAGGTGGCATTGATTTCCATTTTTCAGCACAGTCATCCTAAAAATCCTCAAGCATTTCCTGGAAATTCATCGACTGATGTTGTAAACCTTCATAAAAAAAATTACTACCACGAAGTTTTACTCACATTAATTTCACTGATAAACTAAAGCATTAAGTGCTTACAGCAATAGACCCTCTTTAAGTTCATCTAAACGTGCTTGTCTTTATATATGTTTTTATTACTGATCTGATCTCTTCTCTCTAGTGACAGCAATAGGACCCGAGGGAACAGCTTTAAGCTGCAACAGTGGAAGTTCAGGCTACATATCAGGAAAAAGGTTGTTCACCAGAAGGGTGGATGGACACTGGAACAAGCTCCCCAAGGAACTGGTCATGGCACAAAGCCTGCCAGAGTTCAACAAACATTTGGACAATACCCTGAGGCATATAATCTGATTTATTTTTGAGGGTAGGGTGATCCTTTGGGGACCCAGGAGTTGGACTTGATGATCCTTGTGGGTCCCCTCCAAGTCAGATATTCTATCATGCTATTATCCAGATGTGTGTATGTATATTAACATTCAAGCCTACTACATATATTAATTATGTATGCACACAAGTACATAAACAAGTATAGATATATAAAACTTTAACTTACTGCTCACCTTACAACTGAACTGCACTTGTCATTGTAGTGGGTTTATGTGGCAAGGTTTTGTTAGCAGAGGGGGCACAGGGGTGGCTTCTGTGAGAAGGATCTAGAAGCTGCCCCATGTTTGGTAAGGGCCCCACTGCTGACCAGAGCTGAGCCAATAAGTGATGTTGTTTTGAGGGAGTGTGATGTAAGGAAAACAGCCAGCATTATCATTTAAGCCATATGGGTCAGAAAGCAGAGGAAACAAAAGACAAGTGCTGGAGAAATATTACAGTCTGTTGTAGAAGTGGTCAAGTAATGGTGGACTATTATTGAACCAATCTACATACATTTTGATTTGCCAGCCTGTTCAAACACCTGCTAACAAAAAAGATTTACTGAATCCTTTAGACCTGCATTAATAAGTTTGATCAACATAGCTTTTCCCGAATGAATAAGTTATGACTGGATGTTGTTTTTAATCTGGGGTCTGAAATAGATCATGTGAAAAGTACAACGTTTTCTCCGGCTATAGACTGATCAAAGTAATAGATTTCAGTTGGTCACTGAAGGACTGATATAAAATAGGTCTGATAAGAGTAAGCCAGTTCCAGTTTTATATAATCTTTTAGAAGAACAAATATAGGACAAACACATTTGGACAAACACATGGGACTAGGTATGCAACAAGTAAACCTGTGGAGTTACCTCCAAATCTTCGTGGCACCTCACAGCCTGCAATCTTGACTCATCAAAATGCAGATTCACTCACACCCTGGGTCTGCAATCTTATCCTCAGACATCACAGAAGCTTGACCTCAACAGCCCATGAAACAGGACCTGGCGTGTAGCGTTTGTGAGTGCTCAGATCCAGAGGTAAGTGGAGACCATCTTGGAGGAGCTGCAGAGGCTGATAAGCAAAGGGCAGAGCACACCAACCTAATGGTCCTTTTGAGATTTAGGGCAGCCCAGGACACCCAAAACCTGGCTAGGAGGTGTTCAGCTGAGTCCAATCCTGAGAATGATGATTTGAAGAGTCAGAGAAAAGGGAACTACATGTCCAAGGTGACCAAAGACCTTGTACCTGGATGCTCTTGAAAGTACTGACAGATATGCCTTCGAAACATGACATATTTATTCAGAAGACGTATTGCTGGATTCAGCCTTTTCCCATAGGGAAGGTCAGACCAAAATTACAGCAAAAACTAACGATGGTTCAAAAGACAGGAAGCTCTGGAATGTCAAATACCAAGTGATGGAGCAGGAAGGCCAGCTGAGAGTGGCTTAGTCAAGTCCACAGAAACTGAGTAATAGACTATCTGAATACCTGTAAATACCCAGAATTTTTCTGCTGCATTCCCAGTGCATGGCAAAACACATACATAGAAAGCATACATAGAAACTGGAGGAAGAAGGTGGCATTCCTAACACAAGTTCAAAAAGGAATATGAAATTCCGGAATGAAAAAAGTCTATAACTGTGCTAAGAGAACATCCCTCCCACATTTTTCCACGTCACTGTCGTAACAACAACAACAAAAACTTAAGACATGGGTAACATATACTGCAGTAGAATGTCATGTTCTGAAGTTCCATTCAGTGGTGAACAATGGTCTTGCAAACTTAGGTTCTGCTGATTTGCCACTGTGCCAGAGCTGTCAAGTCCTATTTGTTTCACCACGTATTAAAGCAATAAAAAACATCTCTGTCAAGAACACTATTGTCAGAGAAGGAAGCCCGACTACCTACTCTAAAACTGGTCTGTTAAAAGTTTACCACAGGAGAAGATGTCTAAGCAGTGTTTAACAGGTGGCTCTCACATTTGAGCACTTTACATGGATTGCATAAACAGCCCTTCCCACATCTCATGTGGGTTTAAAACAGCACTTCATTCTATTTGTTTGACCAAGTATGAAATCTCATCTGTGTTTTTCCATTTGTTATGGTGTAAATAAAATAGCATAGTTTACCTATGTTACTAAAGCTTATTAACCAGATTAACTATGTATTCAAATCAGTCACATTCACATGCATATTTTGTGCTCCTTATTCCACTACTTCAGTTAAGTCAATCACTTCTCACAAACAGGTTACAATTCTTCTGCAGGATACAAAATAATAAAGGAAAACACTTTGGGTGCTGAGTTTCATTATCCTGACTGAAACACCAGCCACATGGGAAAACAAAGATATATCTCAACTGTTAGATATAGAGGCTTTTAGTTTCAAATTCAGATGTTAACGTATCAGAACAGGAAAAAGGAATAGCTCCATAGTCTAATCTGAGTCCGTAGCAGAAATAAGAAAGGTACAGAATTTAGATTTGTACTATTGCCTGTGTGAGGAGATGCAAAGGTGGCATCAGGACTTTGAGAGTTTGTTAGCTCCTTGTTGTAGTTTAACACCTGCAGAGCAGCTAAGCCCCAGGCAGTTCCACACTCCCTTAGAATTGGAAGGGTAGAAGTGAGGAAACTCGTGGGTGGTTATGAAGACAGTTCAATAGGTAAAGCGAAAGCTGCATGTGCAAGCAAGACAAAATCAGGAATTCCTTCAGCACTTCCCGCCAGCAGTCAGGTGTTCAGCTACTTCAGTGAAACAGAGTTTCACCGCACGTAACAGTTACTTGGGAAGACAGACAATTCTGAACACCTCCCCTTTTTTCCCAGCTTTTATTGCTAAGCACATCACAACAGCATGTGTGACAGAATATGTTTTCTGCCAGTTGGAGGTCACCTGTCCTGGTTATGTCCCCTCCCAGCTTCTGGGCACCCCTCAGCCTCCTCACCAAATGGTCAGAGCAAGGGGAAAAAATGAAATAAAACTTATCACTCTGCAAACCCTGCTCATTAACTAATGAAACACAGGCATGTTATCAGCACTGTTTTAGTCACAAATCCAAAACACAGCACCATATGAGCTACTATGAATAAGATTAATGCTCTCCCCACTAAAACCAATAAACATGTCATGTCATTTCTCCAGTCTTTTATACACTTCGTCTGTACATCAGGTTCACTATTTTTTTTTTCCTTGCCCAACTGATCATGACTGCCTATAAACAAGACTGTCAGTAAAAAAGACAAAACACATGCTCCCTTCTAATCTCTCCTTTCAAGAGCATAAGGAAGAGTGCAACTCTCTTATAACATCCAGCCATGGCGAAGTTGCAAGGCTAAGGCCAAGTAAGTCTTACCCATCACCTAGATAAACTAGCCACTTGTCTGACCTTGCAGAACAAGAAAAACCATAAACTAACAAATTCCACAGCTAGAAGAGCATAAGTTTAGAGTTATCTAGATTAGAACCATAAAAAAAAGGAAAATGATTACACTAACTTCGCATAATCACTACCCAAAGTGGTAGCAATGCAAACCATTATTGATATTCTATTCTTCCTTTAGATAATTTAGCAGGATAGCTGCATTACTGTCAGAGTGCCATCCTGCTACCTTTATCTTCCCCCACATACTTTATAGCTTCAAGTATTCCAGTCTTGATTTGTATTGCATCATGTTGAACAAAACATTCTGAAAGCAGCATAGGAAATTTGACATCAGTGTTATAAAAGGTGATTTGTATTAAAGTACATGTTTAAGAAGTGAACTTACCATACATATGAAACTGTGGATTTCAGAAGCTTCAGCTCAACCATACACCTAATGGTCTGTATTTTTCAAATGAAGGAGAAACACAAAATGACATGGAGGATTAAGACTGACTACACACCTGACAAAAAACCGCACTGATGAAAATAACAGCATCTATGTAGACACTGGCCTACAGTTAAACAGTCACTATAAAAAGTGAGGTGCGTAATCATTTCAGTAAAAAAAAAAAAAAAAAAAAAAAAAAAGTTAAATCAGGGAGCCTTTCTAGAAGATCTGCTTCCCACATGGGTTTTTGACAATTTATTTCTTGCACCGACTACAAGCAAGTTTTATGCGACTTCTTACTGAGCACAAACCTGCATAGTTTAGTTTATAGCTCTTAGCATGCCAAAGGAAATATAGTTAATTCATTGCATTTTGACCATCTACGATTTAGAATGACAACAGTCAGGCATCAATTTTCTGCCAGATTTAGGTACAAATTCACATAAAATCAAAACCTTTGCAGAGGACTTATTTTCTAATTTGAGTTATCCCACTTTCTGTGAAACACCATTCTTGACTTCAAATGTTTTCATTCCCTAACCCATGCTAAAATAAGCCATAATAATCCATTAAAATATATCCAGCTTTTCTGCTGGTGGTTCATTAATAAACTCGTCTTAAGTCCTTGCGGTCCCATCCCTCCCTGACACCATTTACCTTCTTGAATGGTTTATTACTCAGTACTTTAGTGGATCACAGTGCTTAACTGAATCAGATTCACATGAAGAGATACAGTATTTAAAAGACATCTCTTGAGCAGATGCAACCATAACTGACCTAGATCTCATCTCCTCCTAATACCAGCTAGTTCTGTCATCTTCCCTCAGCAAAGGGTTAAGATACTTTATCTTGGTAATAAAGTGTACCTCCTGTCTCACAATTTCATTTATTTCCAGCCTGAAGTAAATTTATTTAAACATTAATAAAGTGCTATTAACTGCAGTGTTCTTATTATGAGAATAGAAAAACAGATACTTGGCTTGACTAGTCAATTTTCATTATAATTTTCCTGTGGCTCAGGTAAAGTGATGCAAAGACAAACCCATTTAACTTGGAAAATGACAGAACTAAAATGGTGAAGAGACCTGAAGGGAAAGCTTCACATTAGTGAAGTGAACACTGTAGTTTTGATGACTATTTTTTCTGGACAATTTTAATATGGACAGATGTCCCTTCAGCATATACTATCATGCTACAGTAGAGGTCAACACATCAAGAAAAGTAACTTCCAAAATGTTATATCACTTCTCTTAACAGTAAGATAGATGACCGTGGAATGTGCATTCCAACTGGCAACAGAGATGTCTCACGTTAAAAAAAAAAAAAAAAAAGGAAATCAGAACAACAAATCTCCATAATGAAATACTGCCGTTTATTTCAGAAATCATTATTGTTTTGCTAAGTGACTGAGACTATTGTAATGAAACCACAGCCACATGCACAGAGCAACCCAGATTCGTTTTATCATTATTGAGAGATCTGAGAGACAAGGAAGAGGAAAACTGAACTTCAACTGTGGAGTCCAGCAGAATGCTATTGTGGCATCAGGTAAAAACTACGGTAAATATGAGAAATGTGTTAGCTAAAGCAGAAATGGAAAAGATCTTAGTTTTCTTTCATTACTACAACTTCCCCTTAATTCATAGAATCGTACAGTACCCCAAGTTGGAAGGGACCCAGAAGGATTATTGAGTCCAAAACCTGGCACCTCACAGGTCTACCCAAAAATTCAGACCATGAATATGGTCTCGGGATATTCCAGCAACGTATCCAAATAGCTGAGGTCCAATAGTCCCTGGAAGTTAAAGAATTGACACAATGTACTGAACTCCAGCTAGCAAGGCCAGAAGCCTTGAATTGAATCTTTTAACATCTTCAATGAAGGCATCACCTACAGGATCTTCACCATAGACCCTTTGACTTGGTGTCACCTTACTATTACGTTACTGGCCAAACATAATCAACTCAGTGCCAGCCCCACTGAATGGGTAAATATCATAACATCTTATTAGGAAAAAGCAGAGTTGCTTCATGATTATAAGCTTAAAATTCTGGATACACCTATCACATGCAGAAGCCACTTCTATTGTGACTTGTTGAAGATAAGGCAGTCTTTGGGCAGAACTATAAATTTAATGTGTATCATATGGTTCTCCCCTTCCCCTATTCACAGGCATTCTTTTTAAAAGGCATCAGGCTGTATTTCTGCCACCTTGGCATAAACTCAAAGAAAAACTTTTCATCAAGTTTGCTACTTCTGTGACTGAGTGCAGCTCCTCTTGGCAGTATTCTTACCTGAATACTCAAGAAGAGTGAATGGAGGCAAGTCATATTTTGGACGTGGACGTCATGGCACACTTCTAATCGTGGATGATTTCACTCAAATACATTCAATACAAAACAGAAATTCCTGCTAAGAAATGCATGTATAGAAGTGAGAGCAGGTAGGATTCTGAGTGCTAGCATATGCATTACTGAAGACTGCAAACATCAGAAGCGTACCACTTAAGTCTGCACTCTATTGCTGATTACTAAAAGAAAATTTTGAAACTGGCAGAGTCCTCTTACACATTTATCTATGAGATGTTCCCACAAAGTAACAGGTAACCAGCAGCCTGGAAACAGATTTCAGGTGAATAAATTTCTGCTCCTGTTTCTTCTCATGAAGTCAGTGGCAAGGCTTCCACTGACATTAGTGAAGCTGAATGAGATCCCATCTCTTCTGAACTGGTTTGTTATGGAGTTCACCATGGCCCTGGCGTTTACATCAAGTAACATCAATGAGTTTGGATATGATTTCTGAAGTAGTTTATGGTGCACGTGACTGTCACAATGCTGTTTGGATATTACAACAAGCAACACCTAGAAAGTAGCTTAACCGTTCCACAGCATGTGGGAAGTACTGTAATGATCTCATTTTCAAGCAGGTTCATTCTCTGTTAGCAAGTGCCTTCTTGTTAAGGGAAAGGCTGATAAAACCAACAGCCAGGTCACCGTCAGTGGGCGTCACCAAAGACTCTGTAGGAGCAAGAAACGAATGCAGATGAAGAGATGAGCAAATAAGACAATCAGGTAGTCCTGCAGCCACTGCACAGGCTCCTACATTTTATCTTAGCATTAATTGTCATTCAATTCCCCACAGCATTCTAAAACCTAGATGATCAGATAATAAGAGGTTGAGTGGTATGCATAACATCAAGCTGATTAAATTTGTTTACTGATAATTCTTTCAAGTTCCCTTGAATATCATGTAATTTTCAAGTTTTATTTCAAACAGATTTTATGTAATGTATTATTGACAACATCCTCATGGACCATTTCTACAATGTCATTCAGGATAATTATTTCACAACAGATTTTCAGAGTCCCTGATTCCTGTTGGGATTCACTTTTGCATAAATTACAGAGCAGAATATTTAATCAGTGTCCCCACTACAACCCTATGGCTTATTTTTAGGAATAAGGAATGAGAGAATGGATAGATTTCAAGAGGGGTGAGGGGAATGAACAGTGCATTTGTACAATTGCAGCATGAGGATTTTCCTCAGCTGTATTTTCTAAAGCACAGCAGAGCAACATAACTCTCCTGCAGCATCTTTGCTTTTTTTTTTTTTTTTGGAAACAAACATAGGCATTAATCTTTTGACCGCATAAATTAAATATTAATGTTAACAAACCACAATGTGGAGTTAAAAGCTATGAACATTTAAACCACATTCTCCCTATGTTTGTTCCCAAAAAAGGAGCAAGCCCCTCTTTAATAATGCCAAAGCAATAATAAAAATTGCTTTTAAATAAAATTTTAAATTTTTTTCTTTTTTTTAATTTAAATTTATTTATTTTTAAATAAAAATAATAATCAAAGGAGGCTGTAGCGAGGTGGGGGTTGGTCTGTTCTCCCACGTGCCTGGTGACAGGACGAGGGGGAATGGGCTAAAGTTGCGCCAGGGGAGGTTTAGGTTGGATCTTAGGAAGAACTTCTTTACCGAAAGGGTTGTTAGACATTGGAACGCGCTGCCCAGGGAAGTGGTGGAGTCACCGTCCCTGGAGGTCTTTAAAAGACGTTTAGATGTAGAGCTTAGGGATATGGTTTAGTGGGGACTGTTAGTGTTAGGTCAGAGGTTGGACTCGATGATCTTGAGGTCTCTTCCAACCTAGAAATTCTGTGATTCTGTAATAAAGCCAAGGATTATGACTGTGGGAAGAGGTCAGTCTTTTTATATATACATAAAGATGGAGGCTGGACAATCCCTCATCTCATAATGCTGAGAAATCCTTATGCATCAAATTATTCATGTACATTTCCTGAAGTAACACGCTCTATAGCCTCAGAGTCAGAGATGGGTACTGTGCTTACTATTATAAAAGATAATTAATCAGGCAAACCAATACAGTCCTGGGATTTGGCAATATATCAAGAGTAGAAAAACAACAACAACAAAAAAACACATACAAATTCATTTCTCTACTAGATTGCAAGTTGCCCACTAACAACACTTAAAAGAATGTTAAAGCAGAAATTCAGCCTGATCAACTGGAATCTGTTTCCCTGTAGAGGACCAAATGATGCATTCATCTTACTCTGTGTGTGAGAATCCACTTATTTTAGCAGCAGTTTTAGACAACCATAACACACTAAGCAGTAGAAGAAAGGCACTATGTGGCAGTAGCCAGTGTCACGGCTGTATTTTATGCCTCTGGAAGAGGATCAAAAAGGCATTGTTAATGACTCTGCAGGGGAGAGGGCTCCAAGTACCGCAAGGAACTCAAAATCAGCTTGAAGAGGGGGGTTGTGATTCTAACCAGACAGGATCCATCAAAGAAACCCTTGCTAGCACTGGGAGACAACAGGCAGCACAGGCAAGGCTGCATCCCACTGTTCTAGCTCACTTTGCACCCAAACTTCACCTGTAACTACAATTAGCAGCCAACAACTATCTTCCGCAGTTAAGGCTTAAACTTCCAAGAGTGCTTAAGGAGTCAACAGGAGCATCTTGGTGACCTTTCTCAACTAAGCATTCAAGTAGTGCAACCTCTGGGGACTCAGCATGATATAATATTATTGTGAGGCATGTCCAACTCCTTGAAAGGTGCCCTGTGATATCCACTGAAGAGATCAAGTTGTGCATTTCCCAAATATATTATTTGTGAGGTGTACGTCAAGAGCGCAAGGTCCACAGAAAAAACAAACACTGCATCCTTCTTAGTTTTCCCAGCCAGTACAGCTAATGAATATTCAATGCTTTCCAGAATACCAGTACTGTATAGTGAAGACTAAGACCTGACCAGCTGCAATGATCGAGTCTGCATAACCTCCCAGTATCTAACCCAAGACAGCAATTATTTTTTTAAAAGAGGAATTATACAGAACCTTGTGGTAGAAGTTGGTATGTACAAGGAAGGTTTTCTGTTTTGCTTTCTATTGGACCTCTTACAGTGATCCCACAGCAATGTATTCATTTCTTCACTGTATGCAGATCCATAGAAGCAAATCCAAGCCATTTATTACATGAAACATACAATTATGTTGTCCTTCACCAAAAGAGTTCAAGAAGCTCATCCTTTCTGATACTCGTTTCTTTCTCTCTTTTTTATTTTATTTTTTAAATAAGTCACCTAGACAGTTAGGGAAAAGAGAGGCAACTAGACCTATGATATAGCAAGGACCTGGGGAATATTGCCAATAGCAGCAGTCATGTGTCTATCTGGCATAGCAGCTCTTGACTGAGCTTACTGAATTAACCCACCTCTACGCCTATGGGTATGAACAGAAGCAGCTCCAGCTTGATAAAGAAGTGCTAATGAGGAAGCTCATCTCCCCTCTCGTCCACTACTAGTTTGGGACCGAAGCATATTTTATTACGCAACCCATTTGGAAAAGATCAAGGCCATTGCTTGGCTAATTTAATATTAGAAAATCTCATTAAAAAGCCCTTAAAAATACATTTGATCAAGATAATGGTATGCATACTGCTTGGAAGCATCCAGTCAAATACTTTCCCCATGTGCCGACACTTAAATTACTTGGATAGACATGAAACACTGGAAACCATTAGCCATCACAATGCACACCAACAGCTGTATCATACTCTCCATCCATGCACTATGCAGAACAGTGGAGAGAGCTGGGCAGCGCTGCCACAGGTTTCCCTCCTACAACTTGCACCAGCCCTGCAAGGGAGAGCCAGGGGACAGAGAGTCTCAAGAGCTAGCTCATGCAGCTCCTTCTCCCTCCCAGCACAGCAGAAGATGCAGCAGCAAAAGCAGCACAACAATACAGTGCTGAGGCTCCAGGCACTGATGCACTCCCCCTCTGCCACCCCAAGAGCAGCCTACAGCTGAAAGACACCAGATAGGATGGGCCGGAGGCACAGTGAAGGGGTCCCACATATTATTGAATTCTGGGCAACTCTGGTCAAAATCAAAATGTGTACTGAAGTTGTTGTTACATCCCCCATCATGACCCATCCAGGGCTTTTCATCTTGGGAGAGCAGCTGTGTGCACACTGCTATATCTCAGGACGGCTGTGCTGCCATCACCATCAGGTTTGTCATATATCAAATTTTATAAATATATATACTTTTTTTTTTTTTTACATGAAATTAAACAGATTTAATGCTGGTGCATAAAAAGGAATTATCACTTTAAAACCACTGCCTGACAAGCCAGCTTTTTGACATGCAGAAGACCACGCTGGGGTCTGTTAACATGTGATAAAGCTCACAAGGAACAAAGGTCACGAACAAAATGAATGCGAAGTAAACATGGACAGACAAAAAGCAGTGATTAATCTTCATCAGCTCTTCCCAAAGAGGTGAGGCTTGGTAAATCATGGTCTTGTGACAACTGGGACTGGCTTGTCTGTGTGTTTCCTATGTATCATTAGCGAGGATTAAAGCTCATTATTCCATGTTTTCCCCACCCCAGTGACTAGGGCAATGTTTGCCAAAAGCAATGCCAGCCGGCTCATCCTGCATTTTAATCAGCACAGAATAGCATCTCCCACTTCAACATTTAACAGGAGGAGAGAAAGATCAAATCAAAGACTTTCAGAAGACAGAGACACCAGAGTAGTTCAGGAAAGTACAGCTGCAGGTCAATGAGCTCTCCGTGAAACAGCCAGGCACCTTGCGGCACATGAAGTGGCTTAGCAGCAGAGAACACCAGCAGCACCGGGGTGGCAAAGACATCATGGCTTCACCGTGGCCTCCAAGCTCATCTATAATATTTCAATTACATTACAGGTATTTAAATCTAATGGTTGTATATGAATATATGCAGGTCACTGAAGGACCAAAGACAACCAAGCAAATAATTTTGCAATCTTATCCCAAAAAGGACCACTATCTGATGTTGAGAAAACAAAGCATCACAATAATTCTGCTTAAAACCTCATCCATCTGAAAACTCACTCTTCTTGATATAGACACAGATTTGAAATAAACCTGATCCTGCTTTATTCTCACAGTGCTGTCAAAAAAATTTCAATCTACCCTCCCAGGTGAGCATATGCACTGTTCTAGGTGTTCTCTATAGCAAACAGGAGAAACATGTTGTCTGTGTGACATGCATTTTGTAGGCAATGGTATTAACCCCTTAAACAATAGCATTTAGCACCACTATGCAGTGTCATCATGTATTTAGGCACATCGGGTCAAGGCTTCAGTTTCTGTATGCAACAAATTACAAACAACTACCTAAAGTGCTGATCCAAAGCTTAATTAAGCCCTTGGAGTTCTTCCATTTCTGTTAAAAGCTTCCTATTGTCTTTTTCCTTAACTCCTACCAGAGTTAAGTCACGCTGGGGACAGGCAGTAAGAGGGTTCCCCATCCCATGGCCCCAGCCGGGGCAGCCCTAGCATCAGGCACCTCCCTGGGGATGGGGACAGGCTCTCACCAGCGGGACATGGGCTGGACACAGCCACGGCTGCAACAGTGCTGGCAGCTGGGGAGCAAGGGTGAGAACCTCAGCTTCCAGCTGCCCCCAAACCAAGGGGCATGAAGCCCTCCCTGAGGTTTCTGTGCACTACATGTACATATATATATATATATATATATATATACACACGATGTGAAAATATACAAGTGATTCACTTTGAGTCACAACAAAAAAACACCACCAGATGACCAAGAACTGTGGCAATGAATGACAGGCATTACTGTTTATGAAGGAGAAGTTTATGGAAGGTAACTCTTACTAGACTGCCCCAGAAAATAACACCATGCAACAGCCTCTACTTATCCAATCTGTGTCCTGAAGGCCGCTGTTTGAATAGTGGCAGAGATCAAAAAAAAAAAAAAAAGCTAAAAACAAAAACAAAAGTAACTATTTTTTCCCCACATGCACACATCCATTAGGTGTTTTTTAAATGTGTATTATGAATTTCCACCTAGTTCTGTTATTCTCCATGGGGATATAGCAGCAATCTCATAGAAGATAATTAGAAGGCACTGCACACAAAAAAAACAGTATGCAAGCTTCAATAACCAGACAGAGAAGGTGAAAGAATTACTGTTAACAATTTAAACATAATATGAGATGAAACAAGGCTGCATTCTCCCACAAATTAGTTCACGATGTACCACACAAGGTTGTAAGCTTTTTCCTTAAGAGTACATACCTGTGTAGCAACTTATGTACTACATTATTTAAAACCAGATAATGAATATAATTGAAATGGATGTTATTCTTTCTGTCAGATATGCAAATCCAAAGGGCAATTTCTAATTTGATTCTTGGTTTATTTAGGATGTATACACGTATAAGCAGCAGGTTCTGACATACCATTTTCCAAAGTACCTGTATGATACGTGACCCTATTCAAACCTTGATGTTAACACTTCGACAACCTTAATAATGGCATTTTAACAGTTGCGTGTGACCTCATGCCAATATGTGACCTCATATTGGCATGATTTCCAGTTAAATCCCAGCCCTTTATTCCAGGCTGTGCTCCAGTGCAGGTCACACAAAGGGGCCAGAGCCCAGCCAGCCCCCATTCGCTGGGGGGCTCTGCCCCACACCTAGCAGTACATGGCTGGTGGCCAGCAGCCCTTGCAACCCCCCTCCCCAAAAAGCAGCCTTAATGACCACAACCCACAGGGACTGAAGTTGCCCAAGGGGCTAGCAGCTCCCCCAGGAGCCAATATTTGGGGATCAGGAGGGATGTACAGCCTAGGAGGCAGGGCAGGGCTTGTGGGGCAGAAGGAGAACTCTCCTTCTGCTGCCATGCTCTCAGTTGATATGGAGCTACCTGCTGAAAGCCATATTTACCTTTTTACGCTCATTTCTGCTCCACGTTGGTTGACAAACAGAAGAATTAGGACTAGAGGATTGGACAGGGATAATTCACATGTCAGCCAGATAAAAGCAATTCAGCAGGTTTTGGCCTTTCAGTATCATCCCTGTCAGAGGGAATATGATAGGTAAATCCAATAATGTGAGATAACAGCAAGGAAGCTGGCTTTCCAACTCACAGCCAACGACAACACTGAAAAGCCAGCGTGAACACCAGGCCAAGCCTCCTCTAGGGCAGGAAGCCTTACTGCTGGTCTTCATCCCCAAGCCTCAGTGCTCCCCAAATACAAATTCATAGAACATATTTATTCATTCATTTGCTGGTCCTGAGTTTTTCCAACACAAAACCCTGGAAATAATTTATTTTGCCACACTCCCCTAAGACCTATTTTTCCACCAGCTTTTTGTACTTGCCTTTTTTTTTTTTTTAAACACACATGAATTCCAGTGGGTTTTACATGAACAGATCCACAGTTAATTAAATTGGAAAAAAGGCAGAAGTTGAAAAGAACTATCTTAAAGCAGAGAGAAAATGATTTAAATTAAAATGTTGAATCAGGTACCACCTGTTTCTGTGGCTCTCCACAAGCCACAACATCCTTCTGCCCCTGCTCCCTATCACCAAGACCATTAGCTGAATAAATGATAGTTAAAAAACCATTAACAAGAGTCAGGTTTACTAGGCTTGATCAATTAGGTTCTCCTGGTGTTGCAGGATCCTAGCTCACAGCCTGAAGGATGAGGCTCCTTTTCTTGAACATACAGAGTAATTATAATTTCCTCCCTTCTCAAATCTTTTCCCAATAGCTACTGTACTGGAGAAGTTTGGGGATGACAGGGGAAATAGGTTATACTTTCTGATATTCAGAACAATGCTTGCTTTTTTTTTTTTAAAAAAAAAAAAAAAAGGCATCAAAATTAATTTTACTTCACTTTTCCTTTCTTGATCTCTAACTGAGAGCAGGGAACAAAAAGCAAAATGGATCCTTCTAGCTCGGTTTTGTGCTGCTGACTGGGCTCTTCCTCCCAGGGTTCAGGCCAAGGCTGCGATGGTACTACTGGCGGTAACCATTCAAGCTCAACAGCCCAGTGGGACTAATTACTGCATTTACAGTAAAACATGCAAAGAAATCTATCTCCCTATCTCCATATAGCCAAGTTTACTGAAGGATAACCTACTACATTACACAGATTAATACTCCAGTGAGTAAATTAATCCTCAGAATTTCACTCACTACTTGTGGCTTATAAATTTTAATTGGCTCTGAACTGCCACATGAATTTATGTGAATGTATACTGATGAAGTAGAAGGGATCAGAAATTATTCTATCAACACTCAGAGCCCAGAGATAAGATAACAGGATATGTTGGGACCAATTTATAAACATTTATATATGTTTGCAAAGCAGGACTCCAGCTTGTTTTAGAGTTGCACCATCACAGATTACATACAACTCCACTGAGGAAGAAAGAAGCAGCATTAGATGAGATGGAAAAGCACTGTCAGAATACAAAATATTCCTATTTTGCCAAAAGCCAGATCCAAGCTGAAGCATAAGCACTGCTCTTGCTACTTTTGACTGCATTGTTATTGATCACAGTCAATCGATATTACTGGTACAGCAATCAGAACAGCTTCCCGATATGCTGACACAATGGTACACCATGCAAGCTGCTATTTCCACAAGCATTAACTATGGCACCAAGCTTTCACAGGTATTAAAGTGCCTAAAGGTATAGGTAGAAATTTCTGGCAAGTTATACACCTTCCTCAAGTTCTGTTATTGGTATAGAATTTTCTTTTTATTTAAAGCTGTTTACAAAGATCCAATTCACTGGTTTAATCTTCCCCCAGTGGCCATCAGAATAAAATCAGTTCCTTGAAATATTACAAAGATGGTCTGAGATATTTACCATCATTTGTTTGTTAGTACTAAAACAGAGTAATGATTTGGATGTCAGCAACAGTAAGTGTGCTACTGCCCATGACTATGGGGGCACCTGCGGCACAATTTTCCTCTTCATGTAGCAGCAAGGTGGAGAATCAGAAAACTGACACACCCTAGGATAACTGTAAAGGCTTCTTAAGCCTGGTAACATGAAGAGTCAAGTCCATCTCCTTTCTGCCACCCAAATATAAATACTTTCCTGAAAGGCAGGAGGTAGAATTGCTGTTTAAGGAGCAATTCATTGCTATCAGGCATTTCTTCATTTAAACACCTGTGGCATACTAAAATAATGCTGACACCACATTAAGTTTGCTATGAATATTTGCTATGAACTAATGAGAGGTTGCTTTTTTCCCCATATTTATTTCCATAAAGCTTTTCATCCTACATCAATCTTAAGGTTTTCGCAGAAATTTCTGAGATGCTTCACAATATGTGTTTTAGAAATTCCATCCAGCAACATCAGCAGTAATGCTGCTCTACAGAACAAATGGGGCCCCTAGGTTTAAGATAGCTCCTTGCCCTTTCCATTTTAGAGGCAGATCTCTAAATTGTCCCAAGAAGTACTTCCAGAGCAGAATATCTGAGCCACTGCATCTCAGAATGCCTTTCTTAATGTGATTTAAAGCTCTGTGAACAGAGTCCTGTATTTGTTATAGTATCTAGCCATAACTTTAACCCCCACGATGATGATAGCCACCTAAAAGATAGAACCAACACCTATCTTTGGAAGTCTTTAATACCCAGTTACTTAATTAAAGGGGGATTAAAAGACAGCATGTTTCAAAGCAAGTTTCCTTTGAGACAAACTTCTTATAAATCACAAATACAAGCATCTTGTAGCAAACCTCAAGAATGCCTTGGAGTCCCCAATATTCATAGAAGTACACTAATGGATACACCCAATAATTTCACAGCCACATATACCTTAAAGTATACAGCCCTGTAAATCTTCCTTTTATGCTCTGCAGCTGTGCATGGTGCCACTAAGTTACAAAAAACATTCAAAAAAAAATAAAAAATCAAATACCACAGAAGATACAACCTAAAAAAATATAAAGCTACACAACCTCTTACTTGTTGAATATATTATGTAGTTTTTAAGTACACATGAAGAAATTTTGTCTCCATCTTCCACTTTTACTTTTAAGGGTAGCTTGAATATTCATAATCAACTATAGAACACCTGTGATAAAAAGCCACTTTTTGACTCAAAAGGTAAGGGTTCACTTCCCTAATAAGTGAAGGCAATCAAAAGAAACACCTTTTTCCAAAAATTTCTTCCTAATATATTTTGTTCACCCACTCAACACCACTTATTTTGCTCTTACATTCGCTTCCTGCTTGTTTTTGACATACGAAAAATTAAATTTAGAAATAAGTGAAACTTTTTTCTTTAAAAGCAAAGAAAAAGTTTAAATTCCAGTTAGACATTACTTCACTCATGTATTTAACTTCCGTCTCTTCCTTCTACGAATCCCCAATTACTGAATAAAATTACTGAGGCTCTATCAGTCTTAAATAGAAAGTCCATAGTTTTCCTACCTTGATCTAAGTTCAATGAGTCCTGAATTTGTTCTCCTTGAATTCTAGGTGAAGCTGGCAATCCCTAGAAACTCCAGGAGTACTTGAGTTAAGCAATCATTCTTCTACTGTCTCATCCAGAGAAAACAAGACCTTGGATGTTGAACCATTCTCTTCCACTCCTCTTTCATTTCTTAAGTCTAAGCAACACGGCCCTCAGAGTAGAAATACTAGCAATAGCCAAACCCTAAACAAAACAAAACAAAAACACTTGTGTTATGGGTGACTGTGTTACACCACAGCCCTGCTGACTGGTACATACAAAATGACCATCAGCTAGGCATTATACCATCAGTAGCTACAGGTGGGGTTAGACAGGAACCTCCACCATGTTAGGGCTAACAGCAATCAATCTGCAAAACTGTTCAGCCTGTTAGGAATCTTTTGCTAAATTGTCTTATTTATTTATTTTTTTAAACAGAATATGAGTAAAAAAGTATGGGTGGTTTTGTTTTTCTGCTTCTTAGGAAAAGTCTGAGTTACTTCAGTTATACATAGAAGTGTTAGCTTTAATTGCTTCCATTCATGCTGTATCTATATGTTTTGATATCAGCTCTTCATTGAAACATCTCAGCACTTTCTATTTGCTTAATAAGTAATATAACTAACATCTGTTATGCATTTGTTCTTCTATTCCCTGTGGGGAGAGAAAAGAATATAGTAGAGCATTTTGTAATCCCTGGTATTTTATGTATTCTACTATGTTGTTTTCTGCTTTAATGTTGCATGCTAGGTATCAACTGGAAATCAAACGATGGCCCTTTATTTTACTTCTCTAATACTATCCAGATTGCCCTAGACAAAAGGGATTTAGACTTATCTAGCTAGGAGTTTTGTAGGACAAGAACATCACCTTTCTAGGAAGCTTTATTACTTCGTCAATCTTTAGGAAAGCATACACCAAAATTAGCCTGCTTTTTCTGCTTCAGAAAGTCCTGGGCCAAAACATCAAAAACAAAACAAATAAACAAAAAAAACATAAAGCTGTTCAGAATAGTCTTGGCTAGAGACATCACACAGTTTGACCTAGCGCATTACTTGTGGGCCAATGAACTAATTACATAATAAATATTAGAAGACCTACTCGTTCATTAGACTAATTGAGCTAATGCTGTCCAGACAATAAAATATGAGGAGTGAAAGCTATGTGCAAACAAAACAGCTGTAATGACTCCCTGATAAATACTTCCAAGCTGAATAAGGCTAAAGGATATTACTCAAGGATAGCAGAAAGATTTCTTCTGCACAACAGCAATAATCTGTATATCCACAAAGAATTTAAATACCCAATTGAGATATGCAGCATACTATGTTTACTACAGGTGCAAAGGTAATGTTGCAGCTAAGCTTCTATTAGAAACCAGCATCCCTGAGTTCACAAATACAAGCTTATCAGTTTCAAAATCAGCAGGTTATGGCTGGTCTTCAGAATGACACCATACCAGATTTCAAGGGAAACGGACAAAAGGTTCTCGAACAAAAGGGCTGGCATGAATGAGAAAGAAGTAGCCATTAGAATTCAGAGTCTAATTGCTACCTACCCAGCAAAGCATGATCCAAATAAAAGGGAGAAAATTGAGCTTCTAGGTCTTATATGCCTCGATCAATGTACTCCTGTTTTTAAAAGCTCAGATTTTAAATAGATATCAAATCAGTTTATTAGCTCTGAGCTGAGTTGTTTGTTGAAGACCAAATCTTGCTTTTTTTTAGAACTCTTTGTGTCACTGGAAAATGAAGTGCTAAAACTTCATTCACCCTGTCAGAAAGCCCCACTGCTGACAGTAGGTCTTGACTATAGCTGTAAATGAACAGGTTCTGAGTACAGTCTTGTTCCCTAAACTGATTTTATTCTTCAATAGGATAGCACAGCACAGAACAGAGGGGGAATGCCCACTTTATCTCCCTTTTTTTTTTCTGCTATAACCATGAGAGCTCAGGAATCATTTGACCTTTTCTTTGGCATTCAAACAGCAGGAACTCAGGAGTGTGCTTTTGTGCATCTCTATGTGCATGAGCATACTACAATACAATGAGTACACAAACCAAAAGCCTGACAAAAGCCTTCTGGAAGAGTAAAGCTAGGAGGGAATTTTATGCATAAAAATGAGAAAGGGTGAAGAAGAATACATAAAATAGGATGGGAGTAGAGACAAAGGTCTAAGGACAAAACAGTGATTCTGGAGCCAGTTTAGAGAAAGAGGAAGGATCACCAAAACAGAAACTCTTTGCTCCACCACCCTTCTTTATCCTATTCAAAAGAATGCAGTATCCAACTTTAGAGTCATCCTAGTCCTGTATGTAGAGACTATGTGATTGCCATATTAAAATTTTTTTCAACTCCCTCAAATGAGTATTAAGAACCCATGTTCTGTCTGGAATAACTTAAATGGAATCCATACATCACAGTACTTCTTCCACTGCATAGTTAGGGAAAATATTTATATCAAGGTCTTAAAGCATCTCAATGATTATTAAAAACTTTGGGCTGAAGAAAAACAAATCTGAGAATTATTTCCAAGGGGACTGCCCTAAAGCTGTGGCTTTCTTACGGTGCTGGTTGCTTGTACTCTTCCACCCATGTGAGTTATGAGACATGCACCCAAGTGATAGAAATCCCATCACTTACCCTTATCTAAGAGATATCCTCTAATTTGATATGAAAGTGTAAAAACGTTTTGAGAAATAGATCTCGGCAGAATTTACTGCAGATGCCCTTCAAGCCTCTGCCAGTGGAATCATTTATCAAATATGTGAGAACATGTCAGAGTGAGAATTTCTGAGCCTTGTCCTAAATTGCATTTTATATATGGATTAATGAATGAAGTAATAAATCAAGAAGGACTGCTGTGCTCCAATTATTCACTTCCTCATACACAACTTCTTTTAATGTCCTACCTGCAAGGCAATGGGGGGAAGCAAAAGCGAGGACATAGTACAGAAAAAGACAGGACTGGAGAGAATCAGGTTTCCTCTTTATAGCGATTCTAACCATTGCTGGTTGCTTCTTTTTTGATTGTAGCTCTGTTCTGCGTAAAAGCTGAGTTGAAAACAGAATTGTTCTCTCCCTAAAAACACTTGTGTGAGCTCTGGGAATGGGTTTCTTCATGCATAATGCAGTAACTGGCCATCTTCTACAAAGATGTGTCTTATCTACAATGAAGAGCAGAAATGCAACCCAGACTTACGCGTTACTATACTTCATATTACTCAAAAAAAGTCAGCTGCAGCCTTACTACTAACTTCAGTAGTTAGGTATCATACTAAAGGTCTCGTCTACAAAGGACAAGAGCACTGATTTAACTGTCTAATTAACCTAAGACAACTTGTTAGAAGATTAATTGAAACTAAGTGAGAACATCTACATGAAGAAATTACTTCAAATAATTTAACAAATATTTTAACGATGTGAATTTGCCATACATGCAAAACCAGAAAGCCATAGAAATGCATTAACTTTCACAGCCTATGTTAAGATAACTACTAGCAGGAAGCAAACAAGCAGAGTTCACAAGTCTTTTCTAAAACTTATAAAGCAAATCTTTCTTTTGTAGCTTGTGGAAGCTGTCTATGTTTATTTTCTTTTAGGCTTTTTAATGTCTTTGGGAAGGAGTGTAAACGATGTAGAGACATATCTGGCTCCCAGAGTGGAGAACTGTACGACCTGTAGTCACAAGTGCTCTGAGAATGTTTGCTGTTGTGTTGTTGGAAAATCCCCCTTGCCCATCCCAAAGCTTTTATTTTCTCTTTATCCATCATTTGCATTCTCCCTTTAATCCAAACAACAACATGAGTTCAGGATTTCAACAGGTTGTTATCAGTATCGTTTCTATCCTGAGGGCTAGACCAAGGATGTACAATTGTTCTCCACAGCCTCTTTCATCTCTCCTATACAGCATTCAGGAGGATGTAAAAATATTTTGATGTTTTAACATGCACACAACTATAGAAAAGGAGGATAGCACATTTTAGCATTCAAAATGCTGGATGCAGGATTAATACAACAAACCTGGAAGAAGCTAGATAGATAGCCAGAAAGAGATGACATAAGGTGCAGGAGAATGGATTTTAAATTTGTGCTAAAACAAGCCACGTTAACACTAATGTCATGAATTCAGAGTGTTTGCAAACCACAAGTGTTTGTTTTCTCCTCTTGTGTTCGTTATATCTGACAAGAGGAAAGGTGAAGAAGAAAGCACTAGTATGTTTTAAAGCATGATAAACAAAAAGTGTTCTGTATTTATTTTTCTGTGTGTGTGTTTGGAGAAGAGTTTGTTCTCTGTGACTTAAACAGCTTCTAACTGGTCAACGGTGGGAGTCCTTCCAAAGGAGGGACAAAGTGAAACAGAACCATAACTACAGTCTGAAGTCTGAATGCTGAATCTAACTAGTGATTTGCTCACGTCCCATCACATAATGCATTACCTGGCACTTCCAACACACTAAAAAAGGAACTCAAGAAGTCTGTGGATTGTCCAGACTATATTTATCCCATAGCTAAGAGGTGGTGATTATTCGCAAATACAGCACAAATATAGATATTGCTTGTAGTGCAGTTTGACTCCAAAAACATCCCAACATTTTGATTTTTCCTGTTACCCCTCTGCACACAGATGGTTTAGAAACCTGTAGCTGATGGCAACCATTGAGGGGTCCCACCAATGAGAAAGAGCAAAGGATGCTTCATTTTCCCTTGTTGTCTGGGATGACTCCATAGAAATAATAAATGCTAAAATCAGAAAGAATTGTTTCACTACAGTGAGCAGATAAATGCACTGAATATACATGACTATACACAGAGGATCACGTAAGGAATAGATATAACAGAGAGCTCCACTTTAAAATAATCTCACCAAGTCTTCCTCAATCATATACATTTAAAAAAAAATAATTTTCTGATGTATTACAAGGTTTATGAGATCAAAACTGAGTTGTAAAATATAACCAGTACTTTGGTGTAGAACTACCTCTTACTGTACAGTAGCCAGAACATTTCCCACTGACATACAGGAAGAATTCAAGTTCAGTTCATTCCAAAAGTTCACACTTCACAAAGATGCTGCTACTGTTAGCTTATTATTTTTTTTTTTTAAAATCTATGCTGATATTTCTTTTTCTAATTGGAGCTATCTAACAAATATTCTAAAAGATGCAGATAAATGGTGAATTTTTACGTCTGCAGACATGCCCAGAACAGGTTAACTACCTTCAGGTGACACCTCATTGGGCAGGCAATTTCTTGTCCTGTTCTTGCACTAATGGGTGCTTAAAAACCTAGCTAAGTAGAGACACTGGAATTAGTTCAGTAATGGAAGCTTTAGCAAAAACAGAATTTTAAATAAATTTGAGGGTTTGTGTATTTGCTTTTCCAATGTAATAGTCTTGGCCTTCATTTATATTTACAGCATTAGGGAAATCGGAAATCTTCTAAGTATTTTATCCATGTATCAAATATTCTCTGAAGAGAGCTTCACTGTATATTTACAATATTGCACTTGTAGAGGAAAAACAAGCATCTGAAGAACCCTCATGAAAACAAGTAAAAGCCAGTTATTGTGATTTGTGCTTACATTCCAGCTGTCTTCTAATGACTTTTTTCTTTCCATGCCATTAAAAAAAAAACGATGGCACTGTCACTTCTGGACTTGGAGATTAAGTTCACGGAAGCATTTAAGTACATATTTCAGTTTTTGCCTTAGAGTTGAGAGATTTTCCCGAAAACATGTAATTTAAACATACACTGGAGTGTTTTCATGAATTAAAAGCTGGATGTAACAGACATAAGTAAATGCACAATGACACTGAACTTAATCATTTGTCTGTTTCAGCCTTCTTTCCCCAGCTCAGAGTAACCCCCATGCAGTTACTTATCTGTGATGATAAATGTGCGATGCATTTCCGATTTGAATGGTCTAGACCCCTTTCGTAGGGATAGATCTTGCTTCCACAGCATTACTTCCAGCCTACTAACATTTCTACCTGACTTCAAACTGGAGACCAATGACAACATGTTACACCTTGTTGCTGGCAACACATGAACCCCAACTTTCAGAGTACTGCTGATCCTCCTGCCTACATCAACACAGATCTAGAAATTGCCTATGGCTCCCCATAGGTGTAAGTGCTGCTGCAAATCCCTTTGCCAAAGCAGTCCAGCACAAGCATCTGGCCCACATGTACTGAAGAAACTGACTTGCATCCTACAGGAGAAGGGGAGTGAATACACTCTAACATACCCCATCTGCAGCTGCTCCAATAGCACAGTGAATGTTCCTTTTTCTTAAAGGGCATCATGCATATCAAACCCCTCTCAGTCTTAATTACAAAACAAGAAATAATACGATCCTCTTACTGTATGTCTTTATTTACCCTCTCATCTGCTCTGGCATTTTAATATCCAAGTTTGTTAGAAACAGACGCCTCAGTTTTAGCACCTTCTTGAAATGGCTTAATACTCTAGGTAGGATCAGAGACAGGAGAAAGACACTACACTGAGCACAACTTTTGAGCAAATGGGCTTGAATATTCATTAAACAACATTTAATTTAAACAACCAAACTCTAAAAGCAGCAACATATGGGCATGTTTTATTTTACATAAACTGAATAGGAGGTTGTGCCATTAGTTTCTGCAGACATAATGTTCATTACAAATGAAGTATGTTTTCCTTTAGGGAACGTGCCACCATTTGTGTCAGTGCAGCGCAGTGATTCCCCCAAAAAGGTTCAGTCATCTGCACAAAGTACTCTTCTTGACAATGTGCTTCCAAATGTAAACAAAATTCCCATAGATCTTCATCAACAAAGGGAACCTTGGGCAAATTAAATTCTTTAATGAGAAACAAACAAAGAACTGAGCCCTCACTTTTCAGTATTTTATTGTGGTTTAGAGACCGTCTTTTCTATGTAGGATTTTTCCTTATTCTTTGTGAATAAACATTTTTGCACCAGTAAGTGTATGATATGTGGTTCTACAGTCCTCTGCTGGCTAAATGATTCCTTTGCACAACCTCCTTGAGAATCTAAGCTCTTCTCTGTCATGTACATTCAATGAAAAGCAGGATACTTTTGCTCTTTATGTTTGTGCTTATTGGAAATGGCCAGATAACTTCGATTATGCTAACTCCACAAAAACTATTTTACACAGGATCCTTCATTTCACATTGCAAGATAGCTGTTCAAGTGATAAGACAATTAAGAACAATGTCTTGGGTTAATAAGTACTAGGAAAACTGAGCTGAAAAGCAAGCTCAGATGCTGCATCACAGCATCTGAGATTGGAGGATCTCTTTTCTGTGAGGTTGTCATTAAAGTTACTGAGGAACATTAATAGAAGAACAGACCTCAGAGATACCTTAAGTTTAGTATTTTGCAACAGGCATCTGCTACAGTATTCTTCCATTTACTAATTCTAATAAAAGTCATTGAGACTTTTTAAATTAATAAACCCTCCAGAGGTGTTTTTTTTTTTCTTCCTCTTTACTAAAAAAAGTCTGTTAATTTAGGATTCATGTAGGTTAATGTAGCTGTGAGACTACAAAGTACCAAATCATTTCGGTGCATCATCACCCCCAAAAGCTAATTTCCACACGAGCCATTGAAAATATTCAAGACCAATCTGTTTTTAAGCCAGCTGACACATAGAAGTTTTTGATTCAGCACGAGTGGTTAAAAATACCACCAACTAGGTTCAGCACCATTAAGAACAACCTTTAAAGGGAAAGTAACTTGAAAAGCTATCTCAGCCCAGCAGAAGGAATTACTTGCTCCTAGTCAGATGCATAGCAGCAGGCTGAAAACACTGGCTGGGACATGAAACAGGGACTAACATCTGGGCTGAAGCCCAGACGCCGCACAGTTACTGACCCAAAGATTGCCATGTAGCACTTCACTCAGGCTGAGACTCAGGGGAATTCGGTGCTTCATGGACACCGAAGCATGCACTGAGACCGTTTCCACAGAAATCCTGCCTCTGGTCTGCTGGAAAGAAAGGTGGTGCAGCACATAGCACACCGTGACACTGTTCAACTCCCCAGTGTAACGTCTGCTTGTTTTCTGACCTAGGGACAAGCCCCTGAAGGAGCTATTTTATAGTAATGGGAAGTTAGTTTTTAGTTTATTTGCACAGGGTCTTGTATTTTTAAAACATTTCAGTACTTAAAAAAATGACTTTGTACTTACCCTTCTGTGCTTCATCTGTGAAATAGGAATACAGGAACTTCCAAATCTCCCAGGAGGATTGTTTGATAACATCCTGACAGAGACCCTGAGTGCTTGCACTTGCCTTGAATACTGGTCTAAGTTTTCTTAAGACGACACTCTCAGGTTTGGTCTGTGTTAAAGTTTCCGTGAAGTATCTTCGACCTACACTAAGTCTATCACATAAGCCACCAGTCATATGCCATATAAATGAAATATTGCCAGTAGCCAAATAATACTGTTAACCTAAAAATATTTGAAAGCAACTATCTACTACACTAAAATTACATCTTTTCTGAAGCACAAGACACAAACAGTCAAGGCAACTAACAAGCATCCAAGCCCTTGAAGGTTTTCCTATTTCATAACAATGCCAAAGAAAGTGATGGATATTTTGTTTTACTTCATGCTTAATGCTAGATGTTTACTTTCTAGCATTCCTTGGTGTCTGGACAACTCACTTTCATCAAGTTTTCTCTGGTTTATGCCCCAATACAGTGCTTGTTTAAACAAATGCTACACAGTTCAGTGCTAATCAAAATATACTCCTCTAAGTTTAATACCTCAAAACCTGTAAGTTTAATATTTTTATGTGAGCATGAACTTCTCCCAGTCCTATGTTCCTACATTTTAGTTAATTTTGTAAAGCCCTGAATTTAAACCTTAAACCTTTCTTCCAAAACCAGAACCAATCAATTAAATATTTAAAACCTGAGTTCTAACAGCTCCCTATTTTTGTTAGAACCCTATGTTCACCTTAAAAAAAGGCTTCATTTGACTTCTGCTCTGCAACAGGACCTGTCAAACTATAAAGGTAACAGTAAAAATATGCAAAAAAACATGATCACCATTAAGAAAACAACCTTTTCCTGTTTTTATTTTAACAATGCTAACCTACTTGTGTTGTCATTTTAGTTGCTTGTTAAACAAGACAGAATATCAAAAAGAGAAGTGTCAGACCCAATTTTTTCCTTACAGCCAATGCTGTGCAGATACAGATCTGAGGTCATCTGTTGCAGAAGTTTTATTATCAGTGATTGAAACCTGTTATCAAATCAACACAAATGATGCCTGGCTTAACAAACAGGCTAGCGAAAAATGACATAAAATGATAGCAGGATAGTAGCTCCAGTACAATCAAATCAGATCATCATGAAAGGCAGCGAAGCATGTTCCTCTTAACACAGGTCACTTTAGAGTCTGGCCAGTTCATTAGATAACAAGCGGTATTTTAACCCAATGAACATGAGTACAAACCACCATCGTGTACCCATGACAAGGCATTACATTCACTTTTTTTTTTTAACTGATTGTAAAGCATCTGCAGTGTACAGTCAGAGACGCTCTGAATTCACCTCTGCTTCACCTTACTACTTCACCTTACTTAGGAGCTGTGTGTATGAGTAGCAGTAACTGGAAAGGAAGATGGAAGTTTTTTTTTATTATTATATTTGTAGAACTGGCTACTGATGGCCAACTTGGGCAAAAAGCCCCACCAACTGTCTTCTAGTGCACAGGATGTCTTTTAGTCACTTTCACAGCTGTTTCATTAACTATAGCCTTCACAGATTCAAGACTGGAATTAAAAGGAAGCTTACTGAAGTCCAGATGAGAATAAAATTCCAGAGGGTGTTCTGTTGTTGTTTTTCAGATACAGCTTCATAGGCTTCATCAATGATACCAAGAGGCAACATATGATTAAGTTTCCACTTAATCTCTTTAAAGCAAAGGAAACCAATAACATTAATGTACTCCAACGTGCCTAATCCTGACGTTGACTTGTCAAAGCTTAAGCCTTTTCATCATACCTATTAGAAGCATTGCAACCAATCTGTTCCTAAAAGTAACTTACTCTTACTGCTATTGCATTAGGTAGAGAATGAACAAAAATATTTACACCCATACCAGCAACTTCTGTTGTTCAGGTCAAACTTCTGATCTCAAGACACTAATCTCTTCTCCAGACTCAGCTTCCCT
This sequence comes from Nettapus auritus, assembly GCA_011076525.1. Classification (NCBI taxonomy): domain Eukaryota; kingdom Metazoa; phylum Chordata; class Aves; order Anseriformes; family Anatidae; genus Nettapus; species Nettapus auritus. The sequence continues at coordinate 12,974,745 of CM021770.1, forward strand.
CTCTCTCTTCATATGCTGTAGTTTGTCTTTTGCCTTCAAGATTACATTCTCAACACAGAAGCTGCCTTACGTATACGACCATGCCTTATCTATGTCAGTGAACATAAAGGTGGAACCTCTTTAAGAAATATGACTACTTGATCTAGCTTCAAGTCAAGCTCTGAGGCTTCTGCACACAGCTTTTAACATATTTCACGGAAAGATTTGATTTAATCTCACTTGTCCAGCCATATGATCAAGTCACTACTACGACTATAAAAAACCACACACATTTTCTGCAACATTGATATGCCTTCTAAAAAAACCCACACAATTGAAAGAAGTCCTACCCATTGAAATGGTAGTTATGGAAGTCTTTGCATGTAGATCAATTTCACATTATTCATCAATTGTTTAGTTTTTAAGTTCCTTCCCCAAAAACCCTTTGTAGCCTAATTTGGGTTCCAGATGGCTCATTAAATAGATATGATATTTAAAAGTTCTCTTTGAAACCTGGGTTTTTAAAAAATGGATACTGTTACATGAAGGCCAGGCTGAAGTCCAAAAGCAGCTAACAGCGACAAAAACTATCACCTACAGATGATGGGATGCGCCAAGATCAGCAGGAAATAAAAGGGTACCTTCAGCACACAGTAGGGAAAGGAGTGAAGATTCCTGTTCATCAGTGCTTTCCACTTAATTGTTTTACCTCCCACCGGAAAGGGGATTAACCTAGAGTCTCCTCACAGCATGATACGTGTATTAAACTTCTGAATTACAGAACATCTGCTACACATAGCTTAAATTGCAGCATACGAAGGCAGAATGTTGGCAGAATAGAAACTTGCATGAAGAGCTGCTTCTCTCTCCAGAGTGTGGAAGCAGAGGATTTCCAACATGGAATGACAGAAGAAAAGCATAACCGCATTAACCCTGTTGCAAACTACTGGAAAAAATCTGATTGGACTAATTACTTTCAGATCACTTGAAATTATTTCCTCCCCTTCCCATTTTTCGTGCTTACTGCCTCCCACAGTAAGACAAGAACACAGCTTATCAATGTGTGGTTATAAGCTAACAAAACACATTAATTGTTACGCTGAATCACTAGGTCAGTATTTTTCACAGTCAATCTTCAGTTATCATAAAGCACCACCAAATACCAAAGCATGGCACCAGGCAATTAGACCACCAACTTCAAGCCATTTGCTTTGGATGTCCAGTGTACTTAAGTGTACCTTTAACGAAAAATCACTGAAGATACTACAGTATTGTGGAGGGAACCTTCAATTGCAGAACTAAATTTTTCTTCAAGACAAACGCGTCCTTGGAAACAGTATTGTTTTTCTTAAGTTAAAACATCACGACTGTGCAGAACAGACATCCGTGTCAGGATTTATTTACATATTGATTGCTTATACCTAAGGTAAGAGAGATTCTGAAAAGAACAACCTGAATTTGAGTGTCAGTACTCCAGAGCTTTTCAAAGCAGTCAATATTTTGAATATGTGGTCTTTACTGAGAATAACTTCCATTCAATTAAAACCAAACCAAAAAAAAGTACAGAAATTACAGGAGTTATCACACAAAGCCTTATATCCTCAACAACCATTTTTCATGCTTACTTTCAAATGAGCTGACATATCCGGCAGGACATTTCTGCTTCCTTCCACATTTATTTATTATGAAAAATAAGTATTTAAGTATTTGTATTGCTGCGTTCACACCACCCCCTAGAGAGTATTCACTTATATTTAATGTGAATTCTCTCCTTTACTTTTGAACATTTAATCAAAGTTTTTACTCCAGGTATTACCTTAAAAAGAGGTTTAGGTTTAACTTGGTACTTGATGTGCATAATGTTTGCTCCATATCCTTCAAAATCCTTTTGCATGTCAGAAATTTGTCACTTATTCCAAGTGTTCCTACAAACTCAAGAATTCAGCGGACACACCAAGTAGCCTAACTTATCTTATTTCTAATGCCCCTCTATGAACTCCCCAGATTTTAATTTGCATACATACTTTTGGAAGAACACCTAATTAGCATCCATCTTTGAAGGTCTAAGATAAAAAACACCTTTACTTCCACAGACTTAAGAATCAAAACTACTTATTGTAGAAGCAATTACTCCCTGATTATACATCCCCTTAGCCTAATTTCATTACTTCACCTACATTTATATAAAAAAATGCAACTATCCTTTCTTTAGGTCAGTTGCCTAACCCCAAATGCCAACCTCAACGAAAACAGAAATACTATAGCATAAGGTACAGCAACTTTATTGCACAGTTGAGAGTGCAATGCTGCTGAACACTGATTATAGCAAACCCACTATTTGGAAAACCAACTGAAGGTACAAGACAAGACCGTGTTTTACCTGTACCTACCTGATATTGTATTCAAGTTACTAGGGTAACAGTATCCCAAACACTTCAATACTGTGGCTCCAAGATTGTTCCCACTCCCCCTGCCACCCCCAAACACTAAAAATGTCTTACCTGTATTACAATATCCTGCCTCAGTACACCTGTAGTACAATTTAAAAGCACTGCACTTACCTAAGAATGAGGTCAGAATCTTCATCAGCATGTCCACTAGAGCCACCTGGTCAGTTTCAGTCCAATTTACTGTATAACTTCTGCTCTACCTGCTACTCAAGAGACCTGCACCAGAACACTCTTAGGAGCATGAAGCATGCCTCATCCAACAACTAATCCAATCTCAAATGACTTGTTTAACACTACCAGATAAAAAAAAAAAATAAATAAATAGAGATGCACTACACAATTCACAGAGCAAATGGAGACCCCAGAGCCTGTCTTGACAACCCAGGAACCAAAGACTAGTTATACTAGACTCCTTCATTAGCTAAAAGCTGAACTGTAAAATATTCAGCTCAATCTCTCTGCTGACATGTTTTTCCTCTCCCTTCAGCTGTACTCTGCAGGTTTATAGAAGCAGTCAAGCACACCCTAAAAGGACTCTGCAAAACACAACCTGAACAAGAGATAACAAAAGCACGCCTATCTCTACTGAGTTAACACTGCCTGCTTGGAATGTCTTTAAAACTACTATCTATAGAAAGCTTGGATTCATACTTCAGATTGATACTCAAAACAATAGCTGTTTAATTATGAAAAGATTTTAATACAGTGCAAGTAGTGCACCAACCTTGAATTTCTCAACCTTTACAAAACACTAGTTGTCAAATCAAAACCAAATGGCAAACAAGCAATTGACTGACATAGTTTATTTGATGTTACAACCAGATGAGCAGCTTCTTTCCAGAATAATTATTCCAGCACTTCTTCACAAAATCATGTCGTCTGTAAAGGAAAAAAAATATCAGTTCCACAACAATGAAACACATTTTTGTAGTCACACCACTATACAGCCTGAAAAACTGGTTCCCAAAGAAGCCAAGGCCAGGTGAACAACAATGCCTTTCTTAGAAGAATGCGAAGTACAGTGAAGTCTTAAACTGTCATGGGAATGAGAGCCTAGATTACAGCATTTCTCTAGATAAGCTCAACAACCTACAATTGCTTTGACAGCCTCCTGCTTCAGACATTATACTCACTATCAACTACTCACTATCAACTCCCTGACAGTTACTTAGAAATAAGCTGTTCAAAATCATTTGCAGTAAAACCAGACTTCGGTCAGCAACTGCTACTGCCTACAACATAGCCACTTCACTCATGTTTCTGCAGCAAAGACAGAAAAATGAAATCTAGGATTTGTCTAAAATGGTATCAGGATTGTTTAGAAGGCATTTACTTGAAATATCAGCAAGAACACAAAGTTGGCATCAAAAGAAAAGTCATGCAACTTCGACCTATTTAAGACAGTACAAACCTACCCTACCGTTAGCAGACTTACACTACTTAAAAACAGAAATGTTTTACAATAAGACTAAATATCATCTTTTACTAACAGTCAATCTGAGCTTAGCCTGAGCCATTACCTCAGTTTATCTACTGATCAGGTATCTCATCCAAGTTGAAGTCACAAATTACCAGCTCACTAGTAAGCACAACAGTGAATTTTAAATATTTAAGTCTCCTTTAGTCTTCAACTCTTGCACTATGTTCTGCATCATTGCAAGTACTATACTCCTTGCGTAAACACTGAGCCTACGCCATGATCAGACTACAGGTCTTACAAAGCATTCCGAAGTCATACCTGTTGTCCATTTTCCATCTTAAGTATGTGCAGTTACTGAAAAAGAAAAAGCATTACTTGATAAGAAAGAGAACAGTTTTAATCAAGGTACTACTGCTGTAGAAGATATAGACGAGATCACAGATAATATATACTTTTTTTCCAATTGCTGCAGAGCAATGTAATAGGAAAACGTTGAAGTCTAGACTACGGTAGAAGCTTAAGACTTAGAATTCATGCATTGCCTCAAACTTAAGATCAGATCTTACAATAGCTGTTTAAAGCTCAACTAACTCTCCGGATGCAATTGCATGTTCAATTATACCTCCAACGTACAAGGCCTTCATTTTCCTATCAATTCACATTACTGTTGGATTATGCTTGAAAAACATTTGTTTGAAAGGCTCGTGTGTCAAAGGCTGTCAAAAGCGACAGTGGTGCAATAGTTATGCTAAAAGGCATGCGTTTTTACTCTCAAAACTACAGACTTTCCTGAGGAAGTCTAATTATCAAGTCCCTGTACTTCTGAGATAAACAATTGTCACAGATCATGTAGGTGGAAAATAAAACATAATTCAGGATTTCTATTAAAAACTGTAGATAGCTGTTAAAGAGCATGTTGAACCATGCCACACCATTATGTTCAAACATGTGTTTTTCAAGACAAAGCCTTAAGACAGTAGTGTATTCTGCAAGCTTTTTTCTGTGATACAGCATAGAACTCTTCCCAACCACATTTTCCAGAAGGCATGCCAACTAGTCTTTAGGTTACATTTAATGCAAAGACACAAAAGTTAACAAAACTGGTAAAGATCTAAACTATGTAGTTATAAACTAAAGGATCACTTTAGAGGACATTCAAAGAACTTCAACCAAAACAGTTCTCTTACTACTGAGAATGCATGCTAGTTTGACAGGTACTTGAAAAACAACTTGTGTTGTTGTAATTATCACAACACAACTGTGTCTTGATCTCTAAAATGCTTATAGGCTTTAAGAAAATTTCAGTGAAACGGAGTTTTAATTCAAGTGACAGTTACTGAACCATTCTGTATTAACACTCAGTAACAGCCATATTCAAGAAACCAAATTCTTGAAGGGAATAAAGTCACCCATACTACTACTACCACTGCAACACTGACTCCATTAACACTTAGAAGACAGTGCTCTTTTACAATGTTATGTTGTAAATCAATCTAAAACTTTGTTATTGAAACAGCACTGAAGCACAAATGGAAAAATGTTCCAAACCGTAACTAGTCCTCACCCAGTTGTTAGCCACAACGCTGATTCATCATGTCTAATGACTACAGAAACTTGATTTACACAGGAAGAATTTCTCAGAAGAACTGCTGTGATTTCTGTCTTAGCTTCGAATTATCTCAGGCCAATAGTTAGTCAGCAGTTTAATGCTGACAACTGTGTAGTGAACAACCACTGTCTCAAACGCATTTAGCTGTGACATGACTCAAGTTTTCATAAAGATAAACAACTACTTTTGTGTAAAGGTTTTGTGTAAAGGTTACACATGCAATTGCACCATACTACTTTGAACCAGAACCTTTAGTGTTTTGAACCAATGCCTCAAATCAATAGCTCTGCTTTCTTCTCAATGGGAATTCCTTATTTCATGGTATTTTGCTATTTTTGGACATCTCCTTTGCTATTAGCCAAATTTTACTTTTAAGTCACATAGAATAAAAATTACACAGTCATCTCAACTCTTACAAGACAGACATTTAAAGTAAACATGTATGCATGCAAGGCAGCACAGTGCTTCCATTTCAAGAAACGTGTTTCAGTGATTCAGTCACCACATCCACATCCATGCTCATTTCCAGTACCTGCTAGATACTTCATTTCTGATGGAGAGTCCCAAGAAAGTAGAGAAAAGCACAAGTGAAGATTACTTAAGTTCAAGATGTTAAAGCAACTTAGTAACTACAAAGCTAAGCATCAAAACCCAACACCCTCTCCTCCCTCATTAAAATACTGTTGCAAAATCCACCTAGCTGCACAAGCCTACTCAGTATTTTCCGAAGTGCAAAATTCAGCAAAAGGAAGATGACAGTCTTCACAGCCAGGCTATTACATAGTTTTGGTGGTTTTGGTTGTTTTATGATACGTGAATTCAGTCTCCCTGCAAGCTGCGCACCTATGAAGTTTGTATGAAGTTCCAGCCACAGTGCTGGAAGAAAAACCCCGGTTTTCCCAACCAGACCCTCAGAACCAATATAAAGCAGCCCTTCTACCTTGTTATTACTTACACAGAGTCCTTACCACCCACACCACTACATATTCTTTACAAAATTTCTAACAGAACACTACCTTGGCAGAGTGTTAGATATTTAGGCAGTCTGAGTAACAAGAGTTAAGAAGATCATCTAATTTGTATACTGAATGACTGAATTACGGTATTAAAGCAACATGGTTAGATTTAAGGACATTTAACTTCAGTCAAGTGACGTAGGAAACAATTTAAGAAGCATGGTTTCTTGGTTTATCAGTTAAGCTGCAGCAGTGATGAGCAAAACTAAGCTATTGAGCTGGTAAGAAGCTCTATGTGACCACACAGATTACCTTCTGTTATCCAGTAGAACAGGTAAAAGAAATGGAAGAAAGACAAAGTTATTCTGTTGAAAAATTTCAACTCGACATTTCAAAAGTAACATACACAGTCCAGCTTACACATCATCTCATCCTACCTTCTTGCCAGCACCGACGTTAGCCTTAGCTGTGCCTCTGACTTTCTTCATTCTGTTCTTACGTTCCTTCCGCTGCTTCCTGGAAGTCTTCTTCTTCTCATACAAACCATGCTATCAAAAAACAAAGTTGTATTTTATGTCTGTTTGCTGATACTAACTTCCAAAATGAAGTTTTCATGTTTTGAGCTGAAAGAATTGTACTATTCCTGGAACTTTCAAATACTGTTTGAACCTGAAATACTAAAGAGCTAGAAACTTCAGTAGCTAATGAATGACACCACAGAACAAGCACTATTACCTTATACGGATCAGTCCCCTCTCTTTACGCTTCTTTAAGATCTTTAGTAGCAATTAGTTAACTTTTATTACCCAGTATCAGAAATAATACTGATTTTGCCTTCCCCATACCACCTATAATAGGCTGTAAGAAAACTAACCTACTTTTCAAATGCAAAAGCTCATCTATACAGTACTTTTAACATCATTTACAGAACACAGAATTCCCCATATACATCAGTACTTCTACAAACTGCTGTTTTTATACATGTAAATCAACCACTGAACACTTGAAAGCCATTCCAATTGTCTTCTAGTTACTGGAAAACAAAACCTACCCTGGCAAGTCTGTGCTTTGGTTCATTTTTCTTTGCATAGTCCAGGGAATCATAGATCATGCCAAAACCTGTTGTCTTGCCACCACCAAAGTGAGTTCTGAAGCCAAATACAAAAATCACATCAGGGGTTGTCTTGTACATTTTCGCCAACTTTTCCCTGATTTCAGTTTTGGGGACTGTGGCCTTCCCAGGATGAAGAACATCAATCACCTAAAAAGAAATTAACAAGTTGTTATAAAGGCAAAAAACAGTCAATATCCAGTATAACAGCCACATGCTACACTCCCCACCACAAGCTTAAACTTCAAGTAATCCACCTTAGCAGCACGAAGTATTATTAATTTAATACAGAAATGCTCCTCACAGCTTCCTGTTTCAAATGGCAGGTCAGCTCACTACTTTGGCATCAAGATTTACCTTCAACATACGTGAACACATTTAAACGCATAAGCTCTTACACAATGACAGCCACAACTATTTCCAGTTATAACGATTACAAAAACACCTGCAGCCCCGAAACAGCAAAGAAAGAAAAGCATTTTTCAGTATTTTTACCATCTGCTTGCGCTGAAGCAGTCTGTTTGTCATGAATTTCCTGGTTCTGATGGTCACCGTGTCATTCTGCAAAATGAAGTATAAAAAAGTGAAAAAAAATCCTAGTTATATATATATATATATGTATATATATAATTCCAAGCCTAACGAATATGTAAGTAATACACAGCAGAGTACCCGTCAGTGGTCACCATGAGGTAACAGCAAACTCACAAGTGTGAGTTCACATGTGTCCGCACAAACACACTGGTTCTAGGCTGTAGGAAACACCTCAGAGAAGTACACCAAATTCCAGTTTGTAAGCAACACAGCAGCATCCGTGCCCTTGTTATCCCAACCCACTGAAGCGGCTTTTAATGAAAGACATAGATTATAAGGCCAAGTGCTATAGCAATGCACAGTTTCCTTCGAGGAGCTATACGGTTGGTCTCATTAGGCTTCTCAGTCAGGAACAGCCACGAACCCAACGCACGAGCACAGCACGCTGCACCCCTCTCAGGGGCCAGAAGCTGTGCAGCACCACCCTAACAGCAGGACCTGCGGCCTCTCCACCCGGGCAGAAGCCAGGCAACACAGCAGGGACCCGGCTCCCTACCGCCGGATACCGCTGCCAGGCCGCAGCAGCCCCGTGGGCCGGCACAGCCAGTGCCCGCACCCCGTCTCCCCCATACCCGCCCGCCCCCGTCGGGCCGAACCCCCCCGCCCGCGCCGTGCCCCCCGGATCTCCCTCAGCGCGGGGATGGCGGCGCGGCGGGCGGATGGCGCAGGCCCCTCACCATGATGGCGGCTGGCTGGCAGGCAGCAAGCGCAAAGAGGAAGGGGCGGTGCGGCGCGGCCCGGCATAAGGCGGCGGGGCCTCAGCGCGGGGCGGAGCTGTGCCGGGACTGTTCAGCCCAGCGCCGGGACCGGGGGGGCGGCCGTGGGGACGCTTGGGTTCGGGGAAGGGTCGGGGTGCCTCCCGTAAGGTCCCGCAGCGGGTTCAGTCGCTGCCTGGCTGTGCCCGCTCGTCCTTCTGGCGGGGTTTGGGCACCGGCTCGCTCCCGGCGTCCCGCGGGAGGCCGCACGGCCGGCCCGGCGTGGGGCGGTGCTCGGTGCCGGGCTCCGTGCCGGGCTCCCTGTCTGCCGCCGGCCCGCGGGGCCGCGCCGCAGCCGCAGCCGCCGCCATGGTGAAGGAGCAGTTCCGAGAGAGCGACGTGGCCAAGAAGATGTGAGAGGGGCTGAGGGGCGGAGGGGGGCTCGGCCGGGCCCGGGGGGCGGTGGGGAGCGGGACGGGAGTGGAGGTGGAGGTGTCCTCCGGGTCGCACTCAGCCCCGTGTCCCCCCTGCCAGAAGCCACATCTGCTTTGGGATGAAGTCCCCCGAGGAGATGCGGCAGCAGGCTCACATCCAGGTGGTCAGCAAGAACCTGTACAGCCAGGACAACCACCACTCCCCGCTGCAGTACGGCGTGCTCGACCACCGCATGGTGAGAGGCTTCTCCTTCTTCCTTTAAAAAACATCCTCTTTGTAGACTTGCTTAAAATTATTAAAATTATGTGAGATAATCGAAGTACACCGTTCTTTCAAAATACATGCATACGCGTCTCTGATTGCACAAGCTGTCAGTCGCTGTGCCAGCTTCTTTCTGCATGGTTTGGGATGGTTCCACAAAGCATCTTAGTGGGCAGGAGGTGAGTTTGTTCTGCCTGTCTGTCAGAGGCCCAGAGACTTTCATCTACAAAGCATCACCCTGGAGACCCATGGGCTGTAGACAGCTGGCAATAGCTGGATGAGTTAGCATCCCTGTTACCAGGATGGGCAGCATGTGAAAACCATTTTTACTTCGTAAGGGTTGGCCAAATGTAGTGCTACTGACATGCTTCTAATGATGGAAAAAAAAAACATGTAAGTGCTGTGGGTCTGTTGTCAGGACAGCTACTAGCTTAAAAACTGTTGCATCTTCTGAATGTTCAGTTCATTATAGCTATACATTTTATTACCAGTACGTTTTTCTTTTCTCTCACAGGGAACCAGTGAAAAAGACCGCCCCTGTGAAACCTGTGGAAAAAACCTAGCTGATTGTTTGGGACATTACGGTTACATTGACTTAGAACTGCCCTGTTTTCATGTGGGATACTTCAAAGCTGTGATAGGCATCTTACAGGTAAACATAATTATGATTTGTTATCAATATCTGGGCTAGAAAAACAAAACAATCAGAAAAGATTGCTTTAAAGACATTAGTTTAGAACACAAGAATAAATTTGCATTATACATTTTTTTGGATCTTGTACATGTGTTTAAGTATCACTCTTAGTAATATAAAGACATCAGTTTTATTTTGTGATCTCAGACTCGTTAATCCATTATCTTTCTATAGTAGTCTGAGTTAAATGCAGGCAATGTAACTTATTCTTTAGAACATTCTGATAAAACAAAGCTCTGTTTACTTTGTATGGATTGTTAAGGTCCTGCAGAACTTAAGTGAGAGTTTACCACATTGCCTCTATTTTTTCCCTATTTCCTTTTTTTTTTGTGTGTGTGTTACACTACGAGAATTGGCCTTTCAACCAACACTGCTGTATTTCAATAAAAATGTGCATACTATTGAAGAACCTAGGTTCTAATAGCTGTTACAATTTTTGATGGCTGCATTAAACAACTGTGTTTATGTGTGTTTACATTAAAGATGATCTGCAAAAGCTGTTGCCGTATCATGCTGTCAGTAGAAGAAAAAAAACAGTTTTTAGATTTCCTGAAGCGACCAGGCCTTACGTATCTTCAGAAGAGAGGGCTGAAGAAGAAAGTGTCTGAAAAGTGTCGAAAGAAAAACACTTGTCCTTACTGTGGTGCCTTTAATGGTGAGCATTGGCCTTAGTTAGTGACAGTTATCTACTGTGATGATTTTGACTTTGGTGGCTGTGGTAGTCATCAAAATCTCAAATATTCATTCCATAGGTAATGGTATTTTCTCTGGCCTTTCTTAAGAAGCAAGTAGTTGCATTCTTAATGCCAAACACAAGCTTATTCACTTCTCTTGTATGTGGCTATAGACATTGGCCTAGTAACTTATTTTGTTTTACGTATCTCTTCATGGCAGTGAACAATATTTAATACTTGAATAAAGGCGAAAAAGCCTTGTTCAACCATATATAAATTAAATATTGGAAGCTTTAGTCAGTGATCAGTACCTTAACATGGAAGCATTTGTAGACTTTAATTGTGATTGAACTTCATTTGTCATAATTCTGTGAAGTTATTCTTCATAAGAATAAATATGTTTGTCATTCTCTGGGAGGGTAACTGAGTTTGCAACAATCAGTTGTTGTAAGTTTTTAATTTATAAAAAACAACATTTATTTGCTTTCAGGAACTGTGAAGAAGTGTGGTTTGTTGAAAATAATACATGAAAAATATAAGACCAATAAGAAAGTGGTTGATCCAGTAGTATCCACTTTTCTCCAGTCCTTTGAAACTGCCATAGAACATAACAAAGAAGTAGAATCCTTACTGGGAAGAGCTCAGGTGAATTTTATTACAACTTGAATTTTATATGAATTTTATAAAAACTATTTTGTGCATGAAATAAAACTCAAAGGTTTTCAGTGTAGCAGCTTAAGATGGTCCAGTACTTCTAGATAGTAAGATATGTGAAACATGTTTGCCATATTGTTAGCATTGCAATAATGTTAACTTGGCAAACAATGAGCATTTTTTGCTTATTAGATACGTACTTTTCTATCTATAAAGAAGGGAGATGTTCTTGGTGTAAGAAACTTACAGAAGCAAGAAAAATAAGAAGTGTAGGTCCATAGAAATAGCATATTTAAATGCGGATTTACTGTAACTCTTAAGATGATTGCAATACACAGATACATCTTTTCCTCAAAAGAACTTAGTATTGAGGAGGAAAGAGGAGACTTAATCATCTTTTTTTGTTTTATCCAGCTTTGCATTGTGTGCAGTTGTGTTTTCTTCTGTTCTTAGCAAGCTGGAAAGATTTCAGGGTAGATATATGAACAGAAAAAGGAATGAGCATTTTGAATTTCTTATACTGCAGCAATAGCTGTTCTAGAAGAGAAATAAAGTTTTATTTTCATTGTTTTTAAAATGCACTAGAAAGTATTGTAATTCATGTAAGTTTCTACTAATTAAATGAGAGAAAACGTATTTTAAGTTTGTTGTAACATTTTAGTGTATTATTTAGACAAGGAGCTATGAAATACTGTTTCAAAAAAGTAAGATAATTAAGTACAAGGCAAAACATAAGTTAAAACAAGGCAAGACAGACACAAAGAAAACGTAGCAGTTACATGAGACACTCAAAAAAGTTTGAATAATCAGAATAATCAGTAAGTGAGGGGAGGAAGGAAGGGTTGAAAGTTATGACATGATGGCTTTATCTTGACATTTTCTGATGGATTTTGTAGGAAAACTTGAATCCTTTAGTAGTATTGAACCTCTTTAAAAGAATCCCGGCAGAAGATATCCCTCTGCTTCTAATGAACCCAGAAGCAGGTAAGCCTTCTGATTTGATCCTCACACGACTCTTAGTGCCACCACTGTGTATCAGACCCTCTGTCGTGAGCGACTTGAAGTCTGGCACAAACGAGGACGACTTGACAATGAAACTGACAGAGATCATTTTCCTCAATGATGTAATAAAAAAGGTGAGTCATTCTTCAAGCTCTCTGTGACTGTTGCCTTCAAAAAGATTTGGTTAGAATTTAGTAGAACAAGTGTTTTTATTTATCTCATTGTTCCTAGTCAAGCAAGCAGTCTGTACTGTACTGCTGTGCTGTTTGGAATTTTATTGAAAGAAATAAAGTTGCTCCAAATGGTTGCTTGCACTGTAGGACTTGCTGCATATCTAGTGGAGCCCATAGGAGGACACTTTTTCATTTGAGTTCTTGTCTATAAACTGTTTTTTTCCCCACCCCTGTCTGTCACTGTAACATTTTTGAGGGTTTGCTTACAATGAAAACATTATACTGTACCTAATGGGTTATTTTATGGGTAAGCCTTAATTTTCTTTACCACATTTTTGTTCTTTCTTTATTCTGCCATTCTTGTTCTGAAGAAATAAGGTTCAGTTAGCACAGTTACCAAACTTACAGAAATGCATTTGACAATTTATTATTTGTTTAGAGAAACAGCTCTACCAGACTAATTTTTTTCAGGATTTTCAAAACTGCGCTTTGGCTAAGAAAACAAAATCAAATGAGCAGCAACTCCCATGACTGAAGAATGATTAAATTCTGGTGATTTTCCTGGCTATGGAATTATTTTAGCTTAACTTCAGTAGCTTGGGAAAAAAATAGCAGTTTAAACAAATGCATATTTTTGTGAGTGTTTGTCAAAAGTTGATTCTAGTCATATGCAGTCAGGTTTTCCGTTGGGTTCTCTTGTGAACAGCCTTATGCTATAGCAATGTGAAGTTATTTTGCCTTTTCCATTTCTATGACTATGAAGGGTTTTTAACATTATTTTCCAAAGAAGTGTTGTGTTCAATATCAGAAAAAAAACATCTTGACTAGTTTAGTCTATCGGTATGCTTGTTTTCTGAACTGGGTGACTATTTTGTTTAGCACAGGATATCAGGAGCCAAAACACAGATGATAATGGAAGACTGGGACTTCCTTCAATTGCAGTGTGCCCTGTACATTAACAGTGAGCTGTCGGGAATTCCTCTGAACATGGCACCTAAAAAATGGACCAGAGGTTTTGTTCAAAGACTTAAGGGAAAGCAAGGTTTGTCTAGAAAGCTGTTTTTAATGAAGTCACAACTATTTGCTATTCCAAAGCACATCTTTGATACTATTGTGTTGTGCTACTGTGATGCACACTGAAAGATGTTCTAATGTGTTCTCTTAACAGACAGCATTTCGAAATTAACTTTCTCTAAAATAGCTTTTCACTTGCTTGTTTTTTTAGGTCGGTTTAGAGGCAATCTGTCTGGAAAGCGAGTGGATTTCTCTGGCAGAACAGTCATTTCCCCAGATCCTAATTTAAGAATAGATGAAGTAGCAGTGCCTATTCATGTAGCTAAAATATTAACTTTTCCTGAAAAGGTGAGTAGTGGTAGAACCAAAACCTCTCTGTGCCTTTTTTTTTTTTTTTTTTTTTTTTTAACCGTATATCAGTTTTGTCCTTTGTGATCTATCTGTAAAAGGGAGTAAAAGTGTGGTTTATGTGTTCGATGTGTCATTCAATGATGTTTTGCCAGTTCTGTTGCCGCTGGTAAGTGAAGCTTGTATCAGATATGTACAAGTACTGTGAAAGCATATGGGGTGAGGAGTGACAGACACATCAAGAGAAAATGGTTCAGCTTGATGTTGTTTAAAATTACATATAGCTTCATATGTTCATTGGTGTAACTGTCTGAGGAATGGTTGGGTGGTTTTTTGATTTGTGAATTTACTTCCCAGATTTTTAATGCAATTTCACTGTGATGTTGTGCTCTAAAACAGGCTTAAATTTTGACTCCTGTATTTCCTCCTGCCTGTTCCTTGCAGCAGCTGAGGCTGTGAGAGGAATTCTCAGTTGAGCCTAACGTTTGAAAACACAGAACACCAGCAAAAACAAAGGTCTTAAAACATGTTTATCTTGTTCCTGATTGAAATCTTTATGCAACAGGTTAACAAAGCAAATATTAATTTTATGAGGAAACTTGTCCGGAATGGTCCTGATGTTCATCCTGGAGCCAACTTCATTCAGCAAAGGCACACACAGATGAAAAGGTACCTGTCATTAATGATTCACTTTTCATTTCTCCTCAACTCATTCTTACTGTTGTGTGAAATCTGTAACACTTACAAGGGTTAAAATGGATCTTCATTTTTAGCATTTTTCATAAAGGGTAGTAACAAAAACCATCACCTGAAAAGAACTCACACACTAAACCTTAGGAGATTATATGTTGGATTTAAATATCAACTGTACATAATAACGGTAGTGAAATGCAATTAGGTTGCTTTATGACTGAGTGTCTTTTATTTAGGATTGAGTCTAAGACACTGTAGATAATACAGGAACTGGAATGAGATGTGCATTTTGGGTCATGTTGACAGGTGACGAATGAAAGCAGACAGTATTGGTCACTTTGTGACGGCATTTTTCGTGGGAGGGCTAATGTGTAGTCAGTTTATGGGTACTGACTTCTTGTGGAGAGTGATGTTTTACATGGGCACCTAGTTGTATGACAAAGCAGAATGGTTTTTAAAAAAAGGGGGATGTTATGTTAGATATTAGGAGAAAAGCCTTCACTGTGAGGATGGTGAGGGTCTGGAACAGGTCGCACAGAGCAGCTGTGGATTCCTCATCCCTGGAATTTTTCAAGGCCAGGTTGGACGAGGGCCTGGGGAATTGGAACTAGATAAGCTTTAAGGTCCCTTCCAACCTAAGCCATACTGCAATACAAAACATAGTTGTCTGTGACTGAAACGTATCTTTCAATTGTAGCTATGATACAATTGAAACAAATACTTTGTTCATAGGGATTAGTTTTTTTCTGAGTTCTTGTAGTAATAACTGTGGTTTTAACTAACATTACAAATTTGTTCATTATTTAAAATAGCAGCAAGGCTGATGTTTAATGATGCAATCAACACCAGTTTTGTCTTCTAGTCATTGTAGTACAAATGCTCCAATGTTTAATGGAGCAACTTGCATTATAAACACGGGATTTATTTTCAGTTGTCTTTATGTTTTCTGACTCCGTTGTCATGTGTTACTCTAAGATTTTTGAAATATGGAAACCGAGAGAAGATGGCCCAGGAGCTGAAGTTTGGTGATATCGTGGAGCGGCATCTTATAGATGGTGATATAGTCCTGTTCAACCGACAGCCCTCTCTTCATAAGCTGAGCATCATGGCTCACATTGTAAGTGCACATAGTCTAACAGACAGGTAGAGTGCATCATGTCAACGTTAGGTGGCCTGCCTTTGCTGCTCTTTGAAGTAAACAGCTTCTTTTGCAACTGTGCAGGGACAAACGTGAATGAGGTGCTGTTTGCATGGGAATTAATGTGTAACTGGGTAGTATGCTGCCTGGACAATTCTGTGAATAGCCAAAATTAACCTCAGTATCTTTTCTCGTGTAACGATTTCATTTTTGCAGAGTTGATGTGGTCTTTACAAAGTATATGGTGTTGTGTGCTTTGTATAAATATTTCTTGTGATGCAACTTAGTTACATTTGTATAATATAATCCAAGTCCGGTTTCTGGCTGAGTTGAATCCTATAATCAGAAATTTTCATTCATGTCTGTAATCAAGAGAAAGTATAAAACCTACAAGGAAGCATTCGGGCATGTTTTTTCATCTTCATCAAACATTTTTCATCAAACATTAGCATGTTTAACTGCATGTGCATCACTTTTTTTTTTTTCCTTCTTCTATTTACAGGCTAGAGTAAAACCTCATAGGACATTCAGATTTAATGAATGTGTCTGTACACCATACAATGCAGACTTTGATGGAGATGAGATGAACCTTCACCTTCCTCAGACAGAAGAAGCAAAAGCAGAAGCACTTGTTTTAATGGGGGTATGCAGATCAAGTTGGTGTGGGGCCATGCCTTGTAGTACTTATGTTGCATAAAATCTAAAATCCTCATTAAGGTCCCTGGGTATGGCCAGTGTGCAGCTGTGAATCATGCAGAAGGGAATTAAGAACAACTAGGGCTGTTAGCCTAATAGATGGTAGTCTAATAGATATGTATTTAGCGTTCCTGAAAAATCTACCGTTTTTAAGTACATGTCATTAGTATGTTTTTACTTGACTGCTGTTAACAATTGCTACCAAAGTAGGGTGGCTGTTACTGAACAGATGCGCGTTCTGGTCTGACAGCCTGCAGTTTCAGGATTATGACTAAACTGGAAATGAGGCAGCAATAGTGTGCTTGTACTGGAGTAATAGTTACCAGAGAAGGCAGGATGCAAGTAAGGTTTTAGGAGGTGAAAAGGGATAAAGGATAGTAGGTGGAAGGATTTGGTGGTTGCAGCCATTGAAAGTGGAGTCAGTAGCAATAATCTGAGGATTTTCCAGTGCATTGCACCTTCAGGGCAAGTGAAGGTCGGTACTTCTACAACTGTTCATTGCAGCATGTATTGAGTTCCTGAACTAATTTGAGAGTTTAAAAAGAACATTTCCGAAAGAAAAAATTAAGTGCATGATATAGGCTTCTGTGGGCCTGTGAATAGTTCAGGCAAAGCTGTGGCAATCACATATTTATCCCCAGATCCCCACCAGGGCAGTAACCGGAGCAGTAATTAGTATGACTGGGAACTCAAACTAATTACCCGGATTTTATTAAAACAAACAAACAAAAAAACACAAAACAATTCTCTGCTGTAGAATGATGTCTGAGAAAAACTATTTCTGTTTATTTATGTGTTGCACATTAAAACATACTGGTTTTAATATTTAGTGCATGTAATTTATATATTATTAAAATATTCAGGAGTGAAGTGAGTACCTAAATACATTTGACTTCAGTGTCAGATCTAATTGCTGATCCTGACAAAGCCAAGCAGTATTATGCAGGAGACTGAACTTTGCATCTTGGTTATTAGTTAAGTCTCCAAAGAACTCAAATAGATGCAAGATCCTCCATAGCTAGGCTTAGGTACAATCAGAAGAAGACGGTTTTGCTATCATTGCTAATAAAACTGTCTTAAATAGTAGGTTTACTGCTGAATAACAAATGTGTCTTCAAGTGTGTAATTCTTTTCTTATGTCACACAGACTAAAGCAAACTTGGTAACACCAAGAAATGGAGAACCCCTCATTGCTGCTATTCAAGATTTCCTTACAGGTGTGTACATAAACTTGGTTTAGAGCAGAGTGATTTAACAGTTCTTTAAGAATCACTTCCCTCTTCTTTATAATTTTTCTCTCTTAATTTTAAATTTTCTCCTTTCGCAAGTCAAATTGACAGTATGAGAGTAAGGCCATTGTTAGTCTGAAATATAATGATGTTCTTCAGATTTCTTCTGATACTGTCAACCTTTGTAGGTGCAATTTTTAATAGTTTTGCATATGTTCTGCAGTCTTTTTTTTTTTTTTTTTGTAAAAGTAAATGTTCAGGATCTTCACGTGCATTATTTATTGTAAACTCCTTATAATTATGGGAGAGGGTTTGAACTCATGAGGCTAAAGTGAGTTTTAGTCTATATTGAGTACTTTAAAATTTACTTATTTATTTGGGAAAAGTCCAATGAGTATTAAGAGAGAAAGTGTAAAAAAAATCAATATAAAGGCTTTTTTTTTTTTTTTTACCTATCGGATAGTGTATGAAAGAGAATAGATTGTAGCAATGCACTGTATTTAATTTTTGGAAGTTTCAGTGAGGAGGAATTCAAAAAAAAAAAAAAAAGAAAGTATTTACCAGCAAAGCTGTCTAAAACATTGGTATTTTGCAGAGTGGGTAGTTACTTAGTATCAGATTCAAATTATTAATACTAAATAGTATTAAACATAGCTTTTAAATATATTTTAAAATTTATAATAGCTTTTAAATTTAATTTCATTTTGCATTTTAGGTGCCTATCTTCTTACACTAAAAGATACCTTTTTTGATCGAGCCAAAGCCTGTCAAATCATTGCTTCTATCCTGGTTGGCAAGGATGAAAAAATTAAAGTTCATCTTCCACCTCCGGCAATTCTGAAGGTGTGTAAAACTATTTTTTAACATTACAAATACTTACCATCTGTTCTCTTGACCCATGGTGATGTTCTCAGCCGAGAGACAGTTCTTCTGTTTTGTGACATTTGTTTTGTATGATATTTGATACTACAAAGCATGAAGTGCAAAGATCAGAATTCGAGTTGTTTGGTGGTTCCTGAGACTGAACAGAGTCAACCTTGCATAATATGGTCCATATACAGGATTTTTTTGTGGTTCAGACATAGTTTTGATATTTTCCTGGTACTGTCCAGTCCAAGACCACTTGGCTGTTGATGGTTGTATAGCAGACAAACCTAGCATGGGGCTAAGTGGAGAAACTGTTGTTTCTTGAGTATGCTGAAGTAGTGTTAAAATGCTCAGCAGTTCTAGGTTTCAGTATCCCAATTGTAGGTGGTGTCAAACCTGGGTGATAGTATATTTTAACTGTTAACCTGTCACTGTGTTCAAGATTAAAGAGAATGAGAGTTAAGTGATTTTTCTTAGAACATGTACACAAAAAAAAAAGTATTGTTAAGGGTTGAATATTTGTGTTATCAGTCAGAAACTTGGAAGAGAGCTGTACTAGCCTTTATTAGATTGGATTAGATTATATTAAGCCTTCCTTCAGATATATTTAAGGGTGCCTCTATTTGATTAATCTTGTATAGAAGGCAAATACTTGTTTAGAGAGAATTTGGTACATTTTCAAACTTGTTAACTACTCATTAAGTATTCATACATATGTTCTTATAGTCTGTAGATATAAAACTGTTATATTAAGGAAACTTCCATAATTACTCAGAAAGCAAAACTAAAATTTAAATGAATAATAATAACAATAGTAATGTAAAGCAAGGTCAGAGCATTTAGCAATGATATTTAATGTGAATTTTATGAATTTATATGAACTTTGAAAACAAGCAGTATTGGTTGTTTGACTGCTTCTGTCATTCCAAATGAATGAAGTAAATTTAGCACTAGATGTGACAGTTACTTCTGCTTAACTACATGTGATTGAAATACGTAATTATATGAATCTTGAGCCTCCTAAAAATTTAAATAGGAAGCATTATGTAAAGAAGTAAATATAAATGTGGCACCCTACTTGGGAAATGAAACAAATGTGGCGTTGTGGCATTCTACAAGTGTAGTTCAGTATAGAAAGATTATGTATTAGAAACAAAATTTTACAATTCAATTCTTGCTTGCTGGTTTTACTGCTGTTGTATTGTAAACTCTGTAACCCAGTTTCTTATCCTTTTGTTTTCCTAAGCCTGTGACACTCTGGACAGGAAAGCAGGTTTTCAGCCTCATTCTCAAACCCAGTGATGACTGTCCTGTAAAAGCAAATCTGCGAACCAAAGGCAAACAGTATTGTGGCAAAGGGGAAGACTTATGTTACAACGATTCTTGTGAGTGACACTTCTAAATCTGTGTTTTGGAAGCCTTCTGCAAAACTGTAATGTTTTGTTGAGCTTATTGTTGAGTTTACGGGAGGAATTAAAGCACTGCCTTCTAAAAGTATTCTTGAAATGGAAAAAATATATTATTTTTTTCTCAAAGTTGAAGTCATGCTGAACATCAAAGAAACGACTTAAGTGTTTTCTTGTAATAAAATTTCTGTTGTGTGATGATTGGCTTATTATGATGCTGAAGTATTTAAAAGTAAGAAAGATAAGAAAAACCAAGAAACCTGGGAAATGGTTATGCGGATGGCAAATGGGAAAAAGTTAAATATTTAAATATCTTAATATATATCAATATATATTAATATACTATATTAATATTTCAAGTGAGGGTAGTGACGCAGTCAAACAGCGATAGGAGTTAGGAGATAAAGAACAAGAAGATAAGCATCTTTCAGAGGTCAGACCGTCTGCCATTTGGGGAAGTCAAAGAGGCAAGCGGCATGCACAGCATCAAGGTTGAAAAGACTGTAGGAGGTGAGAAAGGCTTCTCCAATTAATAATTTAACATCATGTAGTAACAGTTGGAAGAGAACTTGAGCAGGTGAAACTAGCTCATCTACTTGCTGATCATAAATTTGAGCTAAGGAACATAAGTATGTAGGGAGGAATCATTGATTTATAGTAATTCAGGCATGCAGTGGTTATCTGAGAAAGAACTCCCACTGAGGACTCAGATACACTCCACACCAGACTCTGAGAGATTTTTTTGGAAGACAGGATCACTCTGTGTTTGTCAAGTTGGCTGTAAACATGAAGATATTTCTTTTATCCTGAAAGAATGTAGGGTGAAAGGCAACAAAACAGTCTGTCTTGTGTGAACATCTATTCTGTTGTGTGAACATACACCATCATCTTTTGTCTGCATCCTTTTTGTTCTAGGATGTTGAATTCCTGTTTTCTGGGTTTGAGAGTAACAGGTATTGCAGAAAACCTTTGGATGCCTCTGTTCAGTTCTTTGAAAAGGCTTAGTTCCTAAAGCAACACGAATTCTATTCAGAAAATTGTGCAAATTCTCTGAAGTTTCAAAAAATCCTCTTATCATTGTGTAGTAAGTGGTAAAGACTTGCAGTTTAAGATGAGTACCTAAATTCATATTGAAAATATTGAGCGTAGAGTGTCATACACATACATCTGCAGTGTTCTGCAGAAAATGATTTAAATTGGATCTATCTTCATATATAAGTTCTTTGAAAGATGCATAATGAAGTCAGGAATTGACATGTATTGTATGGTTTGCATACCAAATATGTCTAAATTTCATGTGCAGAAGATACTTTTCTAACTGCATGAAGGCTGAAAGTCACAAGGAAGATTCAGTGCCTGAAATACAAGTTTGATGATGAAGCAAAAGGAGGTCATCTAAAAGAGGCATTATGTACAGGCCACAGGCCTAAAGCCAGGATGGATGTCTTTATGATATGCTTCTAACTAGAGACATCTGCTTCAACTATCTCTTTAAAATTTAAACTGTGCTTCCAGATGTGAAATGATTATCAGAATCCTTGAATAAAGAGAACTGTAGCTTAGTTTCTGAGGTGTTGTTGTAATAAAAAAAATAAATAAATAAATCAAGAACTGTAGTTTGCTATGCACAATAGAGGACTTTATTTCAGGAAAGATAAAAATGAAAACCTTGATTTTGATTAAGGAAGCAGAGTTCAGCATTTTATTATTTATTTTTTCTTTAATGAAAAGGATTATTCAGATGTTTGTCAGAAGTCTTAAAAATAGATACAGTTGCCCTTCTAAGGAGGAAGGGAAATACATAAATGTTTGCTTTTCTGTGTAAAATTGGTTTGTAGATAGTCCCCTTAAACATTTCTACAGAAATGGTAAAGACTGATTTTTTTATTATTATTATTATTTTTTGTCAACAAAGCATTTATTATTTATTTCAAACCTGTTCCATAACTGATCACAAGAGTTTAGGTAATGTTTTATAAAAAAATATGAATTATTTTTGCTTTTCTATTTGTAGATGTCACAATTCAAAACAGTGAGCTAATGAGTGGCAGCATGGACAAAGGAACCTTAGGTTCAGGATCCAAGAACAATATCTTTTACATCTTACTGAGAGACTGGGGACAGGTAGAAGCTGCAGATGCCATGTCACGACTAGCCAGGCTTGCTCCTGTCTATCTATGTAAGTAACAGTAAGTAAGTTTCCTTGTGAAATGGTATCTTAAAGCAGAAATAACCCAACAATAAAGCAAGAATTTTGCTTCAAATACAATGTATCCCATTTAAAAATCAAGGAAACAAACAAAAAAACCACCACAAGCTGGTTCTGAAACTGACAAATGGTGAAATAGCTAATATGTTTACAAACTATAACATTTATTGCTTTTAATTTCTTCTTTATTTCTATGAGATTGAGTTAGTACTATAATCCTTTTGTTTTATGACAGCTAATCGTGGCTTTTCAATTGGAATTGGTGATGTCACGCCAGGTCAGGGCCTGCTAAAAGCTAAGTATGAGCTCCTGAATGCTGGCTATAAGAAATGTGATGAGTATATTGAAGCTCTGAACACTGGAAAACTACAGCAGCAGCCTGGTTGCACTGCAGAAGAGACACTAGAGGTAAACATTTAAATGGAATCAGTGTGTGTGTATATATATATACACAGTAGAAAGTTCATGAATATATGCATATAATTTGTAAAGCTCAAAGATGTCTCTTGAAACTTCAGAATAAGAGCAAGTAGGGCCCTTATGTACACAACTTCATTTCTCTGTCTCATCTTTTAGATGCATACAAGCATCTCTATGTTAAATGCTAGCTAAATACTTACCAACTGGGATCCTTCCATCCCACTGGAAGTATGGAAGTGACAAAATAAAATTACACAGGTAATTGAAACAGCATTAATTCCATTTACCATGTGCACTAAGTTAGTAAAGAACAGTAACAGCAATGAATCTAGTTCAAGAAACAAAATACTCTTAGTTACAATTCTGTATATACACAAGTGTTTTTTTCTTTTTTTCTTGTTACTTTTTAGGGTAAAGACTCAGCGGACTTGGGTTACTCTGGTTTTTTTTGTTTGTTTCTTTCTTTCTTTCTTTCTTTCTTTCTTTCTTTCTTTCATAACTTTGATTAAGAGCAATGAATGTTGCCCAAAACCTTACGGACAGGCTTTTAATGAAGTCAACTGAAAAATACTCACTTTGTTGCCTTTAATGGCTTTAGACGTTTGTTCTATTGGGTATCAATATTTGTTTTTTACCTTTTAAAAAGTAGAAAGGAAGTGTCAAAGGGGAAGAGGCGGGGGGGTAGGAAAACCCCATGCTGTGCTTTAACTGTCACAGTTGTCTAGCCTGAAGTTGTACTCTCCCTGAAGAAAGTTTTGCCGTGTTCTTCTTCCTCTTCTCAGACGCCTATGGTTTTTGATATAACTGTTTTCTTAAATTGAAGATACTGGCAATGTATAATGTGAGAGCAGTACAAAATTACTTTTCGTGGCTATATTTCACATTGAACAGTGAACAGCTCAGTCCGATATTTGGTTCAATTAGCTTAAGCTGGTGCTACTAGCAAAAGAGGTTGCAGTGTCCCCAGCTACCCATGTCTTAGCTGAACAAAGAATTCTTATGCAGCAAAATGGAAGATTACGTGGGTTAAGTTAAAACTTATTTTACCCAGAGAAACATCCAACCTTCTCTTAATTCTGCTTTGAATTCCCTATTGACTACTGACAGTATTGCGGGCAAGTGATAGCATATTGTTTGTGTATGGTATTTATAACTAATATTACATCTTTTTTTTTTTTTTTTTTTTTTTTTTTTTTTTTTTTTTTGGATTTTAGGCTTTGATTCTTAAAGAACTTTCTGTTATCAGAGATCATGCTGGCAGTGCCTGTCTCAGAGAACTGGACAAGAGCAATAGTCCCCTTATTATGGCTCTCTGTGGTTCTAAAGGTAGGACTATCCGAGCTTTGGAATTAGTTTGCTCATTTCATCTCTATTCTCAGACTTACTTGTTCTGTCTTTATAGCATATTTTATACAGACAGTTGTGCAAGTACTACATTCATGTTATATTAATTCAAAGTGTCTCTTTAATAAATACAGTTTGGCTCTAGTTAACTGAAAGCAAGCTGATACAGTTTTTACTGTATCTTTAATTTTTTTGGACAAGTTGAACAGCATCCTATGAGAACTTTAAATGTTCTTATATTATTGATCTTTAATTAATTAATCAGCACAGAGACATCAGTTGCACCTTCCATTTCAATTATCTGTATCACACACAAAAATCATCCAGAAATGTTTCCTTAAGAATTGGAAATAATAAAGCCATTTTCACTGCTTCTCTTCTAAATGATATCCTATATAGTACATATTTGTTTTATACTCAAATTCTTATCTGAGCTTTCCTTTGTTCTCTGTAAGATTTAGAAAAAACTACTTAACTCTGCCTCTGTCTAGAGATTGTGGAAAGCTTCAGGGTGGCATGAAACTTCTGCATTTTGAAGACATTCTTCTAAGTCTTACAGAAATACTGAAATCTAAAAAGAAGGCTGTATCAAATGTATAATTTCGGAAGGTGGGAGTCATCTTTTGCAAAAACATTCAGCAAATAAAGCTTCCTAACTAGTGACTTAATTCTCTGAGGCTTAATTTGTTGTAGGAATCTTGATAGACACTGAACCCTTGCTTTTGAAAAAAAAGATCTTTTAAATATGCTTGTTGAAGAAATGGTGAAGCAAAACCTAGAGGTTAAGATAATGGGATTTATGAACCACAACCCATTATAAAAATCAGGATACTGTAAGGCCTGTAGTAAAATAGTGGTGGCATGAATATCTATGACTCAAAAAAATAAAGAGAGTTTTTAGCTACATGGTTAACTACTTTAGTTACTGCATAAATACTAATATGAATAGGACAACAAATAGGAAATCTTATTTTAACTGATGCAATTTTAAATGCATTTTTGAAGAATTACTAAACTAAATAACAGATTTTCATAGAAGTGAACGCAATTCAGTTGTCAGAGGAACACTGATATTCCTCATCACTCAATTTTTTTTCCTCCCCTTCCAGGCTCCTTCATTAACATTTCCCAGATGATTGCATGTGTAGGTCAACAGGCTATCAGTGGGTCCCGAGTTCCTGATGGATTTGAGAACAGGTCCTTGCCTCACTTTGAGAAGCATTCTAAGGTAATTGCATATGCTTACAGTCCACTGGAAAGAGAAGTGAGACTAGATAACTTAAACCATTTTGAGAATGATGCATGATAGGATGTGGTGTCATGGCATGGTGCAGGAAAACAAAAACATATGGTTAATGTAAAGTGTTCTCAATGTGATTTGTGAATTAACAGTAAAGTGAATTGCTGTAGGACATTTCGTTAGCTTGAATATTTATGGTTAAGCCTTGCTGTTTCCTGTGATGTAGACCTTTCTAATTCACTAAGTTTAAATTAAGTCTCATGATGCATGTTGGCTCTTCTGATAGTCCTGAAAATAATTTGTTAAAATGTCTGTCTTGCACTCTGTTTCACTGTATGAAGACTTTTCAGGAAAACTGCTGGGTGTCTTCAGTCAGGTGAAACATGCCATATAAACCATCCTGGAGTCTGGTTTGTTTCTTTTTCAACTAGGATATATATCATGGGCTGCTTTATACAAGGAACAATGAGGAGTCTCATGCACTTGTTAATACAAATCCATGATATTTCATTTTTTTGTTTTAACTGTTTATCTGAATTTAACAATTAGTAGAGAAAGTTCTTCATAACAGCCATCAGACTTGTTAGTGTGTTATTTAGCTTGTGTCAGATGATAGCCATGACACTTGCATGTGTCACTAAATGTCCAAGTTTGAATTTCTGAGTTCTGTAACATAAAATCTTTTATTTCCTGAAAAAAAAAAAAGAAGAAAAACTTCATATATTATATGGAGAAGAATGACAAATTTAACTCCAGCTTTTTAAGTGAATTTGAAAACACTGCCTATTAAATAGTGGCAAATGAAATGTTCGAAGATTAAACTTTTTGTAGTCTATACGTTGTTCTTTGTGATCATGGAGACAGCATGGTGTTATTTGGCTTAGTGGGATGCCTGCATCAAGTTCATCGTCAAGAACTTTTCTGAGTGGTGATAGGAAACTGTTCAAAAGAGTTAGCTATGTACATACCTCTATATTTTTACAGGATTCCTTAGTTTTCAGCATGAATGTTCATATCATCCTTTCAATTGTTTTACCAATAAGGGAAGCTGAATTCTTAGAAATCGGTGTGGTGTTTGCAAAGTGTATTAGTTTTGAAAACCTAGATGGGGGTTTTGAAGCCTGAGTCAGATTTAAAATGCATTGAATTTCGGAGCTAAATATAAGAGTCAATTGCTCTATGTTTATGTATCAGCTGACTATTTGTAGGAATTTAGATCACATTTAACATACGTTTTTCTGTTATGTACCTGAAGAATAGACATCGCATTTTAACTTTTTTTTTTTTTTTTTTTTGTGCTCTTTCATGTAGCTTCCAGCAGCAAAAGGTTTTGTTGCTAACAGCTTCTATTCTGGGTTGACTCCCACTGAATTTTTTTTTCACACAATGGCTGGTCGAGAAGGTCTGGTTGATACAGCTGTAAAAACAGCTGAAACTGGATACATGCAGGTAACTGTCAGTGGGATGGGGATTTTATCTAACCTAGAAAGTATTTCATTTGTGCTTGTTGGGGGGGTTGTGCATACATCTTCAGTGGGTTTTTGTTTTTATGTTTAATTTAACAGAATTTGTGCTGCAAAATAGACTTTTCTCTTTTCTCCAGTAGAACAGAGCTTCCAGGCTTGTGAAACAGACCTCAGGCAACACCAGAGCAATATGCTTGTATTAAGCTGTTTCTTGTTGGGTATGGGTGATAAAAGCCCTTATTCTAGCTAATTGTTGAGGACTGCTTTCTTAGGTACTGTGTGTGCTTCAAATCCACGTGGATGCTATGCTGTAAGGTTTGTCCAGATAGCACTGATTTTTGAGTTGTGAGTGCTTTTTCAGATACAGTATTTTGACAGTGAGAAACAAAAAATTTGTCTGTAAATACCCAACTTGGATTATTAAACAAAAAAAAAAGTTTGGATGATAGAAATACGGCTGTCATCTTCAGGTAGCAGGCCCCTGGGGCTGTAGAAACTTGAACTTCTCTAAGTTGCTAGTGTCTTTGGCTGTATCTCTTGTGCAAATAAATGTCCGTCTGCCAAAGCTCCTAGCTCCTATGAACAGTCTTGAGAATTTAGTGGCAATACTTCAGGATTTTAGGTATAGGCATCTTTGCAAAGTAGTAAGCATTAGAATAAGCAAGATAATGTGGGGCTGAGAACGCATTCAGAGATACACAAGTAACTTTACAAAGTTAAGGAAATAAGTTCCTGTTGGGGTGATAAGCTAGTGACACCACTTGTCTCCCAAACTTCAAGAACAATTTTTGCATGTGCATAAATGTATATAAATATAATATGTAACCTATGTAATTTTTCGTCAACTTTTACCATATATAAACAGCAATTGGAATTTGGATTAAAAATCTCTTAACTTCCATTTTATCTCACCTTTTTCTTCCTCAGTGGAAAAAAAAAATACCGGTTTATATTCCTTAATGAGATAATTTACATTGATAGATTGATGAAGTCCATCTTTCAAGTAAAAAGGTTCTTAACCACTGATGATACATAGCATGCATTCTTTTTTGGGAGATGGAGGAGGGAAAATGGTAGCAAAGGGATTTCCCACTACAGTGAATCAATGTAAGAGACAGTAGCTAGTTAATACTGGTGGACAAATAGCAGCTACTGACTTTGATGGGTGAGCACTCTGTTTTTTGTGAGTGAAAATAGTTGTTGGCTTCTTCTGCTGCTATACACAAAATGAGTATTGCTTGAGAAACAAACCTGCTTGGGAGAATACAAGGCTTTGAAAATTCAGTTTTCTTGTCACAAATGACTGTAAAAACTCTTCAGACTATAATAGGTTATGGCAGTTAAACATTTAGAATTTCGGTTGTATAGGGAACAATGTGAGAATAAAATTTTTGCTTTAAATTTTGTTATTGTTGCCTTTAATGCTATGGGGAATGTACAGTGAAGCTCTAGGTGAATGTATGGAATCCCAACTAATAGCTATTTTTAAAGCGATCCCATTTACCTCCTATGTACCTTTTTTCCCTTAGAGGCGGCTGGTAAAATCTCTTGAAGATCTTTGTTCGCAGTATGATTTGACAGTCAGAAGTTCTACTGGTGACATTATTCAGTTTATTTATGGAGGAGATGGCTTGGATCCTGCAGCAATGGAAGGAAAGGATGAACCATTGGAATTTAAGCGAGTTCTAGACAAT
The DNA here is from genome assembly GCA_011076525.1 of Nettapus auritus. Lineage (NCBI taxonomy): Eukaryota > Metazoa > Chordata > Aves > Anseriformes > Anatidae > Nettapus > Nettapus auritus. The sequence continues at coordinate 13,003,216 of CM021770.1, forward strand.
ATCAGGGTAAGGATTACTGAAATTTTGTTGGAAATGTAGAAAGACTGCAAAGGTTAAAGGAAGAAGTAAAAAGTTATGCAGATAATTGTTTCAATTAAATATTTTTTCTAAAATCACCTTTATGGTGGTACTGATCACAGTCTTCCAGCATGTGTATGCGGTTATATATGTATTTTTACATTAGAACAGAGCAACTGGAACTAAACTTAATGGGAGGTGAAAAGCAGAGTTCTCTTTATGGCTAAGGTATAGTTCTAGGGTGTAGTATTAACAGCAGCAAAGTTACTATTGTTTCAGTTGTGTACTTGGTAAGATTAAAATTACAGAGTAATTCATAAATAAATCAAGACATGCATGTTTTATGTTGGACTGCTTCTTAAGTCATTAACCTAGCACACTGAATAACTTTGTAAACTTGTGATGTGTGAAAACAGGATAGTTTATTTGTGGTTTTGGTTTTTCTGTAATCTGAGTGTGATGATTTGAAACAATTAGGAATGTGCACATATATCCCTTCAGGTTTCATTAGGTAGACGTGTATGTGTCCCTTCACGATAGTCAAAGATAGAATTATGGTGTATTTCTTAAAATTAAACTGTTAAACAGTTGTATGTGTCTCTGTTCTGTCTTTACAATGAAGTTTTGTTTACTTTATGTGAAGAAGTTGTGAAGAAGTATTTTTTTTTTTTCATATTAAGGCTGTATATCCATGCCGAAGTGAACCAGCCCTCAGTAAAAATGAATTGGTGTTAACATCTGAATCTATCATGAAGAAGAATGAATTTCTTTGCTGCCGAGACAGTTTTCTGCAGGTGAAGTCATTATCACACTTTCCTATCCCACTTATTAACTATACCTTATAAATCAAGGAAGTTAAATAAAAAGGTTTTATCAATCTGCAGGAGAAATGGCTGAATTTTATGCATTAATAACAGGAACAGAAGTTTGCTTGTTAATATATTTCTGTATGTTTTGGGGGTGGGGAGGTAGGACAAGTAATTCTTACTATAGTAGATGTTCACACTGACCACGGAAACAATAAATTAGAGAAGAATCCAGTGACTTTTTTTGTGTGTAGGAGTGAGCATTGATCTGATCTGAGATACCTTGTTGGAATTTTTGCTTATAGCACAATGGTACAGTAATTAATGTGCTGCATCTGGGATGTCAGAAATTAAATAATTTTTAATGACTATATATAGCAGACTACTAGGATCAAGTTTCATGATCCCTTTCATACATTGGTTTTGATATTATCAACCTTCTGAATAACTTCTTTTAGGCATTTGCTTGTTTTCCTTTAATATAAATTCTGTACTTATACCTTTATATGTTGCTTTCCTTTGATACTAACCCAGCAAAAGTCTTCAGCCACGTGAAGTGTTTTGCTTGAAAGGGCTTTATCTTCTGGGAGATACCTGCATGCCTTCCGAGGATGAGGGAATATTCACATGACTTTTCACTTTGAGTTGTGAAAAACTGTTCTTTCAAAAGAACATTGATTATTTAAGTATTTATGAAAGTATCTATACTTGAGACTACTTTAGGAGACATTGATTAAAACCTGTATAGTTAACCTGAGCGTGTATATGTAAAAGTGTTCACTTCATGAACTTTCTGATATCTGGCAATGATTACAATATGAATTTAGTAACCTGCTTTTGGAGGGGTTCTTTTGAGTAGATCAGAGCGATTTAGAGCTGTGAGGTGACAAAACCAGTAAGAAACCTGATTTGGAACTCCACTGCTAGAGCAGAGTAGAAAAATCAGTTATATCTGTATTTGAAATACTCTTAATATCTTATGCACCTGTAAAGAAAAAAAATGAATTTTACTTATATCCAGCTTCAAAGATAATGCTGTTCTTTTTATGGTGTGATTCTTTTTTTATCATATCAGTAAAAATTGTATCTGTCCTTCTGAAAATAAGGTAATTTATTTACATCACAGTAATGGTAATGAGCTTTACTTCTGATTTTTAAGTTTCAGATACTGTTACATTTTCTTCTTTCCTTTTCTTTTTTTCTGTTCATCCTTGAAGACATTAACTGAAACAGGTTATGAAAAATATAATGAGGTAATTGTAGCATGTGTGTGCAGTGTGTGAGCATTAATGTTAGTGCTTTTAGCTGAAGATGTATGTATAGTGCTGAAGTAACTGATTAGCGTATATACATTACTGCTTGTTAAATTCTAAGGTAGGTGTTCATCCCAATAATTTGACCAAGTCCTTTTTTAGTGGTGAAAACCATGACATTAATTGATACCCAGACTCAAATTGAAAGATTTTGAAGAATTTGAGGAAGCTTTCTTTTGGAACACAACATTCCATTCTAAAACTCATTTTTTGAATTTGCATGGATATTAACATGAGTTTTTTGATCTTTTCCTCTCCCTTCCTCTACCTTTCCCTTTCAGAACAGAGACATTTTTTACTGCTGTTATTTTACAAGGAGGTTATTATAATGGCCTTATCTACTCCAGTCTAGAAAACAGGATGTCCAAATAGCCTATTTCAAGCAGACTAGCATTCATTCAGCCTGCACTGTGTCCTCACTGGAGGCATATAAACTGATGAAGAAGCATATTGTTGGCTGGAACAGCTCAGGGCTTAATTCATCAGGGCTTAATGCTGTTAACATACTTGAATATATAAAGATACAGCTAAAGGGAAGTTTTTATTTTCTTCGTATGGAAATCAGAAAAAAATCTATAAACCTACAGAATCTAAAAATAAATAATTTTTCTTTTTTTCTTTTTTTTTTTTTTTTTTTTGGAAATGGTAGGAAACAAGCACTAGGAAGTGTGATGCAAATCTAAAAAAGGCTTAGACAGTGAGTGGCACATGGAGAACTTGCCCGGTGGGTCTGACTGGGCTTGAAAAGATTCCTGCTGAATCACATGGGATTGTCTGTACCACTTGGTAATTCAGTGGGCTTCTCAGTGTTAGAATTCCTATATCAGCAGTGCTTCACATATGGAAAAATGGTCCAAGTACCTGAGTGACGAGGCTTTATACCCTAGATGAATGCAGACTGCTATTTTCACTTAGTGTTGGCTGTGAGATCACTGAGTTGGTTCGGTGCCTTTTTTGGTAAAATTGTCCTGACTAAAAGACTTTATAGGTTTGGACTGTGTGAAAAATGACTTCTTGCATGCTGTGGGAGCTGCGTAGGTGTGCTGGTGGAGCAAGGCACTCAAGGTGGTAGCTCAGACAGCTGACTCTACGTAGCCTGTCTCTACCTTTTTATTTTTATTTGTAGCCTCAATTAAGCCATAGTTCAGATAAACTGCCAAAAAGTAAATGAAAGTTGAGAGGAATAGTTAATTTTCTCTTTTGCTTGAGTAAAATGTTTAGACAATGAAAAACATTTATTTTCAGAGATTTATCATACATTTCTCACCATTCTTTCTTTGTTCTAGTACATGGAAATAATGTGTCATTAGAGTACCCTACATTTACTCTGCAGATGGATATGTAGCAGAATGATTTAGTTTGTTAGAAGTTTAAAAACAAACAAACAAACGTATTTTAGTATTTGTGATTGTCAAAGAGAAACAGTTGATGATAAAATAGGCCACAATGGTATTTACAGCTTATGCTATGCTGCTTTGGTGTTTTGTCTTTCCTATTGCAGACTTTCCCCATGACTAATTTTTCCATCAGTTTAACAAGGCTTTTGGGTTCCTGTGGCTGTTACTATTACTATTCCCCTGGTTTTGTATGAGTAGATGAAAACACAAAAGAGCTTAGACTATGTTGTTCTGGAGGGAGAAGTTAGTGTCACGCATTGTCTTCTTCCCCTTTTTACCCCTCCCCAAAAGAAGTATCCTTCCAAGTGGAGTGACTTTTAAAGGATCTTTCTGCTGTGTTTTCTCTTTAGATAAAGTGTTCTGAGTGATCTTCTCCAGTATTCTCCAGTCCTACAGTATTGTATTTTTTTTTTAATCCACCCAAATTAAAAATATTAATCTTGCCAATACCACATTATTGCTTAGAACTTATTTTAGAAAAAAAATTATCTTAAGATTTCAGGGTCAAAAAATCTTCCAAGTCGCACAATATTTCATTTGTGAATTACAGTGACTTACTACAGGGCAAAAGGGGTAGAAATGTATGAATGCAACTTGTGTCATCCAAGTGGGCAACAACTTGAAGCATCCATTCCAGCAGCACATTTCTATTGTCAATTCTTTCATTTGAACTTTGTGCTAATATTCACAGAACATAATGAACGGTCTGAAAATACTTGGAATACCAGTAAGAGTGTTAGATTTTGACAATCTGAGGATTCTGTTAGGATATAATGAAGTGTTTAGATAATTGTCTATGAATGGAGTCATAAAAAAGGGCAGTTGCTCAAATATTTATTCAATTTTGCAAGTGATTTTCAGTGCTCAGCTATTGCAGTAGTTGGAAAGAGTCCAGTACTGAGTGAAGAAGAGGGGATACTTGGTCTGTTTGGCAGGCAGGGCTGTTGCGGTGTAAATGGACTCTAAAAATCTAACTTGTTCCTCCTTCACAGAAGCTTACTTAAATTATTGAAGTAGATGGCAATGATTTCCTCTTGCTTTTTGTTCACGTTTTGGTTTTGGTAAGCCTCTTATGGTAATGACTTGCACAGAGTCCACTTGCAAGTTGAATCATATTTCATGACTTCTAGTGTACGTATCTATACCCAAAGCCTGAATGACGTTTCATAGAAACTTTGGATATATTTCTAACAGTCTTGTTTCACTTTCTATTCCAGTAAAGACTATTAGAACTACTTTGGCATAATCCTGTTAAGAAAGTGACTGGTTTATGTATTAATATTGCACATTGAATGCACTTTTTTGCAAGACCTCTCCACAGCATGGAGAAGTTGCTATTTGAATTATACTAGATAGACTGATACATTTCTATCAGTTTTGAGTGTTTGTTTGTATTTTAATTATTTTTTGTTCCCTACTCCCCCATAAAGTATGTCTTAAATCTCTGAAACCTGTTCAGCAGGTATTCTTTGCTCTTTATTACTTCAGTCTTTTCACATTGACTTATCTTGAATACTAAGAAATGAGTGAGAATGTTTTTTGTCAGTATTTTCAGAAAATAATGATTTTGAGGGTTTACTTCATGTGACTTTTTTTGATGGGAGAACTTTGTTGAAGTTTTGGTGAGTGGTGAGTAGGAAGGAAGTATCAACCGTTGTCAAATCTTTTGTTTTCATTGTGTGCTCAGGAAGGATGCTTTTATTCAGTGTCAACCATATTCCTCATGTGCTGCTACTAGTTTGTGGTTACACAAGAGTGAATTTGGTGTGTGTGTTAAGTTTTGATGTTTCTCTCTTCATATTGTGCAGATATTTTTTTATTCTAAACATTTCATTTGGATCTCTCAGCCTTACTGCTGAAGATTTCAATACAAAGAACATAACTTTGCTTACTGTTGTTATCATGTAATTTCAGGAAATTAAAAAATTCATCAAAGGTGTTTCTGAGAAAATAAAAAAAACAAGGGACAAGTATGGCATTAATGACAATGGCACAACAGAGGTAAATAATTTCAATGGGGTAACAGTGTAGTTATTTTACATCTTCATAAGCTATTCGTTTCCCAACTGTTCCATTTCCTTTTCAGCCACGAGTTTTATATCAGTTGGATAGGATTACACCAACACAACTAGAGAAGTTTCTAGAGACGTGTAGGGACAAATACATGAGGTAAGTTTTGGGCTTAATTTCTCTCGTTTATTTTGCCAACTTAGTATCTGTTGCTTTGTTTGCAGTCTAGGAGTAACTCAAAACTGAGTGTTTGCTAGTGTTACTCCAAAAATGTTGGTTTTATTGTGACTATAAAATAAATAAAGAATAAGAAACAGTTGTCCCTAGTGACATGAAATTTGCAAGACTAAAATGCCAAAAAGTCAAGTACCACAATCTACAGGTGGAACTGTTAAGGCAGAGGTGAGCCTTGTATGACAGTTCTTGAGGTTTGACAGAGCTGAAGTTTTCATCTTTGTCTTGAATCCTAATGAGGTTTGTTTTGTTAAAGATTCTCATGACTAACTTTTTTTTTTTGTTTCCTGTAACATAGCAGAAAAAATGTTTTATATTTCTTTAATCTTTATATCAGGAGACCTGAGTGTAGAAATCTATCTGCTTGTATTTGGGCACCTGTCTTCTGTAATAGTCCTTGTCATATCTCCAGGCACAGTTTTCTTCTATATTTTCTTATCAGTTATATCCACAAATTGCATTTTGACAGCAGATTCTGGTAAAAGCCAAAAGCAATGTGGTTGGGAGGAAGATAGGATGTTGTTTAAATATAGCAACATTTTTATACTTGCTAGCAGCCATGTTCCCTTCCTCCTCCTCTTCCAGATTTTTGCAAACCTCCAAAGAGACCATGAGCAGTAATACCTGAATAGGGCAGCTTCAAATCAGTAACAATCTTTGTGGTGTTGTGCTTTAAGTTCTGAGGTTGCGTTTGCTCTACAAAAGCTAATCGCATCACACTAGTTGTGAGCTTAAGAATGCTAACTGCAGGATCTGAAGAAAATTGTAGGGAAGAATTGTAAACGATTTAGAGATCGCATGATATAGTGTAGCCACCTTTATCTTCTATCGTGTAATGACAACCAGTTTTCAAGGAACTGAAATTTTAGGAAGAGGCAAATGTGGGAGTGAGCCCATTACATGCATAACTTGATGGGGAAGCAAGTAATGTGGCTTAAGAATTAGCTGGAAACAAGAAAGCAGTAATATCTGGATTTTGCTCTGATTAGAAGCAGCCTGCATAATAATTTATTAAAGAATATTTGGTAAAGGTCTGTTCTGCTTCAAAATATAAAAGGGAATTTTGGAAATATTAATGTAGAAGATTTCCCTGAATGGCAAACCCAGAATTTACTGATTGATGGTTTTGAGGAGGAGGGGACAAGCATTTTATCTTTTCTGTTAGGGATGTTATTGTGGGGCTGTGGAATGTGTATATAACAAGGCATGCTCTTGCCTTGAATGAGACCAGTGTCTTTGAGTATTGGTGATCTTTTAACTTCTCTAAAAAGTAATACACTTCTCTTATGTCTACCAGAAGAGTTACTGTCTTTGCTTGTGTAGGATTGCAAGCCTTACTGAGTTCTGAATTTTCCTGTATTTTTTATGAGACCATTTCTTTCTCAGGGCACAGATGGAGCCTGGTTCTGCGGTAGGAGCCCTTTGTGCACAGAGTATTGGCGAGCCTGGCACACAGATGACGCTGAAGACTTTCCATTTTGCAGGGGTTGCTTCCATGAACATTACTTTGGGTGTGCCAAGAATCAAAGAAATTATTAATGCTTCAAAGGCAATTAGGTACTAACATTGTGGGTTTGGTTTTCAATTTTTAATCTTTTTTTTTTTCTTTCCTCTTTGCCTAAGTGAAACCTGATGTATTTTTAAGATTCTTATTTCTTGGGTTTATATGTGATAGCGTTTCCCTGTTGTCGGTAACATGATAGATGACATTGAATCCATGGAACACCACCCGAAGAGAAAAATCTAGCTTCAGTACAACTAAGTGATGATTTAAAGACAAAAATTATAAATGTTTTATGTTTTTTGCTTGTTTGTTGTTTTTTTTTTTTTGGTTTTTTTTTTTGTTTTTTTTTTCCGGTGGTGGTGGTGTGTTTGTTTGTTTTTTTTTTTTCCTGAAAATTAAATTGGCTAAACCTGCTAATTAATTATAATATTGTGTTAGGCATCTCTCATATTATGAAGCTTACCATTGTTTAGTGGTAGCCAAAACTACCTGGGTATACTGGAGGTATTCTTAAACAATACTGGAGTTCTGTAGGCCATTGAAATAGTCACTATTGTATTATTATAATCTCTCTTGTGTTTGCTTATTTTTGCCATACTGGAGTACATAAGCGATAACTTTCTTCAATATAACTGAGGAAGCAGAAGGTCTTCCTATTTTTGTTTAAATGTTAATCTAGATAATGTAATAAACTTCATAAGGCAAGCTTTAATTCCAATTGCTATCTGTAATCTAGTATAGCAGTTTCCTAACTCTGTTTTCTTGCATGTTTATTCTTTGTAGCACACCTATTATAACAGCACAGTTGGACAAAGATGATGATCCTGATTTTGCCCGTCTGGTTAAAGGAAGAATTGAGAAAACTTTATTAGGAGAGGTAGGAAAAAGTGTATTATTGGTAATGCCTTCAATGTAAATGTCAGCCAGTATAGGGCATTTTAACCCTTTTCACATGCTAACTATTTTGCCCTTATCTTTTTAAGATCTCAGAATATATTGAAGAAGTGTTTCTTCCAGATGATTGTTTCATCCTAGTGAAGCTGTCTCTAGAGCGCATTAGACTACTGAGATTAGAGGTGGGTTTTTGAGCTCTTAATCAGAATGTGCTTTAGGAAGGATCCAGAAGGTCTTTTACTCTTTGCACAGAAAAAAAAATCAGACCCTTGAAACTGAAAATAGAAAGAAAACAAAGGATGTCTTGTGCCACTATTACATCTGTTGTATTTTTTTGCTTATCTTAACTTTCTTTTTTTTTTTTTTTGTCTTGTAAAGCAGATAACTTTTTCCTCTGTTTGGAAATTAGAATGTGAATTAATTTCTTGGTGTCATTCTCAAGACAAGAATGAATTTTGTTGTCTGTCTGTTAGGAACATACAAACCTGTATGTACCATCAGCGTATTGTAACAGTGTAGTTACATGTTACTGTCATGTAACATGACAGTTACATGTCATGTAACTTTTAGGAGTAATTGGTTTTATGTTTTTTTTGTTTGTTTTTTCTACATTCCACTTTTGATTTTCTGTTGAAATAGCAGAAATATTGACTGCTGCATGTCTTTGAGCACATTTACATACGTTGAGAGAGATTTAGATGTTTTCTGACTGACTCTTGCCCCAGGTGAATGCAGAGACTGTGCGCTACTCTATTTGCGTATCTAAACTCAGAGTGAAGCCTGGGGATGTTGCTGTCCATGGAGAAGCAGTTGTATGTGTGACCCCTCGTGAAAATAGCAAGAGTTCAATGTATTATGTATTGCAGTCCCTGAAAGAAGAATTACCAAAGGTAAAAACAAAGACTATCTCAGGAAGTGTTCCGTAATAATAATTTGGGGTTTTATAGTGGGAAGATGAAGTATTTATTGTCAGTATTGACAAGATTGAAGGTAATATGAGTATATTTTGTACTGCTGTGCAGCTGAATCTAAGACTTAGTTACTAAATGTTTTAAATTAAAAAGAAGCCTCAGAACATAGCCTTCATTACAACACTTATTGAAGCATTCTGAGTGCAGCAGTTGTAAATATGTGAACTGATTATCTTCCTGTAGCTCCATCTAGAGTTGAACCACGTTGGCAGTATCTGATGTTTTTGCAGCTTTGTGTGAGGAGAAATGTCTACTTTTTGCTTTTAAAAATATTGATGAGTGAACCTAACTGTTGGCAGGATGCACTTGTAATTGCGTGGACCTACTATTGATAGAGATGTCTGAATGTGAGGATATTTGGAATGAAATATAAGATGTAGGTACTAAGTAAGTTTAATAGTACAATGTGAACATCACGTTTGTACTGGCATATTTAATAGTGAAATCTGATTTCATATATATCTTAATTCACTATCTAGTCCAAACAGTGAAGCTTCAAAATCAGTTGGAATACTGATTAGGGTCAGTCCTTTATACTGCATTACCGCATGCATCAAAGTTACTTGGATTTTTGTTTTGTGAAGGTTGTAGTGCAAGGTATACCAGAGGTTTCCCGAGCTGTCATCCATATTGATGAGCAAAGTGGTAAGGAAAAATACAAACTTCTAGTTGAAGGTGATAATCTGCGAGCTGTTATGGCTACTCATGGAGTGAAAGGAACAAAAACATCTTCTAACAACACTTACGAGGTAATGTTTAAACGGGTATTTTTGTGGTGGTGGTGGTGGTGTTTTTTTTTGTTTGTTTGTTTGTTTTCCGGGTAGAATCTTGATTACAAGTGCTTGTTTGTGCTCAGATGCCACAATTTATATCTAATCAAGCCTGATTTCACTAATAGTTGTCAGAATACATTAGCACAAGAGAATAATTTGGCTGGCAGTGGACTTCATTTCAAAGCTTTGTCTATAAATACTTTTAAAACAAAGAAATACAATACAGTAATAATGGAAATGGAGTGTTATCTGACATCAGATGGTATTTGTTCCAGGAACATATGTGCTCCAAGGTTGTTCATGAAGTCTATGTGATCTTTCTGGCAGGTAGAAAAAACACTAGGAATTGAAGCTGCTCGGACCACCATTATCAATGAGATTCAGTATACAATGGTGAACCATGGTATGAGCATTGACAGGAGACATGTTATGTTATTGTCTGATTTAATGACTTACAAGGTTCGTACAATGCTTTTTTGCAATGTTACATTGACCTGCTTACACAAATTAATTTAACCTTTTTCAGAAGAACAGGTCAGCTAGGGAGATGGAACTCAGTTACAGATTTAAAGAATTGTGAGTAGTACAAACCAAATACTGTTGATTGTATATCAAACAAAAGTGATTTATCTAGTTCTTGGAGGAAGGATGAAAGTTCTATTTTGATGGAAGACAGGTTGATATAAGGAGTAGAGAATCATAGTTTCATATTCAAAATCTGAAGCTTAAAAATAGCAGGATGAAAATCAACTGTCTCAATAACCATCCATGCAATTTAAGGCTTGCTGTGCAGAAAACCACACGGGGTGTGGTTCATAGCAGCTGCACTGTGTAGATGAGCCTAAGAATTAGATGGAATCAGATTACATTTAGAGTATGAACAGAACTTCCAGAACTTGATAATAAAAATATCTTATACATTTTTAATTAACTTTTTTTTTTCCTTCCTTTGCATCTGAAATGGTGGTGGTGTGGTGTATTTTTTTTTTTTTGGGGGGGGGGGATTGGAGGGGAGGTTGTTTTTTTAAAAAAAGTATATTTAAGTAAACTTACTGAAGTCCAGTTTTTCCACTGTTGCTTGCCAGAGGGCAAGGGTTTAATTTGGGTAAAATGGATGGCGGAGTTCAGACTTTTCCCAAAACTGTAGGGCTTTGTACTGAGCTGCAACAGTCCCCAGGGCTGGCTGTGCACAGCTGCCACACAATGAGGAAAAAGGGCATCGGAGTGCACTGTTTTACACTTGTTGGAGTCCTAGCATGCATGCATTCTTTTGTCTGTACTTCTGACTTGTGCTACAAAACTGCAGTCAGTTATAACTGGGATGTTTGTTAGAAAAAGGCAGAGATACACCAAGCTAGTTTAAAAAGAGAAGTTTTTGTTTGTTTGTTTTTTGTTTTTTCTCTTCTGGAGAGTGAAAAAAATAAAGATTTAACATGTTCTGTAATTTCCTGGCAGCTGAAATCAAATTTATCAGTAGACAATAGGCAGTAGCTTGTGTATAGTGCTTTCATAGCACTGCTGTGAGAGACTACAAAAGTCTGTGGCTCTGCAGCAAATTGATCTGTTTTTTTTTTTTTTTTTTTCTCATATCCATGTTTCTGTCAATCTTAATAAGATATTTTCTGAAGAAAGAATATTAATAACTGTTTAAACTGGTTCTGTAGTATATGAGTGTTCTCTTCTGGTTTACTGAAGTATCTGTTACTACAGAACTACTAACCCTCAGGATGTTTAGCTGTGAAGCAGCCTATTACAAAAATGCTGTATTAGAGACGGTACTTTATTTACTACTTCTTTCATGTGAAAAACACATTTCTTGTGTTCACTTGATTTGCTTCTTTACCAAGTATAACTTGGTAAAGTGACCTTGAGACACTATTATGAAAGTCTTTCTTTGGGTTTCTCTATCACTCAAGGGTGAAGTGCTGGGTATTACCAGGTTTGGACTGGCAAAAATGAAGGAAAGTGTGTTGATGCTGGCTTCTTTTGAAAAGACTGCAGACCATCTCTTTGATGCTGCCTACTTCGGACAGAAGGATTCTGTTTGTGGTAGGTATTGCAAATTTTGTTGCTGTTTGAGGTTCTCATGCAGCAGCTGTAAGCCTCTTTAACACATATTAGATTTTTTATCCTCGTTAAGATTTCTGTTCAGCTGAAGCGTCAAAAACTTCAGGTCTGAGGCTGATGCGTACTTTTTGATCCTAGAAATTTGGTGGATTTTTCTCTACTTCTAATCTCCGCCAGAGATTGTGAAGTCAGTTGGACATTTGTCTTACATTCCTTAAAGTAGACTTGGATTTATGTGGATTTTCTGTCTCTCACTACTTAGATAAGTGAAATACCAGGACATTTGTCACATTATCAGTAGTTATGCTTTTTCAGTCGCAGAGGTTTATGCATCTTCAACACATAGAGCTACCTAAGGAATCTAATACCCCATTTAATATTTAAGTTTCCAAAGAAGTAAGAAGACATTTATTTTTCAGGTAATATAGGTGAATATTGTCAGTACTCAGAACAGAGATGGTCCCTGTCCTATTTATTCCTAAATGTGTGTTTTTTAAGTTTTAGAGATAACATTAATGTCCACTAAATTGTCTTTTCACTGAGGTAATTAAGGAATCCGGTTAGAATTTGTTTGAACATTTTTCTCTTTTTTTTTTTATTTCTGCTATGTATTATTTGGAAAAGAAATATTTTCTGCTTTGTTTTGTTTTTCCTCTCCTTTAACAACACTCTTCCCAGATTTCATTTTCCTTTTGGAGTTATTTGTTAACAAGTCTCTATCTAGTAAGTTAAACTGGGAAAAGAAGTCAAACATCTTTCACCCTTTTCATCAAGTGTTTAAGGCCTACAGTCCTGGAGCTATAACTAGTCATTTAGAGTTTCTGGGTGCTACTGAGGTATAAAAATATGATTGTGTTAGGTTAAGGTTTGCTAGTTCATGTGTATTTCTCAATGGTCTTAAAAAGTGTAGTCAGTGCTTTGTAGATGGAATATTTTCTGAATCAGTGGAATCTGTTAAAAATGTTTGTATTACTAGTCTGCATTTTAAATCAGACACTTTCTGGCTGTCCAGCGTCCCATGTGGGTGGGATTTTATTAATTCTTTTTATCATTTTGCCCATGGTTAAAGCAGAAGTCCTATGGCAAAATGGTAGTGTCCTGGACAGAGGGAAAAGAACGTATTTACTCTAAGTCACCTGACCTAGTAAAATCCTGTTTTGAATGATAGGGAAACCAAAGATCCTTTCATGTTGCCTTCTATATAGATGGTTTAGTTCAAATAAGGAAACAGAGTGGACAAAACAGAAAATGGTTGTCTGTGTCCCAGAACAGAAGAGATCTTACCGGCTTGCTTATAAGAAAAATTGCTGAGCTGCTGCCTGATCTGGTCATCACTAGTTATCTCTTTGAATTGCTATAAAAAGAGAATCTCACATTCTTGTATCTGCAGAGCAGGAAAACTTATAAACATGGCCAAGAAAAATGAGTATGTGCCCAATATCAGCATAGGTGCAGAAGTGAATGGCATTTCAAATCAGTGATTCTCCAGAACGTCTGGATGTAGTTGTAGACAATGTGGCCTTTGAATTTCTCGTCTTGTAAGAGGCCTTTTTTCCTTTGAGAAAAATGGGCAAAGCTGATTCATGCCTTACATGCATGAAGACGATGTTTTTTGTTTGTTTGTTTGTTTTTTGGTTTTGTTTTGTTTTTGTTTGTTTGTTTTCTGCACGTTGCTGATGCCACCTTTCAGTGGGCAGAATGGATTCCTAGAATTTGTTAAGTTGAACACATACATAACATTCTTGGTTGTTAGAGCAGCATGTTCTGTTCATGCATCTCCTGCTATATGTGACTACTGCCAGATGCTGCAAAAGGAAGTGGGAAGAAAGGGCTCCTGGTTGTATAAATGCAAGCATTGGCACGGGAAAAGGATTCCCAAAATCTAAATGCTCTTTACATGGTTCAGAAGCTGGCTCACCTTGAGATGTTATTATGCAAAACCAGGAAAGCTTTATTTAGTTAAGTTTTAGAAAGGTGTTTCCTTTATGCATTGCAACATGTATGCTATAAGGGTGCATAAAGAGGTGGGACTAAATTTACAGTAACACCTAAGATTTCTGTTACACATTCAGGTTTTTTTTGTTGTTGTTTTTTAAGTGCATAATGCTGGAAAACATGTAGAAATGCAACACTGGACTGAGAGTGAAAATACTGAATCTTCACTTACATATGATGAAATAATCAAATCTTGCCAGGACTTTAAGGCAATCAGTTTTCATCCTAGGATGTGCATTCAAATGTACTGTTATTTATGGCTTACAGATGTAGCTATTTTCTAAATGCTCGTCTGAAGGACAGTATTCTCATGTTCCTGAGTATGTGTGAAATTTTTGTTTGGATTGTAACTATAGGCAGAAGCTTAAACACTGGTATCTGATAGCTTACTCTTAATATAGAATATTATTTAGAAAAATTGTATACATCAGTGTATTTGGAATATATGTCAGCACATTGCTGTGAAATTTCGTAGCAATGGAAAATAATACAGACAGTCTAAGCCTTTGAGTTCAAACCAAGCACTTTTTGAAAAATGAAAATGCAATAAGTAAATCAATAAAAATTCCAAACTAAAGTAGTAAGTACACCTCTGTCACAGGAAATTGCAGGGGTTTCAAGGGAGCTTGGTCAGATTTGACTGAAGTCTTTGCACTGAGTTAAAAAAAATAATATGAAGTGACTTTGCTGTGGTAACTTCTTATGTTGGCACCAAATGGAATGTGTCTTCTCAGGAAAAAAAAAAAAAAAACAACACCTTCTGGAGCTCTTTCATTGCTAGAGGAGGTGTTTAAAGTAGATTCTTTTTTTTCCCTAGCTATCTATAATAGCAGTAGCACCAGTTAAATAACATATTGATCGAACATTCTGATAGTCATAACATTTAATTTCATCTAGGAAAGAGACCTTGGCCTTCACATGTGAGGTTCGAGATGTGATAGGTAACGTGTTCAGAATGGGCAAATTAAAATAATTAAGGGTTTTGTAAATCTTCACTGTTTGAGTGTTCAACATGTCTATTTTTGTTTTTGTTTTTTTCCCCTGCCTAGGTGTTTCTGAATGCATCATCATGGGAATTCCAATGAATATTGGAACAGGACTTTTTAAACTTTTGCACAAAGCAGACAAAGAATCAACACCTCCTAGGAGGCCTCTGGTATTTGATAATAATGAGTTTCATATTCCAATTGTTACATAGCACTCAGGTACAATATCAGATAGAAAAACAACAAGGAACAAGAAAACATAATTTAAGAAAGAGTTTTATCAGTGCTGTGTGTCTCAATAACTGAATTGGTAGGTGAAATACTAGCAAAAGAGTTGCCTGATTGTTTACCATCTATTATTTGTACGGACTCTGATACAAGAAGCTTCTCTGCACCAGAGAGTAGAAATACATTTAAGGTCGATTTCAGCTGATGGTTTTCTTCCTGTAGTAACATGCTTTGGAATTACCTGAAACTGTCACTACCTTATGAAAATGACTTCCCAGACTAGTTGATGCTAGTTTGTATAGGAAGCAAGTTTCCTCACCACCACAAGTAAAGTTTTGAAATTTTGACATGTAGTTTCTGCTGCCTTATGAAGAAAAAATAAAGTGTTGAGAATATAATATATGTTACGACATATATTGTATGTGTTGGGTTTGTTTTTGTTTTTTTGTTCGGTTGTTTTGTTTCTTACAAATTACCTATAGCTAGCTTACGATACATGATGAGAAATAATTCTGTTTCAGGTACTCCTGTGGCATGGGTGAAGGAAAATTGAAATGCATGTTAAAACATGGTGTTGTAGGAAAGGAAGTACCATACTGGGAAATTTTTTGTGCTCTGTGTGGGTGGATATCAAGTGTCAAAGCTACTGTTGCCATGCATTGTGGTTCTGTAGGCAACTGAAGCTTCTTGTAGGCAAACAGGATTGCTAAAACCCTATAGTAAATCGCAAATGCTTGAGAAAATAATCCACAATTTGCTCATTATTTCCTGGGAACTGGCTGCATGAATTCTGGAGACTGAAGGAAATTCTGGGGAATTGATGACCACGAGAATTGTGTACTTAGTGAAGCTGTAATATTGGCTACAGGTGAAGGTGAAGAGTAGGCATGTGTAGTGTAAACATATTTCTGTAATAATTTACAAGTAGTTGATAAAATATGTGCAGTATGCCAGCTTGCTTTTTTTTTTTTGTTACTTGCATTACTGTTAATGCATGGAAGTTCTTCTTAATTCAGTATTAGACCAACTCTGTATTCAGATTTGATAAAAACACCTGCCTGAGAATTCTGTGAGCTTGCACTGCACGTTAGGAAAAGGCATTTCAGCAGCCGCTGCAGAGGTCATTCTACAGCTCCTAAGAATTTAGTGTACCTCAGGAAAAGTAGAACCAATTGTCTGATTTCATTCATCCTGTGTTAACTTCAGGAGTGTTGTTAAAAGTATATGAAGTATTTGTTCTTTGCTCGCTTTTTTAAAAATGTTTTTCCTTTATCCAAAGCTACTATTCAGGAAATAATTTTCCTCCCCAGGATTCTGTTTTAGGGCACAAAACAAGTGGCAGATAGTCAAGTTCATACTAAGTTCTGTGAAGACTGTTAGAATAATGTTCCAACTTTCAGACAGTTTTTCATATTATAGCAGTTGTTATCGTGCTGGACCCTGCAACTTAGACAAGACTTAGTTTGGGAAATTTCATAAGTAAGCACGGTCATTGGAACAGCTTAGTTCTATTGTGATATGTAATGCAAGAGTAAAAAGGAAGCTGTTTTCAAGTATGGACCTGAAATAATTTGATTCAGATATTTTCATCTTCAGCCTATCAGACTAGTTTTCAGAATGAATATCCATTTTAAATTATTGTAGAGTGGCATGTTTAAATTTACTCTAGCGCTGTGGTGGGCAATATCTTGGTTCTTTTTCTTGTCAGCAGTATTTGGATATTGAATGTGCTGATATTATGGGTCAAGGTTAGAGAGAAACAAAGAGAAGCGAAGTGTTGCACTCATAAAGTAAAAGCTGGCTGCTGAACTATCTAGCATTTGAAAATCCATGAGTTTGTGCTGCAGTTTGTCTTCATGTGGCAACCAAAAGAGAAGTGTAAGGCTATATTAAGAGAACGTAAAACCTCTTGGTTTAAGTTGAGGGTGCCATTGTTCTTAGGGTTTTGTTTTTAATTCTTCTGTGCAGTGAAGACACGATGTGAAATTCAACATAGCTGTTCTCAGTTGTTTTTATATTTTCGCTGTAGGGTATGGTAAGATATACTTCTGCCTAGACTTTCGCAGGGTAGAGGTTGGGAATGTAATGCGTTTGGTACCTGCTCTGAAAGCCATATATATTTTGCCACCCCTCTTGTAATAATTATTCAGAATAAATTTAAATTTTCTTTGTAATCTCTGTGAGATTGCCACTTAACAGTTTGTCTTAATAGAAGTCTAGCTTTATTTGCCTTTAAAGATGCAAGTATAAGACAGGTAGGGGCCAAATGGAGAGAAAGCTGGTAAAGCGTTGCTGTGGATAAGTACTTTGTTTTATCATGGGAAGTTCTGATGAAAGAGCTTGGCATTTTTATGAATAAAGATTCTTCTGCAGTTGTAATCGGGTTAAGTTTATGCTGACATGAGTAACCACCTAGTTTTCTTCTGTAAATATAGTGAAATGAAGCTATTTAAATGGTGGTTTTATTCTTCTGTGTGTCTTAAGTATTTGGTGAATTACATCTGTTATCATTGCCTTTACTATGACAATAAAAAGAGGCAAAGATAAAAATGTAAACCTTGTGTTTGTTTATTGATGCATTATAATTTGTGCATAATTAATTTATGGGTGACCTGACCTGTCTCTCCCTCATCTGCTTAGTTAAGACAGTTGACAATTAATGAGGTTTCCTAAAGTGAAGCTTCTAGTAGCTGGAAGGAGGCATTAATGATAGCTTCAAGTACTACTGCTGTACTTTTGAAGTGATGTCAGTTTGGGATCCATGCAGTGTTTTTATCAAAGGAAGAAAAAAAATATGTCTGAAGGAGCCATTGCAATAGGCAGTCCTCAATTTTGTATTATTGGTATCACAGTGCTTGCAGATAGGAAGGTCTTTAGAAGCCCATAGCATACAGCATAAAGATTTTAGTAGTATCCATTTATGTGCCTAAATTCCTCTGTGAGTGTAAGTCATAAATGTTTTATCTTCAAGATGGCTAGCTACAGCTCTGCATTCAGACCTAGAAAAGCTTGTCACTACTAAGAACAGAAAATTGTCCAAGAACAGAAAAATCATAAGGAGTCAAATTAGAAAATAAATTAATATTTTAATGCAAAAGTACAGGTCACTGAAGCCATCAATCACATCAGGTCATTGATGGGCAGGGCAAACTTATCTCTAAGAAAGAATAAATACCCAAATCTCACAGGACAATCTGAAAGAATTAAATAAAACAAACCAGTGCTGCTACTTCAATGTAAATGCTTGTGAAAATTAAGGCTTTCTGTAAATAATAAGATGAAAGCCTTAAAGCATTTTGTTAGGCATGACTAGATCATATGATAATCTTCCACTAGAGAGCAGTGTTCTTTTTTTTTTTTTTTTTTCCTTTAGGAAAAGATTTGTTTGGGTAGCAATTTGTGTTTTTAGATTAAGAAAGGGTTTTTTGCAATGTTGAAGCTGAAATAGAACTACAAGAAGGAAGGTAAACTGGCAAAATTTTATACATGGGGAAGGAAAGTAATAGAGTACCTTTCCCTAAGGAGAGAAGGAAGTCCAGACATGTTTTTTTCATGATCGAGTAAGGACTTGCTTATCTCTTGCCTCATCAGGTTTAAAAAAAAATAAATGTGGCCATGAGATAGGGGGGCTGTAATCATTCCCGAAGGAACTGAAGTACCTAACTGTTTCTTACAAGTGGGAGAACAGTGTATCTGCTGTGAAAGTGGATGCTGTTTTCTGTGGCAGCACTTTCCATGCAGAAATGCTTGTTACAATTTGCATTTTGTATCTGTAGTCTGTTTAAATACTCCATAGTGTGTTTGGTTTCTGTAAGTGTTAAAACAATAGCTGCAAGAGCTTCTCTGAAGGATGAAGCCCTGGCAGCTCACTGGGTAGTATTCCATATTCTGCAGCTGTTGCAGAGCTCCAAAGCAGGACCAGATTGCTAATGCTTGAAGGTGATGCTGAGAGATGCAAGAGACCAATGTCTAGGACTGAAAACAATATAAAACAGGTGGTCTTCCGAGTGTACTGACAATTGAAAACAGCAAAATTATGTAAGATGACTTACCCTTTACTGCCTGAAACCCAGTGGGATGCTGTTGTTTTGTTAGTGCCTTTCAGATGTGTAACTAAGTTCATGGGCTCTTCTCAAAACTATTCCATGGAAAATTAAACATATGTATGTGTGTATATAGAGATTTGCAGTGTATGTCTGCCACCATAGCATTATGAGCTTGCTGATAGCCAAACTGGATAGTGCTGAGGAGTCTGAAGACGTAAATAAAAGACCAGAGGATGTGCAGGCACCCCTGTGGCTGGCTTTCATTGTCTACTGAAAGCTGGGATACTCCACTGGACTTCATACCAGGTTCCATTCACCTCCGTGATGGTTATCTTTCATCTGGTGGAGACACTGTCGACCAGAAATGAAGCTTTTGTGAAAGCAGCAGGTATCTGGATTATTTATTTCTCCTTTTTGTGAAAGTGGGTGTTGGTTGGCTAATATTCACATACATAGAGCTGTTTGATCTGTATGCACTTCTTTTTAAATATTAGGTTATGCAGATTTTAAAAACAAATGAAAGAGAATTGCCAAGAAGTGCAAAAGCAGTAGTGAGGCTACACTGTGGTAAACTTTAGGTGTCCCAGACAGTGCCAGAATTAGGCCTGTCAGACTTAAAAATTCTTAGACTTCATTTGTTATTCAGTGTTTTGCTCACTTCTGAGAAGTACTGGTTAGAAGTGTGGTGTGATTCATCATGTGATATTACTTTTTCTGTTACTTCGTATAGGAGTTGCTTCCTGAAGTCCTTTTTTTTTTTTTTTTTTTTTTTTTTTTTTTTTTTTTTTTTTTTTTTCCCTAAGGAATGAAGTTCTTCAGCCTGAGCAGTGTGCAGTCACAGGTAAGGCTTTCTCTGAGTCAGTCTGATTCAGTGTTGCTGTTGTCAGCTGCTGCTGGTCTTTGGAGTGGTGGGAATGGGCTCGGCCGTATCGCTGCAGGGGGGTGGTGAAGGGCACAGAGGGCAGGAGACCTTTTTCATGCACGCCCTAGAAGGAGGGACATGCTTCACTGCTTGGTACTTGACTCCTGTATTTTTTGAGTGCAGAGATATTAAAATGTTCCTTGTGTATGTGTATAGGTAATTTGGAAAGCCCGTGAGACTTTTGATTGCTTTCCAATAAGCCCATTTTCCAGGTTTTCAGCTCATACAAGTATTTTGCAGTTCCATTAGAGACTTCCTCTACGTTTAAGTTTTAAGAAGATATTTAATTCTTCTGACTTACATCACTGTTCTGCATTTTCTAATTTCCCTTTGCATTTATTCTTTCTCTTCCTGTCCTTATTTCTCACATAATTCCTTCCTTCTGGGCCTTGGTGACTGTCACTGCTGGTGACACTGCTTCCCTGCAGCAGTGCTACATCAACCATACTGTACCACTGGCTGGCTTCAGCTCAGCCATGCGAGGTTGCTGTGAACCTTTGCCTCGAGGATAATGAAATCACTTGAGGAAAAAACACCTCCTCAGCACATCTGGATGTGGAAATGTACTGCCATCAAAATTATGGTTATGGTCAAATAATTTCTGAACTGATGACCTTTGTTATATAAGGAAATGTATTTGTGCTCTGAACTGAAAGGCAAGGCATCCCTACTAGATGTGGCGTTCTGTCACTACTGGAAACTCTTCAGCTGTTGAATTTTCCACTTAGTTTTTCTCTGACTTGTTTTTGTTCCTTCCTGTGTACCTGACACAAAGGTTGTTTCACTTGTTCGTGTTTACGTGTACTCTGTAGAGAAGAAAAAGAAGCAGCGATGCTCAGTGCAGGAGTGTGGTAATGAGCATATGTGAAATCAGCTGTTCCTGCCACACACTAGCATGACCTTGGGAAATATTTAGGCTCTCTGTACTTTAATCTACTAAAGATTGCTAAATGATGCTAGTGTTTCCTCAGCAACATGATTGTGAAAGGAAATGATAGGATCATCATGGCGAGTGAAGGGATGTGTTTGTGAAAACTATATACCCTGCAGAAGATTTGGTAGAGGGTGTATCTTCTTCTCTTAATAGGTTGTTATTGCCAGGATGTCTGGATTAAGAAATATGATTAGCAGTTGCTGTGTATAGTTCTTTGTTCTTTTTATTCTTTCATCTTCCAAAGAAAGCAGAGAAAAGCCAGAAGTTGCTCTTCCTGAAGTGAGATGTAAGACAGACACCAACTGAGGTGGGAAAAGGCAAGGACAAAGTAGTGAGCTGCTGTGCTGATACTAGCCCTGTGGGAGCGGGGGTGGCAGCTCTGAGGGTGCGTTAAGAAAAAAAAAAATTATAACAGGACAAATAGCCCATGGTAAAAAGGATAATATTTGGCTTGCCTTGCTGATTAAGTGTATTTATCCTTTGTGGAATATCCCTAGCAGAGCTGGATAAAGACTTCTTAATTCAGTTTTCTTTTGCGTGGTAGTTTTATTACCAAGTTGGAGCTTAATCTGAGTCCCCTGGAAACCAATTAAAGAACTCTCTCTAACTCAGCAGAACTGGATGAGCTTTGATATATGTGCTTTATATACTTATATCCATCAACTCCCCTCCAGTCAACGCGTCTCTATAAATTTCAAACAGTTGCACAACATTTTTCTAAACAGCATCACTGCAGACTTGATCCAGGAAGAATCATTTTAACCTACATCTTTTTTAAAGCTTCACACGCTGCTCAGGAATATGTCTCAGATGTTTCTGCGTATTTAGATACACTGTATATTCTGTTATTTTTCATTTTTTTTTCTGCATTTTTCTAGCTGCCCAAGGATGAGTCTGCAGTGGCACATGCTCTGACTTCCAGCTCAACGGATTTATTCTCCTCCAGAAAGAGGGGATTAGAGATAAAACATTGTTCAGTTCTGACAGAACTAAGCATTTGCAATATTTTAAGTTCTAAATTACTTTTATGGCATTGTCTTTGAAAAATATTAATGACCATGAACTGTTGAATTTTTAATCCTTAGATTTGTTTTCTGAGAGGTAGAAAAATACAGTTGTGCTTAAGATTTGTAGCTCAGTTTAAACTGGATGACCAAACCTTGTGGAAGTTGGTAATGGAGCTGCTACTGTGCCAAGCTAAGACATTATTTCATTCTGGAAGTCTCTGAAAGTCTCTGGTGGCTTTCCCATCCCTGCCAAGGCATGTAGACTGGCTCAGAGTCTGTACTCCTTTTCCCTTAAAAAATAGAGTGTGACTTGGGAGTGACTTGGTTTCATGTTAGTTAATGTTTTCAGAACTGGATTTAGGTAGGTCTAGTGTTTTTGCTGAGCACTCCTCCTTCTTTAGTTGCATCTTGGACCATAGCCTGCTTTGTCTGAGCAAACTGACTGTAGGAAGCTGTTTGAGGGTTTCTCTTTGGGTTCTCAACCCTACAAAGAATATCCTATAATGCTAAAATTAAAAGTTTATGTTTAAATTGTAAACGTATGAAATTTATGCAGTATTTACCTAGATAAATCCTGTGGAAATTCAGCTGTTGCACAGAATCTAGAGAACCCTAGAGAACTGAAGTTGCATGCATATCTGTCACCATTCCCTCAAGGAACTCTTTGGGCTTGGACTAGAGACACCTGGAGCACACTGGGTCTTCCAAGGATTATTGGCTTTTAATGAGCAGCCAGGGCCTTTTTTCTTCAAGTCTGTCTTTGACCTCAGCCAACCCACAATGGAAGTGCTGCCCCGTGTTCCCCATCTGTAAGCATGCATCTTCATGCTTCTCAGGCAATGTTTCCGATGTGGATCTGCAAGCATTCTGCCTGTAAGTCCTTCTAAATCTCTGTTTTGTCATTTCTGCCTGCTAGGCACCATGAGTTGGGTTTTGTTCTTTCTGTACCCATTGGGATACTGTCTGACGTGAATTGTATTCTATCCAAACAACTTCTCTTTCTTGTGGCACTTTTAAAATATACTAATGTTTTCTACTGGTAGAATAAAATGTGTATACTTTTGTGGATAATGAACAATACATGAACCAAAGCATTTTAAAGTGAATGGGAAGATCCCTTTTCTAGACCCAAATGCAACTGGAAAACATTTATTGCTGTAACAGCCAAAAGACTTGACAGGAAAACAAAGAAGATCTTGAAACAGGACAGAAACGTACTTGGAAGTTTTTACCATGACAGCTATCTACCTTCAGCTGAAGTTTTTCTTACGAATGATCAGCTTGTGCATGGCTTGTTCATAGATATTATCTAGGGATGCTGAGGGCTCTTGTTTGCTTTTTGTCTCCCTGTTGGCACAAAATAGCCTCTATTTACTTGAATTGAAAACTATCTTAGGAACTGAACCAATACCCAAGTACGAGCAACAGACTTAAAAAGGGGACTGGTTAAGATGTGCTGGCTTGTAGATGGAGGTAAGCAAGTCACAAATTGGCCCAGCCTCCTAAAGAAATCTAGTTGCCCCTAGTCCTGTTTTGGACAGGCTGGTACTTGAGATGTGTGTGCTGGGTGTCTTCCCTAAAGAAGATGCAATTCTTGTAGCTCTGTAGCATTGCCAAGTGAACCTGTAGCATTGCAGGTTTCCTTTTGCTGACAGTTTCTGGAAGCAGTTGTCTTAAGAAATAGTAGCAGCCAAGTGTATGTGCATCCCAGGAACAGCTGGTGTACCTCCCCATGCCTTTTCCCTCCCATCCATCAACCACCAAGACCCCTCTTAGCAGGTATCCCGTCCCAGAGGAAGGCCTTTTCTTCTTCTAGGAGGTAAATTTTTAGTTGCTTAAATAGAACAAATCATTTTGATTTGCTTTTCCTTTTTCAACAGCTCCAGGAATGTTAAAAACCTTCAGCAGACAGGGTAGTTTGTTTCTGTGGAAGCTGACTGAGGAAACTGTCAGATCTTCTTCATTTTAATCTGAATTACCAGTTCAACCCCTGCCCAGAGTAGAAATATACCCATATAATCACCATCTGAAAGCTGCCCAGTGCAGCACAAGATGATAAAACTGGTAGATTTTGAGGCTACAGAAAAAGCAACGTAAACCTTTGGTGTGCTTTACTTCATGCAGTATGCTTTAGGAACTCTCTGAAGAAGGTGCTAACCCATTTGCTGTAGTTCAAGGTCACACATTTTTAGGAAGACCGGTGACCCTTGTGTGTCCGTGAGCTGGACAACAGCAGCTCCCTCAGGCGCAGCTCCAGCAGCAGAGCCAGGGGTCCGGGTGCTTCAAGGCAGAGCCCCTGCCTGCAGGTGCTGCTGCCAGCTGAAATACTTAGCCTGGGCATGGCTGAGACACTATATACATAGCCGTCACTTTCCTTTTAATGGGTAAACGGGGCCGTTTGATCTACTGAACCATTAAACCAGCGCCTTCCTATAATCAAAGCACTAATTTATTGTCTTCCAGTTATATCAGTCTGGAACAATACACTCCCATTGAGAACTGCTTAACTGCTATTGTTCCATGTAATGCCTATTACAAAATCTTTGTTTACTTTGTATCTAGACAGCTCTAATCTCACCTCTATAATCACTTCTGTTTCTCCTACTGGGAGAATATATAATCTTCCTTCCCAGGTTCCACTCAGTGTTGTCAGCTTCCATTAACTTACTTTAACTCTCTCAATATTTTTCTCTAAACCCTGGGTTCTGAGTTGCATGAGTACGTGAGAAGCTTAGCTTTCATTACCAAACTTTGCTTCTAGCTTACGTGGCTGCCAGTGAAGCTTGAAGACCTGAATCCGAAGGGCTCTGAAACTATAGAGGACATGAAATGTTTCCCGTGTGTGTAAGAAAAAAAAATCCTAGTCTTGAAGCAAATCCTCTCCTTTTGGGCATTAAACTTTCTGATAGCTTAGACTGATATTGAGGAAGAGATTTGCCAGTGTAATTATAGCAGCAAAGCTGCTGCTGGGACTCAGGCAGCAGCAGCGGGTAGATGGAGAAAAGGATGAAGTATTAGAGACTGAATGACAGGTATTTTTGGCACTGAAAGACTATAGTAAGACCTATTGAAGTGACTATAAGAAATCTGTTTTAAAGCCTGGGCGTTTCCAAATGGTGCCTTATCAGAAAAGCCCAAGCTAAAATAACACAATAGTGTAACTCAGTATGTGGATCATTAATGTGCAATATAAATGTCATTACCTAATGTCTTTGGGAAGTAAAGAACTTGCAATGTAGAAGAACAGTCACTGGGTAGTCATTGTCATCGCAGGTGGAAAGTTTTACATTATGGCACAGAAATCCATCCTGAAAACAGGTAGGCTTTTTTTTCTGCTGTTCTTTTTCTTATCTTTTCTTCTCTTTCTTGTTTGCCTCTGTCCTCTCATTTTTCCCTTTTCCATGTGATTGTCATGATGCTCAGAATCACCTTAGTTTCCATCTAAATCTGTCTAATCTTTATAGAAGATACGCTTTGATAGTGAGAACTGTGCTAGGTTGCATTAACTTGAATCTGTTCTTAGTTGCTAATGTGAATGTATGACGCAACATTGTATTTCAGGAAATGCACTGAGTTTGCATACACAAGTGTGATAATGATTGCATAATAAAAAAGGTGTACTGACAGTTATGGGAACAAAAATAATCTTGTACTACAGGTTGATTCCTGGTCCTGCTGTTCTTTATTCTTAATATTTTCAAAGGCTTGCTTACTATGTGCATACACACACACATATATATATATATTTATATATATTTAAATATAACTCCACAGTTAATCTTGTGGAGTTTGCTGGGATTTTGTATACCACACTGAGTTGCATGGACTAAAAGCAAAAATAGTCCTCACCTCTAACATTCTGAACGGCTGAAACAATGCTTGTGTTGATGATGATACTGTCCTCCCAATTCTGCAAGAAAAGCACCTAAAACCCCTTTTCTGGTCCCATTGTCAATCTAGAGAGGGAGGTTTCACGGACGCTTATTTACCAAACAGGCACCCAACTTGATTTTTCAGACTCTGTATTTGGGTACTTTATTTCCGCAAGGCAACACTAGTGTTTCTATACTTCTTTCTGTAAGGAAGATACAATGTTGAATCAAAATATTAATCCCATTTCCACCTCTATATGCCCGTTCTGTCCCCTAAATCTTTCTTAAACTGTATAGGCAACTCAGGAATGAATAAAAATCTGGACATGTACATGTGGTTGGTATGATTAATTACTGGATTGCCTACTACAAGACCCTGTTTCTACACCGTAATTTTTTGCTGCTTAGCTTGAAATTCCAAAAGAGCAATAATTTTACTTCTGACTAACAGTATTACTGGTCGCCTGTGCTCCCTGAAAGTCAGTAGCTTTTTCTAATGCCCAAAGCATACATTCCCAGTAGCCTAGTTTGCAAATCTCCAGCTTAGAAAATCTAATGTTAATTGATTTAAATTGATTTAAAATCTGTTAATTTGTCAGGTTGTCTTGAATCCAATTTTACACAAACACGCAGGACATCCCCTGGCAGAGCTTTTAATTACACAACATATTTTAATTACATTGAAAAAAAATCCTTCCTTTTGTTAGTTTCAAGTATGAAAAAAAAAACTTCCTGTATGTGGGGACTGTGATAAATACAGGCTAAATTCTTGTATATTCTATGCAAGGCAGAGACATGGATTTTCTGCCAAGGATCTGCAAGAAAAAAGGCGAGGCAGGCATTGCAGGCTCAGAAGAGTGATGTTCTATTTGGAAGAGAAAGCAGAGGACCAAGACATGCATTTGGGAAAGGCAGGAGTAAATCATCTGAGTAAACGCTTGTGAAGATGCACCTCTCTTTGGTCTTCAGAAAGGGACTGGAGTTGCCCTAATGGCTGTTGTTATTCTGCTGCTGCAGCCTCCAGCAACCAGCACCTGTCTACCCCACGGCTGAGTCAGACAGAGGACAAAAACCTATGATCAGTCTTTACCTCAAAGAGCAGAGGACTGCTTCATAGATATAAACCGTGGCTCTGATCCTGAGATGGAATTTGGTGGTATGCTTCCTTCTTTTAACAGGAAACTACAGAAGCACACGTGCAACACAACCCTACTGTTCTGGGACTGTTGAGTTTTTAAAATCTCATACTCAAAAACTGTGAAAGAGTCAAATAATTTGTGCAATCTTTATTCAGTCTCCTGGTGTATGTACCTCATGAAAGATTTCAGTGACATGATTCTCATCTTCGCAGGCACAACAGGATACTGCCATCGCAACTTGTGACCACTGTCTGTCTCGGCTGGGTGACCGTAGGTAGGGCTCAACTCTTACCACTGGTTTCACTCCTGTCTGCTTCTTTTTGCTGAATTGAAAAAAAAACACATGGAGACCAGGATTGATTAGTATTTTTGTCATGTACCATTGCTTTACAGGCTAAAGTTTGCTGGAGAG
This sequence comes from Nettapus auritus, assembly GCA_011076525.1. NCBI lineage: Eukaryota > Metazoa > Chordata > Aves > Anseriformes > Anatidae > Nettapus > Nettapus auritus. The sequence continues at coordinate 13,030,744 of CM021770.1, forward strand.
AAATAGGCATATTTTCAGAAAAAATCAAATGCTCTAGGAAGAACATGGTTTGCATGTATTGCAACATAAGTTGTTAGCCAACACGGCTAATCTCTGTACGTGTTGTTTAGTAAAAGTCTTCCTAAGACAAACAGGGATGCAAAATTAGAAGAAAGGAATCTACAGGAGCATAAGTAACAATGGATGAAACATGAAAAAACTTGTTTGAAAACCATGGCATATTGTCAAGTATCAAGAGGATTGTTTTGAATAATGACCTTCAAGGCAGAGAAAAATCCCCAAATCCCTTTACTCTATATCTGCCTCCTCTAAGAACAGTGCTGGAATTCATATCATGATTATGCGCATAACCCAAGGCTCTTTTCACATCTGAGAGACACCATCTTCATCCGTTGAACTACATAATATAACTTGAAACATGGTGCAGCACCTGAATTCTCGGAATCAGTGCGTTATTAGCAAATTTAACAAACAGTTGTACCTCACTGACTCCAGCTCTGTAGCATACAGGGTTTTGGCCAGGAGTCTGACTTTGGGACCTGGATGCAGTCAGTGGTAACTGACTGCAGTGGTAACGCAATTACTGGTAACACCCTGCCATGTCATTAGTGCCACCGTTATCTTTGCAGGGCATCAGAAACATACCTACAAGGAAAGAGGGTCTTTTAGATAAAACGTCAGTTTCAGGTTGCAAGTGATTGAGGTCGTTCTGCAGCCTGTTCCCTCATTGTTTGGAAACTGAAGTGCTATTGATTCGTTGCAGGCTGCTTACCTTCAGACACATTGTTACTCGTTCTTTGCCAAACTGTTGCATCCCACAGCTGCCGAGAAGGGGATACTGGAAAATTACCTGGTCTCCAGTGGTATATGAAACAGATGAAGTCACATTTGGGGGAGATGAGCCATTTGTACTTATCTACATGTACACATTTATAACATTTACATCCATACACATAATATTTACATGTGTTGTTTGAAAACTCTCATTTCTGCACTTCTTCCCGGACCAAGCTCCAACCGCGGCGGTACAGTTTCGTGGTTTTTGGTCAAACCAGGCGCTTTTGGGCCTCCTCCCCCCTCAGGACCCAGGCCCTGCACCGGCAGCCCTCAGGGCTGCAGCGCGGCGGCGGCCCCACGAGATGGCGGTGCGCGCCCCGCACGGACCGGGCCGCCGGGGCGGGGCCGCCGGGCACTCGCCGGCCCGCAGCGGGGCCTTTGTCTCGCCGCCGCCCTCACGGCCTCGGGCCCGGCGCGGGGAGACCCCCCTGGACCTGCGGGTGCCCTGTGGTGCTGCCACCTCCGGGCGCAGAGCGCTGCCTGCGGCCACCCGCCTCCGGCCGGAGCCCTCCCCGAGCGCCGGCTCGGGTCCTGCCCCGCCCGCGCCCCGCCTCCGCGCCCCCCTCCGCCACCCCTCGGCGGCTGGCGGGGACCCCCGAGCGGCGGGTGGCGCTCGGCCGGGGCCGGGGCGGCCGCGGCGCTTCCCTGGTGGCGGCGGGCGGCGAGGAGAGGGCGGGCGGCGCCATGCGCTGCCGCAGCCCCGTCTGGGCGCAGGCGGCAGCCTTGTGCAACCAACATGGCTGCGGGCGGCCGCGAATGAAAGGAGGTGCTTGGAGCTGAGGCCGTCTCCCCCCCTCCTCCGCTGCCACCACTCCTCCTCCTCCTCCTCGCCCCGCGGCCCTGGGGCCGTGTGGCCTGCAGCGAGCGGGGCTGAGAAGTTGGCTGCGCCGCCCCGCAGCGGGCGGGAGTGCCGGCTGCCCGGGAGGCGGCGATAGCAGCAGCAGCAGCGACCCCCACCCGCGGCTCTCGCTGCCCCTTTCCCGGCGGGCAGCGGCAGGAGGAGGGGAAGAAGAAGAAGCAGGAGAAGTTGACTGGCGGCCTGGGGGGGCGCCGGCTGCAGGAGGACGAGGAACGGCCGCCCCCCTCGCGCCGCAGGGAGGCAGCGGCAGAACCGCCCTCGGCCCGGCCCGGCCCCGGCCCGGCTCCGCTTCTCCGGGACGAAGTTCGGCGGCGGCGCCTCCCCGGGGCCGGGGGGAGAAGTTTGGCCGTCGGCCGCCATGGAGCCGAAGCACAAGGAGCTGCTCGCCCAGTGCCGCCAGAGCCTGGCGCAGGCCATGACCGAGGTGGACAAGGTGGTGGAGCTGCTGGAGGCCGCCGGCGCCCTCGGCGCCCGCGACCTGCGCGACCTGGAGGCGGCGGGCGGCGGCAAGGCCGAGCTGCTCATCGCCCTGCTGCTGGCCAAGGAGCGGGACCACTTCCAGGACCTGCGGGTGGCCCTGGAGAAGACGCAGCCCCACCTGCTCTCCATCCTCTACCTCAACGGCGTGCCTGGGGCGCCGGCGGCGGCGGAGGAGACGGCGGGTGAGCGGGGCGGGGGGCGCGGGCACGGGCGCCAGCACTAGGAGGAAGGAGGGCGAGCGGCTGCCTCCGCCCAGCCCCGCCGGGCAGAGCGGACCCCTCGGGACGGGACGTGGGGACGAGCCCGGGGGTCCCGCTTCGCCGGCTGCTCCGGACGGGGCGTGGGGCGCTCCGGCTGCGAGCCCGTATTTGGGGCGCTCTGCCGCGGGGGTCCCGCGGTTGTTGCGGGCTGTGGTGTTGTGGCTCGTGGATGGGCTTGGAGAGGAGAAGAGATGGGTGTAACTGCGCGTCCAGGTGAGAGGATTTCAGCGGGAAGCTCCTTCTGAAGCTGGACTTTGGTCTTTACTCCCCTCTGCACGCCACGGTCTGCTGTTATTGGGACGGTATCAGGCTTCAGAAGAAAAACAAAACAACAAAAAAAAGGTGGTAACCCTCAAGTCCAGCAGTGTTTCTAGTTGAGAAATACTGAAATGGAACTAAATAATAAATCTGTGTTTAAATCCGTAGATAAAGGGATATGCGTTTGTCCAAGTGATGTGCAGGCATCCTCCTGTAGTGTGTGTACAAGCAGAAAAATTAACAAGAGCTTTTTTTTTTTTTTTTTTTTTTCTTCTTCTGTTGTTACCACACTCGGGAATTGCAGGTTGACTACCTGTTTACATAAGGAACTGCTCTGGGAGGGCTTCCTGACCCTTACAGACTACAGGACTTGGTCAAGAAATTATAGCTCTTCAGAGCTACTTCTGTCTGGAGAACAGTGCTTGTACATGGTGTGATCTGCCCCTGTTTGAGTTGTGCTGTTGGTGCTAATAGTTTGCCAAATAGAAAAACGCGTCAGGGTCTTCTGTTTTGTTTCATATCTGTGTGTTACAGTGTATGGCCTTGTCTGATGAATATATGGTGGGACCTCACAGGAGAGGGAAAACAGACTAAACAATGGACCTCAACACTTGTGGCATTATGTGGTCTGACATCAATGGGCGATGAGGGCACTGCTGCCTTTCAGAAATAGGACCCATGATGTTTCTGTATGATTAGATTAATGCTGGGGCTTGTGTTGTTGAGAACACACATTGATCGTACTGGGCTACCAGCGTTCCCCACCCTTAAAAGCAGAGGTGTAAAATGTGAATGCCAGGAAAAAATGCGGTAGACGTTGTACTTCGTAATAGTTCTTATTTTTAATATGAAAGAATTGCAGAATGTCCCAACACTGAGCTCACAAGGAAAATGTAGTTTAATTAGCAAAAATAACCATGTCCTTCTTGACAGAATGTGGTCCTGAGGATCATTTGAATTCTATTAACATCTGCATGGGGAAGGATAGTCCCCTGACAGGGTGGTTTTCATTACTACTGATAAACAAAAGCAAAAGAAGAGCTAACTTTGAGGGCTCTGTTTTTCTTTGCCTTGCAATAAACGTGTACAAATGAGTATGCAGAGGATTGCTACCAGTGAGCTTAGGGATAAGCTGTCATGCATGTATGAAGGTAGGGGACCCAAGCCTTCAAAGACTGTCCTGTGTGTTCATTCCTGTGTTACTCATCTGAGGAGGTCTCATGGTAAGTAGTCATGAGACCACCTGCGTGCGCACCGAATGCCTCTGAAAAATCACAGCTGCTGTGTGAGTTCATCCTGAATATGTTATGTGAAGGGTTAATGTTTGAGGGTAAGTGCAGTAGAAAGGTTCTTGTTTGAACCTGTATTTGGATGTAACCGGGTTTTATTCTAGCGTTTCCCTGTAGGAAGTCTGACCACCCATCTTCTCTTGTCTTGCCACTTAGGATTTTTACTTCGTTTCATTGTGGATGCTGAAGGTGGATGAGTCAAGATGCTTGTTGTTCTTTGGGTGTAGTAGCAAACTGTAAATACAGTAGTAAGAAACGTTGCTGGATTCCGGTTTTAAAATACTCAAGAGAAACGGTCCTCAACATATATTGTGTGAAGGGGGAAAAACAAACAAACAGCTCCATCTTGAATACCACTTTAATTCAACTTGTCTGGCTGAATTAATTTTTAGAATTACCATTAGTATATGGAAAATGACAGTTTGCAGTGGCATACTTGTGTAAAGGACACCTCCTGAACGCTTGTTGTAGGTGAAAATGACTTGTAACCAATAATGTAGCAGTATTTGTTCATTCCTTTCTTCCATCTGATGTTGCTCTGAGAGAAATGGGAAGGTAGTCAGCAACGTAGTTTGGTTCGGAGATGTAGAATTCACATGTAGTTTGCTCATGACACAAGTGAGAGAGTTGTTCTCCTTATGTTTCCATGTATGTGGTGTGTCATTAGGCTTGCATTTTCCCTTCGTTTTTGCATTGCAAACCCTGTGTTTTCTTCTGTCCTGTTTTAAATATAATCTCCTTTCAGATTTGAAACATAACGTGAACTGTGGTGGAAATGTAGGCTGTTGTTTATATCAACAGCTCTTGTGGCTGGCTGGACAATGTATAGCTGACACTTTTATAAGTGTTTATCTACACAACAGGAAAGGAAGTCAACAGCTGTTCTGATGGCTAAAGGGAAAGAATTGGGGTACTAGTATCTGCTGAAAGACCTCAAGTGTGGATAACTGTAGTTAGGTTACAAGGAGCTTTCTTTCTTTGTAGAATTTTCCCCAATCCAGTCCCTGATTAAATATCTTTGTCCTTTACAGTAGTTTCTACTTGCTTGTGTTAAATATTAAACTTTGTAGTGGTTTGATGGCAGTTTTTACAATAAAACGTATATTTTTAAGCTTGTTTATTTCTACTTTGAGAATACTGTGCTTTAACAGTGTCAGTCAACAGTATGCAAAATCGAAACAGCAACTACTTTTTGTCAAAGCAAAAAATAAAGAGAGTACTATTACCTGTGTTCTCCTTAGTCATATTTAGAGCTGGCATTCAGTTCTTCCTTGAATAATACCTTTGGTTATTATGTTACACTTCTGTGCAAGTGTTTTTGTGAGAAATGGGCTCTTGTCTATTTCAAAGTGAATGCTTTGCTGCTTTAAAACCTCCCTGTGCTTTTTAAACAGGGACTTACTCTTTCTTTTAAATAGTGTGCTAGTTGCTTTGATTTCTTTATTTTGGTGAGCCATGGGATTATTTTATACTTGCTTGGGCAAATTACCTCAATTGTTCATGTGAAAAATCCTGTATTCTGATAGTCAAATATATCGTTCTAATGTGGACTTAAATCACTTCCGAGAAGTTGCTTGTGTTTCAGATACCTACTAAAGCAATGATCTTTCAAATTAATGTAATACACATTTCTTTAACAGAAAACTTGTCCAAGAATACAGCAGAAGATACGTATTTGTGACAAATACTATTAAAGTTTTTTTCATTAATTTAATAAAATGGCCAAAACACATCTCTTTAGGCTGCGTAAAATAATGCTGGGGCTTTGTACTTAGATATCTATTTATTTTTGTGATTTTTAGAAATAACAATAATAAAAAAAAGTAGGAGAGGCTGTTTGGGTTGCCTCACTTGTAACTTGTTTGTGATATGAACTTGTAGAGTGGCTGCAAAGGTGCTCCCAGCCCTGTATCCTCCAAGCTAAGTGAATTGTTCAACGTAAAAAGCTTTGGTTCTTGTTTCAAAACTGTTAAACTCATAGGTTCACAATCTCCTTTTACATTAGCAGTTGATTTTCTTCATTTCTGTAACCATCTTGCTGCAGTAAGCGCGTGTCTGTAAGATTCTAAGAACATAATGACTTTCTTTGCCTGTAAGCATTCAGCACCCTTGTGAATTTAAAAGCAGAATATGTCAGTCTTCAGAGATGTTTTATTTATACAATTTAAGGTTAGAATTTTAGTTTTAAAATTTCAAAATTTAAAACTCTGGATTGATTGCATTTTTAAACAAGTTCTTGAAAGGAGTGGGTAGGAAAGAAGGAAGATGGTTGAAAATTAACTTTGAATAGTTTCCTTCTATTATTTTATGAGGCTTATTTCTTCTAACTCTGTTTGGTCAAGGATAAAGTTAATTTCCAGTCCAGAAAGTAAATGTGGGCATTTATAGGAGTAGAAAGAAGTTAGAATTGAATTATTTATTTATTTATTTATTTAATTATTTTTTAGAAGGATTATATCAATTTCCTCCCTCAGCTTTATTTAAAAAGAAACAATTGCAGTGTTTCAGACAGAACTGATTTTAAGTCAGAATTTACTGATAAATATTGCTGTAGTCCTCATTTAAGAGGACACACTGCCTGTCTGTATGTATGAAGTGTGGAGGTGGAAAGCTGTGACCCCCTCTGCTTGCTGGCAGCTCAGGGGCAAGGAACAGAGAAGAAATGCAGTACTTCAGGGGGACCCCGGGAGGGTGGAGCACAACAGCTCGAGGCTGGTTCTGGGGTCGCTGTGTTGTGCCCCCATCCCCAGAACAGCGCCCCATTATGGGAGAAGAGCCAGGGAGCTGGAGCGGGGAGCCGAGACCCTGAGCGGATAAGCTGTGAAATACGGAGACAGACTGTGGTGTCCTTCAGGAGTAAGTGGGAAGGCAGGGAGGCTTGGGAAGAAAGAGGGCGAAGATAAGAAATGACACTGGAAGTGTACGCTCCCTGGGGAAGAAGGGAGAATGAAGAGAAATTGTAAAAGCATAATTTACTGATTCAAGGACTGAACTGGCAGTTTTGCAATTACGTTCGATTTATGCTCTCTTCCACTGCTGAAAATTGAAGAGTGGGAGAAGTAGAGCAGTATGTCTGGGTTCTTTCAGACCTGTTATTAGTTCTCGGGGTAGCCTCTCAAGCCTCCTTAGAGGACTTTTTAAAAATGGTGCAGATCAAAAAGCAAGGCAGCATTTAGAAGTCACGTACATTAGGAGAAATACAGGTCTCTGGCAGTGATGAGCAGTAATTAAAGTTGCTAAAATACCCAGTGCTGGTTTTGTAGTACCTGTGTCTTCTGATGACCTCAAATACACAGTGTCTCTTGGAAGTGTCAGGGGAAAAAAATGCAGGAAGATTCCGGCAGGTGTTAGAGGGGTATTCACAATTAAACAGGTAATAGTAAGTGGGTGGAAGTGGTCTCTCCATCCCGAAGAAAAAAATGATCGTTTTAGAAGTTCAGAAGTCCCAAGGGTGGTGGTTCCCAATTTCATTTTTGATGTGCTCAGATGGGAGGGAGAAAGATGGTCAGAGTAAACTCTTTGGGCCACTGTTTTTGGCAGTGTAACATCACTAGTAATTTTTGTGGTATCAGTGCATACAGCTACTGAACTGCTTTGGAGACATACAGGACTTGATGTCATATGAAATGACAAAACAGAGCAGAGTATGATATGTTTCTGGAGGATTCCTTTAACTTGTCACGTTCATGGGTGTTCTGAAATGGCAGCAGTTCACTTTCAGACATGGTCAGTAACAAACCAACAGCTTTCTGTAACTCGTGACTTGCTTGTTCAAGCTAGAGAATGCCTATCTAAGCTTGTTTCAGATCTATAGACTAATTGAACGATCATTCTTAATGTTATTGTTTTATTGCAGCTGTAATGGTGTTGTGAGCTTTTTAGACCTCTGCCCTAGATAGTGAAGACCACAGCCACCACACAGCTAGTGCCTTTGGGCTTTCCAGTTCAGTTAACAGCCTGCAGTTTGAGCTTTTTTTTTTTTTTTTTTTTTTTTTTTTTTTTTTTCTCCTTTCTTGTTTACTTTTACCACTTTCTGACCCCATCCTCCCCTTTTGTTTCTTTCTATTTGCTTCTTAGTGTCCCTTGCTCCTGTTAACTTTTCATGTTTTCCTTTCAGTCCTACTTGCTATTTCCATTTTTTTTTAATGGCACAACAATTTCTTAATCAAAATCTGTATCAATAAACATATACCAGTAAGTCTTGGTAAATTCCTTCAGTATTGCACTTTTCTTGAAGACCTCTTATCCTGTAAGATATCAAGATCTTACTTTATCCTTCAGAGTTGTTCATTGCCCAGCATGTTTCAGGGTATTCCTGTTTTTTTTTTTTTTTTTTTTTTTTTAATATATAAACAGTCTTGAAATGCTGAACATGTAATAAAAGTAAAATAATCTAGGTAGCAAAACACATTGGTGCATATAATTTTGTAGGAAAAGGTTTATAATAATAAAGTTGGGGCTTTATTAACATAATCTATGCTTCTGTGATTTTCTAAATTACATTTAGTTGCTGCCGATACATTATCACCCTCAAGATACAAGTCATTAGCTGTTATTTAGTAAGTGGTGTTGATTTAGAACTGAATCATCCTGGTGTAGGAGGTGTAAGTGTTGCACTGGCTGAGCTTTGACTTGAGGGTAACCAATATTTTTCTAATGTAAGCCTCTAAGGACGGGCCGTCCCCTGAGGAGACGAGCACTTTAACTGCATCTTGAACATTTGATCCCTCTTCTTCCAAGAGGGCCATGTTTGGGGGTTCTGGGTGTCACTCTGGGATATAAGTTCTTGTCAATGCAAGGCAGAGTCAGTAAAATATTGAAGGAAACCCACAGCACTATTGCTCAGAAATGAGTTAAAAATGCCTGCTGTTCAGTGTTTGCTGTGTCATTGGTGTTTTTATGAACTCACCATAGGCAGTGTTGCAGCAACAGTTGTTTTGATGGTGATAGGTGTTATACCAGCATCTGTTGTTGTTTCAACTAATAAGTAAGATCAAGTTTGGGAACGCCTTCGGTAAGCTGTTGTGCGAGAGGGATCTGATCTCTAGAGGATGCTCTTTGCAGGGTTAAGAACCTGAGGGTAGAGCAGATATGGAGGACTGCTGGATTTTGAAGAAGCTGACAATCACTTGCCTACTTGTGCTGAGCAATTAAAGATATTTTTTTTTTTATAATGTGTGGTTGTTGAGCCATACAGAATAACACAATACAACTGGAGGACCCTTTTAACCCAAACTCATGTCAGAGGAAGTTAAGAGCAGGCTACTACCTTCTCCCTCAGCTTCTGCAATCTCCAGTTTCCCAGTTGCTGGGCTGAATTGCTCAGCAGTTTGCTTGTTCAGTGAGTTAATTAGCTTCCTCTGGATTACTGCTGTTTGTATTTTGGTAAACTTTTTTTTTGTTTTTTGTTTTTTTTTTGAACTATTGGCTGATAAAGGAGTTGAATTCAAAATGGCACATTATGACCTGGTTCAGAAGCTTTCCAGGCATACAACTGGGCCTCTAGCTGGACAAACGAGACAAGAGGGAATATAAAGCCAGTGTATGTTTCAGCTGGGGAGTTGGTGGGTTGAGGAAAAAACTGGCAGACCAAGGGTTGTTTTTTGGCAAGCATTTTATGTAAATGACAACTGTGTTCAGAAATGTACAGGAAAAAATTCCAATGATAAATTAAGAAAGTTTTCTCACGACTGTTTCTATGAACTGTGGCAACTTTCATGGGTCCCCTCTCCTTTCACCATAGCTTTTTATTGTACCTGGCCATAGCTGCTGATTCATGAATATGGGTATTATTGGAGTATTTGCTTTTGACCATGTGAAGTAATTCCCATTTATATGCACCAAGCTGGACACGTGCGTGTGCTGGCAGGATCAAGGCCTTGTATATGAAGCTCTTTGGATTAACCAATGTCTTCATCTTCAGTAAGCTGCCGTTTATACATTGGGCCTCAGTAAATATGGCTGAGAGCTGTTTGTTTGTTTGTTTTCCTTTCAGTAATACTTAAAAGGAGCTTCTACAGGAAATCTATAGTTCAGTTGAAAATTTCCAAGTGCTCTGTGTAGATGAGCTGCATCCTGTTGATGCAAGTGCACCAAAATCCTTGCTTTTTGAGTGTATTCTTTCTCTGGGACAGGCAGGCCAGCATGGATAGGTATGTATGATTTTCTTTCAAAGCATAAGAACTTTTGGACTGGGAAAAACAAAGCTGATGCAGTAGACATCCATATCAAAATTACTAAAAACAGCTGCCCAATTGCTATGTAGATGTTCATGTTACTTTAATAAGCATAAAATTATATTTGTCCTTTACTGTTCTTTGTCGATAGTGTTCTCCTGTTGTGTGCATACATGGAAAAATAAGTTTAGGAGGAAATAGATTTAATGCTCTTGATTAAGCCATGTGATCTCACTCTTTTCAAGCACTTAACACAATTTTAGGTCTTCCTCATGATCCTCTTGAAGAAAGAATGGTTGATTGTTATTAGCTGTTCAACTAGAAGTCAGCAGGAGATGGATATGGTTTTAGTGACTTTTCTCAGGAAAGCTTCTTGTTATGTGTTTTTCAAGATCTCTTTTAATACTTCCTACACAATCTTGTGAATGCTTGCAGAGATTTTCTGGAAGGTCTACTTCACGTTTAAAACGTGATTATCTGGCTTTCAAGTAGTGTGCAGGGGAGTGTGGTGAAATCAGACTATCTAAGGGTTTTCTTTGAGGCTGTATGCATCACCACAGTGAAAACATCTGGGTATGAACTTAATTAAATCTTGAAAATCATCATGAGTGTCCAGACATTAATACATTCTGCTCATGTAAATGAAAACACTTATTGTGGAAAAAACTTTTCATTGAAAGTAAGTGAGAATTTGAAGACCTCTTCTCTCTTATTAGAACATTTCAGCTTATTGTTACATTGCCTTTAAGAGAGCTACAAAGAAAAAATCCTCAAGATTTCAGGTTTTGTTGAAGTATGGTTATATACATTACCATTTTTGTATAAGACAAGAAACCACAGTGATTATTGAAACTTTTTTTTTTTTTTTTTTTTTTATAATTAGCAGTGGGGTAAATAGATACAGATGAAATGAAAGGAAGAAACATTTGGTATCTGTTAGCAGTAGCCAGACTGTTTTCTTTCATGCCAATAAGGGAGGAAATTATCAGAGTACCTTTTTTTTTTTCTTAAAGGCAACCAGAAATTATACTTATTGTAGTGTCTTATATAGGCTAGTCAGTATAAAACAGCATATTTTCATTGAAAGAAAAAATAAATGATAAAGGTTTCAATTAGTCACTTGCATTAAGTATTCAGGTTGAAAGAATGGAATCCTAATACATTTCTGCGTTTTGCTGTTTTCTTTATTTTTATTGTGCTTGTTTGAGTGCAACTGTATTTTCATTGTTATCCAAGTATATTAAACATGAAAAATTTTTGTCTAACATCGGGAAAATGTGTGTGGAAGATGTGTTCTTGGGATAGGTGTTGCTCATTGAAAAAATCTAGCCAAGCCTGATTTTACTAAATAATTGCAGCATTAAGTAAATATATTCTCCCAAGTCTTGACTTGCATTAAATATTTGATCCCTTTTTTTGTATTAGAAATCTTTTATTAATAAGTTTTTTTCCGTTGTCATAGTTTTTTTTTTTTTTCTGTGCATACTTAGTAGACTACTAAAGACTGCAGCAATAGGCAGCTGGCATTGGTTTTGTTCTGAGTGCTTTCAAAAAAGAAACAAACAAAAATGCAACACTACCTCACAGTACCTTGGAAATGTTTACATTATTATTATTTAATGGGCTTAAAAAAAAAAAAAATCACCAATACAAGCTGTTGAACCTTCTGTTATTCGTTTTAAGATTACTCATACCTTACCAGGTGTGTGTGAGTATTGAAGCAAAGACAAATGGGAATGAATTCAAGATTAGGTAGCTCTTTGATATTAGTACGTTATAGGACAGGACCTCAAAAAGAAATTAAAACTGAGGACATTTTGTATTGGCCAAATACAAGGGAAACAGAATTATTTCATTATGTGTGCTGTGTGTATTCACTTACACAAGAACATATGCATGTTTGTTTTCATTGTTTCTTTTGCTGGTGTGTTTGTTTGTTCAGAGCCACAGGTGATGGCATCGGTTTCCCAGTTGATGATGATGTATTTCAGAAATGCTTGCGTTATTTTCAGTTGTGCATCTGGTAAAATTGTGTTATGTTCAACTGTGTTATTTTGATTATAGATGGCTAGTTAACAAAAAAATAAGCTGGAAGGAGAGAGTGGATGAAATATGCATTCCACATTGTGGTGAAATTATAGTTTGTGAGAGAACAAATTTGCCGTGGTTGGAGCAATTTTTGGAAATGGTTCCCTGTTAGTGAGGCAAGTTGACTTTGGAACATGGGGTTTTCGAATTTCTGACCCTGTCAGTGAAACTGGGAGATTGTGGCCCTTGATTTAATGGTGACTAATACCAGATGTTGAATAATATTTGCATTTAATGTAGAATTCTTAGTATTAAATAGATCACAAAGGTTGCAAATAATCTAGTACTGGGCATCGTTTTGTGGTGGTGGCGTTAAGAGACATGTTCTACCGCACGCACAAAAATATGAACATCTTAAAAGGTGATCAAATGGAGTATTTTGAAGTTATTTATTTTTATTATTAGATAATTTAAATATAAGTGTACTTGTGTTGATCTCCCCATCTCTTCCCTGGCAGCATGGTACTGTTTATAGTGTTGGTAAGATACCGTGTGGCACTGTAAATTAAAGAATCCAGGAATAATTTTTTTTCAGTTCCACTTGGGCTTTATACAAGATAAGCATGTATAAGAAAGCATTAATAAACCAATCATTATGTATTCCCTTAAAACATGTCCTTATGTTAATGACCAATGTTTGTTAGCTTTAGGGGAGATTCAAAAATTGATTAGTTTCCTCAAAATTACCTAAATTCTGGTTTGAAGAAATTACAAGAAACACGTCTCTTTATGTTTTAAAAATAAAAAATAAAAATAAACGTGTTCTGAAGTTATCCTGGATAACAACATCATTCTGGGCATTTGCAAAGGTACCGGATGTGCGCTGTGTTGGGAAGTTGTAACTTTTGGGAAGCTGTGTTTTTGGCTGTTGCAAAGATAAGCCAGTTGCGAGACTTCTCTGGGAGTGATTTTTTGAAAGGTTTTGAAGAAATAAACTTGTTCTCCAAGTTGTTCTTTTACGTGTGACAGAAGTTAGTCTTTCTGCTCCAACAGTTTCTTTTTGGGTAAAAACGTTTATATCTACAGCCGCCTTAATATAGAATTTGGGCTTGTCAAAACATTTATTATCAAAACAGTATTACAGCTCTTACTGAAGTTAATATTTTTTTTCTATTCTTTTAAACTCACTTCAAGGAAGTGTTTTGTGTGTGGTCTTTTTTTTTTTTTTTTTTTTTTTAATTCTTCATTTTATATAATCCTGGAGAAATTTGCACAATTCTTTTTAAAAGGAGTTACCTAAGACTAATTTTCATTAAGCACAGGTCAATTAGAATAATGAAAATAATGAAATATATAAATTGTCTATAACTTTACTCAGATCAGTTATAGGGTTTCAATAAAATAACGTGGAGTCCTTGACTGTTTCATTCTGTTTCCATCAGATATAGTGCATGTCTACATTTTTGGCGAGAAATAGCATCACCCGGAAAAAGCTGTTACTCTGCATTGTCTTCTAGACAGCTCTGTGCTCGATTACAGCTTCACTAAGGATTGACCTCGTAGTGTTTAAGCTAAGAATGCTCACTTCATGGTAATACAAAAAAAGATTTCAGCTTCAAATAGTGCTTCTAAAAGTAGCTTTTTAGAGAGAAACTTTCTTTGCCAACTTTTCATGTCCCTTTAGCTGTTGGGTGAATGGCAGGAAGAAAAGGTGTAGTCTCATGGCAGCTGAAGCTCACTGGTGCCTTCGGAAGGGCTGCACTCAGCCATTCCTCAGCCTTGTGCAGCACCAATTGACAGCTAAATTGAGCTTTGGCACAAGGTGTCTTTTAAACTACTTCCTACAAACTGTTTTCCCCATACCACCCCATTGTACGTCTAAACTGAACATCCAGCCTTACGGATGCTAACCTTTGTAAGTTTTTCTCTGATTTTTTTACTAGCACTGCTAGTGTTCAAATGCTGCTTGAAAATGAAATGGAGACATCTTCAAGTTTTAAATACACAGTCTAATAGTGTTTTCAAGCACTAAGCAGGAAGAGCATTCACGGTATTGCATGGGGAACGTGTCAAATTAAATGTCATGTCCCTCGCTATTAAATATTCCTGCTCAAAGCTGAAGCTGTAAGAAAATGGGAAATTATAGACATAGATTTAAAATTGCTATATTTTGATTAGACTTAAGGTTACAACTGTTCTCTGAGTATAAAGACATCAGTTCACTTTCATGGAAGAAGTTACTACTTAGGTGGAACAGGGTGTTTGTATCCTCAAAATTGGTGGAAATTACACATTTTTACAAATGTAGACACTATAAATGAATGTCAAATTGGAGACATCTGGAGCAGGTTTCTGTCATTCATAGGAAACTAATTTGTGAATATTAGTCTCTATGGCAGACCAGAATCATGCCTTAAAAGATATAAATGACTTGCCATATTGCATTGTATTTCTATTAGAATTTATGTTCCCAGTTACATTTTCAGCAGTTAATCTAAGTTTACGGGTTCAGAGTTGTGGTAAAATGTGGTTTTGTAGTTCTGGAGGCAGCAAAGGGAGGAGGTTATCCCAAGAGACTGAAACAGACTAGTACTGGAAGACACCCTGCTCTAGTGCAGCCTGCAGAAATATTAATATAAGAAGCAGTTTTTTTTTTAAATGGCAATTAAAGTACACATTGGAAACTAATATTTGAGTGCTGTGATGGTGTCACAGTAGCTGAATCTTCTTGGTACGTTGCCACAGAAACAGCCTACTTCCCAGTCCAAAGAGGAAATACAGGAAATACTGCAACCTCTCCCAGTGGCTTACTGCTGATGGACTTTGTAATTACATCAGTCTAACTCCATCTGCAGCCTGCTCTGAAAGAGGCTGGATTTAAGATTAATTGCATGATGAAGGATCCTGGCTTACAGCTATATCTTAATTAGAATTCAGAATCCACTTTACATAAAAAATAGCTGAAAACTGTTTTCTGAAAGAATACTGATTATAGGGCAAATGAAAACATTTTGATCTTTCTTTTCTCATAATTTGGGAATAGTTTAAGTTTATATAAATATATTCCCATGCCATCTGGTTTATTTTTCTTTTCATCTTGCTTTCGGTTTCTGTCATCTTGCTTATTCTTCTTTGCCTTTATAATTAGTGGGAAAAAGCAAGTAAAAGTGACTTTTCTGTGTTCACAGTAACATTTATAAAATTTTTCAATGCTATGTAAAATCGTGCTTTTCTTGGTTTTGAAATTTACTGCTGTTAAACATAGTTCTGCCATTGATGTGTATACACTAGATCACTTATAACTGAGTGCGTAATGTTTTAGTGTTGGTAATCAATACTGTTTTGGGAAGTATCACTTCAGAACTAAGTAGTTCAGTTCTTGAACTACAATACAAAGGCTGAACTATTATTGTTCTTTTAAGGTCTAGTGGAGTCCTGGCAGAAGTTAGTCTGTTTTTGAAAGCTGTGATTTGGAAGTATGTAGTTAAATGTGCAGGAATTAACATTGACTGCATTCTGCAAGCTCTCAGGGTATAGTCTTTTTGAAGAATGGTGGAGAAATTCTATTTCTTTCAATGATTGGTTGGCATATGTGCCAAAAAAAGTGTGGGCTGGGAATTGGTTCTGAAGTCCTTCCTTAAACAGCAACACTTGAACCATTAAAGGTTCAATTTGGTGTAACAAGATATATAAGCATATGCTGCTCTTAAGCAAGAGATGTATTTCTTGCTTGGGTTTTATAATGATATTGCTGTTTGCCTGAGTTAGCGTTAGGATCATTCTTAATCATCCTGTCAAACCAGGGCCTGAGTTACTGATAAGATAACTTGTAAATAAAACTTGCTTTTGTATAGTGTCAGTTGTGTTCCAGTTTTTCTGACAATGTTTGGAAGTTACCTGCCCTAAGTTGGTCTTTACTTGCTTCTGCTCAAGATCTTTCAGAATACTCTTAATTTCCAAGCAAATGCGAAACTGAAGAAAAAGCATCCAAAATACTTAAGATTTTACATAAAACTTTTGATTAATTAACTGAATCATGGGATAATACACCATTTTAAGATTTCCTTAAAAACCAGGAAAAATGAAGTTGCTTTTATTGTGACATAATCTATGTTTTGAAAATATGCAACTTTGTGTACTGCTTGCAGATATTAACAACTGTGTTATCTACTCTTTTTATGCCATTCATAAATAACAAGTTCTCATGTGTTTCCTCACCTGATGGCCTTCTATATAAGGTCTGTTGCCTTCCACAGAAAGAAAGTAAAGCCAAGTAATTCCAGTGCTTGTGATATTTTACAGCTGGACAGAAGTGGTCTCTGTGAAACCTCTATTACAGGATTGTGGGAAGGCCTGCCATAAAATGATTTTGATTATGTGGCTGTTCAGAGTAGTTGACTTGAGCTGATCTCTGATTAATGAGTCATCTTCAGCTTTACTGGAGCCATGCTGAGTGTTAGTGAAATAAGAAATCTGATCGGTGTTTTACTACTTGATCATCTAAGAACTAAAACCTGTGCTTTCCTCTGTATTCAATTAAAAGGCAGTTAAGGTACTGGGATGTCTTCACATCTTGGCCCTCTTTGTTTGCTTTGTGCCTATCTTTTGTATGGCTTTGTACTTCACTTTATGCATAGGTGATGAAAAGGGGAAATGGTCTGTTGGAGCGTTATTATTGAGAGAGGAAATAGTCCTCCTAGGACAGCACCATGGGGATTTGAGCTGATGAGAAGCCCTTTGCTGTGTGATGGGATGGATGATGTTGACACTGGCAGCATCTTGGCTGGAGAAGAAAGCTCAGTTGGCATTTGTTTTAAGGAGGTACGATTTGAATTGTTTTTGTCCTGCATGTACAGAACTGAAAAGCTTTATTTAAGTTGTCATCACTTTTTTTTCCCATCTTTGGAGAAGTTTGTTCTGATTAAAGTTTCTGAAGGGAATATTGTACTTTAATGCTGCAGTTCTAGTGTCCTTGGATTTAGGGTGCTTTTTTGTCTCTGCTAATTTCTCCACAGATGCTCACCCCTTTCCTCATCAGCTTCTTAATTAAGTTTAGTGGATATCAGGAACCTGATGAGGAAGAACCATGGTATATGCCCTTTACCAACTAAAATCGTTACGAGAACTACTTAGCTCATCTGTAGAATTCCACTGCAATATTGTAGCATTATATGGAAGAAAAGTGCTGTGGTTAGATTCCTAGATTTGGGCAAAATCAAAAAGGTAGTTTTGAAAGCAAACAAATGCCCCAATTTCCCTTTTGAAAGGGGTTGTAGCGCAGTAGCAAAATCCATCTGTGAGTGACCTCCTGGAACTTTGTAACTCTACACCAGCACATACTAATTGTCAGCTGAGGTGGTGGCCAGTCCTGCCATTAGCCGCCCCAACCAGTGTGGCACTGGGCCGACTGGTTGAGCCTTCGCCCAGTGCTGCTGAGAACAAGAGGCCTTTGTTGGGCGGCCCAGGCCTTGCTGCAGGTCACTCAGCCTGGGGGCCACTGAACCTGTCAGCCAGCATCTGGGCAGCTTGTGCTAATAAATCACCGTGCCTCCTGCAGCAGCACAAAGTCCGGAGGATATTGGTAGTGCCTCACTGTGTTCTGACCATGAAGAGTTGTGCCGTGACATTTCGTGCTTCCTGTCTGCGCTATAGCACGGCTTGTGTGTCCCAAGGGTGATGGGGTGTCCTGGGTGGGTTAGTAGATGGTGGCAAGCTTGGACTTCTGTATCTATCCATGTCCTCATGTCCTCACAAGTACTCTGCTTATGAGTTACACCAATTAAACGGCTTGTAAAAGCTTACAAGCTTTTTTTACTGATTTCCATGGAGGTCTTATGAATTTGTGTCACATTTATTCAGGCATTGCTCCTAGGATTGTTAGTTCTGATTTTTATATCTTCTTGCCATTTTAATACAAATGCATTCTGCAGCTTGACTAATGGTGTACCAGTAATACTTGGTTGTTTGGTGTGTATAACTATAATTTCTTCAGCTGTTTTTTCCCCCAGCATTAATTTATATTTTTAAATCACAGGGACTAAGCTGAATAGTGATTTTTGACACATATGCATAGAATATATGTTGCTCCATGTAGAGTGTGCTGTGACTGCCTCTAATAATGCTTCCCTTATGCTTTTTTCCTTGGTTGATGCTGAACTTTTTTAAGCTTGCATTAACTCAGACTGAGAGTTCATTGAATTTTATGAACTTGTGTTTTCTGGTCTCACTCATCTTAAAAGCAGAGCTGAAGATTGCAACAAATATATTATTGCTATGACATGATTAAAAAAAAAAAAAAGTTACACAAAGCACATGAAACTAGGTGATAATTACTGTGGTCATTAAGCAACTTGTCTGCCTTTAATCAGAGACCTGTTTGCAGAACATAGGTTTGATGAGGAAGACAATAGCCAAGTGATAATAACAAAGCTTTGGTAGGTTGGGAGGATGTGGGGAGCAGCATATATACTTCACCATCTGCACGAGCAACCTGTAATCGTTGAGTTGAGGTGGAAGATGAGTTGGAAGAGAGCAGAAGCTGAAATGCGTTACTGTAGAGTTGCACTGAAAGGTATTGTCAAATTGAGTGGTTGCATCAGTGTGGAGTGGCTGTGTGGGTTCTATGTTGGCTATTCTTTTGCCTTTCTGCTTCATTTTGGAAAGAAAATGGAAAAAGGACATGAAAAATCTTGAGTTAATGTTGCTTTTTTCACTCTTAGGCTTCCTTTATGCTACCTTTCTCTCTTTCTGGGGGATTTGATTATGGTGTTGATCTGCATCTTGAACAGGGTATTCTGTGTTTTGGCTATTCTTTGCAGTAGCACAGAAAGCTACTGTTCACAAACAAAAACTAATGGAAACAAATTGCCAGTATCCCTTTAGAGAAGCAAGAACGCTTTTACTGGCAAATCAAGCAGTCTGATGTCCAATGCAGGCATTATTTTATATGATTACTGGTAAGAAATCTGCAATGTGAAGAGGTCAAGCATTCTGAGACTAGAATCAGGCTTTTCTTGTGGTTTGGTTATGATGGTGTCATAACCCACTTCCCTTTTTCCCAGTATCATATGAGGTTCTTCGGCTTAAGTCTCAACTACCCTGGCTTCCTGTGGTTGCCTTGAGACTGATTAAAAACCACACATGGGGGAAGATGATTCTTTTTTTCCTTCAAATATAGATTATTTTTTCTTCCATATAGGATAGTATGTATGATATAGCTATATGCCATGGAGTAACTTCTTCATGAGTCATGTTAGCCTTTTTAGCTTTGTAGAGAACCTGTAGCAGGCAATTCTGCACTATATCTTTTCATTATGTTTGAACACCACAAGGTATTCATGCAAAGATGATTTTTAAGCATTGTGTACTGAAGGTATGAAACTTAAATAATACCTGTTCTTGTTGCTTTTCCTTTGCCACAGTTGGTGTGATTTTTCAGTAGTGAGAATGGGTTTCAGATGGAGCAAGTTGCAATAAAATAACTTTGTAAGTTTTGAAAGTTTTCTAGCATTTCGTCCTACATATCAGCTTCTCACTCAGAAAAAAAGAAGTGACTAAGGGTGAAAATGAATAAGAGTTATGGAGTGTGCAGGAGTTGCATTTTGTGGGGGCTGTGCAGAGATAGTTGTGTACCTCCTGCATATCTGCTGCCTGTTTTGGGGAAAAGTAAGCAGAATGGGGACCACAATCGCCTGTTTTGGGGAAAAGTAAGCAGAATGGGGACCACAATTGCCTGTTTGCGAAAGCTGATTTGAACAGTCGGTAGCTGCTTCTTCAGTCCACAGGCAAATATAGGGACAGACTCCTGGGACACCGGGAATAGCATTTGTCTTCACTATCTGCTTCACTGACATGGCACTTAATTACATGAGATAAGTATCTCATGGGGGATGTAGACTTTGCTTTTGCTATGTTTTATATTACCGCATGCATAGATTTTGTAAAAGATGAAATGTTACAAGATAAATTCATAGTTGAGTCTAGTAAATTGCAATTGCCACCCCATCAAGAGTCACTGTCAGAATAGCTGTAGGGATATTAAGGCTAAGTGACATTAGCTTCAGCTGTAGCTCCAGTTTCTTCAGGTTCTCAATTTTATCTTTCTCTAGCTGTCCAAAAACTTTCCACCTTCTTTTAAAATTCTTGCTCCATCCATTCCGCTGTAGTATTTTTGTTCAGACAGGTATGCCCACCCGATCTTTTAGCCATGCCTTCTTAACAAAGAAAATAACACTGTATAGAGGTTTGTCTGGATGGAAGGGTGGGTTTTATCACTGCAGTTTTCTCAGCATGCATATACAAATCATGCTGACACCTTTCCTGTCATTCACGGCTAGGCACAGAGGGAAGAGGATATTTTTTTAAATGAAGTACAACTTATTCTTTAGGACTTTCTGGTTCATATATCTTATTCCTCTTAAAACATGCTGTTAGGGCTTCAGTGCTGCTTGACTATAATTGTGGAAAGCATGTTCATGCTAAATTGCAATTGTAGTCTGTATTATGTAGGATTTCTTTGCTTTGAGGCTGCTCAAAATTTTCTGATGGGAAATAGCCTGTGTGGTAAGAGTAATTCATGCTTTTCAAATGGGTATTTTGCTATTTAAGTTTTTATTCAGTATGTGTTTGCTTAAATATCAAAATGCATGGTCATGCCTTATGTGGCTGTGTGCTTCAAGTGTGCTCTGTGATTCAGAGTGCAGGGTCAAGGCAAATGCCCATTGACCTTGCTACCCTCAATCCTTGCGCTAGTTCCATGCCACTTGAAGGCATCTGCTTCAACCTTGTAGTCATGGGGACACAAAAGGCACCTTAGAGTGCTCTTAAAGTTTGTTAGGAGGTTTGGCACGGAGAGCAGGACGCTAAGGCATGTGTTCCTCTTGAGATGGCTGCTCGATAGGTGGGCATTATGTATCATAACTCAGGATTTTCTCCTATCCTCATCCTGTTGTTAGCAACTGCGTTGCAAGTAGTCTGTTTCCCATCCTGTTTTATCAGCTTCTTCCATGCCTACATCACTCAAAATAAAGCAGTGTTTTATGGATATTTCTGGTCTTTCAAAGCTTTACCGTTGGAGAACAGACTTGTAACCACTGTGAGTGATACTGGTATGCTGGCAGCTTCCCAGATAGCCGTCTGCTTCCCATTAACTTTGGGGAACTCTGAAGGTTGATTTTTTTTTTTTTTTTTTTTTCCATGTTGTATTCTACTGGCTGAAACTTCTGGCTGTCTAAAAACATGAGTTATCTTTTCTCTTTGTTTTTGTTGTTTGTAGAGAGAACAATAGGAGTATAGTGTACAATGAATAGACTTACTGTGCTCTAAATGAAATTTTCGTCTGAAGTTTCAAAAATACTAATAATGCTTTCAGTCATAACTAGATGCATTCATGTTCCTCTTGTAAATGTAGGCTACTGCGTTTGGCTTAAAATCTCGTCAGTCTTGCAACCATAGACGTTTGGAATAGGGGAATAATAGTTTTATGTCAGTTTAGTTTTGGGAAGGTAAGTCCAAACACATCTTGCTTCTGTATATCAGCAGTGATGCTTGTTGTTTTTTTTTGTTTGTTTTGTTCTGCTTTTGAAGAAGTTAATCCAGCCACATTTACTGTCTTGTACTAAGACTCACAACAGAAAAACAATGCCATTTGTTTTCCAGATATAGTTTTATATTAAAAAAGCACCAGCAAGGTGCTTTCCTAAAGAATTTACTGAAGTGGAAAACCACTGTTTGTTAAATGAAAAAAATATTTTATAGCAGGTCAAATGTCTTGAAGTAGCTAGCAGGGACTTATTGTCATGGTTGAGTGAAACAGTTTTTGTTCTTTATTTTCACATGTTCCTAATCTAATTACTCCAGGACCGAATCATCTCTTCCCTGTCTCCCCTCCCCTATTTGTTGGGAAGTGTAAGATAAAGGCATGATGTCTAGTTTGGAAAATAGACTGTTAGTTTTCTGAGTAGCAACATGAGACAATTGACATGATGTTGCATGTTCTAAGAGGTTGTCGTGTTGGTTTGGCAGGGTCATGGCAGGGACTTCTTGGACTGATGAAAATAGGGCTGTTTGCTCCCAGATGACGGCTTTTTTTTTTTTTTTTTTTTTGCTTCTCCCAAAATGCTAGTCATAATAGTGCCCCTTCCCCTGAGTAGTAAAGCTAGCATCTTTTTCTTCCTAAGAGAGACAAAATTAAATAGAAGGAAAAGTGAAGAAGCTGCCCACAGTAAGAAGATGAGCAATGCCTTAAAGCAGATGAAAGATTGTGATAAAGAGCTAGGACTGATCTCTTTTTGTTGTGAGATATAAGTAGGAGATAGGAGCCACCCCCACTGAGGAGGGATGAGACTCAGAGCTGGAGTAATGCAGGGCTGTCAGGTTTCTACTGGTGAGGAAAATGGAGAGCAATTGCCAATGTGGATTTCCTTATCCTGTTTCTACTAGTTCTACCAGTTATTCTCTTCCCAGTCTTATAGGAGGGGGATGGTTAGAAAGATCCTCAATACTTCTGAAAACATGAAGCCAATTCTAATGCCTCTGCATTCCAGTAGAGGGGAACATGATGGCCTGGTTGTCTGATCTGGACTCTCTCTGAATGTTCATCTTTAGCATTTCTATGAAATACTGTGCTTTCTGTCATCCTTAGCTGCAATAAATGCTGATACTTTTTTGTTGGTTGTTGCTTTTATTTTTACCTACTGCTAATTACATTTAGGTGATCCATGTGGGTGGCGGGGGCAAGAGAAATCCTTCCAGGTCCTCAGCTGCCCAGTATGTTGTTTCTGGTGGGTTCTGGACTTCTCTAGCCAGGGAGATCATACCTGCCAGGCAGACAAGAATCAGTGGCTGAACAACTAATTTATGCAAATATCCTCCGTGCTTAGGGTGAGCTGAGGAACTGCAGAGATAATTTTTAAAAAGCACTTAATTTGTGACTCTGGAAGCATGTCATCTTGAGAACCAGGTCATCTGTGCTGCATAATTGCTTCTGCAGGATTTACTAAAGTATTGCTTATGCACTGTGTCCAGACATGAAGTGCTTTATAGTAGTGACTACTGTGTGTTCTTCCCAGAATGCTCACATATGCTCATGGACATAGCAGGGGGAGATAAGTGTTGTAAACAGGCAAGGTGCTTCCTTTGACTTGTTAAATAAAACATATTTGCCTTGTATATGTTTCCAGGATAGGGATGTTGCTTTCCTATCCAAAGGGCCAGAGTAGCTCAGATGTTCCCAAGTTTCCTTTCTCAAAGACTTTCTGCTGACTCCCCTTTTCATGTTGTAATTGCTTCTGGACATCATCACCAACAAAGCACTTGAGGCTGTGCATTTTGGACAGAGAAGTCTTCCATGTTCTTAAAAAATGAAACAGGTTCCAAATCTTCCTGGATGCAACTTGGACTTGCTTTTGAATTTCAAAGCTTCTATATGCCTTGGAGAATGCTTCTGCTCAGTTTATCTTAGTTCCAAAGACTGAACAATTAACTCCTGTGTGTCATACATAGGGAGCTGGGGCCAACTCACCAGCTTAGCTTTCCTGTTGAGTGCTTGGGCAATGCAGAGAGTTTGAATAGGTGGGACAGGGACTTCAGCAGCTCTCCCTCTGTTTATACCCTTTTTTCACCTTTTTCTCATTTGAATTACACTTGTACGTTCAGTGCCTTTGTACTGATAATTTGCCTGGGGAATGGAGAAAACACAGTTTATGAAACTGAAAAATAAGTATGACCAGCCTCCAAGCTCATATCTGTCAGAACGTATTACTGAATACATGCAAAGCATGTTCTAAAAAACATGAATGCTCTCCAGATCAAGTCTCACTGCTTTATCCCATTATCCTCATGCTGAAGATAGCAGCATGAGGTTATCTAACATTGCCCTTGATCAAAAAATAAGTCAGAACAGATTGAAAGCCTATAATTTTTTTATGGTTAGAAACAAGCTATTTTTTCTTTTCATTTTATTCCTTCAGGGATTTCTACAGTAGCTTGGATTTCATTTCACTCCTTTTTTTTTTTTTTTTTTTTTCTTTTTCAATTTATTTCTATTCTGTGCATTTAACTCTCTTGCTTTAAAATCCCACCACCACGAAAAAAACAAAACAAACAAAACAACAACCACTGATCTTTCATATTTCTGGATGGTTCTTTGCATTTCATATGAAGTAAAATAGAATCATCGTTAAGTATTGCTAATTATACATCAAATTAAGCTTTTCAAATGAGAAGTTGCAATATCTGTTTTCCCAACAAGATAAAATGCAGCACAGGAAAGGAATGATAAAAATCTGCATGCTTTCAGTCTTTTCAGTGGAAGAATTTAAGTTGCTGCAAAATTTTCTCTGGTGTTCTGCTGGTGTTTTTATTTTGGAGAGGGGAAAAAAAGAGTTAGATGCTTTCACACATACTAAAAGACTTGGAAATTTGCATTATGGAGATGGGAACCACTTCATAATGGATCAAAGCTATTATTCACATTTATTTCTGACATATCTTCAAATGTACTCAAAACATCAATTTTTGGAAGGCATTATCCCTGAAGAGAAAAGAACATTTCTCTTGAGGAACTTGTGGTTTACAGCATGATTGGGAAAGTCAAACTATTGACCTGAGCTCAAATCATGTATTTCTTTTTTACATACTTAAGTTTATGCAATAAAACATCCTATTTTTTTCAGACATACTCTGTTGAAAGTGGAAAAATTGTAATCAAATTGTAATCGAATTGTTTGTAAATTAAACATCTTGACTATTTTTCTTTTTTGTAATGGAAACATGGAATAAAATTGTGTTGTAACAATGGGAAATGATGCCATAATATGCAAGATTAGGTTAAAAACAAAACAAAAATATCTTGTAGAACACAGCTGCTGTATCAAAGGTAGGAGTACGTCATGATAGGATAGATTTTACTCCTACACTTCCAAACAGCGATCCATCTCATCTAGTGGTTATATATATATTATGGACTAGTTGAAGTCGGTCTTCATTGTAACCTGTTTCAAACACCTCGATGAGTATGGGTGAAGTAGCATGATAAAAATGTTCTTTCGTTTTATTTGGTGTGGGGAGAAGTATTTTCTTACTGCAGAGAAAGATGCATAGTTTTGGTTATAATCAGTGCTTAACTGTACATGAGTACTTCATACTGGAAGTACTATGTATGTGAGGAGAACAGCGAAAGTAATGGATATCTTTTTTTAATATTCTGGCATTTTCTTCATGTCATTCCTGTACCTCTGCATACTGTGCCTTGCTGCCACTCTTACTGCTATGGAGAAATGGGAAAAAAAAAAATGGAACAATTGAGCCTGCTGTCAGCTGTTTTTTGACACCATCTTCAGTAGAAGCATTCCCTGTATAATCATAGTCTGTTGGAAGAGAGATGTGAAGCAAGCTGTCTCACTAGAGGTTTGAAGCAGAGCAGAGATGTCAAAGCCCATTTCAAGCCTGCCTGTGGAGGCACAATTTTTACTGACTCTTCCGCTGTTGATATGGGAACTGTAAAAACACATGCATGTTTATACAGTTAAAGGAAGAGGTTGCAGAATGTTACCTATTCTATTTGCTACTCCAGGCCACCTCCCACGCTTGTTTAAGTTGTATCTGTGCTGGCACCAGTAGCCCCAGTGCACTGTAAACTTGAACCTGAATGATAGAGTTGTCCTCACTCAGCCATCGTGCCTGACAAGTAGTGCTGGTGGCGAGGCAGCATCCTTCTCTGTTTTTTGACTGTGACATGCAGGCAGGCGGAGGCTGAGGTATGACCTTCTAAGCTGGGTAGCTCCGGGCTCATTTACTAGCTCAGCTATTCCTCTCAGGTGGGAGGCCACTCTTATTGTCCGTGACAGCTCTGACTTGTGCTGTCAGTGTGCCACATTCCATTTCTCTGGTGTTGGAGTCCTGTTCTCTTTTGTCTTCTCTTGCAACGCTGTCTGAATGCTGGACTGAGGCATTGCGTTCACCTTTGGAATCACATTCTGGACACGACTTGCATTCAGCAAGTGCTCTTTTTCAGTCTGCAACTCTTCCGGAGAGGCCTGTTGCAGTCCATTAGTCTTAGTGTGCACTGTCATGTAATGATGATGGCAATACCACTTCATGCTAGGGGTGTAATTTCAGCCTTTTGTAGACATATCGCCTATCCAGTAAGCTTTAAAGCTTTCTCCAGAATGATGAAGTGAGTAGCATTTCATTGCCACTAGTGCTGGCATTTTTTTCTCCTCGTAATTTATCTAATGGTGAATATTAAGCTCATCAAAATAATTGCATAATCAAGATCTGCCTGGTTGTCATTGATAGCTCAAATTGTCAGTTTTTCTTTGTATGCTCACTGCTGTTGCTTCCTTACCCAGACCTATTGACTTTTAAGAGGTCATTGTTTTCAAGTCATGAGCTACTCTGTGACTTACTGGAGTTGGGGCAGTTGTAGTCACTTCATCCCCCAAAAAAACCATCTCAAGAAGCTAAAGACCCACGTAACATGTCGATATCCTTGCTGTGTACAAAAAAGCTCTCTGGACTCTAAAAGTGATTTAGTCTTCAAAGAGCAGTTTGTCATCAAGGAATGACAAAAAGAGGGAGGTGGAAGAGGGACTCTCTCGTAATACTTGTCTAAGCAAGCCAACTGGCCAGCCCTGCCAAGAACCGCCTGGACAGGCAGCACTGCCTCCCATGGTCTTCCATGACCATGGATGAAGGAAAAGTAGCCACATGAGTGCCTTGCAGAGAAGAGGCCAAAATGGGGTCAGAGATGCATGCTGCCACGGCTTCCAGACAAGTTTCCAGCATTCTCCCCTCCCTGCCTCAGACAGGAGAGTGAGCATTGCTGTGCTGGGGCATCCTGGAGAAAGAAGGCCCTGTCACGTTCAGCTCCCCACCTTGCCTTTCCCATTTGGAAGCGTATGGCTGCCCATGCTGGCTGAGGAGGTAGCAGGCCACTGCCGCTGGCAAGGGAGGTGAAGTGGGTGGTGCAGCTGCAACCAGAAGAGGCATGAAGCTCACCCTGGGGATTTCTGCAACAAATTATTGCTGTAAATAGTTCATAGGTAATAGGCTTCTGTAATAATCACCCAGTACAGCAGAGCACTTAAGGACACACTTAATTATGTTGTTTAAATGAGAGCGTAGGCGCGGTTTCTTTTCTGTACCCGTGTGTTTGTCTTCTGAAAAAAATATATTCTATGCTTTAAATGTGTTCTTAATTGATATCATTACCTTCTCCACCCCTTCTTCTGAGGTCATTTGTATCAGTGCTTGGCATATTCAGTTCTGGAAACTTGTTTGGTTAAGCTATTACCTTTGTGAGAACTTGTACGTGTCTGGAAAGGTCCTGTACAGACAAACACACAGTATTTGTTCCAATTTGACCAATTTTAGCGAGGATTTTCGGGCACTTCACCATTCGTTCAACGTTTTTGTTCCTTGCAGCACATGGTACACTGTAGTGCCACTTGTGCAGTTGTGAAGAGCTTCATGTAACTGGACGTTTCCTCAGGAGGACTTAGGCCTGAAGTCTGTAGGTGACACGAACTTGTACCCTGCTTGCTGAGCAGAGCCTTGGACTCTGTGCCTACAGGATTGATACATTTAATACATAATGTATATGTTTAATACATATATTGCTCTACATCATATACATATATATATATATTTAATCTGGAATTACTGTTGGCAGCAGGATTTCTGTCTCTCTCCATCACTAAGTGGGGGGAAAGCTATATGTTTTGTTGGTTATTTTTCCTTTTATAAGTGAAAGCAACCAGGTAGTGTAGGAAAAAAAAATTGTGAAGGAAATGGGAAGTTTTAGATTAAATGATATAGCTTAGCTATTTCTTTTCTGTTACCATTTCAAGTAATAATCATTGTGAAATGAAAGATGGAAGAAGCCTGGATGCTAGCCGTCTTCTATATGGAAAGGCATGTAGTTTTTTCCATTTTAAGAATACAACCAAGTTGAATGTAAAGCCTTGGCTGAGGTACCTGAATGAAACTATTGACCTCAGGGGATCTCAGGGCATTTTTTTCCAGTTGTTGTTTTCTGAAGAGGGGGATACTGACCAGCATATGAGTAGATATTGTATAACTGTAACTTCTTCAATCAGTTGCTGTTTTAATTCTTGAATAATAACAAAGGCTGCTGTTTAAGAAATGCATTCAAAATATTTTGTTGTATTTCTTGTGAGAAACGTATATTCTGTCAGTGTGCTAAAATTGTAGAAATCAAAAGCATTCAGAGAAGATAGCTTTATAAGATGAAATTGTATGTGGGCAAGTTGAGATAAGATGAATACTATTTGGGGGGGATTCTTTGGACTTGAGTGTATTCTGTTATTATCACAAAGGATTGGCCTTAAATACAACTCCCACCCCCCAAAGTTGTAAACACCATCATCCCTTGGTATAGTTGTGGTTTAAGTACTTTTTTTTTTTTTTTTTTTTTGTATTTAATTCTCTTCCAGTACTACTTTGAACATACCATTGTTGTTAAAGCAGGTCAATTCTTACGTTTTGACTACATTTATGAATGGATGTAGATATGTGTGTGTTTGATGTGTGTTCCTGATGACTTGTTCCTGATGACTTGTTCTCAAAGAGAACAAAGTGAACTGTGACTGTCTTTTGTTCTGGGAGAAGTCTGAGGTGCTAGAAAAAAACTCAAGTTAGGCACTTGATAGATGTTGCTGTTGCCTGCAGTAGCAAGCATGCACCCGGCATGTTCTGCCGTGTAAAAACCCAGGTATAAGGCTGTGAGTTCATGGAGTGATGGATGCAGTAAGAGGCAGTTCTCATTGAATCAGTGCTTTCTTTCCCTGTTACCTTGTAGATTTCTGGTCTTCTGAATGCCAGTGTCTGCAGTTTTAAATACCTGTAGTTCCTTTTTTCTTTTTTCTTCCATGTAGGTTTGGTTATGGCATGTTGTGTCTACAAACATAATTAAGTGGTTACTTTGATTTAATTCCAAAATTTAAATTAAATTTTAAATATAGCATTTAGTTACAGGGTTTAATTTTATTTTGCTATTCGTATTACCTGATTGCACAATTATTTGATGAAATAATATGCTGCAAAGCTCTGTGTATATCTATGCAAATTAAATTAAGTTTAAGTTTCTTTTCATCATTGCAAATTTTGTAGACCTACTGTTACAGATAGTTAATGTATTTGTAGGGATCTGGTATTTACCACTCTCATCCCACACCAGTTTCTTCTTTCTGACTATGGAAGTATGTGGGTATGTTCTGAAAATCGTTTACTTTCACTTAAATCTTTTAGGGTCAGTTGGAAAGGGCAGACTGCATCATCTTTGAGAAATCTCAGCCATGTTACTTGCAAAGTGTCTGGAAAATAGGTTGATGTAGAAATAAAATTGTCTCTAGAGAGAAAACTGTCTTTGCAAAGTTGAGCTTTCCCTGAAAGGACTGCTACATAAAAAAAATAGGCAGCCAACAAGTCTTTCTTCGAACCTCGAGAATTGGTTTGTGTGCTAGGAAAAGTAGGTGTGAGTATGTTACTGTTAGAGGTTAAATTAAGCTAGCAAGAAGAATTGAAGGTAGTCAGAAATGTTACTTCTGCTACAGCGTAATGACAGAAAGCGATAGAGGTGTCTGTTCCCGGCCCAAATAATGATGTATTAAGTAACTCAGTGCATCATCTGTCTGTCCCTTCTTCCCTCCAGAATAAAAATGGATGTATAGCCTCCTTATTTTTAAGAATAGTTGCTAAGCTCTCAACTTGATAATGTTCTTAAAAGGCTGTACCACAGAATTAGAGGGGTTGGGAAAGACTTCTCTGCGATGCAGGTTGGAAGGTGCTGAGAAGCAGTGACCAGGAGTTTTCTCCATGTCCAGCTTTTCTGTTTGCCAAGTGAAGTTTAAGGGTGTATATATAAACTGCTATGCATTTGTTTTCCAGAGCTTCAGCTGCTGTGCACATTTAAAAATACTTCATGGCACTGCACAGTAGGACAAATTGTGCTCACTGCTACTACAGTAATTTCCTTCTTTTGATTTATTACCTTTCCTTCCATATCACCTTTCCCAGTTTTTGCTTTCGCTGTGTGTTTTTTTTTTTTTTTTTTTTTTTTTTGTAGCAGCTCTAATTTCCTCATACAGCTTACTCTGCCTGTTTTCTCAACTCACTTTTTGATACACTGGGTATAAAATGTTTCAGGTTTTTGCAGGGTGCAAGGACTTATAAGAACTGACTTAAGCTGTGTTTGTTCCTAGGGCAGTGGAGTGCCACACTAGGTTAGTCCAGGAGTCCTGCTGATACTGGATATTTATAATAATCAGTTGATCAGTGCATTTGGGCTTTATAGTTAACCTTGAACAAAATGGATGAGCCAAAATATTTACTTGCCAAAGCCCTTGAGTACAGATATGAAGAAAGAAACATTTCATCACTTCACATATGGGAAATGCTCTCTGACACTGATAGCTGAAAAGATAATTTAATTTCATTTATGTTAAGCTTCATATTCTAGTTGCAGGCTGGAGACATGCTGCTGCTTGTGTGCACAAGTGTGTTTTTTGGTTGTTTGTTTAAAGAAATTATACTGACCATGGTTCTGTTATACCTTTTTTAGAAGTGGTATCACTTGCAGATTTATTAGCAATGCTGTGTTTACAGCACACAAAGTCCTCTGGCCATAAAAAGCCAATGAAACCTTTTTTTTTTTTTTTTTTCCAAAAATATGCTCATCTAGCAGCAGAAAGCAGGGGAGCATTTCGAGTTTTTCTTCAACTGATGCTGCATAGGATAAAGATGAGGAAACTTCCCTGGCCTCTAGGACTAACTAGCGTCATGTTACTGCTTTAAGGTATTCTCTAGATTAATCCTGCCAGATGACTTGTCTGATTTCCAAATTCACCTTCGTTCTGTAGTTGTAGTGAGCAATGCCATCCTCCAGGCATGACCTAGGAGGATCCCAGATGGCGTCTGTGGCCATTTGGTGCTTATGTCTGGAACTCCCCAGCCAGTTCTCCAGGTACCCTGCGTTCAGGTTCATCAGGCTTGAAGCATGAGGTCCTGTGGATAGAGACCATTGGCAGCAAGAGTAGTGTGCTTGGACAATTCCTTACCATGCTTTTCTCTTATCTAGATGCCTCAGCTTCTTATTTGCCCCTTATGTGACAGTAAAACTCAGAAAATGGACCAGATGGATTCCGTAGTGGCCTTAGAAAAGACATTTACTAAATGTCCAACTGATGAAAACCAGTCACTATAGTTACAGAGCAGATGAGAAAATTTTTTAGAAAGGGATGGGTCTCAACTGTCCCTGTCTGCTAGGAGTGTGTTGAAGTGATGTTGGGGACCAAATGGGACCAGGCTAGGTGTAAAAGCAGACAGAACTGGGATGGTCCTTGAGCACTGTTACAGGGAACAAAACAGGGAAGTTTGTGGGTGCTCCCTGAGTGGGGTAGACATGCCATGTGCCACTGTTCTCCCACTGGCATGCAGCTGCTCCCTGCTGGAGGTGGTATCTCATGGGGAGAGCCGAGAGCAGTGCGCTCAACGTGATGTGGGTCCGTAGGGCCTGCAGCTTTCTGGTGACTGTTATCACAGCACTGCCCAGCTGAAGGAGCCTGGAGTCCTACATCAATGTCAATAGTATCTAGTGAGAGGGCGGGATGCTCTTTGGCCAGGCGTGGTGCAGGTAGAGCCCTGGAAGAGCAGTGGGGTACCAAGTCAATTTAGGTTCTAGGTTATCTGATTTCCTTCTCTGGATGGAAATGGATTGGTGTATATTCTCTGTTAGATTTTAGTCATCTGTGAGGTTTAATGAAACATTACATCTCCCTACCTTAATAAACAAAATTAATTATATCCTCATATATAATTTACAGAGGAATCTAGATCAAAAAGATAACTTTGAGAGAAACATGAGAATGTGAAAATGAGATTGCAGGAAGCTTGTTAAATATGCTACTGGGCATTTATATATATATATATATATTTTTTTTTTTTTTTTCCCCTTTGGCTTATAATATAGAATCTACCAAGAAAATGTCAGCTTCCTGCTGGCTAGAAGCAAAAGAAGAACTAATCGATACAATGGACTTGTTACCAATGTAATGGAGGTAGCCTGTTCTGGGAAAAGCAAACTGCAGTTCAACCAGCTTGTATTAACCATGATTCTTGAAAATTATTTTTATTTGATCACTTAGTAATATCACATGATATTTCTAGAACAGAAAATAGCACCAATGCTCTGGCAATAATGCAAGGACTAACTGCAATCCGCAAGAGCTGGAATTTGTGACAAGGTGATTGAGCTGCCTGCATTGCAGTTCTATGAAGACTTGTCTTTAAAATGCTGCTTTTTCCTATCTTTATGAACTTCTGAGGTTAAAGAATCTGGAGATAATTTTTCTTCCCCTTCTTGAGGGTCAACCTACAAAAGTGAACATTTCTCTTGTAAGAAGGTTACCAGTGAAGACAGTGTGTGCAGTTCTACAAATGGGAAACTGTTCTTTTTTTGCCAGAATCCAAGTGTAATGTAAGTTAGCGTGCTGGAATTTCCACAGTAGCTAGGTATGTTGCTGTTAGCCTTAAAATAACTGCTGAAAAACCATCACCCATCTCATGGCACTGCCTAATGGGAATTCAGGGTTGTAAGAGGGGCATTGTTGTTGGCTGTGCGCTGTTGAAGCTCTCAGCTGAAGCTGAGTGTTGGAGACAAATGACTTGTCAAGGCAACAAGCACTGACTAGACCAGAGCTCAAAGCCATCGCAGTCAAAAAGCAGGAAGACAAAGGTTAAAGCTGTTGTTTTTGCTTCAGAACCTGTATTGCTGCAGGACTTTTTGAATAAGTAATAGCAGTAGTAATTATCATTGCATCTTTGGTCCTGCTGCTCCAGCACATGCATTTAATTGCTTCTCATGTGGTTTCACAGAGTGCAAGAAATTAAATAAGTTGTTTTGTAAATAGCGAAGAAATAAGTGAAAGAGTGGAAGGTAGCAAGGGTCATATTACATCTAGCTGACCTGATATACTTGGGCATCTTTTTGTTAGCTTTTAAGCAGTCATAAGGTTTTATTACCTCTTTGTTTGCAGTCACCAGGTGGCAACAGATATATGTAAGCTGATACCCTGCTAATAAAACATCATGGTCATTTGGCTCTTAAAAATTGCTTTTGTAGCATCTCTGTAAGACATTGTGTCTATGGCAGAATAGCTTGTATGCTGTCTACTGCAGCACTGTCATCATGTGTATTTTTTTAACGAAACTACACAAATTTAGGCTTGTAAAGTGGTTTAATCTTCTCTGTCTATCCTTATGTGAAAAGAGGGTGATTTGACCCAATGTTCACAATGCAGTGAACAAAAACAAATACTGCTAATAAAGTATGTGGATAGCAGCAAGTGTATCCTAATGATACAACGAAAATGTATGAAAGGTAATAATCTTTCTTGTACCTTTCCTTCTCTCCTTATCTTTCCCCTATTCTTCCCTGTTTATTGAAAACATCAACTTCTGCTTCCTTTTGTAATTCATACTGCAGTAAGATGCATGGCATTATTCTAGTGACTTATGTTCTTAAATTCTATTTATAATTCCTTTAGAATTTAGAATTCTCACCAAATTCCTTGCTATCAAAATAATTATCTATAGCAGTGAGTATAGTCATTACTAAACAGGGTATATTTAGTAATGCACGTTCAGAAATACCAATGAGTGTCTTCAGTCTACTTGAAGTGTTTTGAACAAATGTTCATGAAAATAGGAATTTTCCAGATAGGGATGTATAGTGTTGTTTTTAACACCTGAACATCGGATGTTGTACTTAATTACGTGACTGATGGCTTGGAACTTGAGCATCTGAACTCTGGGCTGCTTACTGATGTCTTTGGCCTCAGGCAAGTTACTTAACTTTTCAGAATCTCAAGCTGCACAGAAACTGTCACATTACATTACAATCTGCCTGATCTGTTATTCTGTCACCATCACAGATTTTTACGTGAGTTAACTGTTCTGTCCTTAATAAGAGTTTATTCTTAATCTTTTCTAATTGAAAGCCTAATCGCTGAAGTATGTCTTTTCCAAAACTATATTTTTATCTTCTTAAATATGTTGTTGTAAAATATTGTCTCAGTTATAAAAGGAAATTAAGTGCCTTGACCGTCATTGTCTATGTGAAATTATTATAGGCTGAGGTATTTGGGAAATTAGAACAATACGTTTTCAACTGCTTCATTCTTTAAAAAGCCATTTAATGGCTTTTTTGTTTTCATACTGTCCTAAAAATAAGAAATCACTTTAGGATTCAAGGTACAGTATTTGGGAACTGTGGGTATGATGAATAAATGATAAAACTGTGTTTAAAAGCAGATGAGAGAAGAGAGCAAGCTTTTGCTGATATGACCTCTGCTACTGTTTTACCTTTACTGCTCAGTTCAGTGTCTTTTGGTTTCAGAGTTACTCATATCCTTAAAGGTAAATGACTACAAAGCATCAAAACTGAAGATGACATGGACAGAAGGGAATATCCTATTTAAGGGTCATGTGAGGTCAGGATTTAAGGTCTGAATGTCACACAACTGGTAAGAGATGACTGCATTTTATGGTTTCTGACAAATCTGGCTGTGCAAGCTTCCAAGAGAGGAATAGCCTCAGAGAGACTGTGGCAGATCCGTGTGGTCTTCAGCTCCTTGGGCAGTTTTGCTTGTTGCAACGTGAAAAGCAATGAAAACGCTGCAATCTGGGTCATTTCCAGTTTTAATCAAAGTTTTTTGCTCCCCCGCAGCAAGTAGGAGTCCTGCCAAAGTCAGTTGAGCTTGGTGCGCCGAGAAGTGGATAAACAAATGTTTGTCCTGCTGCCCTCCCATCCGGTGTGCTGGACCCCAGTCAGAAACAGCCCCTGCTGACAAGGAGCCGAATCAGCTGGTGGCTGCAGCGCGGGGAAGGGAGGTGGGAGGAAGAGCAGTTTAATTAACAGTGGAAATTCACAGCAGGGGAGCATGGGGAGTTGTTTAATGTCATCCTAAAAGTAGAGGTGTAGTGAAAACCTTGTGTGGGCAAAGCAGCCTTTCTAGGCTGAGTCCTGCAGTGCTAAGTGGGGAAGGGTAATGAATTTAGAGTCAGCAGTACTGCAGATGGGGAATAGAATCCTTTAAAATGGGTTACATGCCAGGGGCTGTGCAGCTCAAATCAGAGCACTCTCTTGAGGGATGAAGCACCCCATGTTCTGTGAGCTGGAGCCTGACTCTTCATACTGAAACTGCTTCAGTAGACCCATCTCTTTGGCTCTGTGCTTAAGGTGTATATCTGAGGGAGTAATTATTCTTATTCCTACACAGTTACTCAGCATAGGAAACTTTAGGAAGTAAAATAGCCTTTAGACTTGACAAGAAATCTCTTTCAGTTGAATTTTATCTTTTAACTTTCTAAGTATTGGAGAGTAAAACATACATTCTGGGGGGAAAAGTAAGTATTAATGACATGTGAGATGAGTTTAGAGAAAACTGAGTCCCCTATATTTTTTTTTGCTGCTTTAATCCCCTTCAGTACAGTATTCATTATAGGGCCATGAGCAGAGCTGGTTTGTATGGTCTCTGGAAGAGGAGAAGGTTCTACACAGTCATAGCAAACCTGGCATTCAGCTTACATGTGCCTTCTGCAGCTGAGCAAGTAGTTCTGTTAGTTCTGTTCCTCAATTTCAAAGCTTTTAAGTGGTCTTCCTCCATCAAACTTCATAAGAACAGCAAGAATTTGAGGACATTTGACTTGCTGTATTTGTTTAAAATAGAAGGAAATTGTATTCTTTAAATTTTTGTTGCAATTGTAGCAGTTATTAAATTGCTCTGTTCTTCAAAAGCTGCTTAGTGTAGCCAGGAACTAATCAGAAGCTCAATCTGGTTGAGCAAAATAAGAGAAAAAAGAAAAGAAAAAAGAAAAAAAGGCAAGTCTGCCATGCAAAGGAGAGCATGTTTCATCTTTTCTTCTTTTTAGTATGAGTGTATATCTGTAAACGTCTGGTCACTTTTTTTAATGAAGTACGAGCAAAATGTACTGTGTTTATCCAATATCTTTTTACTTCAAGCTGTAATTTTGAACTTGAGTCAGTGAATTGACGTTTGATATAACAAGTTTGTGTACTGGGAGACTGTGGCATGTTTGATGAATACAGTGGGAAACATAAGAAAGGCAGATACTTGGACAAGTATGGTGAAAGATATGCAAATCCCAGATGTGAAGCATTTTCAACATGAACTTAAAGTGCTCACTGGTTCTTGGTGGTTTTGTGTTCTGATGTTACTCCTTGTGCAGTCTGACAAGATGGACAGACAAAAAGCTCAAGAATTTCAAATAAAGAGAACAGTTTGCTCAGTGAGGAGAGCTCATGAGTAGATCATGAAGTGCTTTTTGGTTATAAAATCTTGCCTATGCCTTTTTTCTTGCCTTTTCTCTGTATCTAAATTTCTGTTGGAGTGATTAGGAACATTTTCCTATGTCATGTGATGAAGCAACCTACAGGGTGGGGAAATGCTCCTGAGGAACATTTTCAAGTACTTCTGAACATGTAAAGTATGGTGCTAGTTGAGCATGAATTGAATACATGCATATGTTTCAGTTCAGCAGCTAAAAATGAATTTTAATATTATGAAAGCTATACTGAGTTCTCTAGTAATTGTTTCTGACATTTAATATTGCTGATAATGATAATGGTGGCATGTTAGAGATAACGAACTCATAACTTGTGTAGTTAGAAAATCCAGACATCCCCACAAACAGCTCGGAAATGTGAACAACAGTGCTGCTGGATTTTGGGGGGCTGGGGTGTTAGTAGTGAGGGATTATGAATGGGTCTGGTGATTCCTCCCCTTTTTGCACTTCTCACTTTTCCTGTGATAACATACCATGCATGCCAGATCTTGCATTTAGAAATCTGAACTGACGTTTTAAGAACATTGCTGGAAAGAGTCATATGTCTTGATTTGATGGAGTCAGCTTCACAAAACTTTTCTATCTATTCCAAAGAGCAGAACTTGAATTGCTTTAAGTTCTGGTTTTAGCTTTTGATTCAGGGAATGAGGACAGAAGGGATTAGTGCTCTTGAAGATACATAAAAACAAGATCAGCTCAGATGATGAGAGTAGTTAAGTGTCTGTTTCAGATCAGCTTGCACAGTCATTGATGTGTGATATAAGCATTTTATGTTATGAGCAATGGACCCAAGTTTTTTTTATATTGCTTACATTACTGTTAAAATATGAGAAGTGCTGTAATCCTTGATTACATATCAAGGTGTTCTATCTATTTTAAGAATATATTCCTCTTTCTGGTACTACTTATGTGGATTTCCTCTCCTCCTTCCTCATCAATTTTTGAATTAAAATAAACAAATGTAGTCAAATGTAACTTGTGGCATATCGGTTGAACACTGGAAAAATGTTGAGCATCATTTGAAAATATGCATGTGAAACAGAACGTTGACATAAAAATATAAGGGGAAAATAAGATACTATTCTGGAAAAATTGTCATTGACCCAAGTTGTGTGGGAAATATAGTTCATGGCTTTAGTAATAAGGTAATAAGTAATTTAGTAGTAAGCTATAAGACAGCTGAGGAATGTCACCTTGTTGATTTTTCTTAGAGCCTCTGTGTCGATTTGCGTATGGCTTCTTTCACTTTGTGGGTGCTATGTAGGTGCTATAGTTATCTTCTAACATCAAGTACTTTTATAAGTGTTACTGTATTTTTCTGGAAGACAAACTCTACAGCTAATCATTATATGTAGATTTATAGTAGTAATTACTTTAAACTGGTGTTATCAATCAATGTCTAAATGTAATGTGATCCATTTTTAAAACTTGAGATGATAGATGATAGACCAGAATATATCTTAAGTGTCTATTAAAATTTTCATGTTGATTCTTAAATTGACTGTAGAGAAAATCAGGCTGAGGTGTCAGGTAGAAAAGCCTGTGCATAGTTTTATTTTGCTTCAGCTTTGTACAGCACATGTAGCAAGCCATTTTCCAACTTGATCAGTTTATCCTCAAATAAAATATTTAAAGGTGGGAAACTGAGATGGACCAAATACATGATTTAGTAAAGATTGCACAGAAAAACTGTGAAAGAGCTAGAGGCAAAATCCAGATCATATAAGTTTGATCTACCATACTTAAAATAGTATTGCAGATACTTATTTGGGTACCTAGAGACATCCTGTCCATTCACACAATAGTTAATGAATTATTTGTAAGTTCAGTTTTACAAAACTCCAATGTTTTCCATCCTTTTCATTATGGTTGTGGCAATTGGTCTTCTTTCAAATATCCTGAAGGAAGAGAACACTCAATCACATTATCTGTCGTGAAAACGTTTTCTTTCTCCATGCCTAAAAAGAAGCAGCAGCTAACAATCACTTGAACTGTGTTTCCATGCGGGACTCCTATGTAAGCTTTTAGAGGAAGTGAGTGATTTTAAATTGCTGAGCGTAATCATCTCTCACTTCTTGGCACGCGATTTTATTGTCTTTGAGTCCCATGCAGTTCTGATATGATCTCGACACACATTGTCTGTTGTAAATATGCGTTCCTTTGTTTAATACGTTGATCTGCTTTTTTCAGCTTCTCTTTTGTTTCTACTCATGGCAGCTCATACTACAAGAATTTTGAGTTTAGAACAGGCAGGCATTGATTTTAATTAATGACAAAATTATTTTGCTTTTAATAAGCACTAATGAATTAGAAATAGCTTAAATGGTTACCTGAAAATGGTTCAAATGGAAGCAAAAATACGCAGCAGACTTCTTCCTGAAGCTGGTGTGTCAGTGTTGTGCTTGTCAGGTTTTATTTAAAAACCAGAGCAAACCAAAACAAAAATAAGCCCTTACATCCTGTATAATCAACTACAATTACTTGTGACCAATGTATTTTGAATCATTATTTACAGGGATTTGTCAGGTGGAACAGTGTACTTCATGATCCTGTTCCTTTTTTTGTACTTATTGGAGCAATGTCTGCTAGAAAAAACAAGGGAAGGTTGGAAGGAGTTTGATTTGGCTTTTGCCTAGCCATTGTCCCCTTTAATCAAATTGGGGAGCCTGATTCTTTGTTGAGATAGCAAACATTGAAACTGGGGGTCCATCCAAATTTTACTGGCTGGGGATCTGGCCCTAAGTGTGTTTGTTTTTTTCAGTTGATTTTGCTTTTATTGCTTGTGTTGTTGGTGAGCTTCTCTTCGTCACTTCTTGTCTTTCCTTTATCTGATACTATGATGACAGGTGTTATTTTTTTCCTGGTGAAGCACAGGACATGACCTAAAGCTGTACTTCTTTATTTAATCCATTTGAAAGGTAGATCCATGCGTTCGTTGTGATGCTTTTCACCTTGCTTTTCTTAGTTTCAAAAATATTGGAGGAAACAAATCATGGAACATAGAACAGAGGACTATAGGAAAGACAGCTCCTGAATATATTGACTTCGTCCTTGAGCTCATGTGCTGGTTGTGGCTGGAAATGGACCAGATTTCAAATCACTTAGCCACAAAATGATTCCCTTTCCTTTACTATGGGATGCTCATCTTGTTTGTGAGGGATGGTGGAGCTGTTTAGTTGTTAAGGTTTTGAACTAGGGCCTGTTTTTCCAGTTCTTCTGGGAAGTCAAACTTAACATACTTTTAAATCAACTAAAATGAAAAACAACTCTGTCTATTCATCTATTTATGTGTGGGGAAAAAAAAAAATGCTTTCATTACCATCAGTGACAAGTTAGCTCCAGTTGCTTTTCGGATCAGATACTTGAAGTTGCACGTGTATGCAAGTAAAACTTATTTACCAATGAAATGGTATTTCAAAGTCTAGCAAAGGAATACAAATAAGAAAGGTGATGAAGTTGGAGCTGGCTCATTAAAAAGACAAGTAATCAAAGTAGATTCTGATGATCATCACAGGCGTCTCTCAATCTTCACATTTCAGAGAAGAAACTTTGTATTTTCACTGTCAGAAATACTCATTGATTTAGTTCATTTTTTTTTGGTTGAATTCAGTTTTACCATTTCACCTGGAATAATTTCCGACTTGGTGTGTACTGTGACATTTATTTACAAGTTACCCATTTCCTATTAGAGAGCACAAATGTTCTTAATGCATAAAAATCTAATTCAGTGTGTTTTGCTTCTACAGTGCCAAGAAAACAAATGGTTAGCTTGATATGGGGAGAAGAAAAGAGAAGTAGTAATAACACTGCTTGTCTTTTTCTCATTTTAGGATCTACTTACAGTGTGCTGTCCATAATGCCTTCTGATTCTGAAAGCAGCAGTTCCCTGAGTAGCATTGGTGAGTAAAGGATTAATTTAAGAACTTGATAAGCAAATCTTTTGGGAGCTGGGATAACATGGTTTTAAAGTTGTCTTTGTGAAGGGTGGAGGGCTTCAAGTCATAGCATCAATGAAGCTGTACTGTACGATAGAGGTATGCATCTTGACGAGGGAAAAATATATCCATATTATGTAGTGCAACTTAAGCATTTTTGTATCTGTATGATGTAGTTGCCAATAAAATCTATGACGTTTGGATACATCAAATGATATAACTATACTGCAAATTACTGAGTAAAATGATGTAGAAATGGCAATGTTCGTTTTTACAAGTGTAGTGTATATAAATATACATACACATATTTACATGCAGTCATATATGTGGATGCATATGGTTATATAAATAGAAAAATTGTCAGTCAAAAGCATCACAGAAATTAAAAGACTATGACCTTGCCTTATAGTATTTGAACATTCTTGTAAGTGGCTGCAAGCTACATTTTTCTGTTTTATTTCCTTTTTTTTTTTTTTTTTTTTTTTTGGCCTGAGTGTAAAATGCAGCAAATGGAGCAACTCATTAAAGTTGATGGGAAAGAAAAAGAAGACCAGAGGAAAAATGAATGTGGACAAAAGCCCTCTAACAACAAGATGATCTCAGAATAGACATATGGGCCGTTAATCTTCCTATTTACTTATAGTTTTACTGTGAAATCCTTGTAAAAGTCATTGGTCTTGGATAGGGAATGTATGTTTTTGCATATTTCAAGTTCCGTTGTAGTGTCAGGCATCCATGGAGTTCCCTGACAGCACCAAACAAGTCAGTTGTCTGTCTAAGGATGTGCATAAACATCTGTTGCCGTCATTGAGGTGAACTTTTAACTCCAACATGCAGGAACAAGATTTTAGGTTTGATTGAACTCTTTTCTGTACCTATGGGAAGCAGTGACATGTTAGTCTGATTTTTATCAAGGTCACACTTGTGTGCTACTACTTGAAAGAAGGGTATGATTTGAGTTGTTATTTAAAAAAGGGGTGGTGGTCTGGAAGTAGGAAGAGAACAAAGTTTCTAAGCTTTAGATTGTTTTTTCTTTTTTGCAGAAAGAACCTTCCAAAGGAAGTTCTTCAAAGGTGGAGTACTGTTAAGTTTGTGGAATAATTAGATGAAATAACGCTTTAAATACAAGAGGATGCAGGTGATCCTTTCTAGTCCCATGTTCCCAATTTTAATAAAGGAAGGGTAGGCCTAAGCTTGTTTTTTTTTTTTCAAGTTCTATAACTTTGTGAATGTACATAGTTGATCCTTTGTACCTGATATTTTATAATTTGGAAGTAAAGCTAGATAGATTAACAGCTAGCGTTTGCT
The DNA here is from genome assembly GCA_011076525.1 of Nettapus auritus. NCBI lineage: Eukaryota > Metazoa > Chordata > Aves > Anseriformes > Anatidae > Nettapus > Nettapus auritus. Next base: position 13,072,561 of record CM021770.1, read on the forward strand.
GTCATGGAGAGAACTTTTGCTTTAACAGCTACTATTTGCGTGTAACACGTATATAGCCGCTGTTTGTCATTTTACTGATTTTCTGTACCTTATGCAAGTGCAGGACTCCTGTTTTCCTGTTTCTGCACATTTACTTAGAATTTGGCATTTTACTTCTGAAACTTCCTTTATTCCCATATATGAGTCAGAACTGAATTATTTTGAAACTGTTTTGTTCATTTCATATTTGAAAATATTGACGTGCTTGCTAAATGTGTGTTGTACATTCAGAGCTATCCTTGGAAGTGTTTTATGCCTTTTGCGTGTGCAGTAGTACAAGTTATTTTTAACAAGAAAAAAAGTGACCCTTCTTAAACAAAACTTGTCATCTCCATGCCTTTATTGTTATCAAATTATTAAATTAAATTGAGTGTTTAATATTTAATACATTAACAGCCAGGGAATTTCCTTGTTTGAAGCTGACATATTTGTTTTATAGCCTGGTTATAGACTTGTTAGTCTTGAATATCATTCTTCTTTCCCAATCATTTTCTCTCCCTCATATCTAGTTCTACAAGAGATAATATTTTTAATGTGATCTGATATCAATAGCAAATTTTCTCTGCTTAATAACCAACATGTCCTAATAGATGTTTGCAAGTCACTTCAAAGCTGCAGTCAGGTTATTTGAATACTGACTGATTTGTTGAGTGACAAGCCATCATAACTGAAAATGTTTGTGTGCCAGCTCCCTGAAGGCTTCTTAGGACTTTTTGGATGGAATCCCAACAGATACTGAGTTGTTTCAGTGTTTCAGGAATGTTACATGCATCTGCCTTCCACCACTGCTCTCCACCATGTTGGGCAGTGGAAATAAGTTTTTTTGCCCATGAAATGAATGAATTGGTATAAAAAAGTAAATAGCTCATAGTTTGGAGACAATACAAGGTTTGAAGTGTATCATTGGACCATGGATAGTTATGTGCACACACATGCATATAAAGGAATATTCACACATGCATATAAAGGAATATTTAAATTTCTGCACTCACATGTGTCTTCCTTGTATGGCAGAGAAGGGATCTCTTTTATTTTTTCCGGGTTCAAAACATGTTATCGTTAGCATTTAACTAATTTTTGTTTCTGATGTGCCTAGTTACTGTTTGTCAAGCAGCTTGGAAATTTGACCTTTCAGAGAAAATTAGAACGGTATTACAGATGCTAATTTAGCCCAGGTAAAGAAGCAGAGAGTCTATCTTAGCATCTTCAACTAGGAGAGATGATCCAAACTTTTGTAGTCTTTGGTCTCTCATTCATAAAACTAAATAGAGAAGAATATGTCCTTATGTTTCAACTTTTATTTCCAGTCTTAATAATCCTAGCTATTGTTGGAGGCAGTTTCTGCTGCCAGCATTGTCAGTTAAATGATGTTTTTCTGAAATAGTTCCAAGTAAGCCAGGATGTTGTGAAATTTAGATGATTCTATCAGTTTTACAGCTATGCTGGGTTTGAGTTGATTTATGGAGCTGATGCATATAATAATAAGCTTATTTCAGGAAAAAAAAAAAAAAAAAAAAAAAGACCTTGATCTACGGACTAAAATAGTTCTAGGGTAGTTCTTAAAAGACAATTTGAAGAAGGTGTGTGTTCAACCTTAGTCAAAGCAAACATGGTGTTAGAATTTGGAAAGGAAGAAAAGATGGTTTTATCCCTGTATAAACCTGTGGTGTGCCTGAGTCTGGGGTTATCTGCGCTTCTGAATCTTCGATTCTAAGAGAACAGGACAGCAAGCACAGAGCAGCAGCACAGCTGAATGGTTGTGAAGCAGCTTCTATGTGGGGAACAGCTGGATACACTGGGTTTCTTTGGTCTGTAAGGGACAACTGTAGACATGTTAGATGCTTGTTAAGTCATCAATGGCTTGAGGAAGGTGAATAGATAATACAAAACTGGATGGGCATCAGCTTAAACTATCATGTGACAAGTATTTTCATGTAACTTATACTTGAATCAGAGAGCTTCATTCTAGAGGATATTCCAGGTGTTTACATTTGATGTGGCCTTGACAAACAACTAGACAAGTTCATGAAAGCAAAACCTCTTGCTCAAGTGATTGACAATTACTAGACAGAGTAAGAATTCTGGGCAACCTTTATTATTTATTTATTTATTTATTTATTTATGTTCTTCAAGATGTTTCAGAACCTGGTAGGAAAGTTTGTTCTGTAAAATGTCGGTATGTATTTTCTCATTAGCATTAGTGCTGGAAATGGTATAAATGCTCTCCATATACTGTCTGTGACAAGTTACCTTCTTTCTGCATATTTTATGGCATGAATAGCTTGGAATCCTGATCCCCAGAAAGTGGGAATAGTAACACTAAATGGTGGTCACGTGGCATAAAAGAACTGATGCTAATGATTGTTAATTTTGATATGTGTATGCAGAAACAGAATTGATCGGCAGATTATACTTGCTGTGGGACAGGCAAACCTGATAGTAGTGAAATAGAGAAGGAAAATTACTTGTTGTAGATCAATCTGTTAGGTCTTTGGCACCACAACAGACTGCAAAGCTTTCTCCTTCGTTTCATGGATGCAGGAGGAAATCCTTGCTGACTGACTTTTTTTTCTAATGGTACTTGAAAAAAATGTAATAAACACACTGTTTACCTACCTTTGCTTTATGTTGTCTTAATTCTGTCCATGTCAGCTGCTCCATCACTGTTTTTGTTTTTCCTTGTGTAATAGTGTTCATCTTTTTAAAATTCTATTCTTAGTGAGTTAACTGTTTATTTGTTAAGTTTAGTCAGGAAAAAAAGGCTGGTTACAGCTCACTGTTTTGGTATTACAGGGTACAGATTAATAGCAGGAAGGCATTCATTGTGCAGTGTAATGTATCAGTGCATGTCCCTCATAGTTGTTTTCTCTTTCTTCACTTTGTGTCTTGAACTCTTTTTCTGTTTATCCTGCTGCATGCTCTGTGGCTGTGTCTGCAGGCTCTCAGCAGCTGGGCAGGCGCTTGGACCCCTCAGGGCAGGACAGGCTGCTGACATTCATCAGAGAAGCAGCAGTTCCCACAGGAAGACAAGAAAATGACCTCGCCTGTCTGTTCGTATCCCAATGCAGAACTAATTGTGAAAGAGGAAAAATGTCTCTTTGGGGGGCAAAGGTCTTTTGAGGGGAAAAAAAATAAGCTTTCTGACAGTTCCAAGATGAGAAGAATATAGAAAGAGAGGCATGAGTTGTTAAGATAGAGCTGTAAATGCACAAGGTGATTCTTCGAAGTATGTGGGAAGTCCATGCATCTTCGCTGTATGTTTTTTCTAGGTTAGAGTCAGGATTTTTAAATTTACAAAATCATTGTCTTCACCAATGAACTTTTCTCTTACCATAATAGCCTTAATTATTGTTGTAAAAATGAAATGTTGGTCCAATGTGTTGCTCTAATGAGAAAGTAAGGGATTTTTTGTAGGTATCGAAGAAACGTTACTAAAGGGGTTTTGATGCTCCTAAGCATAGGTTCCTCACCAACTTCTTAGCTTTTAAAATAACCTATGAACATTTTTTCATTAGTTTTTATGATAAGCAGTATGGCAATAAGTAGTCCCTTCACACTAATATTTCCTTACAATAAACTAAGGTACAGCATGATCTGTTTAATACTGCTATTGCTGGGGTTTTTGTTTGTTTGAAGGGGGGGGAAATAGGATTTTCTTGAGAATTATACCATGAAGTAGCAATATGTTGACATGATTAGGTGTTAGGTAGGATTCTTGACACAGAGCAAGGTTTTCTTTCACTGACCACGGTAACTGTTTCAGTGTTCCATGCACTTTTCACTGTCCCAGAACAGGAAAGCACACAAATGGATGGGATTTGGAGCCAGATTGTGAAATTCCTCTCCCTCTTGTGTTGCTGTAGGTGTATATTCACAGGGAATTTTTTCATCTTTAGCCTTCAGTAGCTGTTATAGTCCTGATATGAGAAGAGAGCAGGGAGTGATGTAACATGTATAATTACTGTTATGACTCACAGAAGAGTGTAGGGCCACTGTATAGCAAGCACTGTGCTGTTATCCCAGCTTTTTTCCCTTCCCCTGCTTAGAGGGGCTTGCAAGGCATGATGGATACAGCAGGAATGAAATCACAGCCACATGCGGTAGAAGAAGTGGTTGAGTAGAAGCCAGGGTATCAGACCTGGAGGAAGAATTGGCTCTTCATAGATTAATCTGCCTTTTTGTCTGTTTAGTCTGTACGTTAATACAGTACAGGCTGTTGTACTCTACAAATTTTTCTTGTGTATCTTCCTTACCATTCAAAATTTGTTTAGATGACAGTATTTTCTTTGTTCCCTTAGATTTTGTTCCTTTTCTTTACCCTGTATTAATGAAGTTCATGTTGTGCATGGGAAATAGTTTTGATAGCACTTGGGGTGGTGGTGGTGTCACTGTTGATTCCCAAAAGAGTTATGATATAAGTTGCTGTAATCCCTGCACCCCACCGTTGTGCTTTGGCCCCACCTTTTTCCCCGCAAAGGAATAAATCCTCATTAAATTGTCATGCTCTCATTGTATTTCCTCTCTTCGCTCTCTGTTAGTCGCAAAGATTTTTGTGTGTAAATAGAAGCATCCTTCATCTGCCCACTCCCCGTGCCCAGCAGACTCTGTGAATGGAGCTACAATCCTGCATCTCTGACATCAGAATAATTATTTATGGAGATGGAGTGCTTGGCGTGCCAGGCACGGAACAACAGTGTTACTTTAGGAACTGGATAGAGCCCAGTAACAGAGCTGTATGTAACAGTCACTGGCCCATCTCCCACTTGACCAGTAATGGTAATGGAGAGGGAAAGAGCACAGAATAAAGAAGCCTTCTGTTTTTGTTGTTGTTTTTTTTTGTTTTTGTTTTTGTTTTTTTTTTTTTTTGTTGTTGTTGTTGTTTTATAATGTGCCAGTTTGTATAGTGCACTCAGACATTTGACTTGTATAAGTTTGAAGATAAATGTTCAGCAATCATTGAACTGAACTTATATGACACAGTCTTGGACAACCGGTGCCAGGCAGCCCTGCTTGGTTGGAGGAGATGTCCTCCTCCAGAGCTTTTTTTCCAACCTTGGCTGTTCTGTGAACTATTCTAAGTTTATGTGTTACAGGTGACTTGTAAGATACGCTGAAGTCAGCTTTAGTGCCAGTGTGCCAGACTGGTGCAAGGGACCATTCCTGTTGATGTTCAGGAGTAGATGTAGGCAAAACGGTGGAAGTATTCAGGAGATGTGCATCTTGGATTTCTGATTGTTTTTTCCAAAGTGTAGTATTACATTAAGTTCCTAATGTCAGGTTAATCTCAGTCTCGGTTTCTTGCTTTACAACATGAATTCTGTACTATATGTACAATGTATCTTGAGTTCTTTACCCTACCTTGATATACTCAAACTGAATAAACAGTCCAGACTAGAAGTGTATTTTTGAAGTATACTCTTAAAATATTTGAAGTATTTTTACTCTTCCTGTATCGCAGCAGATTCTTTTTGGACCTGTAAGGAAGGTTGGAAGGCTTGTTCTGACTCATTGCGTGTAGCCAAAGGCCACCCTGCTTATACTTCAGCATGAAGTTGTCAAATTTGTTTGCTACAGGAAGTAGTAACAACGTCTTAGTTAGTTTCTGTGCCTGTATGGATTATCTACTTGACTTCCCATCTTTTTTTTCTTAGTTTTTTATTTTCCGGGCTCCTTTGTCTCTTTTTGTGACAGGCAGGTAAGTCATTGCTCTGAATCGTGTTCTTTGAGAAAAAAAATGTTTCTATGAATTTATTTAGTCTGTGCTTCAAGAGTTTTGATACCCAGCGTCTAATAATATGCTATTGACCTAAGCAGTGTTTTGCCATGACAGGATTATAGTTTCTGGAATGAAACCATTATTTAAATATCTTAGTATCGTAATATAACTTCGAAGTTTTCTTTTAATGCTTTCAAAAAAAAAAAAAAAAAAAAGGGATTCTTCTTCCCCTCCTTGCTGCAGTGTTCTTTTTTAATCTTTATTTTTTCAGAAACATGTAAAAGAAACAGGCAGTTACATTTGGGGGTCAGGCAATAGCTCTGAGGACAGTCTGCTGCATTATGCTTTTTTTATGATGCATGTTAAATAGAATGGCATTGCATTCTTTTTCATTTTTCAAAACTATACCAAGATACTAATGAGTGAATTTCCAGAATGGAATAGGCTCTCCATCTGCATTTCTATAAATTCATTTTTTCCATATCTAAATCTGAGTTGTGATTACAGCTGTCAGTCTTGTATCCCCTGTACTCTTCATTATGTATTCAAGCCTCTGTCTTGCAGCTGAAACCATGCTATTATTGCAGCTGTTCAGTTCTTTGCACCTGGTATCACTCTTGTAGTCATAAGTGTTTTTTCTTGCCCTTCCCTGTTAGTATCACTGTGCTGCCTTTTACTAGGTGAATTTCCATTCCCATCTGTAACAAACACCATCATTGGCACTAGTGTTCTATGACTTTCTCTTGCAATCATCAGGTGTCATATGTCTGTCCCCACTGATCTCTTCCAGCATTAACTTGAACCAACCGTGTTTCCTTGCTTAACACTTAGTTTATCAGCCTGACAGGCTATTTACAGGTAATTTTTCACTAATTGCAATTCAAGTGCTTCATCTGAGGCCCTTAATTCTTACTCCAAAGCAAACATTACGCCCCTCCCATCTGATAATAATTCCTTCCCAACAATGTGTAGTCTTTCTTTCATGCTTCATGTTGGCCATTTTGACAACTGTCTTTTTATATTGCTGTTGTTTCCATTTATTGCCTCACACTTTGTACAGCTGTGCATAACAAAGTAATTGTTTTCAGTATTCATAGGAAGTGTTCAATTACAGGTGTGGTTTATGATACTCCTTCAAAGATAAACACTATTTAATTGTTGGAAAAAGTCATTTCCCTTCCCTTTGCTTCCTCCTCCTTGACAGTCAGCCTGTAGATCTCTCTTTTTTGTTCATGTTTTTGGGTTTTGTGCTACTGCAAACACAAACTTTACATTTGATAAAGACACCTGGACAGTTGTCACTTGTTCCTTTGTCAGCATGTGCTAATATTACACCTGCTGAAGAGTCACAAATGATGCAGAAAACTTAGTAAGAATGCTTGCAGTACACCACATCAGGATCCTTTTGGGCTTCCCAGCCTTTGACCTTCTACCTCCATCCCAATCTTTCTCTCTATTCAGAAGTCATTTTTTCTTGTGTGTAAAGTTTGACCTCAATAGTTGAGGTAAACCACTTTTTATAGATTTAAATCCTATGTAATTTGCCTTTCATTTGATCTGAGTAGTACACATTGAGTTTACTGGAAGCAAGGCTTATGAAATAACCACTCTCTTCCACAAACTTAGAGTAACTTCACTCTCCTTTCATTTCCCTCTGTTCGATTCATGAATCATATAGGTTATCCTTAACCTCTTTGCCTGATTTTCAGTGTGTTTATTAATAACCGCCTTCTCTTAAGTACTAAGCTCTTTGAACAGCTTTCTTGTATTCTCACTGACTTATGGCATCCATTTCCTTGTAGCTATGGTTTGAAATGTAGTCATGCGGTGTTCTTTCAACTTCTGTCACTTCAGAAGTACTCAAGAATTGTTCAGATGAGATGCTCTTTTTTAAAAACTAGTAACAACAAAAAAGTTAACTTTGCTGATATATAGTCTTGGGAGAGGGGGGATTTTTTAATTATTATTATTATTTTTTACATTGCCTGTAATAAATCAGTTTGAATTACTTCTTGGTCTCCTAAGGATTCTGCTTGAAAACCTGTAATTACTATCTGACCACTTGATGACATTTCACATGCTGCAGTATCTTCTTAACGTTTGGCAGCTGACTGATAGAATTCCTGAAGATTCCATCTGTAATGATTTGAATGGGAATACAGCATGTGTGAATACCCATCTCCAGCACTCCAGACAGCACGTCTGGAACACAGTGTCTTTACTACTCCCTGAGGCCCTTTATCAGTCTGTGCATTCAGGAAATCCTTTTGGTGTCAGCAGTTTTCTTTCAGGACTGTGAAACAGTATGGTGGAACGATGCTCAGAACTCCCCTCAGGAAAAACCTCGAAGGGATGTGTGTTGGCAGGTCTCAGCCCTTTGGTCGGGGTGCAGCAGTTGACCCTAGCAGTTGTCCCGCTTGGGTTTGCATGGGATTCTTGATCCCAAGTTATGCTTTTGCTGTGTGGTTGTAAGCCTTCCAAAGGGTTTGAACTGTCCCACAAGGAACCTCTTGGGTACTCAACTATAGAAGCTTCAGCTGTATTTTCGTGGTCATGGTACAGATTTACAGATTTTATTCTCTGTTGTATTGTAGTGAAGAAAAGTTCTGCAGGGAATTTTTGAACTGACATACCTGATATTTTTTTCTCCTTCCTTATAATTACTGGGTATTAGATTGGGATTATCATTCATGTTGATCTTTCCAGAACCACTGGTCAGTTCTTTCTCAAGTCTAAAGTTTATCTAAGTTGAGGTTTGTTTCACATTCCGGACAGTAGATTTAGCTTGTTATATTCTGTATCAAAGCAAATACTGAAGTGTTATATGTTCTTGTTCTTGCACGTTACGTGATCTTTGCTGCTTTCATAACCTATTAAGTTTTCTGTCTGTCAGATGAAACTCTTTCCACTGTTCAGTATTGTACTTTTCAGTTTCCCTTCCTCCATGCATTGCTGCTTGTTTTCATTAATGTTTTATTTCATTTACAAGGCAGCTCTGATCCGTTATTTCAAGACCACTTCAAAAGATACATATGAGGAAATATATGTAAATGATAGCTTTTGTTATGTTATCCCATACTAGTCATTGTAAATTACTGATAGCAAGTCAATATTTTAACTTGTATTTTGCTACAACTCCAAGACCTGAGGTATTTTCCTCAGGTCTTTGTGCGCTTAGAGAGAAACCCTATTGGTCATACTTTGAACATATCCTTTGTCTTGTTTTACAAAATTCTTTTTGTTTTATTAACATGTTCTTTCAAAGTCATAAAGAAATGATATTCTGACTATCCATGTTTTTTTTTTTTTTGGAATGAAAACAGTGAGAAAGGCTCAGCTGTACAATGATTAGTCTGACTGCTTGCAAGCAAGAATTGGCACAGATTTGTAAGATGACATGAAAAAATCCAAGTAAAATTTGAAGCATTATGTTACCTTATGATAGATTGCCTTTTGAATTGGTTAACACTCATACAAGTGTATTTCGCAGAGTAAATTAATGAGTTTATTATAACCTAAAATATATTCATGGTATTTCTTCAAAACAAAAAAGCCCACAGTTGTTCATGCATTGGTACTCATTTTCCTACCTCAGCATGGTCTTGTTTCAGTGTTATGCATCTTGGTCAGTTAAAAAAATTCCCAGTCCTATTTCTCTTCATGTTGCGTGTTTCAAAGAGTGCACTACCCCACATCCAAACAATGATGGTGACATGAAAATGAAGTTAACAGTGCTGTGGTTTCTGTGTGGTTGTATTATCTCTTCAATCATTGATGATTAGGAAAATCATCAATGATTTTATTTGGTATGTACCATGTTAATGTATCTTTGTGATTTCTGTGAAGTCGGGTGTTTGAACTACAGTTAGGGAAGATGTGATGGCTTCAGATTCAATTTTATTTTATTTTATTTTTAATACAGCATATCTTGGAAAATCTGCTTTAGATTAAGTTCATGTGTACTCAGGACTTAATGCATATACTGCATTGGAGTCAAAACTTTTGTCCGTAACGCACCACCAGTGTAGGGCTGTTTTAGGCATTAGTGGAGCACAGCTTACCTGGAGGCTGGCCAGCAAGATGTCTTGCATACTGTTGTGTTCTCAGTGCCAAAGTGGACCTAACATGAAAAATGAGTTTTGAGGCTTACTGAAGCAGATGAATGAGTTGTACTTGGCAAGATGTGCAGTAAATCCATTTTAACAAATGTACATTATCTGAGAAAACAGGTAAGTTACTGTAAGGTGGCATCATTTGAATAATGGAAATTTAGCCTTTAGGCTTGTACATTTTAAGACCAGTTTGTCTAGTTAAAGAGCAGAAAGGAAGTACTGTTGCGTAAAATATGCAGTCAGATGGAAAAAAAATACAAAGCTGGAAGCACAGGTCACTTTCCTTACACTGCATCAGGATGTCAGATGCAATAAAGGGCTTTTAGCATCCAGCTATAAAAACCCCTTTAAAGGAAATGAAGAGTATTGAATTTTTCTGATGAAAGAGAAGTTCACTGAAGCTTTTTAGAGTGTCCACAAATTTGATTTAACATTGTTAGACCTTTTGTACAACTATTGAAAATGTAAGGTTGTGATTAAATTGAGCAATGATATTCTTTTTGGACTTCTTTTGAGGTTAAGAAGGGGATTATATGAATTGCGTAGATCTGAATTTTTATAGCACTTAAATCTTGGCTGGTATCAAACATTGACAATATCATCACTGAGTTTGACATGCAGATATTTGTTGATGTGCATGTAAGAAGGAACAAGTCAATGAAAAAACAGTTTCTGGTACTAAGATTAATGGTTTCACATTAGTCAAGAAAGCTTCTTTCCTAAGGCTAGTTAGCTTGTCTTTATGTAAAGCACACTTGCCTTGCTTGGCATAGCTTTGGAACTGAATTTGCCCAAGACCATGCAGCCTGTTGGTACCTGAATTAGAGTGTGTTTATCTATCTTCTCACTTCTTTATGAAATGATCCTACTCATGTCCAAATGGTTCCAAGTTAATATGCATTGTGACTTTTGCATTTTTTTTCCTATTTGTTCCTTACATCAGGAACCTAGGATAGTGTGTGTTTATTATTTTTGGTTTCTGTATAATCTTTCCTTAAAAACTATATAGAATGATTTATATTTTAGAAAATAAAAATAGTAAAAATAAAGGAGATCTGTGTTTCAAGTGTGAGATCCTTGGCCCTCATGCAAGAGGAGTCTCTTGGATGGAGGAGGGGACTAGAGCAGTGAGAGGAAAACTCAAATGCAACTTCGGTTTAGAATTCTTCAGAGCAATGTAAATCTTTGTCTTTGTGTCTTTTTACAGAAGACAGGATGTTCCTGCAGTTCTTAATTTCTTCATTTGCTATTAAAGCATTTGCTTGCACTGTTTTGCAATAGCTAAAATTAAAAATGAGTGTATGCTCCCAAATTGTCTTCACAGAGTTATACGAGCAGCTTAAGGGAGTAAGAACAAGGATCCTTATGCTATATGAATGGTAGTCATAACCCTAAAGTTACTTTGGTGTGGAAACTTAATCACAGGTAGCTCTACTTAAAAACTGGAGGGAGTTTTTTGCATTCTGTAATACCTTCTTGAACTGGGTTTAGAGGAAGAAAATAAATAATTATAATAATAAGTCAATCCTTGCAACTCATTAGCACTTGACGAGATGAAATAACTTTGAAATTCTTTACCTTTGAAAAGACAGAGATCAGTGATCTTTTGTTGTTACATTTAAAAAAAAAAAAAAAAAAAAAAAGGCACTATCAAGGCACATCTTAGAAAGCTAATGCCAAGTAGTTCTAGAACTTCTTTTGGGTAGAATACAGTAAATTCCGTTATACATCAGGACTTTAACTTTCACATTTGTGACCTATATCTTTGCTGTTGTGTGTCTACAATTAAAATGGGTAGAAATAAAATTAGAGTTGAATTAATTGTCAGTATGTTGTGAAACGTAATTTATCAGACTATCATCTCTTAGGTGAAAGATCTCTTTGTATTGATTCTGAGCTATCTGAGAAGAAAGGAGAAGAAAGGAGACATCATTCATTGCTCATCTCTGATATTAAGAAAACAGAATAAGATCACACCAAGCTCTTTAATGTATGACTGCCCCTTAGAGGAAATTTGATGTGCTGTCCAGTTGCAGTTATTGTAATGTGCTCACTTTAACTGGTGTTAATATGAAGCCCATCTATCATAATTTGCTGGCAAGTCAAATCTTTAACTTCACGTACTGGACTGATAAATTGTGACATGAAAACATAGAGTTGTCTTTTTTAAAAAAAAAAAAAAAAGCAGAAGCAGTAGCACATAGAATAGTGTGTCTGTGAGGCTAAAGGAGCAGGAAAAGAGCCCCTGTGCTGTAGCAGTTTCTGGGTTGTTGGGCTACGTTGGTGTATTTTTTTCTACTTGATTTTTTTTTTTTTTTAAGCATGGAACGTGTCTCTTCTCTCTAAGTAACCTTGTATCTATGAGTTCTTTGTCACTGTTGTAGTTTTGGAGGTCTTTGCAATTGTGACTGCTAGTTATTTGTCCTCTCTTTGGTAGCTCGTAAGTATGGGGGAAGCAAGGGGCCTACTTGTGCAAAATTAACTTGCAACATGGATGTTTTTTCCAATAATGTTAAGTCTGAGTGAATTGAGTTGTTCTTCTGCCAACTCGCTGATGAAAACTCCCACGACTTACTTTGGTTTTGAACAGGATTCTGCAACCAAAAGTATGTTATTTTTTTTTCTTTGTTAGCACTGACGTCTTTGGTGAAGTTGTATTGTTATTTTCAGGAGTTTTCTAACTGTCAGTTATTTTTCTTTTGGTCAGGTACAACTGGTAAAGCGTCATCTCCACCACCTGTAACAGACACAAGACAGATGAGTGAGAAGCTGGAGACAATACTATTTCAGCTCCGTCAGGTAACTCGAGAGAGGGATGAGCTGCGCAAGCGACTTGCACTTTCATCTCCTGGATCAACTTTTGATGACTGCAGGTAAAAATAAAAATAAAACAAATGTACGTTTGAAGTCAGTCTTCAGGAGTATTTTCAAGTGTCTTGTCTCCTGCTTGCTTGTAAAGCAGCAATAATATTGCAGTGCATTTAAGTTTTCTGTAAGGTACCTGCTTTGTGGTGATGTACATGTAGGTAACCATATCCAAGTTTCAGAGCTGCATGTTGGATGCCTCCTCTTGCTTTTTACAGCAGTTTTACTGTGGGATTGAGGGGAATAAGGCTCAACTCTTTCTTGAGAAAAGCAAGCAAGCAAGTTGTTGAGGATTCCTACGTTAAGTTATGGAAAGAGGTGGAAGACTGTGTGTCTGAAGTGTTTGCAGTTTTGAAGTGGTGATTAATGGAGCATTTTGTCCATAGGAGATGAGGTCTCAAGGTTTGAACCAATGAATTGATGTTGAGATAATGTTTTATCATTCATTCCTTAGCTAACCGTCTTAGGCTCCCCATGCTGGGGTGGTTGCAAGGGATACTGTAGGGCTTGAGAACCTTTGTGTTCTGTTGGAGGGTCTCAAAGAGTTTCAGGGATGGAAGAGGAAAAGGTTGTCAAATGTTAACATCTTCTGCTGAGCTTTGTGTTACTTTTTGCTCACACCAAGGAACTTCTTAAAGTCAGTAGAGTTTAGGCACTGAGGATTTTACAGTTTAGAATATTGTTCTCTATAATCCCAGCTACTATTAATAAAGTTCTGATGAGCTGTCCTGTAGACTGCCCCAGTTTTCTCTTTTTAGTTGTCAAATCAATTTTCTGCCAATGTAGGATTTGTATGTTGTGGAAAATATAAATGTTTACAGCTTAAAGAAATCTCATTAAAATAAACGTTGTGTTTGTGCAGTGCTTGGACAGTTTGTTAGATGGAGGATGCTACTTTCCAAAAAAAACCAAAAAAATAAGTATTTGATGATGTCAAAATGAATGAGAATGATTAGATGAGTTACTGTTTTCCTTTAGTAAAAAAGGAAATTACTGCTCTCATCTAAATATACATCTATGGTTTGTGAAAATGTGCTGGTATTTTTCACTTTGTTCCACATTCTTTCTTCATATAAGATTAATTGTTAACATTCCAAGAGTCAAAGCCCAGATATTGCCAGCTACCACCCTGAATTGTCAAGTCTGAAAGACCACTGTTTAGGTGGTGACTCTGACAAGCCAAAAGGCTTTGGCTTTCCTGTCTACATGTGCTTCTTCAAAAATGACTGTTCCAAACGCAGGTGGTGTAGAGACAAATCTTGACACGTCATGATGGCATGCTTAGAAATGGTTGCAGCTTCCAACACGTTTGTAGGCTGGGCTGTGCTGGCTGTGAAGGCTGGCAGTTGCAAAATTAAGAGCTGTTTCAAAAACTGGTGTTGACTAAGTCCAGAGCAATGGAAGAGGAGCCACAGAAGTGGATAGTGATGAGCTGAGTCAGATTAGCATGTGTCACTGTGCTGGACAGGAGTAGGATTGCTCATGCTGTGCTTGAGTCACTTGACAGTGACTACACGCGCACACGTGTTGCGGTGATTAAGCAAAGATTTAACTAAACTATTTAGTGTGATCAAGGTGAGCTTTATATACTTACATTTGATGTTAGTAATTATAGTATTTCTCTTAGAGAACTGCAATACAGAGAAAACACCTAAAAACTGCTTTTGAGAAAGGACTGGTTTATGTGCAGTCTGTAATTGTTGTTGTTCATGGACCTGATATTGTAAATGAAAATGTTTTAAAGTTGTTGGTCAAACATTGCCCACAGGAAGGTTGGAGCTGCTCTTGGCATTAGCCAAGAGGATTTTACATCCTAATCAAATATATCTAAACATCAGTCTTGATGTGGCCCTCATTTATGATCAAGGTGATTCCCTTGGGATGCAGAGGATTTTTAGAGTTGTTATATGAATATCAAAACAACAGTTGGACCTCTGACAATAGCATTTTATTTTTTTATATATATAATTTGTGTCTTATGCTTTCAAAACAATAACTGATGCTTCTCCTTTATTGAAATCATCATATTTTGTATGTTTTGGTGCAATTTAGCATTATACTGTGGTGGTCTTATTTAAGTGAGATTCAATCACAATGTGGTTTTGAATGGATTGCTTTATTTTAAGAGTTAATTTTTTGACTTCTGACCAATGTTTAGTTCCATATCCATATTCTTGCTGATTAATAAGCCCTTGAAAAAGTAGTGCAATGCATAACTGCCTTGGCAGTGCAGGTGTTCTGTTTCATGTAGATGAGATAGAGTGCAGGAGGTTACTGGTGGCATTGTTGTTTGTTTCTCATTGTGTAGGTAGGCTATCTTTTGTATTTACTATGGTATCTTTGTTTATAGGATTTCTGTTTAGAATTATGATTCAGCAATATTTGAAATAAAGGTGTAATTGATGTTAGATATGTTTAAGTTCTCACCATAGCTTTGAGGCTGACTTAAGTTATTTTTTAGAAAAAAAATACACAAATATTTTGCAGCAGTGTGTTTTGATTAAAGCTTAATATGAACATGTGTTAATGGAACTTCACCTTAAAGATTCAGCTGAACTAAACCGTGCTTCAATTAATATTCTCATTTTAATGACTGGGGGACAGATGATGTCTGCCTACAATGATTTCACCCTGAAGACTAATTTAAATCAATACTTGTGTTTTTAGTGATTTTGTCAAGAGTGTGAACATCTCAGGTAGTTTTACTTACACTATCCGGGGTTATATTTTCAAAGAGAAATTAACACTGCAGTAGTTACAGTCATGTCTGTAACACTGTATGAATGAAGTATTTCTTTTTACACCCATAAACAGTGAAGTAAAAACAAACAAAAACATCCAAACAAACACCGAAAAGACATCCCTGAAGAACTGACTTCATATGTTACTTTATACAAATTTGGCTTTTAATTGTTGTTAGAGTATGTCTGTTGAGGAAGGGATTTTTTTTCTTTGCCTTTGTTTTCCCCAGGAGCACTTGTTCTTGGAGGAAGGAGAAAAAGAGGAATTAAAATTGAAGACCTTACTACTCTGCAACCTAAATACAACTAGGTTGCGAAAATGCACCTTCTTGCGCATATTCCCTGAGCATCTGTGAATCAGATGTGACTGCTGTTTATTTTTCTGTTACTCTCAGCGCTGCAGCCATACAAAACTATTTTATTTCAATTCAGATGCCAGCTGAATTTCTGTTCCAGAATCCATGCTGCTGTTCTTATATGAAGCAAAGAGGATTGTGATTACTTCTGAGGCAGAGCTTACAGTGAAGCGATTTGGGGGAGAGAATGTTGGCAAGGAAAGGGAGAAAGGGTGATCTGTGCAGCAGTGGAGCAAATGTGACAGGAGAATAAGCAGTCAAATTAGACATCAATTAATATCTTTCTTTTCTTGTTTGTTAGAGGCATGAGACCTGGGAGATGCCATAGAGACAGCTGTCAGTAGCTTCATTTTGAAAGTAGAAAATTCATTGGTGAAAAAAAAAAAAGAGACTGCAGAGGAAGAATAAAGTTCAGTGTAGAGTGTCTTGAAAAGTTTAGTACTCTAGAAGAAGGTGGTATAATTCTGGTAATTTAGTTTTTAAAAAGACTTCTGATATTCTAATATAAATAGAGGTGTTATGTACAGTGAATATGCATTTTAGACATAATCTATGTTGGTCAATTGCCAGACAAAATAGGTTATTTTGGAAAACTTCTCCTCTCCCAGTCATCCTGATATACTTAAAATAAATAAATCAATCAAAATATCATTTGATGCACTTTTGCTTTCATGTTGTTCAGCTTACTGTCAAACTAGTCTCATCAAATTTTGCTGGCACAGATGCATGTATTTGGTGTCCTGTTGAGATTCTATGTCTCAACCCTGACCCTAGCTGTGGTTTTCCTAGGGAGCTGTAGATAAGGTCCTCCAGCTGTTTCCAAGGTGATGAGTTTCCCCTAGTACAGGTTTCCATGCAGCCCCCACTTGAGTTTGGGAGCCTGTTTTCAGCCCCCCTCACACTGCAGCTCTGTGCTTTTTCCTTGGAAGTCCGGGCATGATAATGCAGAGTGTTCTGTGGTTGAGTTGTCAAGTGACAGTTCTGGTCTATGAAAACACTGCTGCTCCAAAGAGCTGAATGTGGACTCACAGTACCATTTTCATTTGATTTAGAGTTGGACAACTGTCTCATTATTACATGCTATATCTGAGTACAAAATTGGTACAGGTTTATCTTAATTTGTGGTTCCATCTTGATGTGAAGTGGTTGCTATTTCATTTAAAGTATAATATAGCCTAAGTATAGCCTGTATATATCCTAAGCTGTGTGACAGTGTTTATTGGATTTTATCGTATGCTGTTATTTGACTTAATATTCTTTTTCTGCGCTAGGCCTAGTCCAAAACCTAATCATGACTATGAAAGGCTGAAGATTCAGTGCATGAAGGCCATGTCAGACCTTCAGTCTCTGCAGAATCAACATACCAAGACACTAAAAAGGTGTGAAGAAGCAGCAAAAGAGGCAGATTTTTATCAGTAAGTAAAAGTAAAGCTATAAAAGGTGAGAGTTAACCAATCTTTGCTGTAAGGTATTAGAACATAGTAATCAAACCATTATTTATATTATTTTTCCACTTTAATTGCAAGATTAATGTTTGAATGTATCAGATAAAAAACACTTTGGGACTATTTGAAATGAGACAGGTATGGACTGTGTCTTATTTTGAAGAATTTGTGGTGGCAATCCCTCATGACTTGGTGAGACACTGACAAGGAAAGCCTAGTTACTGATTTAGAATTACAGTCCAGTAGTTCTACTGTCAGGCTAGAGAGCAGAATATAATTTGAGAGAATGGAATTCATGATTTCTTACATGATGTGATGGCTCTTTTGCTGACTTATGTAAGGTTTATCACAGGCTAAGTCCAGTTGTAAGCATTCATGAAAATGTAGTAAAACAGGCAGCAATTGTTGAATAATTCTAGTCTGGTTTAGTTTAAAAATCAATCATTGATGCAAATAGGGAAGTTTTATTTACCTGGGAGGCAAATAAACTTGAGTTTACAAGGAAGGAGTATCAAGTATCTTCTCTAGTTTACCAGCTATTTTAAAACTGTAAAGTGGTCCTATTCATTGCTTCTGTCTGTTTTTTATTTAATTATGGGCTTTCACACCTACTGGTCATCAGCTTCGAGTTCAATTTGTATCATTCTATTTCAACAACCGAAGAGAATATCAAACTAGCAGTCTCAATTTAATATGCAGTAGTATAATGTGTTCAAGTTATCTTTGCTCTCATGCAGCAATGATTAGGTCTAATTTTGGGCTGTTACCTTGAATTATAATTTGAATGCTAGCCTTATCTTGGGTGTCTGTTATTTAGTTTCTAAGTGGGAATTAATATATTTCAATAATTATGGCTTATGTAATGAAATTTGGGATACCTTTGGTGGCTTTTTACTGACTTGAATGTAGTTGAAAGGGTACTTTTTGTTTGTTTGTTTTTTTTACAGTAAGAAACAAGATTTTTGTAGTTTTAATCTGTATGTTGGTTAGCTGGAGAGGCCAAGGAGAAAGGGGAGTTAATGAGTGGGATAATTACTATTATCTCCAGTATCATCTTTGGTTCACAAACAGTTCCTGTTTATCTATCTGGTTGCTTTTAAGTGGCATTGATGGGTTGGTATAGGTCCATCATCTCTTCTGATGCTATGTAAGAGTACTGTATATTTAAACATTTTTTACAGTTATAGATTGGTTCTTCTCTGATTTATCTTGTTCTTCGAATACTCAAATTTGAAAATTTGATCTATTTGCTTGGTAGAAAACTCATACTTGAAACTAGTTAGTACCAGAATCTGTCTAGGCAAATTCGCCTCTAAGAGCATATTTTCTGTGTGCCATGACAGCACGTTGCACAGTCGGCTCTTGAGTGACCAGTCACAGCTGAAGGAGGACATGGATACCTTGAAGAGGAAAAACACACAGTTGGTGCGAGAACATAATCATCTCCAGCAGTCATGTGAGGAAATGAAAAGACTTCATGACGAGGATCAGAAAGAGATAACAGATCTACGCAGCCAGCAGCAGCAGGTAAGCTACAACTTGTAATGTAAATGTTAGAAGCAGTTATAAGCTTTCCCTTTGGTAAATAAGTTAATAAAACCAAAGGTGTAATGTTGTTGGATTTTGTCTCACATAGTCTAGAACCTATTTTTTCCCCCAGTGCTGTAAAACGTGAAGCATGAGATCTTGAATGTGACTTTTTTTTCTTCTGTGACTAGATGGAGAAAGAACAAGGTATGTAGAATATTAAATAGCATGAAGAAATTTTAATGCAGAGAAGAACTAAGTTTACATGATGAATATTATAGGTGACATTAAGTAGGTGGAGGAGGAATCAAAAACCTGGTTTGAAGTTGCTAAGAGATGAAAAATACTGTTTTCAAAGGGTATTTTATAGGATGGGGCTAGCGTTAAACGTACATGCTGTTTTTTTTTTTAATTACTTTATTCAAAGTGTCACAGAAAAAAAAAGTGACCATTTTTTCTTATTTTCGGTGACATCTTAAATGCTAGGCCAACGACTGAACTAAGGTTGCTTGTTTAGGGTCACAGACACTTGAGTTAGAACAAAGCTACAGATGGATTAATGTTCCTGAATTTGAGGCAAAAAGGCAATCTCTTCAGGACTAGAAGAAGTGGGCATTTCAGTACTGTGTATAACAGGCTGTCTCAAGAGCAAGGTTGCTTGCACATTCTGGAGAAAGTCAAGAGGGATAGTCTGGAGTAACTGGTGCTATCGAGTCCATTGTCTACATCTACAAGTCTAGTCATTAAGTTCAAACAGTTACAGTAACATGAAATGGTTAAATAGAATATCCCATTTAACTGTAATCCCATTGTGTGTAAGATGATTCACAGGGCAAACTTGCAAATCAAACATGAGGCCTCAGAAGCAAAACTGATGCAAACAAAAATAACTATTTGCTAGGGTAGGCGGGGCAAAGGTTAAAGCAAACTGTATTGCTGAGAATCACTTTCGGAGGTGTTCTGGGGCTAGTGCAAAAAGGAGGGAAAGTTAGTATTTGGTTGTGACCCCATTTTATAATAGTTGTGCTGTGAAGTGGTTAAGTGACTTCGTTCAGAAGGTGGGTTATGTTCTGTGTAGCAGAAATGGCTGTTTCATGTACATGTTCTGTATTAACCTGGATAAATGGCTTAATAGTTTTGTGCATCAGCTTCTCAGTCTGCAAAGCAGAGGTGTAAAGCCTCCAAGAGAAGGTTGTTGTATTTTTAGACTGTCTTGAAATCTGAAACTGTCTTGCAGCACAAAAGGAGATTCAAGCATTGCTATAAGTAGTTATTGAAAGAAATTCTCACATCAACATCATGATAAGAGCTTTAGAGAAAAGTACCTATGTTACCCTTAGTGAGAAAGTTGTGTAACTCTGTTTCTCAGCATGTCCAAGTGAATCATGTTTGTTGTCTTGAAGGGGCGCCAAGTTCTTTATCTTGTTTGCGCTACTTCTCATCTGAATTAGTCTAATTCTGTGTATGTTGATCTCTGAACTGTTGTTCCATTGTCAGGCTGTAGCAAAACAGCATCTCAGTGGCCTTGGAGAGCATAAACTTCTGACTGAGTTACTCTTAGTGTGGGCTTGTCATTGATTTGCTGTTTAGCAGCTGACCAGATTATGTTTCTGCAGCTCACAATGTTTCTCATTGCCATACATGTCATCTTTGGCCCATCTGGGACTATTTACTTTTCCTCATACTAGGATTTTGAATGGGAGACTTTCCTTATTCCCCTGCTTCCTGTTTATGTTATTTCTTTGCTCCTTTGTGAAATCTGTTAGCAAATTGATGATAAAATTCATCAGCTTTCTGGTATATTTGTCCTTCTTTAATTATTTAGCATTTTAAACAAACAAAAAAAACCAACAGCATATATATGCTTTAGGCAGTGAGAAGTGGCTTGTTTCTGTGTGGATTCTCAAATATTCCAGTCTCAAACCTGTTTTAAATATGCTTTGGGAAGCAGTCTTCAGGAAAAACAGCACTCAAGCACATATAAATCAACACAGTATCTAACTTTACATACGCCTACAGTTTATTACACAGAATAGTAGTATGTTCATGAATAAGAAGCAACATCAGCATCTTGAGCTTCTCTAAATCGGTTCAGTGAAGCACGTTAGCTAATCATGGGTCCAGCTCTGTGCTGAAGCTGGTGAGGACGTGAAAGCATGTGCAATCAGCCATGCTGGTGAGACTCCCCAAAATCCGGCCTTGTTCCAGGACCGCTTTATGAGCAGTGATTCATTGCTTTTGCTTATGTACCGTGGTTAGCTAAAGGAGACCATCATCAGGATGAAGAACTTGTCTTCCTTTGCCTCTGTACAGAAGCATTTTTCTGACAGTAGTAATTAGTTACTTGCTGCTTGTGGGCAGAGAGCGGTGCACAAAGTGGGCAGTCTCTGCATGGTGGCAGCTCTTTCTGGTACGCAGGCATCCACGCTCTTCTGCGGTCAGGCACTGGTCCTTACTCTGAATGTAAGACAAAAGAAGTAGAGGAGCCAAAGAGTACCTGAAAGTGTCACTGAGATGGTGTATATGTGCATAGTAGGGAAAGTGTGTTACAACTGTGTACTGAATCTGTGCTACCACAACTCCGCAGCAGATGGCTAAAAGACAAGTCTGGTTGAAGTGTATTTGACTTTCATTTGTGGAGTGGTTGCTCTGTTTGTTAGCAACTTTTTATTAAGTGCATCTTTTCTGTCTTTTTTCCCCCCAGCTTTTTAAGACACACACACACAGACACACATCCCCACACCCACCCACCCACTCCTTTCACCTAGCTGGGGGACTTAGGCTAATGTATTGTAGACTAATGGTAAGCTTACATAAATTCCTGGCACCTCTGTCTTGAGCCTTCCTATTTCTTTCCACTACATAAGGTTCAAATTTCAATTTAAAAAACAAAAAGAGGAGGGAAAAAAGGCATGACATTACCAAAAAAAAAAAAAAAAAAGTCAGTCTTCATTTCATGCAAATTCTTTTTTGTCTTTTGAGACAGAAGGACTAGATTTGCTGATGTTCTTAATGGCTTTTTGTTGTTGCTAGTTACTTATAATGAACGTTGCTACTTAACAGAGATATTTTTATGCAAATGCAAATTAATTTGAAACCAAGGTTCTGGTCAGATTTTATTGATGTTTAAATGGATTTTCTGTCCCTGTTAATATTTTATGAATAGCTTTTGAAACTCGAACGTTTGTGGGTTATTTTCAGATGAAATATTGCATGAATATTAAAATACATGTCTGAGTGCATGTCTCTAGGATGTAGGCAGTCTGTCATCATTGCCACCTCGTGGTCGTTTCCTAAATTACAGCTATCAACACGGCCAACAAACAAGTTACTTCTTGCTCAAACTAAGAACTTATTCGAAAATAATGTGAGTTTAAAAAATGTTGTTAGCAATTACCATTTGAGAGATGGATACATTTATGTACCCTAAGTTGTGATAAAGCAGACTTGATTCCAGTTAAAATTAAGCAGATGTAGTGATGCTTAGAAGAGCAGTAATGCTAAGGCGAAGCTCCATGTTTTTTAATCAATAAAAAGAATAATCATTAAAATCGGTGTATTTTTGTTCTATTATTATATTCTTATACATACTCTTAATAAAAAATACTGGACTGATTAAAAACACCTTATCAATACAATTCCTGACTTAAGTTTTCATTAGTCTGAAGGGCAAGATTCTTCTCTAGATATTTCATCACTACATTGTCTGAATGCTACTTAAATATGGATTTTTTTTTCCTGAGGGGACAGTAGTTGTGAAAACCAAGTAAAAACAAATCATGTTCCCTTGATGAGAAGTGAAGAGATGTGTACTTATTTATCTCTTTACAGCTCAAATTTAACAAAGTTTCTATCTTTTTTTTTTTGAGGTTATGAAGCAAAATGGGTCATCAGAGATATTAAATAAGCTCTATGATACAGCAATGGACAAGCTAGAAGGTGTGAAGAAGGATTATGATGCCTTAAGGAAGCGGTACAATGAGAAGATAGCAAGTCACAATACAGATCTTAGCCGTCTAGAGCAGGCTGAGGAGGAGAACAGACGTCTTCAGAAACAGATTGACATGTTAATGAAGCAAAGGGACACAGCAATTCATTTTCAACAGCAATATTCGTCCTCTCTCAGAAGGTATAATCAGTTTTTGGTATTTGAATACACTGTGAAGGCAGTAACTTTCCTAATATAGCACCTGAATTTTTCTGTGGTAAAATTCCTAATATTTTCCTAAAGTTTTTCTCTGGTATTATTTTTGTGTGGAGTAAGTGTGTGTTGCTGTATAAGATTTTCTAGAAGGTCCTTGAAGATGTGAGAGGCATGTTTATTTGGAGAAAATTATTTTTGTTGAGAAAAGGATTTCCAGATCAGGGTTTTGGAATTGTATGAGGAATTTTAACCATTGTCTGCCTCACGTGAAGAAGGGATATTCTGCCCTTCAAGTTCAAAAAAACCCACAAACCAACAAAAAGCAAAATAAAACACAACCAAAGCTTTATTAAATATCAGGTTTAGTGTTCCAAGTTAACTCAAAGAGTGATGGCATATGCATCTTCATAGAGATATTAAAAAATATATTCAAATAGTGCATATAATTTCCAAAGATGATCAGCAAATGAAGATTTTCTCAATCTAACATTTATGACATAAGAATTGCTGACCACAGGGGACTCTTGAGACAGAGCCTCAGGCTGGCAGCTGACCTGAGTTCATTGCAGTTACCTGGAGGTCTTGGTTCACCAGGAAGATGCTGTGGCTATGAGCATCACAAATGCCAAATCAGAAGGGCACAATGTCACACCATACGTTTGAGTATGCAAACTCAATGAGTTTGCAGTTCAATGATGAATGAGTTATAAAATGCAGCATTGCATTTTCCTAGTAATACCAACTGGAAACCAGTTGCTTTTAAAGAGAGCAGGAAGAACAAGACTTAGTGTCCCAGCTCTCATTTTTGAATGACTCTTTGGTCCTAAGAAATATCGTAAGTGTTCAGCCATTTTTCTTTTATCTACAAAGTTGTTGCAATAATACACAGTGTAAGAACTCTACCAAATGACTGACCTAGGGAATATATTGCAGATGAAACAAGCTAATTCCTGTGTGCGACATGTGACTTTTGATGTGTCTCTTCATTTTGAATGTGGCTGTGGCACTCAGAAAGATCTGCCCATAGTCTGATTATATCGAAGACAAAGCAGGTCACCCTGGTTGCTACTTAAAAACTCTCTATTCTTACTGCTACAAACTGTGGTACTTAAAACCTATTGATGACAATTGTTGCAGTTGGTCTTTCTCTGAAGAAGGCGTCTGTAAAAATGTGATCCAGCTGCTTGTATTTCTTCCTTAGGAGGCAATGTAATGTGAAGCAGGACTGTGCTGTTTCAGATAGAACTTCAAGATTTCCTCAGTTACCACTATTTAATATATATATTAATATATTATAAAAGTTTGTATTAATATAGCATGGCCTTCTATGGCAAAGACTGTCAGACTGTCCTTCCTCCCTATGGTTGCTTTCCTAAAGGCTGTTGTTTTTTCACGTTGGGCTGCTTATCATGTTTTTTTTTTTTTTTTTTTTTTCTCCATCCTTACTGGTGACATCTCCTTGGTTTGGCAAACATTTCCTGAAATTGCCATTTTTCTTTTCTTTCTTCCTGTGTCCTCCCAGTATTGTCCTTGTTTTGACTCCCAAATAGTTTGCAAATGTGTGGGTTCTTACATGGCAGTGAGGTTGTTTGACATAGTTTCTGTCTTAAATTTGTTATATATCCTTGTATTTCTCTTACAGTATATTCTTTTTATCTTCATGTTCACAGTTTAGAAAGGGGAAAAAATATGTAATTTGTAATGTTAGGAGTCCTGTACTGCCAGCCTGATGGTCTGTTAGACTGAAGAATTTCCTGAAAGGAGTAGGGAGATGGTTTTGAAATTACTGGCAGATGCCTCACTAATGTTACGGCAATCGTTTGAATTCACTGAAGCTTTCAAGGGAATATTTGAAATTGGGTTTATAGCTCTCCCTGGGGAAAGGTCTGGCAACATGCTGGATTAGAAATGCAATCACACTAAAACAGTATTAGGTAGGGGGAGAGCAAGTTCCTTTTCAAGCCTAATTTGTGAATTTATATGTGAAATTTCATTTCCATTTGTAAAAATGCTTTGTCAATATAAATACAAAAATTAATGCCTACAAAGAAATTCAACATTTTATGTAATGTTCAAGTACATATGTGTCAATCTTTTTTAAAAAAACACATCTTAAAAGATGTTGCATTTGAGTTTTATTGGATGACCTACTGATTAAAATGAATAGGAATGTCCAAAATACCTGTTACAGTTCGATTATTTGCATTTTTACGATAAGCCCACTTTATTTCTCCTCAAACCTGTCTGATACCAATCTTGTGGCATATATCTGGGCATGTGGAAGTTGGGTCTTTTTTCTCGTTTCTACATTTGTTTCTCTTCTTGCCACATGCCTGGGAGTGTGTGTTGGGAAAGGAAGTGCCTTCAAAGATAATCAGAACTCAACACGTCAAATAAGGTTAAGTTTGTGCTATTAAATAATGATTTTTTTTTTGCATTCCTTTTTGAATAATGGAATATAATTTTATTTTTAATAATTAAAAGTAATTCTAAATTTAGGATTTTTTTCAGTTCCTCAAACAGATTCTGCCTTCCATGATAATACTACTAAAGCAATAATTAGTGTAACTTATTTTGTAGTACTGTACATTGTCCAAGATATCTACTACAGTTGTGTTTTACCAATGGATACATTTGGCTATGCTTAATGTATATAAAAGAGAAAGTGAGGAATAAGTATCTTACTGGCATTTCTGCTTGTTTCTAGATTTGAGTCAGTACAGCAGGAACTAAGCAACGCCACAGCACAAAACAAAGAGTTGCAGAGAGAGATGGAGCGATTACAGTCAGAGGTGACAAGGTTCAAAACAATGCAGCTGAAAGCAACAAAGGATGCAGAAAAATACAAGGAAGAAAGGGATTCAGTTTTCAATGAATACCGCCTCATAATGAGTGAGAGAGATCAGGTAATCAAAGAGGTAGATAAGCTTCAAACAGAGCTGGAGCTTGCAGAGTCCAAACTGAAGAACACCTCTTCGGAGAAACGAGTGGCTAGTGAAGAGATGGAAGCTTTGAGACAGGTACTAAGCTATTGTTTTGATGGGGAAGGCAAATGAGTATACGTTATCGGTGCTAGAATTGGAAATGTATGACCAATTGGTGGAAAATATGAGTGCACTGCAAAGAGGAAATTCCATGCTTACATTCCCTTACAGCAGTCTGTTTTATTAAGTTTCCATGTTTAAATAGACTGCATGGTAGATTTGCTGTTTGCTTGACTTAGCTCTCTTCAGTGTATTACCAATTCATCCTTATCCATGTTAGTTTTGTAGGCTGTTTTCAAGTAATGCTGTCTCTAAAGATTTAGGTCTAAACATCCATTATTTCTAACTTTTAACAACTACTAGAGGAACCACAGGATGCCATCTACCCTGACTTGAGATATTACATGATAGATAAAATAGCACAGGCTTTGCATTAATACATGAATATTTTTGAGGCTGATATGCATATTCTTACTCATTTGCCCTCCTTCTGCCTTGCTTTGAGTTAGAGGATATTTTGAAGATATATTTATTTTGAACTGAGGCATGCCTTTAAAGCGTGTGAAACCTGTACTTCATATTTTTCAGCAGGATGTTCTTGAAATGTTTATAACGCAACACTGTTACAACAATGCTGTTAAGATACTTAAAACACAGCTTGCTGCTTGGTTTCATTTCAACAGAAATGCATTCACTTCACTGTTTGCTTTACAAATATTTAATTCAGCATGAAAACGATAAAAGCAAATGTATTCCATTGCCTGTAAATCTCATTTTACTTTTTTTTCCACAGCGTTACAACTCAACAAAATGCCCTTTATGAAAAATCAAGGCGTAGAACTTATTTTAAATTACACCCTTGTAGAGGGACATAGTGTGGATTATGACATATGGCATCAGAGTTTTTAAAAAATAACTACTTTCTGATTTTAAAAATTCAAAACTTTCAAAGCTGTATAAATGCCAGCCAAGGAATTGAGTTTTTACATTGAGTGAGGTTTTAATAAGTTTTGTGCATTTTCTACTTCAATCTAAACCAGTAAACCAATAGGAAAGTAATGATTTCAGTGGAATTGGGGTAGCTATATAAGGAGTATTGCTGACAGTAGACATGAGTTCTTTCTTTGCACACCTGCTCCAATTTGTAATATATTTTGTCATGGTACTGCGAGTAATTTTCCTAAGTGCTTTAATAGGCAGGAGATGACAAATTTTAAATGGGTGTTCTCTCCGGATGACTGTCTTGAACAGGTGGTTTATAGAGAACAGAAAAGGGCCTAGAACTAGAACTTGGTTAGTGAGATGCTGAAAGGGGGCAGACATGCATTTTTCTTTACCCCTTAGACAGGTTCATCAGAAAGCAGAAAAAACTATTTCTGTAATGTGCTCCATGGTGTAAAATATTGGTATTGAGTGTTTTTTTTTTTTTTTTTTTTTTTGCCTGTATCTATGAGACTTGTATTTGTGAACAGTTATGTTCCTGTGTCACATTGTATTGGCTAGCAGCAGTTGCATTCAATGCAGGAGGGATTTTGTAGCTCTAGCAAGGCATATGTAAGAAAGATGGGAAAAAATGATTCATCAAATTATATGTTCACTTGAAATAGTATCCTGCAAGATGCCCCTGCGTAAGTGTGATTTTCCTATTAGTGACTTGTCCATGCTTGCTGAATTTTCCTTCACTGTGCTGGATTCTTGTTCTGATGTAGAGCAGCTTTACGTGCACTGTTACCTCACGTCCACTGACTAATTGGGATTGCACATTGAGGTTGTTTTAAATGTATTTTCTTCTGTGAAGCTTGTTTATACTAGTGTACCTTTTGCATACAGAAGAAACGTAAAAGCTGTTGAAATTGAGAAGGGGTTGATTTTTAAGCATTACATCTTGAGCAGTTACTATGAAGGACGATGGTGAGTCCATTTTCTAGGTAGGTATTTAAATTCCAAACTAAGCATCAGATGTTATAAATTTCAGCAGATGTTATAGATGTCAATACCACCACCCCCTTCCCACCAGTCATGTTCTTGGTTTGACATAACTTCTAGCTCCAGCAAATCCTTAAGAATATGGTGTTTTATCTCGTTGCTAGTCAGCCTTCCCTTCTGTTTAATAGGCCTGTTGAGTTTTATCCTGTATGAGGTGATTGTACTGTCTTCAGATGTGAGAACTTTATTCAAACATATGACTTTTTTATAAATTCAGAATTTTATTGAAACCAAAGCACTATAATGTGTCAAAACAGTGTTAGTACTAATCAGTGCCAAATAGCAGGTGGTCCTGTGCTGTAGCATTGTAATTTTGTGCAAATGTCATAGAACAAGACAGAGCTGAAATTTTACTACTCACCACTGGAGGCATTGGCTGCTCTTCTACACACTGTTATGCCAAGCATTCTGGAATAAACTGTGGCAATGCTTTTTTAAAATCATTTTAAAGTGCTTTAAATTCTTGTTTAATTAAGGGCTTTCTGACAACTTTCCCTCTGCATTGATGTGGTGACTTTCATCTCTGCTGCGTGTTAGAAAATACTTAATATTTATCTCTAAGTTTAGCAGTTTAGCACAAACACTTGAATGAACATTTTGATAGAGACTACAACTGAGCTGTGCAAAACATTGCTTACAGTACTGAAATTTGTTTGCACTACCGTATGGGTTAGGAATTTTTCTATTCAGTTTAAAAAAAAAAAAAACAAACAAACAAACAAAAAAAAACAAACAAACAAAAAAAAACTTGAGTGCTCTGTTTATTGGGATTTGCTGATATGTTTGAAGTTCACAAAGTGAGTCATGATTTCTAGTAGTTGTCTTACTCTAGCACGAAATTATCTGTCTTAATACCATCACAGAAGTGTTTTTACAGCTTGAGTAGCCTTAATTAGTTGTCATAGCTCAAGAGCAACTATGTTTGTACTGCAAAATAAAATGATCTTCCATGCTTTAAATTCTCCATTTTATTCCTTGCAAAATGTCCATGAAGGTAGAACAGAACTGTCACTTCGTTGCATGGTGCCTTTCTCTCTTGAAGTATTTGGACCCTTTATTTTCTTTGCCTTTCAGATACCAGCTGTCTTTGATCTTTTTGAGATCAAAATATCAATGATTTCCAACTAGAAAGAGTGCCTGTATCTAGAAGGAGTTTGGCCATTGCTGAATGCACCTAGAGTGCTGTACCATCTAAAAATGCAGCAGTCTGAAATTTAACTTTTTCAATGCCTCATTCTTACAGAAACACTTGAAAATAAATATATTATTTCTAGTCCTGCATAGTTGCACCAAGTAACCGTACTCTGAGTCAGTCATGAGACACACATGCCACTTCATGCATATCTTCTTTGTTCTGTGGTATCATTTTGCTAGACATGTTGGTGATGTTGTGATAACTGTAGCACCACACTTAATATTCTCTGCTAGTTGTTACTTGTATGTAATGTGAGCACAGTACTGTTCTGCTTCCATTTTTCAGAAAATTGGTGACAACCTCTGTAGGATTTTTAGGGTGCCAGTGTATATCCATTTGCAAAGATTAACTATTTCCTTCTGTACTTAACTTACTGCAAACAATGGATCTTGTTTTAGGAGCTAAACTCAGCTCTAGTAGAAAGAGATCGAGCAATCTGTGAGAGGAATGAGTTGCTGGAAAAATACTGCCATGAAGTGAAGGACAAAGCTGAGGCCCAGAAGGAACTTGATCAAGCTTGCAAGGATATAGAGACAGTGAAGGAAGAAAGAGATGTTGCCAGGAAAGAGAGAACAGAAGCTATCATCCAGAGAGACCATCTACTAAGGGAATACTATCAAGCCCGTCAGGTATTGCAAGTTTTCAGTTTACTTTTCCTTATTAGTTTCAAACGTCATTTTCATGAGACTTGATCAAGATCTGGCCACATAAGTTATTTTCCCCCCTTTGCTTAGAAGCATTTATATGTAGGCACTCTGTCTTCTTGAAGAAGTAGTGACAGACCTTCGTATTGGCAAGAAATACAGTCAGGTTGCATATTAAGTTTGTTTTTTTTTAAAAAAAAAAAAACAAACAAGAAGCTAATAAAATATTGTAACTCCGCAGGTTCTTAGGCAGCTTATTACCTGCTGGTAGGCTTGTTGCCATCTATACTGCGTGTTGTTCATGCCTGTGATCTGCTCAGGATGTTACCTATTTCTAATAATTGCCAAAGGAAGATAAATAGAAGAAAGTAATTTTTATCTAAAACAAGAAACGTTGCAACTTTTTTGACCTTCTTCATCTACTTGTCCCTGAGTAAATAGTAGACACTAATGCAGGAAATCTGTAATATAACTGCTCATAATAGTGTATCTAATTCCTAAATGTCCTTGAAGATTTTTGTCTGATGAGCAGAACAGGATAAAAGCATGCAATGTTTTTTACATTATACAGTAGGAAGTGTTCACTGATGTTAATTTCAAGTAAGGTTTCTTATTCATGTAGATTTTCTTCCTATAAATGTGTGTATCAGTGAGTGAAATACATTACAGCTGTTTTTAATTTTTAACCCAAAGTTGTTATTAAGGTAAATAATTTTTTTCATGAAAATGTGAGAATTAGCTACTTCAGGTAACATACAGTAAACATACTTTGAGTGCATATTTAAAACTGTCCTTATCTATGTTTCTTAATTTCCAGATACAAGATTCTGCTACGCTAGACATAGAAAGAGCAAACAAAGAAATTGAAATGCTTCGGAAACAATATGAGGCAGTGTCACAAGAGCTAAAGGAAGCTGTCCAGGAAGCAGAAGTAGCCAAGTGTAGGAGGGATTGGGCCTTTCAAGAGCGGGATAAGATTGTTGCAGAAAGGGAAAGTATACGGTAAATAAATGTTAAATGGTACATGAGCGATGTTTGTAACATCTTGTGTGCTGTCAGTGCAATTCTAGGATATAATGAATTTTGCTAGCACTTGTTTCAACTTCTTGGAACTTCTGCACTATCATTTTTTTTTTTTTTGCTTGTTCTTTAAAGTTGAGGGCAAATTACAGGACACTTTGCTTGGTCTGTACTTTAATCTTTATAATGTGTCTCCAGTAAATACCTAAGAGCCTAGCAGCAGTGCTACAGAAGAATAACAAATCAAACCCTATTCTAGGCCTGATTATACTACACTCTGTTATAGCTATAGTCTTGCAAATAATTCTTCACCTATGGAGACACTTCAGAAAAAGTACCTGACATACTTGTTACTGCACATGTGGAGAATAAGGGAAAATACTTTAATCAGATTTTTTTCTCCTAGTATAAAGATCAGAAGACAAAAAAAAAAAAAGTTTTGTAAAGGGTGAATAAATATTTAGTAATTCTGATGAGCTCTTCCTTAAAAACTAGCATTTATTTATTTATTTTTCCTTAAAACTTTTTCTTCTGAGTTATTTTGAAACTGCTTCCTTTACTTTTGAAGGACTTTGTGTGACAACTTAAGGAGAGAGAGAGACCGGGCTGTGAGTGACTTGGCTGAAGCTCTTCGCAATCTGGACGATATGAGAAAGCAGAAAAATGATGCTGTGCGTGAACTGAAGGAACTGAAGTATGTTATAGAAATAATTGAACTGCATAGAATCTTTGTGATTAAAACTTTGCTTTGTTAGCTCTGTCTGTGAATGAGCTGTTTGTTGTTGTACCTGTTGGCAGCACAATCTTTTTATGTTGAAACACTGATCATGTTTTTAGTTACTGTGGAAACTGTTCTGCCTGACAGGATTCAAACTCTTACAATTCAAACTGTTTTATCTTACTGAGAGAAAAGAATTTTAAAGATTGTAATGTGTAAATACACTTAAGCAATATGGGAATTTTTCATTGAAGTTGAATTAAGTGCAGTTTACTCCTTCCCAAGTGTATTCTCACTGTCTTTCCAAAATAAAGCAAAGAAAACCCACATTATATGTCATTTCAATGGGTTATGGTAGAGGTTTTCCTTCTGCTGTTTATCATGCCCAATTTGTGATAAGCATACTGTTGCAGCTTATCTCAGGGTAAACTATAGATGCATTGTCAGGGAGGCATGTTAGTAATCAAGCTGTGCACTGTAATCATTTAGAAGCAATGCAAAAAAATGTTAGGAAGAGTTAGCATGATACATAGAAAGTGAAAGTCTGTTTGATAGTAGCCAAAGGATATTGCAAAGATGGAAGCAGGGGACCAATTTTTGGCACATGTTGGACTTTTGAGTTAGAAAATAAAATGCAAGTTACCTCATAATTAGAATGTTATGCATCAGTTTGTTTAAAAGGTTTGTGTGTATAAATATTTTGCTTTCCCTAGGGAGAAAATGGAGAATCAATTGGAAAAGGAGGCCAGATTCCGTCAATTGATGGCTCATAGTTCCCATGACTCAGCCATAGACACAGATTCTCTGGAATGGGAAACAGAAGTGGTAGAATTTGAAAAAGACAGAGTAAGTCAAAGATACTAACTACATTGTCTTGTGTAGTGGGTAGTTTTGAAGTTGACTGCAACATCTTGATAATATGTATGATGAAAAATAGTATTTTTAAGTGTTCTATTGCAATAGGAACCATGCATTTTTGGTAACATGTAGATGAAAACTTGACAAAAACAAGCTGTTAACATACAAACTATATCTTTGTCTTCATACAGTATATAAGTAAAAACAGTTCTTTATCTGATCTTGCAGGATACTCATGTCCATGTACTATCAAAAATGTATTTTTTAGTTAAATGTTGTGTTCTTTAAATTGGTGATTTATAACAAATGGCAATGCTAAAGCAGGATAAATTTAGGACGTGATAGAAACACTGATGTCTACTGTAATAGGCAAGATCAATTACAACCTGTGTACAGGATAGATGAGTTCTTTCATGAAGCTATTTCACCTACTTTTGCTTAGATTTGGTGGTTAGAAAATTTAAAATATGTTTGTCATGACTACTTTTAATATTTTAGTGCAACGTTGCTCTTCAGCTTAAACATCTGCGATGAAGGGATGCTAATCTCTCTCTCTGTAGAAAGAGTTAAATGCCTTCTCAATTTTGGTATATTAACATTTTTATTTTTTTTAATTTAGTGTTCTATATAACCTCTACATCCTTTTCTTATCCTAGTAGTACTTTACTCCATTTCATTTTATTTTTCCTCATTGCAGTATAGAATTTAAATTTCACTGCTCTGTATGCTAGTTATGTTTGCTTTTCTATTTGAAAATTTTGTTTGATGTGTCATGCCATTTGCTAATAGTCATTTTTGACTTAAAACACTTACACATGGTTTCCCAGGTTCTGTTTCAACTAAAACAGCTTCTAATAATACTAGAACTTCTTGCTGAATCCTGAATGACCAAATTAGCAATGGAGTACTTTCAAATCACATATTTTGTTTTGCTGCAGTACTTGGGGTCTTGCTTTTAATACTCTTGCAATGTTTTTGTTCTGATGGTGCATCCCAACAGAATCATTAATACATTCCTATTTTCACACTCAAAATATTTAATATTATTATATATTGAAAAAGACAATACGAAGCAAGTACCGATGCTGGTTCATCAGGACAAGCACTTATAGAATCTTTGTAGAACGTAGACATCTCCTCCTCTTTCACCATGTTTTCTATCTCTTTGGGCCAGCTTCTTCATTGACTTATTTCATGCAATGCCATCTTGTCTGTTTTAACCGAAAACAGTGGCTTTTTGGCAGTGACTTTTCCATTTACTGAAATGAACACTAAATTAACACTTCCGACTTTAGTTCAATGATTGATTTGTTAAAGATGTTTATAATTTTTAACATTGAGAACTACCTGTTTTGGACAAAGGTTGGGAGGATGTTATCTCTTACATATATTTAGAATCACTCTCCTATAATGTTAAAACTTTTTTTTTTTTTTTGCTTTTTACTTGTGGTCTCTGTCCATACCAAAGCATATTCTTTCTGAATTCATCACTGAGATGCAATATTGTTGTCTTAGCTTTATAATTGTTTTTATTTTTCTTCCTAAGTGATGCTCATTCTTGGTGAACATACCATTTTTCTCTCATGACACGTCCAGAATCATGCCTAAAAACAGGTGCTTTCTGAAGGTGCTTTCTCCCATGCTCTTCTGCTTTCTAATTTCTCTTCTGTGAAATTCCCCTAGAGCATTATTTCAGCCTTAATCTGAGAGAAAATCAATTTCCTAATGACACAGGATGTGTAATACCTGATGAAAAAGGGAGCTTGTGTTGCAGTACAAAATGCAGCAACTTACTATAATGGATATATCCTGTAAATATAAGGTCGTAGTACAAGCTTGCACTGATGCCTCTTATTAACAGACGGAGGCAAGTCGTTGGCAGTGCAGTTGAGTCACTTGTTAATAATATTTATTAGGATGATATGGACTTGAAAGCACTTGGTTTTGATGTGGCAGAAGGTGTGAATGAACCATACCTCCCTGGAGACTGTGGGATCTTTGTTACCAAAGTAGACAAAGGAAGTATTGCGGATGGTCGATTAAGGTAAGGCTTTACTTTGGAAGATACATCTTTGTTCGATCATAAACTAAATGTGAGCATATTGTGAAAAGTCTTCACAATTAACTGTTTTTCAAGTTTTTCTTTTGTCATTGGCATGTGTACCATGTTAATGTTGATTAGGAAATCACACTGACAAGACCAATACCTAGAAGTGTTACAGAAATTAAAAACTTTTTGACTTGTCCCTTAAAACTCGCCAGGATTTGAAATGATGCTTCTATCTTTTGTTTTTCTGTCTCTCTCCTGTTCATTTTCTCTTCAAACTTCGAATTGATTGTTTAAATTTTGGGCAAGATGAAGGTGAGCTTTTGATTAGGGGTCACGGATACTTTGAAACCTGTTTCTGTTCTTATCCTCAATAGCAGGGTTTAAAACACTTTTGTTCCTTTCAAAGAGTTC
Organism: Nettapus auritus; assembly: GCA_011076525.1. Classification (NCBI taxonomy): domain Eukaryota; kingdom Metazoa; phylum Chordata; class Aves; order Anseriformes; family Anatidae; genus Nettapus; species Nettapus auritus. Next base: position 13,107,372 of record CM021770.1, read on the forward strand.
CTTTTAAGTAAGGAGTACTCATCAGTGATTTGATGGTTTCACTTTGGTAGTGAAGAGCAGACTAGAATTAAGTTCTTGTTTTCACTTAGCTACTTTTTAATGCTTTTTAAGGAATGGAGAACTCCAGATAATTAAGGATTAGCATATTAAGATATCAGCTATGTTGCACCCCTTTTCATTAATGTTATTTATGTGCAATGTCCAGATAATGCTTGGAATACTGACCTCTCCATTTGAATTTTTCTGCCAGAGTGAATGATTGGTTGCTGAAGATAAATGATGTGGATCTTACTAATAAGGATAAAAAGCAAGTTATAAAAGCTGTTCTAAATGGAGGAGGTGTTATTAACATGGTGGTTCGAAGAAGGAAGTCCTTAGGTGGGCGAGTGATTACACCTCTTCACATCAATGTTTCTGGGCATAAAGGTAATGGATATAAAGGCTGGATGTAAATGGTACATATTCATACAACCAAAAATAAAGGTACATGTTCTAAACCTCTGTTTAAATCCCATTTAAACCATTACTACCTCCTAGATAGGCATTTGAATCAATTGTATATAGCAAACTAGGAATTGAGCACATTGATGATAGGATTCTTCCTTAAGTATCTTGATATTTGTTTTCATACTTTTGACTAACTCCATCAATCACTCCTGATTATATTAAATATTGGGATGCCCCAAATCCCCATTTTCACACAACGTTTTCTTATTTTTTTAAAAGGAATTTCAGAGAAGCTCATTTGGTTTGGTAGTTCCATCTCTTTCTCATGCAGGCAGGTCAGACGTGCAGTTATTTGAGCAAGATAATTGAACTGCAGAAGTACATTCATGTTTATTTTGTGAATTTCAGAAAGTGGGGTCAGCCTAGAAAATGGAGTATTTGTTGCTGCTGTTGTGCCTGGAAGCCCAGCTGCCAAAGAGGGTTCCCTTTCTGTAGGAGACAGAATAATTGCTGTAAGTCTAAATACATTGTAATTTTTTTTTCTTATGAACTTTCTGGGAAACGGAAGAAGATAACTGTGTATATATGAATGAATAAGTGCTAATGTAATCAAACAAATGTTATTAAGTTGCATCTCTGCTAGGAATAGAAAAATTTATTCAAGAAACCTGGCTTTTAGTGGACAACAGGGCAAGGTCAACCAGACTAAGTCATACATGCATGCAGAACCAGTATTTTTCCTGTCTCAGAGATGGTACCTTAAGATGCTCCCAAACCTGCCATTTTGGTTTTATCTGTCAGTTGTGATTTTCTTCTTTGCATGTAGATCAATGGCATTGCACTAGATAATAAGTCACTTACTGAATGTGAAGCTTTGCTACGAAACTGCAGGGATTCTCTTACCCTATCACTCATGAAGGTGAGTAAGGAAAGCTCAATTTGCAGAGTTTTCTTGAACTTTGACAGACTTGTCTTAGTTGTTAAGGGAAGTGTGTGTTAAAAATGAATATATCACCATGGGAAAGTCTCTGCTATAAATAGAACCATCTGGATGTATTACACTTGATAGTTATTTCCAAATTAGGGCTGTTGTGGCATCTGTTAGGAAACAAAATTTATTTGTTATTCTTCTTTCTCATTTGTTTGCTGGTCACTTGGAATGACTCCTAGCACAATTGCTTCTATTTTATTGCTTTCTGCTTCAGAGCTGTACCAGTTTTGTGTATGGAAGATAAATTGTCTCCTGACTACAGAAGGGTTTACTCTTAGGAGGAAGTTGCACAGAAAATTGAACTCTGTCTGTTGTCAGGGATAAGTACTAGGCTTTCTTTTTCAGGGTTAATGTTACAAAAAAAACATTATTCTGCTTTTCTTGTTGGGGTTAGAATCCCATTATGTTGGGCCTGTCACACCGGTTTAGTCAGCGACAATTCCAGCTCCAGAGAGATTGAGTTTTTAAGAAACTGTAAAGATAAAATGTTTGAAGCGCAATGGGCAATGAAAGATGATTGCAAGCACAACCTAACAGAGATATAAGTAGAATGGAGGTCTCTTTGCTGTCAGTTTGATGCATCCACTTCTATGTGGAGTTGCTCTTTTGGGGTTGTTTTAGAAATATTTCAGTCGGGGGGGGTCTTAATTTTATATGATGGTTTGTGCTTTAAATCTGCAAGTTTTTTATTAAAATTTTTCCAATATTATCTATGCATATGTATGTCTGTATTCAGGTTGAGGTAAATCAAGGAGGCTAGAATACGCCTCATCCTAAACAGAAATCAGCTGTAAAAATATTGTTCTGTTTTTTTTGTTTTAGGTTTTTCCTCAGAGTTCATCTTGGAGTGGTCAAAATATATTTGAAAATCTGAAGGATTCGGAAAAAATATCAAATTGTCGGGTTCATGCATCAGAGATACAAGCCCAAAACAAAAGGAATCTTAAACTCAACAGCTCAACACAAACTGACATTTTCAATCCAGACATCATGGATGGCAAGAAGGACCAGAGTGATCAGGGCAGTCGTTCATTTTGTGATCACAAACCCTTCCCTAATACCTTACGAGTAGACTCTCACAGGAGCACAATGCACAGTTGCCACAGTAATTCAGAACACAGTCTCAGCTCCTTCAGCCCAGAAGCATACGGGGACCGAGGCTATGGAGTTGTTGACTTGGACAACAGGAGGCTGCCTTATGAACCTACAGGAACTGAATGTATGATGGTTGAGTCCACATTTGACAAAGGACATGGTGCTAAGCATAGTGGTGGTACCTGGCCAAAAGTCATGGTTAATGTCTCAGCAACAGAAGCAGAAAAGTTCTCTGTTTATAAAAAGCCAAAACAAAGGAAATCTATTTTTGATCCTGATACTTTCAAAAGACCACCAACTCCTCCTAAGCTGGAGTACCTTTCTCCTAATCAGGTGACGGGACATTCACCTCAGCCATCAAAAGCTGAAGTAGCTACAACTCCTCCAACCCCTCCTAAGAGAAGTGACTCTATCAAATTTAAACATAAACAGCAGGCAAGCTCTGCATCTGAGTCTACAGTAACAACTGGATCACCACCCACCAGCCCAGCCACTGCCCAAGCTCCGGTTTCCTTGGCACTTAAGCAGGACTCAGCTACTCTCAAGGGGCGCAGCAGGAACACTGGGCATTATTATCGTGAGGAGGGAATCGACTGCACTCATTTGTCTTCAAGGAAATCCTGTGAAGATGACATTGGATTTCAAAGAGTTGAAGAGCCAGAAATTAAAAGACCAAGGCCAAAATCAGCTCCTGCTCTGAGACATAAAATGACCCCTGTGCCCATTCCTAATCCTGCCCTTCAGGTAGAATTTTTATATGAAGGTTTCTGCGTTTTGTTTCAATATGAGTGTTTGCAGAAGTGTGGTTTTGGGTAGCCAGCTCCATACCTTTACAGGTGAAATGTAGCCTGTTCTCAAGGTCCAAGTCCCCTGAGAAGATACCCCTGGCTCACTTGTCACTTCACAGTATCAAAAAATACAGTCACTTAATAAAATGATAGGTTTCTGCTTAGTGGCCACATCTTGACTTTTAACGCTGCTTGATGGAGGATCAGGTCTCTTTCTGGTATGTTTTTGACAACATAAATAAATAGAAAGAGTCGGTCTTAGAAAAGCTGAAATTAAGGCTTCTGAAGTTTTACAAAAATTACATTGGCAGACTGTACTGATTAGTGGAAAATGGTATACAATTCAGTGTTTTTTTTCTAAGTCTTTCTATATGTCTACATATCTGTAAACGTAATCTCAAACTGATAGAGCATTAGGCATGTCACATTGCAAAGATAGACCATTTATGAAAATATGATTTAACAGCATTATTCAAAATAGGACTATTGTTTGTTTGAATAAATCTCATTCTGGAGATTGTATGTCATCTCTTACCAGATTAGGTAGAGAAAAAAACATGCGTGGTCTAGGAAGACTAGCCTATTTAGCTGATGACGTTATACAAAGTGGAGTAATTAGTAATATAGTTTCAGATCCTTCATCTTAGATTCTTTCAGTTAGAAAAAATCTTAACCTGTATTTGCTACCTGAACGCTCAAGTTTCAGTCACTTCTCCCTGTATTTAATCAACATCAAAATGACTTAAAATGTTGTTGTCATATTCTTTGCCTTCCCTCCTCCCCGATACCTATCATACCAGAAAATTGTGTAACAGAATTTAACAGTAATAGTTACTTTTTTTTTTTTTTTTTAAGGTTACATGATGTATTAGCACATGTTCATTTTTGGGGTTAGATTAACATCAAGTTCAATGATTTTTTTCCCCCTTCTCTAGTTTCTCCTCAGCCTCAAAGACAATAGGTAGAGCTTTAACTCTACAGTTCTTGTCTAGAGAGCAACGGTGGTATTCTGCCTCAGAGTAGACACTATTAGCTCTGAAAATAACTTTGGAATGGTCTTTGTGCACTAGGACTACATTAGGTTGTGTGACAGTAGTGTATGGTCTACATGTATTCACTACTGAAATAGTGTTTATAATATTTAAAATATATAGCTAGAACATGTAATGTAGCTGAACTTGTAGCCATATTGGATGTCATCAATTAAATTAATAGTGTGTGTATATGCTCTTAAGTTTGTGTGGTTTGGTAAAATAGTAAGTTCAAGAGAATTTTCATCCCTGACTAGCAGGTAGTATGATTACTAACACACCCATGGTATTATTCAAGTGTTGGTTCTAAGAAGGATTCTTTTCATTTTATAGTCTTTATACTGTCAGTAAATTTGTATAATTAAAATACTAATTTGAGTTTTTTAAAAAAAAAAAGTTACTATTTTTCACTTATTACATCCTTTAATGTCATGCTTTTGTGTCGTGTGTTATGTAAACTCTGCATGCTGAACCCTGAACTTGTAGCTTAGTAGCATCACTGTCAATATCTGAGCTATTTTCATGTCTCATAGCTCACCAGTGCCTATTTATTATATACAGAACAAATTGGCATAATTCCTCACCATGAATTGTTATGTTGAGGAGAGGTTGCTCCACGTATATCTGACAATGCAGGCTTAGAGGAAAACACTTTCTGGCACGATAGCCAGGTGTCCTTTGGCAACACTTCCAATAATGTCTGAAGGAACAGAATGAGATCCACAGTTGAAATGTCCTGTGAAAACAGTAATAAAAAATGTAAATAACGTGTACTGCTCTGAAGGAAAATACATCAGATAAGTTGCAAATACTGGCCTAAAAAAAGATGACAAAATAATAAATAACAGCAGTGTGGATGAAGAGGAGTTGAAGTTAATAATATCAGTGGAAGATAAAATGTTAGTTTTCGTTACACCTTTAAGTGATGGCTAGCACATACTGGAATATGTATTAGGAAGTTTGAAGTTGCTTACTGCCTTTGGAGTTCAGGTATTTTCTTCTAAATCTCCAACTGCCTGTATTCAAATTCTGTGTTTACGTAGGTGCAGAAGTATACTCCAGCCAGTGAGGAGCATCTGTCTCCAGAGCTACAGGAATGGGCACCATATTCACCAAAACGTTCTGCTAGGCACAGTGATGGCTTTGTGTCTTCCACCTTATACACTGGAAGCATGTCATCAGGTGCGTGACACTGATGTGGATGGCAAGATATAAAGTGTCAATATGGTTCTTTATGTTGAAGTCACAAATATATGTAATGTGACCTGTCTGTGTTTCTGATATTCTGAATAATAACTGCAAAATTTCCCCTTCTGAATTATTTTATTCCAGAAATATGCTTGGTTGAACTACTATATTCTAAATATCTACCCTGGGATTAGATAAGAACTCAGATTTACTTTCTAGGAATGCCCCAAAGAATCTGTCCCTATCGGTCAGGATAACTGAGGAACAAACATGAATTGCAAAATGTATTTTTGTGGTCTGTTGTAATCTCAGCACGGTGTGTTAGTTTTCTGGACTGTGAAGAAGTAAAATCTGTTTAACCATGAAGGAAACTGAACAGCTCTTGGCTGAAGGATTTGTTTCATCTATTTCTGTGCAAAGGATTTCTGAATGTCTTAGTGGTGAACGAAGTATAGCCTGTACGTTAGGGAGACAAATGAGATGTCCAAGGTTTTTGAAAGTGAACAGTAAGTGGAGGCATCCCGAGTGTTGGACACTCAACTTCTGAAATATTTTCAAGCAAAAAAGAATTAATGTTCAGGAAGTATTATGTATCAAACTCTGCATATTGGAAATAAAGTGCTTGGAATATCTCAAACAGAATGTCCAAATTGGTTATAATCTTATTCTGTCTTAATAAAAGACCAACAGTATCTCAAACACACTGACTTTTAAAGTGGGGACTCAGAAGTAACTCACATGGAAATCAGTATAATCAGGTAAAACAGAAAACATTTAATATAATGTCTCTGCTAATCAGTTTGTATTGAAGTTAGAATTGTTAGCCGGTTTCAAGTTGGCATGGACTAAGCAGAATGCTTCAGGAGCTAATGAGGCTATTGTATGCTGGTTGCTTTGAACTGGTCAAGATGCATTTGGTTAGACCTGGTAAACTTGTGGCCAGACGGATTGTTCAGTTTTCAGTGCTTCAGCAATTGCATATGATACTTGATATTCAAACCAAGACAATATTGATTTTTATGAACTTATTCTCAGTTCTTTGCCTAGTCCCAAGCTGCCCCAGGTTCTAGAGTACTTCTTATTGGAGACCATGGAGAAGGTAATGACTAGTGTGTGTAGAAGAATGGACAGCTTCAGACTCTGTCTCAGAATGTGAAGACATACTCAAGAGTATCTCAGCTTATAGAAGCTTTTGCAATTTGGTTTCTGTTGTTCTTTTCTGTCACTTTCCTTCTCGTTGAGAGAGAGTAGAAAACTATTATAAGTTTTTTCTTCCTAAAATAGTCATCTTGTCATGGTACCCTTGATGGCATAATAACCCAATCAAGTCAAACCTACATTATATGGTATGATTCTGTCTTGAAACAATAATAAGTTCTTGCTGTTGTATGCTATGCTACCAACTCACTTAAGAGGGTATTGATCAAAGAGATTTAGAATACTGAAGGATGAGTGTACTTGAATGAGCAGCTTGAGTAATAAGTCTTCTGAATAATAGAATAATGAAATACTACAAGCTAAAGCCATAAGACGTCAAAAGTGGGAGTCTGAACAGAAACAAGATGATTTTAGCTGCACATAGTTCAAATACTGAATAAAATCTTGACTGTATGGAGAGAAAACCAGGCTTCTTGTTGTATAAAGATTAGTATTTGAAAATAGATAAAATCTTGTAGTTAGCAGTGCATTTGAAAAGGATGTTGAAAATTTTATTTGTTTTGTAATCCAAGGCATTTTATTATTGAGTCATTACAAAATTATAATCCAGATTTTAAGTGTGTATGTACTACTTAAAAGGTGTTGAATGATGCTGAGTATTCTTCTGTATGGTAGTAAACTTAGAGATACATGTACATATATGCAGAAATTAAATATTTATATAATTATGTATTATAAACATATTTATAATCTGTAATTTGTATGCTATTAATTTTAGTAAGAATGTCTTTTTATCATCTTAAACAGGTACTGTACCAAGAAGCTTAGCACCATGCCCTGCAGTAACTGCCGTCATGAGAAATCCCATCTATACTGCATGGAGCCATAGAGTTCACACCAACAATTGCCCATCAGTCGCCAGCCAAATTTGCCATCAACATCTGCATCCCAGGTATTTTGAGCTTGATATCACCTTAAATACTTATTTACATTAGGATGAAATTGTTTCTGGTAGTTGGTTTATACAGTGCAGAGTGAAAGACTGCTGTTGTCTGTTATTTTGACCCAGACTTCTCAATACCATTATTACATAGAATGTGCCAGTTGCTTTCATCTTGCTTTCAGCAACTGATGGTTTGTGTTTCTGTCCTGTTCCATGGGCTAATATTGAGTAAGAGGTTACTTTTTTTTAATGAACTAATTCATTTTTTTTTTCTTTAACAAAACAAAGTAAGCCCTTTTTTTTTTTTTTCTTTCCTCCTTTTTAAAGCAGTTTAGGCTCTTTTCTGTCACTTGTCTTAATTCATAATGTAGTGGAGCAGTTAGGAGGTGGGAAGGAGGGGAACATTTATTTTACTCTGGATAAGGATAATCAAAATTGTCTGGCCATTTACTATTTGCTGAGATGCTTTGCCTGGTTCTGACTGTTTCCCTATTCTTTGCTTTTGATGTAGTGCTCAGCATCAAGGTCGCTTGAGTTTGGACCTTAGTCATAAACACTCCAGTGATTACTCTGAAAATTCACGTACAAGAGCATCTCATGGCTCAAATTCCTTGCCATCCAGTGCAAGACTTGGTAACTTGCTTTTCTGATTTATTTCATGTGAGACTCCTGCCTTTTGGAGAACAGTAGTGAATAGAACATTCCTTAACTACATGCTTAATGGGATTGTTATAGCTAGCAAAGCCTAAAAGGCTTCCTCTTTATTTGCGTCATATTTCCAATTTTATGATTAAAGGTGTTTCCTGGAAGTAGCCTTGTTTAATTCATTCTTTATAGTCTTTAAAATATTATCTGTGAGTGATGCAAACTTGCTCTTTAGATGCCTGTTCTTATTTGAAAGTATTCTCTTAAAGGTGTGGGAGGCCTAGTGAAAGTATTTTTGAGGTTCGGTGAGGTGGAGAGGTGAAGAGAGAAGGAGAGAGCCTGCAGAACAAAGTAATTATGGCAAATGGCCTAATGTAAATTGTATTGTTGGAAGATAAGTTACAATTACGTTTACTTGATTGATGTTTAAGATTGTTTATGCCTGTCCTAATAATACCAAAGAAAACATATGATTTACAGCAGTAACATTTAACGTTGTAGAATTTCTTTCATTTTAAATTATGTAATACTTTTTTGTGTATGTGTTCTTGTGTTCCATCTGTGACTGCAATTGCATTTGAATAGAGCCTGAAAGCTTCGTACCCAAAACAGAAAAAATGGCACAATAGTTCGGAAACAGTGCCAAGAAATTATGTGTTCATCTAAGCAGAATATGATCAGAATACTTTAAATATGTTTTGGAAAGACTCATGGGTTCTTAGTAATCTCAGGTATTAGTTTCTTGCTCAGACCAGGTTAAGTTGCGTTTCTATTAAAAATGTTTTGAATATTTTTCAACCAAGAATGGAAGGTGTGTATATGTTGATATATATAGTATATACTATGTATATATGCACACACAGTGCATGGCTGCATTTAGTTGTTTGTACTCGCTATGTAACCACGACCATTAACAAGAAGTATGTTGTATACAATGTATATTTGTAATCATCAGTGCTTCTGCAGAAGTTGAGAGCTCCTTTTGGTGTTCACTGAAAAATTAGAGTCTAAATGTATTTTTTCTTCAATGTCATTGCTTTTCAAGTTGTAAAATAGTAATTTTTCTCTTGTAAAAATAGGTTCTTCAAGTAACTTGCAATACAGAACAGAACGAATTAAGATCCCTTTAACACCAAGATATCCAAGGTCCATCATGGGCTCTGACAGAGGTGAAATATTTCATAAGTAATTTTAGTTGTAATATTTTAAGTATTGCTAATCTGAAGCCTTTGCAGTTGCTCTATCAAGTTGCATGAAAATCTAAATATGACAGTTTAATGAATGTTACAAAACTTGTATTTTACAACAAAAAAAGGTAAAGAAAAGAAACTTTATAATGAAAGGTGATTCTTCTGTTAGTTGATTCTAGAACACAGCAAGAAAATGTACACTAAAACGTAAGAGTAAGCATAGCTGTGTGTTTTATGGCTGTAATTTTCTTCAGGACTGATGTTTTAAATGTTTTGACAGTGAAATGACCTGCAGTAATATATATATCTATATATATATCTATATATATATTTTATAATTATTTATTTTGTATGCTGTTGTATTACAGATGATAAATCATATTTTGAAATCAATTGAAAATATTTTAGTAGTTCACCATAAATATTTTCTCTTGAGCAATTTTTAATATATCATACTAATACCAGTTGGAGTGCTCAAGAGCTTTAGAATTCAAAATTTGATTACAGTAAATAGCAGCTGTTTGCTGCCATTATTGCTCAAATATTTTATAGCCTTAATCAATTGTATGCTGTTGTTTTCTCTAACTGGGTAAATATAATTATTGCAAATGGCTTTTGTTTGTAATTAGTAACTTGAGATTTATTTTCTGTAGCTTTGTCAGAAGAAGCAGATGACTGAAGGTTATTATTAGGGAACTTGTTTAGTAAATGTCTCAAGGAGGGTACAAGGGAAAATGTTATGTAAAAAAAGCCAAGTCAGGCTTGTTTAAAATTGCAGTACTTTCCTGTCTTTGTGTAAAACTCATGCTGGGGTTTTGTTAGTGTTTTCAGGTGTTTCATAATGCTTCTCATATGCAAAGGAAAAAGCAATAAATAAATATTTTATTTGAAACTAAGCCAACATATTAAATCTTAATTTTTACTTTCCTGTCTTCCATTATTTTTCCTTAACTTTGCAATGCTAAGTGTTTTCAGACATGCCTGTGTCTGTACCCAGTTCTTTATAGTGAGAATGGAAATATTTCTATGCACACATATAGAAGTCATACTTAGTATATTAAGGAAAGCGAGTTTGCACTGTCTAATGGTAGTTACCAAAGTTAGGAAGCTGGCTCCCTAAGCTCATTAGATGGCTAACAGCGTGCTAGTGAATGGTGTGGTCCTTATTTGTGTCTGATCTGTATGGTGTCTTTCTCTATGTCTCTGTAGATTTTCCAAAGTATGACACACACAATACACTGAAACCTGACTTTGATTTTTTTTTTTTTTTTTAATAGGCTCCTTGTCACACTCTGAATGTAGCAGTCCCAGCTTGATAACTCCTCCACAGTCACCTCTTAACTTGGAAACATCTTCCTTTGCCAGCAGCCAATCTCAGAACTCCCTTTCTACTTTACCTAGAATTTCTATTAGCCCAGTATCTGTTGGAGAACGTAGAAAAGATAGGTAAGGTCCCCACATTATTTGCTTTTAAGAGGAATGTGTCTGAAGAAATCTTGTACATTTATTGGACCAGAAGGAATATAAATAGTTTAAATGACAAATATAAAGATACAGAAAAGCATCTCAGCTCATGTTACTTAATGTCTTTACTTTCTTAATGAAGTATATGGAAGATCTTTGTCGTTTTTTTCAAAACCTAAGTCTTGAGTTCAGAAAAGTAATCAATTTCATAAGGATTTTATTTTTTCATAGTACATTAATGGCCACACCAAACACGAATAGTCTAAAATGGAATATACTCCTTTAGCTGAGCTACCTCAGATGCTTGTTAATGACAGGCTTCATCTGTAACCTAGAAAACTAAATAAAATACCTAGTAATATTTGATAGCTAAATATCAGCTGCCTTAGTATAGCAGAATATGCGTTTTAACCACTGTGCCTTGATTCAATTCAGCCAGATGAATAAAAAGAATAAAGTAACTGTGCAGGAATATATCTATTTGTACAGATTCTATTTTACTACTGTGACTATGATGGCTTTGGTTATACCTGGAGCACTACTGGCAATAGCATTAAGTATATTCGTAGCTGTTTGCACAATTTGAACGTCATATGATAGTTTTCTTAAGATCATGAGTTTTGTGTTGTAATGACTTATCTCATGATGAGTATGTTCAAGATGCATTGTTTATGCTATCAGTCTTGGGCATTTGATTTCATTTTATTGTGATCTGGCTACACTGAATATATGAAACATTTTGCATGAACTCAAAGCATTGAACAAGATACAAATCTGAATCAGGCTTTTATTTACACTGAGGCAGCTAAATGCCACTCAGGCAGTGTATGGCATACCGAGAACCATGGTGTGTTGGAGTATATTACATTTATGTGTACGTCAGGACCCCTTTGTATTGCGTGGCTTTTGTAAAATGACTGACCATAAGAATGTGAGCAAAGAAATAAGGATATTCTGTATTCCAAGTTTGCTGGTAGTAATAAAAAGTTATTCATATAATGTTATATGAAACTTTTTTGTCTCGTTTAAAGAATCTTTAAGTTATTGTACTGACAGTATAGATTGTGTGCACTTTTACTTTGAAAGGGAATGTGAAGAGGTCTTTGTGGGTTTTCATTCTTTTTTACTTCGGTGTGACTTCTGTACTGTTTGTTTTCTCATATAAATGTTCCTGTAACTGTCAATTGCAAATTCAAAGTCAGAATTTATTTTCTTCACCTGACTAATTATATTTAGTGTTCAGCAGCAAAGCTAGGTTTTTGACATCCCTACAACTTTTGCAACTGTCAGGACATTCTAATGTCTAGGAATTAACAACTTGTATTAATGGTGATCAGAATATTGAAGTACAGTCAGGTGCCAGCCCCTCCATTCTTGCTGTACTTGCATATAAACAGTAGTGTATGAATGACTTTCCCAGTCTAAAACGGATATGATTTTGTTTAGAATAAGCAAAACAAACAAACAAACAAAACAAAACACAAAAATCATTCCTAAAATACCTACTTGGCTAAATGAAATATTTTAAGCAAATGTGCGATGATACCATGTTAAATGATTATTTGGTCTTTCTTTTCCTTCTCCTCCCCATAAAATATAAGCAATTTGCTTGACATTTCCATATAACATATAACACAGATTAAAAAAAAAACAAAACAATTGTTGTGTTCATTTTTTAGGAGAACCAATTTGAATGAAAATGAAAAGAAATCAGATTCATTACTTTTTTTTTTCTAAACATTTAGTGATTGTAGCAGGCAGTCTAAATATAGTAAAAGAGTGCACATCACTTGATTTTAGTTACACTGCTAATCAAGTAAGATGCCTTTTTAATGCTGTTTTATTTTATTATTGTTTCCCTACTATATGCATTACTAGTTATCTTTCATTTTGAATGTACTAGAGTTCTAAGTTATGATCCTGTGCAGTTTGTATGGGCTTGATTCTTAATCATTCCAATGCAAAACAAACAACAAAACTGAAAATGCATGTGGTAGATGGAAGCAGAAAAATACAATAGGGCAGAAAGGTGTAATTTTAGTTTTCAGTGAAGTGATAGACCTTGATAAATTTTGTTTGGGCCCATTAACATGTAATGACGTTGTGATATTAAGAGGTTTCATATGACATTGTAATTTACATATATTACACAGCTGCTTTATCTTAATTACATTGACAGACAAGCTCCAAGGGCATTACTGCTAATAGTGATGTTGATGTTATAAGATTCAGGTCCCAGAGTTGCATACTTATCAGACAGTTTGTATACTTTATACCTTAATAAGGTGACAAAATATTATGCTGTGCTGCAGAAGTCTACCAAATGCTTACCTTCAAAGCTTGTAACATTAAGCATAATTTATCAAGTAATGTCCTCTTCCCTCCTCTCACCCCCCATGCATTCCCCAAATGCTGCTCTTCCCAAAGATACCTTTTGTCTGTCACATTAATAGCAGTGAGTGAAGTGCAGTTAACGCAGCAGGATTTAAATAGTTTAAACAGTCTGCACAATTCAGAGAATCTCTAATTGATATAATGAAGTGGTCGGAAAAAAGACATTCCAATTAATGCATGCCAGAAGTAGTATAATGTTATTAAAATTGTGTACTAGAAGGGCTGCCAAGACCTACTGTTGCCAGTAATGTGTTCTAGACACTCCCAGGTACGTCTGGTACCTCATCTGTTTCATTCTGAACTAGCTTAGTTGTTAGCACCTGGTGATGCCTTTTGCTGTATAGACACCATTGAGATCATTGTAATATGAACCAGCACTTTTTAGGACACCTCTGTTTGTTTATACATACTGTGGAAGGGACTAGCCATATTTGTATGGGTGGATACTTCCCAACTATGGGGGGTGGACAGGGGAAAGCATCAGGGTTTTATTTCATATAATCTGTTCTCTTGTTATACTTACTGGTGTTGTATTACTGTATGTCTTTTTCTAAGTGTTCTTCTCTTCTCAAATCTTCTACATCTTTCAGATATCTGTTCCGTAATAGGTCTTTTCTGAGAATCCCTGTGGCTCCTAGGCCTAGGTTCTCATCACTAAGGAGTTTGAGGTTGGCCTGATATAAGGTTGTCCTTCTCAAACAGTATTGCGCACTTTGTGCTATTTTACGTTTGGATAATTGCCCTGAGGAGAATTTGCATGGTAATTTTAATACTACCATGCAAACTGCTGTCTTAATGGCTTGGGTTTGCAACTGCTTAATTTTCATTACTAATTTATGTTTCCCTGCATACAAATACAAAATCTGATATTGTGCATTGTTGTTCTTTGGTTTACTACCTCATCATTTATGATGTTTATTTTTACGGTCAGTAAAGACTCTCAACATTTATAAGTAACATACCCTTCTGGAATATCGCTTGTAAATTGCATATTATATATAGTAGTTAAGTTACTTTTATATAATATGGGTCTGGAAGTTTCTTTTCCTACCAACTTGTCCATCATACTATTTGTAATTCATATTTACCATAATGCTTTAGACCAGTTGTGTACCTGGTATACATTTAGTTCTGCCACCGTACATTGCATGGTGTTAAAGGAATGCGTTTACAACAGTTGACAATACTTTTTTTAAGTAGCCGTTTAAACTTCTTTTATTATTGCGATTCAGACAGGTGTAAAATATTGCATGTAAACCTCATTGTTATGGTTCAAGTGCCTTTTTTTCCAAATCAGTTTTAACTATCTCCTCTAAAAGGCCCTACATGGAAGAGCCACGTCATGTAAAAGTGCAGAAGGGTTCTGAGCCACTAGGGATTTCCATTGTGAGCGGAGAAAATGGTGGAATATTTGTCTCTAAAGTAACAGGTGGGAGCATTGCGCATCAAGCTGGCCTTGAGTATGGTGATCAGTTACTAGAGGTAATTGTTTGCTTACTATTTCTTTGGTTTAATGATTCAGTTTATATGGGTCCAGCAATAAATGCCTTTCTTAAAAGACTATCTTGTGAAAGTTTGTCTGCTGTGAGAAATAGCAGAGTTTATTCTTTCTGTATTGTCATAGTGCAGTAATTGTGACTGTTAGTGGTTTTCATCAGGCTTTATCATAAAATAATGTCTTTTGGTGATAGGACTGCTTTGCATCTTACATATTTATTCTTCAAATTAAAGTTAGCTAGTTAAGTTGCCTAAAACAAAGTAGTTTTGGCAACAAAACAAAATATACTCAACGTATGAGTCTCCCTCGTAAGGAGAGTAAATACTCAGCTTTTCCTGAGTTTTGTGCTGCTGTTGTGCTGTATCCATACCTGAGATAGCTGGTTTAAGAAATAGGTAGGCTATTAGCTGCAGTCACATTTTGGCATATGGCATTCAATAAGTATGTAGAGGAACATTATATGAAGTACAGAGTCACTTTGTAAATGTATGTTAAAGCATAGATATGTTAAACAGTATGTGGATGACTTAAAATGGACCTTAACAGGATTATGGATCTGAATTTACCTTTCAGTCCTGAATTTTTTCACATCAGTCATCTGATCCAACTTTAGTTTAATCAATGATAGCAAATCATAACACAGTTCAGAATACTTATGTCTTTCAATAGTAAAAGGATTTTAAACTCATGGTTAGGTTACCAAATAATAAAATTAGTGATTCCTTCCAAACAGTTTAAACCCTAAGAATCATTGCATGGCAGCTCTTCCGTACTTCCGGTTACTCCAGTGGGGGGAAAAAATTAGTATTTAAATATTAAAGTAGTTAGGAGACTGAAAGAATGGTTTTGCTAGTTACTGTTTTAAAACTTTGCATCCTGGTTTCTGTGTTTTTTTCATAGTTTAATGGAATAAATTTGAGAAATGCTACAGAGCAACAGGCTCGACTAATCATTGGACAGCAGTGTGACACCATTACTATTCTGGCTCAGTATAACCCACACATGTATCAGCTTGGCAATCATTCACGATCAAGGTAAGAATGGCAAGGCTTTTAAAGAACTACGCTAATCCATGCAGTTATCTAGATAGTAGGTAACTTCTGTAAGAGTAATTTGTATGCAAATGTGTTGATAAGGAGTGTGATTGCATAGAAAAATAATGTGTATGTGCTTATCACAAGAAAAACATTTTATACACCTATACTTTTTCTTACCTAAGACATAATCCTTAGACTCATTAAACCAAAACTGACGATTACCTCATACTAGTATTAAGAAATTCCAGTACTTCAAACTAATTTTGTATTCTTTTTATAGCTGAGGAGTTTCCTGAAACAAATTGGACAAGGCATATGACTTAATTATCTATACCATTTTCATGCATGATCACATTTCAAGATTCATCTTTATCTTTGTCAGACTTGTGGAGAGTATATGTTATCAGGCATGTTGTTTGAGGATATTTTTTCTTGCTTTACACTTGTTTTGGGGTCAAATTAAAAACTGTGTGTGTACATGGAAAATACTTATCACAGGTGCAATTCTAACCACTAGCCTTCTATTCTTTTTTTTTTCCCCCTATTAGTTCTCGCCTAGAACCTGTGAGTAATCATTCCACCCCTCAAGGCAGTGGAGCTGCAACACCTGACAATCATTCCATAATTGATACTGTGAGTGAACAAGATGAAGGAACAATGACACCCCCATCCAAGCAAACCACACCAACTACAAGTCCCCGGAGTTCCCTAAGGTAAAGTTTTTTGTCTTTATAATTAAAAGGAAAAAGGTCAGAGTAGATGTGGCTGGTTCAAATGAGTCAGCAGACAAATTAAGTGGACCCAGGATAAAAGTACAGGATGTCAGTCTGGATTTGAAAGATGGAGTCTACAAGGATTGAAGTGACGTCTAAGACAAGAATGATTTAGTTGAGAAGATCAGTAATTGATGTGCAGTTTTTCTCATGATTGTATCTGTAGGTGACCTATTTTGAAATAATAATTATGCAAACGTATTGTTCAGGAATATAGTTCATTGTGTATTCTTAATACAAGTTTTTAAAGTGAATTACATTTGTTTTTTCTTCCTTTTGAAAGGGGCCATGTGGACACAAATAAACGGACCCCTGAACCTAGAACTGTTGTTGTTAAGAAATCCCAGGTGGATCTTGGGATCCAGATATGTGGTGGAAACCTCTATGGAATATTTGTGTCAGATGTAGATGATGATAGCCCAGCAAAAGGACCTGATGGACTAGTCTTGGGTGACATGATACTTGAGGTAAGTTAAGAAAACTGCAGCATACTGACAAAATGTCTAGGATGGTACAAAGAGGGAGTTGTACAAAGAATCTGGCTGTCTTGCAATGGGAGATGATCCATGAGCCTGCCACAAAAGCTTGGTGAGAACGGTATGTAATCTTTGTTCTGATGGCATCTTGTGAAGAGCTGGATAATACACACCTGGACAGGTACCACTGAGAATCTAAGTTGCACAGGCTTGAAGGACTAATACATATCTACTGGAATTCTGAAGAGCTGTTCTCTCATCTAAATGGAAAACCTTGAATCTAATTGCTGTATGTATGACAAAGACAGGAACAGGGATGATACTGTGAAACAGAGAAGAATATTGAATTTACCCCAATGAAGTTGTAATGAGGCTTCAGGGGAAAACGTCATGGCTTCGACTCTGTTTTCTCAATTTGACATGGGAATATTTCTCTTCTTGGCCAGTCTGTTAAGGTGATAAATGTCTATTTGTTTATGAGCTTTTCAGATACAGCTCAGCATTGATACTTTATAAGCATTGAGATTCTCCCATTGTGCTTCTCGTATCAAGATGCAGACTTGGGTTTGTAATTGTGATGGACTTTCCCTCAGAGTACCTGCTTCCCCTAAAAAATATTAGCTTCTTTCCAGGGCAAATTTTACGATTATCAGCTTATGTTTTGAAAATTATTTAAAGAAGTGTAGACTCTCTCTCACGGGGCATGTCTGCTGCAATCAGTTGGTATTTTGCTTTCCACCCCAAACCTTCAATTTCCTGTTAGACATCTTGAAGTGCAAACTGTAGTATAGTTACGTGGTAAGATTCACTTGTATATTGAGTCTGTCAGTAGGAAAAATACTAATTTTACATGTTTTTCAAGCTCACCTGATTCTGTTGCATGTTGAGATCTGTATCACACTTAAGGGTTTTGTGTTTTGCAGTATGGGTCCATTGATATGCGCAATAAAACAGCTGAGGAAGCTTATCTCGAAATGTTGAAGCCTGGAGAAAACATCAAAATAAAGACTCAATACAGAATAGAAGAATTTAATAAGATAAAAGAGCTTCCTGGAGATGGATTCTATATTAGGTATTTGAGCGTGGCTGGTAATGAAAATGTAAGGCAGTTTAGCGTAGCATGCTGACCATCATATGAGAGAGAGAGTACATCTGTTGTACTATGTTTTATAAATTCAAAGTTATTGATTTATCCTAGCTAGTCTCTGACAGCAAGTACACAAACTGTAACACGGGTTAAAAGCTGCATGTTTCACTGTAAACTTCTGTACTCTTGAAATGTAAAATGTGACCATAATCAGTATAGTTTTTTTCCAAAATGCATCTGTTCTACCCTTGAGTTGATGGAGATCAATTGAAGAAACTGTTTGTCTTCCTTTCCAGAGCACTTTATGACCGTGTTGCAGAGGTGGAACAGGATTTAAGTTTTAAGAAGGATGATATTTTGTATGTTGATGATACTCTACCACAAGGAAACTTTGGTTGCTGGATGGCATGGCAGCTAGATGAGAATGCTCAAAAACTGGAAAGAGGACAGATTCCCAGTAAATATATGTGAGTGACAGCCACACAAGTTACTTAGCTTGGTCTTTAAAAGTGTCTGACTAATGAGATGTGATGTAAAATGTGTTTGCTTCTATCATTTCTGAGAGATGTTAATTCTCAGATGTCATTTTATGGGTGACATATTTGAATAACTTTAAATATATTGCTCTACCAAGTCATCTTTAATGCTACTGAGAAGTAAATTAGAAATGGAATGGATACATAGCCTTATGGTGTGACAGGTAATTCAATGACTGTAAGTGATATTAACCACAGCAAAAGTATCCTTTAACTCACCACTGCACTCATTCTTGCAAAGTACCAGTGGTTTTATTTATCTGTGGATGCGAATTTTAATATAAGACTGTATTCACCTCAACTGCATAACATGGTGGGTGGAAAAGTTCAGGAGCATGGAAGAACAAAAGTTTTTAAATAGTTACCAAAATCACATGAGTTATTACTCAGCGATAAAATATTTGTTCATGTCAAGGTTACTGTTCCTCTGATTTCCTTTATAATTTTCTTATAGTCTCTCCATGTTGTAATTCAAAATTCATCCTGATCATGGGATAAATGTTATTACGTAGAATGTGCACTATATACATTCAGATGAATACACATCATTGATAGGCTTATTTACTAGAAGATGGTTAGTAAAATTAATTACGTTTCACATGTTATATGGCCAAAATGTTTGTGCTTATCTAAAATAAAACTACATGTTATTTTGGACTGATGAGAGATGATTTTTAAGGATGAGTATAACATGCAGCTTCATATAAAAAGTGGGATCTTCTGTTGTATGTGAAGGCTGGCTTTACTGGCAAGTAGGGGCATGCTGCTGTTGGAGCTTTGGAAAATTTTGCTCTGGCTGTTACAGTGGATGCTTTGTTGCTATTTATAATATAAGAACCTGAAAAAATGATGGTAAGGTGAGTTCTGAAATGTTTTTTGTTTGATAAATATTTGGTTTTGATGAATTTTCTGAAGGTTATCCAGATACAGCAGTAGTATTGTTTGTCAAAAAAATAGTAGTAATATATACGTGTGTGTTGGAATACCAACCACTTACTCTGTTTCATTGTAGGATGGATCAGGAATTCTATAGGAGACACAGTATGTCGGAGGCTAAAGATGAAAACAGCTCTTCTAAGACATTGTCAGCAGCAGCTCGAAGGTCATTCTTCAGAAGAAAGCATAAACACAAGCGAAGTGGTTCCAAAGATGGAAAGGATTTACTAGCTCTTGATACAATTAGTACAGACTCAATTCCGTTCTTGGATGGCAAGTATCTTTGTAATACTTGGGAGCGGCTAGCCTTTCTCTTTGTTTTTTAATTGTTGCAGCAAGACCCTTTACAAATAAAACAAGTTTATTTTTCGTGTGCCTTTAAATGATGAGCTTACACTACTTTTAATAACAACAAAAAATAATGTATTAAATGGCAAGATGGATTATCTCAAATGTAGACAAGTGGTTTGTTTTTTTCTAGTTCATTCCTAAGTCTACTGACATTAATGTTTCATTTGCAGAGGGGGGTGGCTTTTTGATGTGGGGTTTTGATCTTTCCTTCAACTATTCAATTTTTATCCAGGTCACTTAATCTAGACAGAAATCCTGAGTACACTCAAAAATATTCACTTTGATTTGTTTAGTGCTGTACAGAACTTATGCTGATTACAACACTTCTTGGAAGAAACCAGCAAGCCAAGTGATTATTGTGTCTTGTTCACACTGTTAGGAAATAACAGGAACGATTGCTTTTAGAAACTGGGGTGGGGCTGTAGGAGGGGTGAAGGATGGAAGCAGAAGGTTCAATTATAAAAATAGCTATTTTAAGCTGTGAAATGCTATAATGGCTAGTGAGCATTTTTGTACTTCTCAAGACCCTTATCTGCTGCAAGGGAGCTGTTTTCACAACGATTGTTATCTCATTATCTGAGGAATGCCAGGAGAATAATGTCTACTTCTATAACCAAGTCTTTTGTGTGTGTAGATTCTACAAGTCTGGCATATCAGCGTGTACAGAAAGTGGACTGTACCTCTCCTAGGCCTGTGCTTATTCTAGGACCATTACTTGATGCTGTGAAAGACATGTTGGTCAAAGAATCCCCTGGAAAATTTTGCAGATGTCCTCTTGGTAAGTATGTGCATATAAATAATTTTTTCTCCCTTAGCTAATAACATCTGTATGTGAACTAAATGGTAACACAAACATGGAAAAAGCAAGAATCTTAATTTACAGGCTGTTCTGTTAGTTTTGTTCTCTGCCTAAGGAATAGGAATAAACAATGGCTCTCTTGTGCTTCTGTGTAACAGAGGTTATGAAAGCTTCCCAACAAGCCATTGAACGGGGCGTGAAAGATTGTCTGTTTATAGATTATAAACGGAGGAGTGGACATTTTGATGTGACAACTGTAGCTTCAATAAAGGAGATAACAGAAAAGGTGAGTCACTTAATGCTGCAGTTCTTGGTAAAATTTGCAATATGCAGTCATACTATTGGTGGGAGGAGGGCTAAAATTTATTTTAACGTTGTCGTCATTTAAGCCATCGAGAGGCTTGTTCCTAAGGCCACAAAGTGGTTACCTGTAACAGTTTAAAAATAATTTTCAGTAAGCTCAACTTTGTAGAAAGTGGGATGTTTTTTCCTATTACTTTGCAGTTTTACTAAGTAAAGTTCGAAATTGTACTTCTTAGAATCCATAGGTTTCACCTCCCTGTAAAACGAGGATTTTTTAACTGTTCCATTTAATGTCATCCATGATGTAAATATAATGATCCTGAAGAGAGGCTAATTAACAGACATGAATTCAAATCTGTTCATTGCTTGTAGTTTTCTGCCAAACCATATAAAATCTTATTACTTAAATGCTTTTGTTTGCTTTTGATTTCTCAAAGATAAAGTGAATATGTGCATTTAAATTGGGGGAAAAAAAAACAAACATATTGCATTTATTTCAGTCTGAGTTTTCATTTCATTAGTTTTTGAAATACTCTTATTTCTATCAGTGCATGCTTTTGGTACTGTGAATGGAATTTCTTGCAATTATTCTTTTTTTTTTTTTTTTTTTTTTACTTACAAGTTATTTGGGTAGAAATTTATCAGTAGCCCTAAAATGCTAAACACGTAGTGAGATGATGTTGAGTTGTTATGATGTAATGATGTAAGTAGGGGAGAAAAAGGGGGGTTGCATGTGTGCTTGTGCTCTTTAACTGAATGAGTGTTTTGCATTTACATTTGATCTTAGGATTGTCATTGTCTGCTTGACATCGCTCCTCATGCCATCGAACGGCTCCACAGTGTTCATATCTACCCTATTGTAATTTTTATTCGCTACAAAAATGCTAAACAGATCAAGTAAGTCTGTAAGGGGTATAGTTCAGGGATGTTTATTTTCGATAAAAATTAGTTTTCGTGCTGGTGTTATTTTTTTCATCCCAGTCATGCTGAATCTCTTTCAAATGCAGAAATTAACCATCATAAAAATCACCTGTGAAGTAGATGGCCTTAATTTCTTTTACATTGCATGGCAATTAAGTGAATCATTCACAGAAATGAAATAACATATTCCAAACTGAATGTACTCAAGGAGTCATTCAAATCCTTCTCACTTGCCTCTGTATTAAGCCATAAGATAGATATGGGCATGATCCATAATGACATGAGGATTAAGTGGTAACTGTGACCTAGAGCTTCATCTCAGTGGGGCCAAGTATGATGATGCTTTGTCAGTTTCTTCTTCTGCACTGAAGCCAATTGATTCTTGCCTTTGGCTTTCACTCCTCTGTTCTCCAGCCAGAGAAGTCACCTTTTGTCATGGAGTATGTATACTGTGGTCTTCACAGGTAGTGCTCTTCAAGTAATTGTGAATTTACTACTTGAATTCCTGTCCAGAAACAGGATGCAGGAATTACAAACCACTTGATATTTTATTAAATAAAATATCCCTTGATATTTTATTAAGCCTTTGCACCTTCTGACAGAGGTGCAAGAAGTGACATAAAATCCCTATGTAAGTATTAAGAAACAGTTTTGTTTTACTTCAACTTCAAAAATAAAGATAGCTAAAGACTTACATTCTTGATCATTAGATAAATTTGATTCTATTTAATAAAGAAGATGAGTATCACCACTTTCAAATTTAAGAAAGACATAAGTCTGTTTCAATATGGATTGTATGTTTGTACATGGAATGATAAATGGAGCTGTCATATCTTTTTTTTACTGTACTTTTTTACTATTTTTTTTTACTGTATTTTCAAACCCATTTGAAAATACAGTAATGACCATTAAAGCTATTTTATTTAGTAAGTTATTGAAAGAGACAGAAAGCAAGGATTTCTAACAGTTATCAAATAAGATGCAGTGGCTTTTGCCTCTGTCTCCTCTGGGCACCAAAGGTTTCTCTTGAAGAACCTTTTTGGTTTGCCACAGATTCTATTGACATTCTGTATATATTTTTGTACACAGTACATTTGTGTACTCCTCATCCGCAAGCTGTGTAACATAAGAATCCTACACAACTGTGATCACTAAAATTTTCGTAGTGACTTTTGAATTTATAAAATAAAATACAGCTTTTTTTTTCTCACTGCTCTAAGAAACTACGCTTATATGGAAGACTGTCTTGTTGTGATACCTAACAAAAATTGTTAGCACACAAATGATCCTGATGACTTTGCTGAACCTGATGAACTACTGCTGAACCACAGTAGATGGCACTCTGTGCACAGCGTTATGCCTGCAAATTAATTAGCTTCTCACATTCAGCAATCTAGAGGTAATCATATTGAGCCCATTTAAAATAAAATTACTGTTATGCAAGATTTTTCTTTTTTTCCTTCTTTTTGTTTTTGCAGAGAACAAAAAGACCCAATCTTCCTGAGGGACAAAGTTACACAAAAACATTCCAAAGAACAGTTTGAGACAGCTCAAAAAATAGAACAGGAATATAGCAAGTACTTTACAGGTTAGTATTTAATCAACATATTGCTAGGAATACAGTGGCAATTTCTTCTAGTTACACTGTAACTCCAAATAAATACGTTCCTTCATAGAGTTCTTTTGTTCGTTCTACTTCCTCATTCGGCAACCTCATGCTCTGGTGTTTCATTTTACAGGGAAAGGAAATCTGCAGATATAAGTACTATCCCTTGCTTTTTTGTGCTTTGTTTTTAGCATGTTACACATCTTAAAACCTAAGGAGATTCTGAGAATGTTTTATTTACAAGCCCAGGAGTATTAGAAATACAGTGAAGATAATTTGAGAATGATACATGACACAGTATTATCAGTTTTATACCATGTAAGGAATATTTTTTTATAGTTGGGTAAAGATGAGCAAAAAAACCACCTGTAACTGGTGAACTAATTGTTTGAGGTATATTTCAAATCTTTCAAAAAAGGACAAATTTTCTGCACGATGTCTAAAGTGCATTGCAATTGGGAATAGGTCAAGTTTAGAGACCTTTTTAACATTTTAAAGTTTGCTATATGAACCTTGGCTTAAAGTTAATAAGCTGCTCACCAGAGAAATGTTGCTGTATTTGAAGGCTGCCTTGTCTTATTTCAGAGTAAATTTCCATGTGGTTCTACATTACATTCAAAAGAGTAAGGAAATTTTTCCATTTTGATGTGAATGACAACAAAGCCTATAAAAAAGAGAGGAGAAAAAAAAAAAAAAAAAATAAAGCCCAAACCAGCCAGATCCCAACTCCTCACCCCCCAAACAATGGGTTCCTTACAGAAGTGTTTTGAAACACACCCAGAACCCAACCCCTCACCCCCAAAACAATGGGTTTCTTACAGAAGTGTTTTTGAGACATACCTGCTAAGTGCAGGGGAGTGGATGCATTTAGTGCAGAGCTATCCATGTATCCTGAGAAAAGTTGCACATCCTCAAGCAAGCTGGTTCCCTGGTATGTAATATCAAGATCAACGGTCATTTAAATTATACTGGGTAAATGTTCACAGAACTTAGCTTGTGCATGGCCAGATCGTAGAACTATACGTTATAGTCTGCTCCTTGTTAAGTCATTTGTTACATTCCATTTTCACCCTGATGGTGGAAGTGGACTCCCTTGAACAAGGTGCTACATGTACCTTCTTACGTGCCTGCGGGAAGGGCCTCTCTCTGTTAGTGTCAAGTGCAGTGGATTCCAGCTGTCATCAGCTTTTCCAGATGCTGTTAGTCAGGTTTCCTGTTGAAACTGCACTGACATGCAAGCTTACTGCAATTGTGATTTGGTGCATTAGACTAGCATGTTGGATACAGCAGCTTTCTCATGAAGTTAGTTGTGTGGCACACTTTGCAACCTGAGCTCCGCAACTACTTCATCAAGTGCGTTTTTTGACTCACTGAAGTTGCATTTGTTGCCTGCACCAAATTTTAAGCACAATTTGTTATCTGAATCACTGCTTAACTGCTTTGTCACCTTTCATAGACCTTATTGGCTGCACGTTCTGTAGCCAAAATCATGTGACATCCTTAACTATAGTATATAGTGCAGAATCATTTCTTTACATAAGAATAAAATCTGTAATTTCAAAAATGGAAATTACACCTTAAGTTTTGTAAGGCTTGACATAGTCTTCCAGCATTAGCGTTAGCTGAGGCTAGAGGTTTTGCTGACACATTTAAGTCCTGAAGTTCATTGCCTTTGATGTCTTAAAGATTCTATTTTCTCCCCTGCTGTGTCAATGTTAGTATTTTACTTTTTATGACTGTTATCTTTAACAAGGGTAGAATGCAAGGTGTTCTTTGTTTAACTTGTGGTTGATCTTCAGGGAGTTGCTTGCAGTTGGCCTTCTATTCCTTGAATGTAGTTTTCGGTAAGATTTGGGGTAGCAACCGTGGCTGTTTTGTTTTGCCTCAGCTTTGTGAGCTGCTTCATAATTTGATTTTAATATTTGTAAATAGTGCCTAGCTGCTACAACTATAGTCTCTATGTATATTATGACATAAATACACCACATGCTGAACAGAGGTTTATTATAGTAGGTTCTGACCATCTTTAGACTTAAACTTTGCCACCTGATGTGTCTGAAAATAGCACATGGAGGACTTCAACAAAACAGTTGTCTTAGTAGATTATAGCCATCAGTTCTACTGCTTTCCAGAGCTGTTTTAACAGCTAACAGAGGAGACTGTACTGAATGTTTGACCTCCTTGCTCTGTTTATTCTTCTCCCTGTCTCAGTGGTGATACATCTGGCATATATTGAATTGGGTAAATTAATTCTGATATGTTGATAAACACTGAGCAGAAAAATGCCTAAGACTGGTCTTTGTACTTAATCATAACTGGTTTTCTGCCTAATTTTTTTTTTTTTCTCTGGGGGGGGTGTGTCATTTTCTCTAGGCATTGTCCAGGGAGGAGCCCTTTCAAGCATTTGCACTCAGATTATGACAACTGTCGATCAAGAACAAAACAAAGTCCTGTGGATCCCAGCTGGCCCACTGTAGATTTACTTTGCTGTGAAAGTCCATTCTATCCAATGGACTCTGTCCATTTCTGTCTTTATAAAGATATAAGTGATTTCTGTTTCATGAAGGGGAACGGTAACACTGAACACACAAAAAAAACAAAACACGAGGCACGTGGGAAGGGGTTCGTCACTTCACCGAGCTTGTCTCTTACATTGTACGTGTACATGTGACGGGTTGTCATGTGGTATGCAACCTGTGTGTACTTCTCCGTAAATAATGAATTTAGCAATGCTGCAAAACCCTGTAGAATGACCAGTTTACAAAAACCTTTTCTAAGTATTTGGTTGTTGCTGTTTACTTGAATGTCCTTTTTTTTATTGTTTCTTTTTTTTTTTTAAACTGTGTCCTTTCATGTAATGAGGTAACTCTCCACAACAGAGTGAAATTCTGAGTGAATGGTTTATGCGCAATGTGACTCCTACTTGCGATTTTTACTATTTCTAAGCACATTTACTTGACAACCAGATAATAATGTGGGATTATATCGGTACGTTTTGGGAGTAAGCTCAGAAGGAAAAACACTCCTCTACGGGGCAGACCACTGTTTGTATTATGTCAACACTTGTCTGTCAAAGATACTGTTCCTTGTTTTATGCATGAATCTAATATTTAAACGTCGTAATATATCTGAACAATCCAAGTTTAACGTGTGTTGAGAAATAATGATTTTTGTTTGTTGGGCCTGGTTTAAATACTGGTGGAGAACAGTCCTAAGCTAGGCCTAGCATGCTGTGCCCTGTCTATTTTAGATACTGTAAATATGGAAAGCTTAAGTTGGTGCAATTTTGCAGGGTAATTCTTATCTTTGTATTTCAGCGTGTAGCATTCACATAGATTTGTTTTTATTTAAGACCAGCTGCAGGTTTAGGGTTTTGATTAAAAGCCTTTAGGAAGGTACTGAATTGTTAATGTTTTCACTGTAAAAAGTGATCATTTAGTTTTGGTTGCAATACTTATTTACCTATTGTATCAAACTTCATTGTATCAGTTCCCTTTTTTTTTTTTTTTTGCACTTCTGACTCTATGTTCCTAACACAGGTTTTCTACCTGTCTCTTCTGTCTCTGCGCCATGTTTTTTGAGTACTGTATTTTAATTGTTTTTAAAATATTATTTGAGTAGAACTGCTTCTCAGTCACTGTTCCTAACATTTCATTATGTAGAGGTTTCTAGTTTTACACTACAGCCTGCGGTTTTGTTTGTTTGCAGATTGTTTAAGTAAAAAGAAAAAAAAAAAGGGATTCTTCTTGTACAGGTCTTCAAAGAAAGATTTGGTCCAAAACATAAATTGTTTTACAGATGCTATTTTATAGTTCAAAACATAAATTGTTTTACAGATGCTATTTTATAGTTCAAAATACTATATATAGTTATATACTATATAGAGAGTATTTTTGAACTGTAATACACACAAAATATATGTATACAGTATTATTTTATATAGTATTAAACCATACTGTTATAATACTGTGTATATATATATAAATTAAGAAGGTGGTATGGATGAGTTACTAATCAAAGTATTTGTCATGGTGAGGTACAGCAGTTTTTCTTTTATCTCCCTTTAGTTTGTTTTTTAAAGTTTGAGGTCAGAGTAGACTACAATGGTACAACTGAAACTGGTACTGTTCTGACATGGATTTTCTGTACTAAAATAATGTCACTTTGTATCAAAAAAAAAAAAAAGGTAAAGAAACTGATTTTAAGCAAAATAAAGGTCAATTTCTATAACTTGACTTGTGTGTAAAAGGTGCTTATACCTCATGGCCTATTTGACTCTGTTTAGAATCCAATATAGGGTTTTATCTCTTGCCTAAAATTAATGTATATAGGTACAAGTGTCCACCTTGAAAGACACATTTTGTTTTTGTCTTTTTGCCCCTGCCTTGTGTACAGGGCCATAAATACCAAATAAAATAGCTAAAAGCCATAAATGCCAAAGACTTCAAAAAACAGCAGGTTGCAAGAAGGGACGTTTTGGTTTCTCTTTGCCTATTTTTAAAGTTCTGTGTCCAAGTGGTACATAAGAATTTTAAGCAGATTTTTTTTTTTTTTTTTGTATTTTAAAATGCAGAGTTTGATGGGAGAACAAATCTATCACTGTTATTTTGAAGAGAGTGTCACTAAGAATGCCTGCCCTGTGTTCAGGTGAAACCTAGATTGCCAAAACATTTATTAATAGCTTTAAGTTACTCTGTACCTGTATTCTGTACCTCTGTTTTTACAGTTCAAATAAACCAACCTGGTTTGTTCATTGAGTTATCTTAAACCTTAGAGAAGGTAATTGTTTTGTATTATTTTTTCTTTTTTATCAGTTGTTTTATTCTCAAATACTAAATGGTCAACTTCAGCATGAACCAGACTGGAAGAAGATCAGTCTTCTAGTAATCTGAGTACAGGACTTGTACACCGTCTTCAAGCAGAGGACAAAGAGAATGAAAATACTCAGGCTTTGGCAGGTCAGTTAAAAAAAAAAAAAAAAAAAAAAAAAAAGCCATACCATTCATGCCTTCTGATCACAAGGAAGTAGAATTGAGGCTTGGTTAAACACAGAATAAGTTTCCTTCAGTTCAGATTAAGAGTTACCTGACACACCATTTTATTTTATAATACTACATGCTGGAGCTAGATTTGGCCATTGTTCTGAAAACAATAACTTCGTACAGGTCTTTAAATAAAGAATATAGTTCTGTGGTTATTTTGTAAATCCTTTAAAGGTAATGTAGTTATATGACAAAATCTGCAAATGTGACCCTCCTGCTTTTAAGCTGCCATGTGTGCAGTGTATATTGTTGTAGATATGGAGTTAACTTTTTGCTTAATTTCCCATAGCTTAACTGGCATAAAATGGCTGAAGATATTGTGTCCCATCTGTATGATCTGTTGTTAATACGTTGACAAGCATCTGTCTACGTACTTAGAAACATTTGGATTCTGTTCACGTTGACCTGAACTGCAGGGCAAGGGTTTGTTAGATACAGAGTTACAGTCCAGCAGCTGCCAACTCCTCTGCATCAGACAAGGGTCTTTTTTCAGAGTCTGATAAATTGGGAGGCCATATCATAATACCTTTCAGTAAATGCCAATCATTGTGCTAAGCAATCTTGAACAGCTTTCCTAGATGCATCTGACATAGATGTATTCATGGTTGAAGTGTTACAAAAAAAAAATTACAAAAAAAATTACAATTTTTTTCTAAAATTATGCTTAAGACTGCATATAATTTATATTTCTATTTCACAATGGATCACCATGCCCAGGGTCACAGTTAAGCAGTATTATTTCTTTTAAAATATGCTGACACAGAAGAAATGTGCACTCACTTGGAAACTGAAGAGACATCTGTGAAAAATACAAACATCCAACAAGGCAGACTTCAGTGTTGTGTACTGATTCATTAATGGTCCCAGACCTGCAGAAACTCAACAGAATAAAAAAGGTGTTTGGCTTCTTCCTTTAAATTCTATTACATCTAAATTTTGTTATATCTGCTGTGTCAATTGGTGTAAGGTGTTTTTATTTATTTGGTTGCTTTTGAAGAAAGCTGTTTTATTTTTTTTTCAGCCTTAATTCTCTGTCATTTTGCTTAGAAAATGTCTCAGCGTTCTTCACTGAAGTAGTACATTTTTTATGATCATTTGGTAGCAAACAATTATTCCAGTTGCATTATTTTACTGTTCAGATAAATGCTTTTGCTAGCACAACCTAAACAATGCAACCAAAAACCAGGTAAGTAGGGGATTCTGTCACTGAAGTGCAAATGTACTAGCTTAATTTGGGATTGTTCAGCACTATTTTAACGAACAATTTTCTTCCCTATGAGTAATTTCAGGTTAACTTTAAATAACAGAGCTGTCTAGATGGATTTTTTTTTCTTCAAGTAAACTGTGCATAAAAATAATATTGTGAATAAAAAAAAAAATCAAAATATTTTCAGTACTGTAAACCTACAAAACAACTTCCAGTACTGAAAACATTTTCTTTTCTTTTATATATGATACTTATTTCCTATAGTAATTTAGTTTAAAAACAGTGAGAAAGGAACTTTAAAGGTACTTTGATTGTAGTGTATCTCATCCAAGTATGAGTTTGCCATGAGTTTTCCTCTACAAGACATGCCTCTTAATTTAATCCCAATACATGATGCACATCTGACAGAATACAGTGATTTCTCTGAGACTGGAACGTGGTCATTCAAAGCTAGATGCTTTAAAATATCACTGCTAATGTTTCACTTTGATTTGCAAAGGCCTTTTTCTTTTTTGTCGTTTTGTTTTGTTTTGTTTTCTCAGAGCTGGTGGGAGTGCCTTTTTTATGTAATACTTTCTGTCCTCTAAAGGCAGGGGATCATTGGCTTTCTGGAAACAGTGACTTTCCTCTGCAGAGCAAGTGACCCTTTTCCCAGAACTGCTTCTGGTTTTGGTACAAATTCATCTTATCTCATTAGAAATAATGGTAGTCATTTAAAATAATCATAACTTCCTAATGAGCCAAATCTGCCTACTCCTCAAGTACTAAACTTTACTCAAATCTTCTAATTGGTTAACCCAATTAAGACTATTTGCAGACAACCTGTGACAACCTGAGCATGTTTGGAATTTTTCTGATGTTTACATAGTGCAAGCAACAAAAGTCTGAAAATGCATCGTTCCATCCAAATATGGTGTCCTGGTTTCAGCTAGGGTAGAGTTAACTTTCATTCTAGTAGCTGGTATGGTGCTGTGTTTTGGATTTAGGGTGAAAATAAGTTTGGTAATAGGCTGATGCCCATTAATTGTTGCCAAGTAGTGCTAACCCTAAGTCAAGGACTTGCTTGCTTCTCTTACCGCCCTGCCAACAAGGAGGCTGGGGGTGCACAAGAAGCTAGGATGGGATGCAACCAGGACAGCTGACCCGAACCGGCCAAAGGGGTATTCCATACCATGTAATGTCATGCTGAACAATTGATATGGGGTGGCTGGCCGGGTGGGGGACTACTGCTCAGGGACGGGCTGGACATTGGTCAGCAGGTGGTGAGCACTTGCATTGTGCATCACTTGCTTTGTACATATTATTATTACTATTTATTCTTATTATTTCTCTTTATTTTCTGTCCTAGTAGAATGTCTTTATCTCAACCTACAAGCTTTTACTTTTTTTTTTTTTTTTTTTTTTTTACCACAATTCTTTCCCCTATCCCACTGGGATGGGTGGGGGGTGAGTGAATAGCTGTGTGGTACTTAGCTGTCTTATGGGTTAAACCACAACATACGGGTAAGATTTTGTATCCTGTAGTTTTGTAGTGACAATTACTTAAAAAATTTTGATTCCAATGGAATCAACCAAAAAGTCCTAAGTTATAGACTCACATATGAGAGAGAAACTTATTTTCGCCTGTGAAGATACGATTTGAAAATGCTAGCAATTGCTTTTATTGTTTTAGTAACAAATAGGTTTGTGATGCAAAGATAAATTAGTACAATTTCTGAAGAACATAGGTGTATGGAGTGGAGTTCCAGGATGGTGATACCAGCTGCAAGTCCTCAGCAACCCTTAAGGTTGGTCCCATGGCTACAAATCACTGTTGCTTATATGTGGGGCTGGTTGAACTGTCTGACCTTGTGCAGCTTCTGGCTGCAAATGTTTTTCTAAAATTCAAATGAGAAGAGATTACTCAGACTTTTATACCCTGACTTGTTCTGTAGTAAAAAATGTGTGTTTAATAGCCACAATTATGGTGTGAGCTGTTGAGACCTGCTGTGACTGATTTGCAGTTCAATTATTTAGAATTCATTTTTCAGGGTGGCACCAAATAGTTGGTTCCAGAGTTACTATTTTACAGCCACAGTCTAACTCGAATGAAGTTGTAAGAACAATTGCATACCCTTCTCTCCCCTATCCTTCGACCTTACATGGCAGTGTTTCCCTCAGAGCAACATGATTTGAACTCCAGGAGACATTGAGTTCGGAAATGTGGAGCTGCGCTGGCTTCAATCCACAGCTGTTCTCTTCCATGTGATACTTCCTAAGACTTCAGTCCATCTTGGCATGAACTAACCCTAGCAAGATGTTTGTAGTCCTGGTCCCAGCATGCTTAAAGGGCATGGTGGCAGTTTTGAGCCTTCCAGGGCTTCACACTGTGCCTTGGCTGGCTAAGCCCTCTGAGGCCACTTGGTGCTTCAAAAGAGCATGCAAATGTTTTTGTCCTTGGGGGAAACCTTGTCCTTTTGATGGGACAGTTTTCCTTTTTCTAGGATAGCACAGAAAATAGAGTAGAATGCTTCTGAAATGGGGCTTCTGACTAGCAATTGCTGCTGCATTTTTCGTTTGTCATTTCGTGGCTGCTGTGTCCATATATACACAGACACGTAACTTCAGTAAGTGTTCCATGAAATTTTCCCTGGAATAGGTTTATCTAAGAATTTTGTTATGGATACATCACAAGCTCCTTCTTTTACATTTAGATGCAGCTTTAATTAGATGCAGCTTGAGTTTCTCTTTGCTCTAGTCTTGCTACCTTTAGTATACGCATCCTCTGTCAAGGTGTGTCTTCCAGTGCATACTTTGTGTTAGCACCATTTCTTTGCTTCATGCATCACTTGCATCAGTGCTCCACTACTTTCTTACATTTCTTACCTAAACTCTGAGTTGTTCTTTTTTCTTTTTTCTTTTTCTTTCTTTTTTTTTTTTTTTTCCCCATTGCTGATCCAGCCTAATTTCTCTCTTCCTCACCCTGTTAAAGTATCTTGGGGCGTTATGTAAAGCCTGCTTTGTAAAGCATGCTGTGCAGTTGAGTATTAATTACTGATTTGATTCTACACACTTGTTATACTCATTGTTGAGGATCATGTGAGCAGTAGCAACTGACCTAATGTTTTAGCAAGGCTTCCAAGTCTGCCATTTCTGAAGGAGATGCCTTGCTGTTTTTCCAGCAGTGTCAGCACTACATTTGTAAAAGAACTGACTTGGTAAGCAACAGAAGACAACTTGAGGAAGTATACACACCTGCTTTAGGATTTTGTGACCTCTGTTGGCTTGCAGAGGCTGCAATTTTTGAATTGATTTTGATTTCTGTCTACACTGTTCTCATTCTGCAGTCACACTGCACTGGTAAGGTATGCGGAAGTGTAGCTGAACCGACTTGGTAAAATTATTGAGATCAAAAAACAGTGCTTCAGTAGAAATAAACCATTGCTGCTCTGATTTTGTTTGCTCTAATTTAGAATGCTACTGAAGTTGCAAAAGGTCAGTTGATGAGTTCTGAAGTGCTGGAATTCACCTGAAGTAGCCATGTTTGTCTTGTTTCTTCCCCACCTTGCTTTTGCACTAAAGCCCAATTCTTACTCTAATACCTATATGTTATCACTCTTTAGTCTGCAATACACAGTGTGACAAACAAGAACAACGGTTGTTGGATGTTACAAGTTAACGGCCTTTAAGATCCATTTTGGTTCTTTTACTGCGAGGTCTATTCAGATATAGAAATGCATTTGTTAAACAATTATGCCAGAGTTCGAAAGTCATTTTCTTTTTTGCTTTCAGTACTTTGATAATGACTTTCAAACTACCTTATTTTTAGAAGTCATCTTGTGTCCAGACTGAATGCATCAGTGGCACCTTAATGCTTCTTTGTTCTTGTTCTATTTTAACTTCACTGCCTCAGTATGTATTTGATGATGCAGAGCACTTTCAGCTTTTGTTTTACTAAGATAAATAAACTTACCTCGTTGTCTCTGATATAGTAGCTTCTTCATTCCTGCAAGCTCTTTCTGTGCCTTTTGTAGGTTAAATGAAGGAACTTTGAATAACCACAGTTTACTACCACATAAGCAAATGGAAATGTGGCTTTCAAGCCATTAAATTATCACTTGTAAAAGAACAGAGTTGCTCTCTTCTGCTACAGAACAATTACATTGATTGGAGCAATGAAGGTTCCATTTACAATAAGTTTCTAGCTATGCCACAGTCTTATTGTGTGGTTCACTGACAGTTTTCCATTGAATTCTTAAAGGAGCTCTTTAATCCAGGGACACTTTTTCATATATACCAGATGCAAAACAAATTTGTTTATATCATTTTTTTTGGTGAATGTGTGTCTTTCTGTTGTCCCATGCTACTTGTCAGATGTGTTTGTTTAAATAAGGGTTTGTTTCATCATTAAATTGGCCTGCTTGATGATGTGAATTCATGGTTCTCTAGTCCTTCCAAACTTATGTTCTATTCCTTAGTGGAAAAATAAAAGGCCAGCTAACCTGTCTAGTGTGGGATTCCTGCCAGAATATATAAAGGGTGTGGTGTTCCTTATTGTTGTTGGTTTTATATGTAATTCTGCAAATATAATACACAACAAGAATACTTGTTAGAAATCAGTCGTACTACAGATAGCTAAGTGGCTGATTTAGGGTTTCTTAGTCAAACAGAAAAACTACCACAGTGTTTAGAATGAGGCTGACAGATTATGTATATTAAGAAAAAAAAAAAGTGTTTGTTCTTCACTTAGCCATGTTTGATTTTTACTATTTAGAAAATGTAAATGAAAATGTTCAATATACTGAAAATGAAGTATTTTATTTGGTAAGTGTTGAAATAAGACATTCAGTTTCAGCAACGGGAGGACTGTTGTTCTGTTTCATCCAATTTTATGGTTTGCACTATTTGCAGGATTATTATTATTATTTTTTTTTGCTTCTCACAGAAAATAACTCATTTTCACTTTCCTTTACCTGTTCTCAACACAAATGTTTTCCCCCCATCTGAATCAAGTTATTAGCCAATGATTTCAGGGCATCTCAACCCGTGTCATGTTGAAGGGGCTTGCAGCTTTTCAATTTTTACAGATATAGAAGCCAGATATTTAATAATATTTGAAAGAGAAAGGACACTTGTAAATGTATCTCAAGCCAGCTATTGAAAAATTGAGTTATACTGGATAATTACTCATCACTAAGAGTTTTGTTTAGGGATATTTAGTGTGCATAGTAGACAGAATGCATTGATTAGGGGGAAGAGTAATTCTGGTGAGTGTGAGACTAAACCTTACTTTTCGCAGTAAGTTAATATTGCTAGTACCAAAGCTACAAGATTTTTTTTTTTTTAAAAAAAAAAGACCTTTAAAAGTTTTTGTTTGTTTGTTTTTTCAGAAATATTAGTACTTGATAGATCATTGGCATTTATCAAACCTGATTTTCAAATTTGAAAAAAATCCCTTTATGCCAATTGACTATTTATTTTAGTTACAACATTTCATTTATAGTCGTTTGTTTTTCTTGGAAGATTGAGTAGAGTTTTAAACTATCATCCTCAAGGTCACAAGCCTGACAGATTTTTTTTTGTATATTATGAAGTACCTCAATAATCAAGAGCTAAGCCAGATAGCTATGTTTAGAACAAAGAAAATAAAAGAATGCTTATTCCATGACAATTTCTTCTTTAAGACAAAGTGTTAGCAAGATCAGTGGTGAGAATTTGCAACGCTAGTGATGACTCTACATCAGCAGCTCTCACACATTACATGAAAGCACAAAGCGACTGAATCTTAAAATAGTGTATGCAGTAGTCTATAACACACAACTAATGAGAGTTCCAATAATGAGGGTTCTGAGGAGATTGGAAAAAAACATTGCATATTTCTTATCTGCAAATTCAGCGTTACTAGTGTGTTAATTCAAAATGCCTAATATGGGCTATTTTGTAACAATCACTGTAAATTGATGAAGGCATACTAAGCCTTGTATGGCCATAGACCTTTAGTTGAGACCAGACAATAATAATCTAGTCTCTAAAGTATGCAAAAAGCATGAGAGAGCATCGAGCTGACTGGCTCAGTGTCAAGTCATACTTATAAAAGGTATGACTTAAAATGGAAAGCCTTTGTGACAGTTTATACTGACTAGCTCAATGTGTATAGCCTATGCAGAGTTATTTTCCACCTTTTCATAAATACACAAGCAAGGAAATTGGCTTTAAACACAGAGGGCTGCATACAGTTATTTTGTTTAGTCAAATAAATATTTTCCGATGAGCATTTAACTGTTTGTAATTTATAGGCACCAGATGGTTTTTGTTCTGTAGTAATTGTTTTTACAGAATATAACTGTAGTAGAACTTGTGAAGATTTGTTGGCTCTTTTCTCATAGTTAAAGCACTTTCTTGAAACCACTTGAGTTTTTTAATTAAAAAAAAAGAAAAAAGTGACTTCCTGAAACAACCAATGCTTATTATTTTATTATATTCTGTAGTGTGTGTTTGTTGTTTAAGAGGCAAAGAGTATTAAACGTTGTTGAACTCAGCCCTGGAAAAAAATATTCTTAAGTGTTCAGATGATTAAAGCATAATATTAGTTTGCTAAAACTGTCTCTGCTTTCAGCTCAGGTAAAGTGCAATGGAATAAGACATAGGTCCTGAGAACTGTTCTTGAATCCATCTTTGTTTAAAACTAAGTGTCTACAATTTCTTGATAGTAAAACAAGTTGTGTTCTTCTTGTTTTGGGACTCATGAAGAAACAATTGGAGTTTTTTTTTCCCCTCCATTCTTGTCCCCCTGAAATAGACACTTTACCCCTTGCTGTAGGCACAAGAACAGGAACTGAGGCCTCTCATGTTATAAACGCTCCTGCCAGAAGCATATTGTTAAGTTCTATTTAAAGCATATTAAGTATTTTGAGTGATCAGAGCAATACCAGGAAGCTTTAACCTTAATAACCTATATGCTTGTTTGACAAGGCTGTCACAGCAGAAGTCACTGTTGTATAAGACTTCACAGATTCAACACTTGTCTCGTTATGGAAACATATGTACAGCTGGAGTAGCATGTTCCTTTTAGGACTTATTCAAAGCTCTCTACAGTCTTCCAAGATATTCATACAAACAGAGAGAGAGAAAGCCCTTTAATATGCAAGCATTTGAAATACCAGTGTCCTGTTATGTTGACTTCGAGCTTTAAATTTTAAAGGTCCAGAATTCAAATATAACAGCATTTTTCCCCCAACATGCTCATTTAGTGAGTACCAGTTTCTAGAATTATCTACTTAAAGAAGTTCCATTTAAATTGAAAACAAACAGATTTGCATGTTTGTTTTGCTTAGGTACCTATGTAAGTAATACAGTCATGAACTTGTCAACTAACTACTCTGCCATGTGTTGCTGTCTGGTACACGGTGTATGCAGATTATCCCTGTGCCGAACTAAAAGTTACTACATCTTTCCTTTTGCGCTCTATGCATTGGGCCGTGACCTTTCACTTCTAAATTTCTTTATTCAAATTACAGACACCTCTGAGTACAGGTTTTGATGTGAACTGTGCCCTGTTTCTAGTGCTAACCCCTACCATCAAAGGGCACAAGAAACGGTCTTGTTCTGGCACGAGGAGAAGCATGGCTGCAGTCCAGCACTGCCTGCTGTGTGTTTTCCCTGTACGTTTCGGGTTGCTGTTTTTTCAGGGACTGAGATGCTGGCTGGGTTTCTTGCTTATCGCTCCTCACCCTGCCAGAGGCCCCAGGGTCCCCACTTGCTAACGTTTCCCCACCACCACCTCCATTTGCTCAGAGACCATGGAAGTACTTCAAAGCTGTTTTAATTACCTGGATTCTACAGGTGGTCTCCCTGGTTATGTTTGGATAAAATCTAGCAATATGGACAAGGAATGGGACAGCAGGGTCAGTGACTGGTTAGCTGCTTCAATTACCCAGAAGAAAATAATGAAGACAAGCCCTTGAATCGTGAAGTGGTCTGCGAGAGGCTGAGCAACACCAGATGTGATGGCAGGGGTGGCCACATGCTGGTTTTCCAGTGCTGTTGTCCCTTGGTTCCTGTGTCTTATCCCAGAAGATGAGCCCTTTTTATGCAGTGTAGCATCTTTGCCCTGGTTTACGGTAGTACTCTAAATGATGCCTTAAAGAGAGAGGCACATCAGTCCAGTTGTGTTGCTTAACAGGAGAAGTGTGCTACACAGTGGTGCATAAAGAGTCAAACTACCTTAGGACTGCAGATTTCATTGCACTCAGTGAGGCAAATAATTACTCCAGGAAATAACATTTCACTATCTCACAATCAGCATTTCTCTAGTTTACTTCTTGCATCATTCTGTTCCTATTTCTTCTGGCCTTTCAGAAAGGAATCCTCCCTCTAGTGCCACTGAAGGCAGCTCAAAGGCAAAGCTTGTTGCTACCTTTTGTCATTGCTCAGACAGCTGAAAGATCAGTTTGGTCCTGTTTTGAAGTAAAGCTGAGTTTATACCAGTCGACACAGTAGATATAGCAATGGACTATAGCCAAAGTTGGAGGAAGAATTGGTCAGTTTTAACCTGATGAAGGGCAGAGATGGACATAAATTCCCCTTTCTAACAGTTGCCAACAATTTTCTTTTTGGCTGCTTGCATTTTCCCTTTTGTAAGCTTGTAGAACAAAGGAGTTTGAAGGACAAAAGTCTGGACCACATTAGTGTTTCATTCGGTTAATGGAGTTTGCTCTAATTTACCAGTGTTTCCTACTAGAGGATTAGTTGTTGTTATGCAGCATCTCAGGTAGTCCTAGATTTTCACGAGAGCTGGAATACAGTGAAGTTACAGTCTTGATTTCCAACAAGTACTAAGTACCAATATTCTACTCTTTTCACTGATGACAGAAAGGAGTTCTGAGCACCTCTGAAAAGCTGGCAGTAGGGATATTTGATGCAGTACAAAACTACAGCTTGGTGGTGATTTTTCCCAGCTGCCATGAGTGCTGTGCTCTCTGAAAGACAGTGGTCTAGAATGGCTGCTATAGACAGACTTCCACCAAAGCTGACACTTTTACACATAGTTTGAACTTAAGTTGCTGGAAGACAAAGACTAATAGTTTCCTATCTTGTTTTTAGTTTGTTTGTTTATCAAGGCTTGTATTTATTTTCCTACAAAGTATTTGCTTTTTTGGCAGTATGATAAGTCAATTAAAAGAGGCCACTCAGTTTTCATCCCATATCTTCCCAAATTTCACAGAATGCATTTTGGATGGCTTTCTTGTATTCTGTCCATTCCACTAGTCCATCTGCAGATCCTAATAGGAGGCATAAGGGCAAGCCTAATACACAGCAGTAGGTGGTAGCACCAGCTGCAAGCAAACTTGCACAGCTTTCTAAAAAATGTCATCTTCTGCACGCCAAGTATCAAGCATTGGGATGATGCAGCTCTGTCGTGAAAAAAAGCTGCAGGCCTATTTCTGAAGTGGGAAAAAGGAAGATATATTCAGAAAAGGGTCAACTTTCCAGTGCCCTTTTCACTGCTTGAAGTGGTGTCCACACTGAACTTCTGTGCACAACCTTTGCCTATAGGAAAGAGAGGTGCTGGCTGCCCAACTGCTCGTGTCTCTCAGCCTTAAACATGGACTTGACCTGCAGCACTTGTCAATACCAAGGATGTGAGAATACCTATATTTACTGACATTCCCTGCAAAGTCATTGCCCTCCTAAAACGTGGGTATCAATTACAGCTAGAGAGAAACGTGTTGACTCCAAGGTCGAGAGATGAGAGCATGTAATCTGGAGTTTCCATCACAAGTAATTATGCTTATGCTTCAGCTATTATAAGTTACAAGGTTGCATTTCTTTTATGGATGTTTGCTTCTAATTAAAGAAAATGCGTGTGCTGTAAGAACGCTGCATAAATAGATTTGAATTTTTATCATTAACTCAATTTCTTAATACATTTCTTTTTCACATTAATTTTATCTTTTGTTTTTCCTGTGCAAATGTTCTTTGTGCATATGTTGAATGAATTTAACAATGTTCTACTGCATTTATGCTTAGCTTTTATCTTTAGAGGCAAGTATTGCCTGCAGCACAACACAGAATGAGCTTTATAGTTTTGTCTTACTCTTATCTTCACCTTTTGTCTATCTCTGTTCCGTTTTCTCATTTAGTGCCTGTCTGTGTGGAGGCACTTCAGACAGTTAATCTAGTCGTGTGACTTTAATGTTGACTAATGGAACCAAAATGGATAGTATGAATACACTCATTCAAGAACAGAGGCATTTTGAAGTGAGTTACACTGCAGAAACAAAAGCTTCTGGAATTCCGATGAGCATATTCACACCACAGCGTGCGATGTGCAAGTACTTCAACTAAAAATAAAGTCAACTTACTTTTCCCAAGTGACTCTTTGCAAACAGAAAAACTCAGTTCCCATAACTCCAGCATCTTGACAAAAGAATGAGTCCATGCATTTTACTCTTAGCCCCAGCATGAATTTCTCTTGTAGCAAAACAGTTCCCCTTGAAGACAATGCTTTCCATTTTCTCCGGTAACCTTGCTTCTTCATTTGTGTTTCAATTATATCATTTGTACTCCCTGCTTGTCTTCCTTATTGTTCTCATATTTATATTTTCATTATTTACTATGGTTTGAGTATGCTGGTAGATGGAGTAATATTTTTTGATGCAAGTCTTTTATGATGTTTATTGATGAGACATTTGTGAGAACAGTCCCTTTGTACCCTGTTCAGTTATAATTTGTTTTGTGTTAACGTGCTGTTTTTTAGAAGCCTTTCTGTAAGATGCATAAAATGAGACTCCCAGCTGAGAGTAGTTCACAGAACATCTCTTTTTGGCATAGTAGCTGCCTTTGTATTTTACCTGAGACTCGATGAATGTTGTGAGGGTTATATGAACAAGTACATCTGAAGCTACGCTAGCTTAGGATAAATATAACATGGGATGTCAAGTGTATGCTTCCACAGAAATACTCACCTATGCTATGCGTGTGTAGCATATTTATATAATGGCAGATTCTTCTATCAACCATGTGGTCTTGACAGTTACTTTTCTGCCATCCTTTTTGAAACTCTTGCTGTGTATCATGACTGTTAAAGGAAAGGCTAGTAGCATACCTTGGCCAGTGGAGAAGAGATGGCTCTTTCCTCTCTATATAATTGATATATTTCTCCTCAAAGCAGAGACTGCGGTCAGTTTACAGTGCTGTTGAAAGATGCAGAAATAAGAAAGCGATGATAAAGCTGCTAGCTGGAGTCTGGAGAAAATTTGTCTCCCATTTCTGGGAAATACTTGTAGAATCTTAGTTAAGTCAGTCTGGTTTGACATTGGATATATACCATGAAAATCTTAGCAGACTTGAAGAGAAGAGAGGAAGATATTATAGCAACATTAAACTGGCATAAATCTACCCAAACTTGAAGAAGAAGAAGAAAAAAAGTTGTTTATATTATCTTTATTTTCCTTAA
This sequence comes from Nettapus auritus, assembly GCA_011076525.1. Classification (NCBI taxonomy): domain Eukaryota; kingdom Metazoa; phylum Chordata; class Aves; order Anseriformes; family Anatidae; genus Nettapus; species Nettapus auritus. The sequence continues at coordinate 13,148,715 of CM021770.1, forward strand.
TGTACCTTTTTCCCAAACTATCTGAATTATGTAGATGCATCTTAAAGTGGTTATCATTCTTTGTCTCAATTGCATGAAGAAGAATGTAATTTTTTTTTTTTTTTTGCCAGTCTTGTTGAAATCAGATTGTATCATTTGATATATAATTAGTATAGCATCTTGTAGAAAGAGGCTGTTCTTTCTGGCCCTCGTGCAGCCCAATAGAAAAATGTGTAGAACTGCTGTATATGGAGGAATATCTGAATGTAATAGCGTTCAGATAGTGCGACTAACTGAGGAGGGGAGATGATCTGGAACTGCTGAAATAGCAAATGACAGAAAAAATAGGTGTTATTTGCTTGGTCACAGAGCATTAAATGCTTTCAGTACCTCAGCTGAGTCCCAACAGCAAAGGGACATGAGAGAAGCAGCCCTTCCTGCTATGCCCTGCCCTGCCTTGCTGAGCTTGAGTTCTTCAGAAGTCAGTAAGAATGGTCAAATGCATTTTCATTGCTTCTGAAAATGCCATAATATCAATCCGCACCCACCATCTGTCATGAAATTTCAGGGAAGAGAAATACTGCATTTGAAAAACAGCCTTCAAGAGCAGGGAGAAACAAAGGACAGAAATGCCACAATGCTATCTCCACTTCATAAGGAAAATAAGTTTGTATTTTGCAGACACTCATAACAATTTCAAGTAGCTAAGCTGCAGAAAATGGGCTAATGGAATATATGTAATGTATTAAAATAATATAAAGAGAGATTTATTGACTGCAGAGCAAATACAGCCCTTTCAGTCTTTCCCATTAAAGAAAACAGCTTTTTGTGACAACAGATAAAGTGGGAGTTGATATTCAGAGTACCCAAAACAGAGAAGACTGGTCATGTCTTCAGCCATAAGCTTTTCTGTCATCTGTTGTCAGCTGATTGCAGTGACAGCTGTAACACCACTGGAATACACATTTTGGCTGTTTCTGCCAGCATCTTGGCTTCTCACAAAAAATGGTTTATATCTGCAGAAAATACAGGCATGTGCTGAAAACAGCCCAGGACTTTCACCTGTTGGTATTGCTGTTGTGCTGGCACTTTGCAGAAGTATAGCAATCAGAGAGCTGTGGTGCTTAGGGAAGAAATCCAAGTAGTATAAAAGCGAGCATTACTGTTGATATTGAAATAAAAAATACCAGTAAAGGAAGAAAATTAACAAGAACCCTGTAAGACAAATTAATACAATTACTTTGTATGCCATGGCTGTCTTGCAGATGATTTTGGACAGTTTTCAGGGAATGCCTTGTTACAAGGAAACTCCAGATGCTGCAGGAAGGAACACCACCAGCTCTGCAGACAGGTCGCTCCAGAGCTCAGGCTCTGGGTTGGCCATAGGTGCAGTGTCTTTGGAGAGCTCCTATTGCTTATTTACTTGCACTACTGGCAGCTGTTCTCTTCTGCAAGTATGGTATGCTGGCTGAATTCTAACTATAATCCTTACAGCCTACTTAACTTAAAATAGTACATACATTAAAATATGTTGTTTGTCTTCTAGGGTGGTGTTCTTAAACAATTTCCATTTTTCACCCCCAAATAAGGCTTTTTCAGCTTTGAATGTTTCTCTATTTCTAGCTTGTTCAAGTATTTGGAAGGCTTTATGCATTGCATGTATGAGAGAAGCTGTTATAAATATTTAGCTTGTTAAAGCATTAGTGATTTTTTAACTTCAAAGCTGAAGTAAATGGGGGTACTTGTAAAGACTCTTGCATGATTTTTTATTTATTTATTTATTTATTTTTAACAGAACGTTACCTTAATAAATCTTTCACAATAGCTTGGGACTTCTCACAGCATGCCAAACTACATTTTACCTTAGTACCACTGGGATTCAGAAACTAGACAAAGTGTCAGAGAGTAAAACAGAGCTGTGCCTGGAGTATTCCTAAAAGACACTTCTCTCTCCCAGTGCCCCTCTGAATGCTCACTTGTCCATTCCTTTCTGCAGACCCTTCTCAATTGTGATCCTCCAGTCTTCAGTGGAGGTGCAGCTTTGAACCATCCAACCCCTCCCACCAACACCACTCCTGGAAACGTTTGGGGTTGAGCCTTTACTAAGCTTTTACAGCTCAATGCATGGGGTGTCTGAACACCCCTGTTGAAGCATCTGCCTTTCTAGAGCACTGTGCCGGTATCCAGGTTTTATTTTCTGCTCTGGCAACTATCATGTAGAGGCTTACAATATCCTTGCTTTATTACATCTTGCCATCAGATTTTGAGAGTATCAGGAGGGTGTTTTGGTCTCCTTCTTTTGGTCCATTTAAGTATTCATGTATATTGAATGTATTGAACTATAGCCTGTGTTTAACAGTCTTAGTCAAAGTTGAAAATACAGACAGAGAGTGAAAAATTTACGTAAGAATCTGGGTGTTTGCTTGAATTTTGATAATTTTGACTCAGGATTTTGGTCTGGATGGGCCCGTTTTGTAGTTGAATTGTGTATTTCCTATTTGTCTGTAATGTTCAAAACATCACACCAGCCTGTATTCTATGTAGTTAATTTTCTGAGAGCAAAAAAATAAAAGGGTGTTGGGGGGTGAGTGGTGTTGGTTGACAAGGATTGGTCACTAAAATACTGTTTCCCTTCAGGGGTGGTGGTGGTGGGTATTCACAAGCAAAAGTGGTGGAGTCTGTGATTGTGTTTTCCATTCAGTTTGAAGCTCTGGGTCATCCTTAGAAGATTGTGTAGCCTCTCCAGGCCTTGCCCTTGGTGTTTGTAATAGGAGCACCCGTACATCTTTTCCTCATAGAAACGTGCCCTGGATAAGATTGCAAGGTACTTAAAATGCAACAGGACTGGAGTCATTACTGGATAAACTGTATAAATGTTTCTTACTTGTTTGATTAATATTCTCTTAACACAGCTGGACAAGTGCTTTTTGTCCATCGTAAAATAAAAGGTAGAATTATTTTATCTACAAGCAGTACTTTTACCTTAGAGTATTTCAGCAAGGAGTTTTAAAGAAATCTGTGATGAACAATGTTTATGAAACAGCTAATCTTAGACAGATAAAAGTGTTTAAAGAAGGCAAATGTTGAACTCTAAACCACTGCTATTTGCAAAACAAAGAGCCTGTTTTCAGTCAAGGTAATGGAAACAGCTCATATGCTATCTATGAAATGCTCTGCAAGGCTAGGATTTCAAAAAAAACAAAAACTTAATTGCTCACAGACCATCTTTAGGCCAAAAACATATTTCAGAAATTACTTAGAGTACAGTAGGACATGTGCAAGTTGGAGAATGTTCAATGGTAATTCAAAAATGAAATAATTTTTCCAATATGTTTACTATTTGGACTGTTAGTGCTATTTCTAAATTATTTTTTTCCTTATAGTCAAGAACAAAGCAAGGGAGAACGGAGCTCCAAAAAGGGAAGTGTTGAAGATTGCCTTTATGTTAACAGTATGGAAATGTTTTAAGTATAAATTCTTCCCTGATCTTCAGGCCAGGGTTAGACCATCACCAACATGCCCAGGGTGAGTACTGCTCAGTCTCAGAGTCACCCTTATCCATGTTGCCCTTTGTGTTTAAGACACCACAATCTGTTGGAGAAAGCATAACACAACATTTTCATCATGTGGTTTTGTTTTAATTGGATTGGGTTTCAGCTAGGTCCAGACAACCACTAATGAAGCTGTGGCTTTCACATATTTTTCACTGAGACTGACCAGAACTGATAATTTATGGCTTGTAGAGCTGATGACTTAGCACTTTCCAAGTTAGATCTGAAGCCAAGCACTGCAGTAATTATTATGCAGTCAATTTTTAATGGATCTTTGAAAGCTCAGCCTGGGACTGGATGAGGACCAGAGGCAGTGCAGCAGAGGCACTGACAAAATGGCAGTGCTCACTAACAGTTTATGCAAACTCCAAATCTCACTATTGCCCTTTCCCAAAAGAAGCTTCTGGCTTATGATCAAAGTGACTAAAGTTGCTCTGTTTTCTGCAGAAATCAGAGCAAAGCTATCACACATGCATATATGTATATGACTGCTGAAAAGTTGTGCTAAAATCACTACAGAGTAGTCTACCACATCTTGCTGCCCTTTCCAACAACTGAAGATATTTAACAGCCAGAGGATCTCTAAATATGCTTTTTTATTCTCTGAAGTGCCACTTAATAATTATTCTGTTAAGCTCAAATGGCAAACTAAGATGAATTGCAGTTCAGAAAGGAACCAAACTGAAATGCACGGGGAATCAAGATACTGCTCACTCAGATGGTAGATGGGAGCTGCTTGGTATGTGTGACGTTCATCTTTTTCAAGAGTTTCCTTGGATTTCTGCTGGGACATTTTCTGGTTGGGAGAAGATACAAAAAGGGAGCTGTTCTTAGCTGTATCATACATGGCATGTAGTAGTTGCTTGCCTTTCATCCTCACCGTTTGCATTATATCCTGCCGTAGTTCAGCTCAGTTTAATTTATCCCACAGGCCTCTTTAGTAATTGCATGGGAATGCCCTAACTTTTATAACATGACTGTTTTAAAATTAACAGTCAAACAAGCTTTTCTCTAGTTAGATGGAACATGAGCTACTACTACCTTCCCTCTTCTGTCTTCAGGCCACTTAGAAGTCAGCTCCCAAACTCAGTTAATGCTCCCCAACCTGTGTGCAGCTATCCCTGGTGTACATTATCATTTAGTATGAACAACTGTTTCACAGTACCGTGTATACACAGCTCAGCATGTCATCATGACTGATGGAGTTATTCAAGTATTCTTAAAAGCTCCAATACTCGAGAGCTGTTCAAATCTCATGCAGGTCACCTACCATAAAGCAATAGAAGGCTGCTGTGTGTTGTCATTGGACCATAACTTGCAACAGCAACTACAAAAACATCCAAGATGCTCATCATCATCATAAACAATACTGAGAAGCCTAGAGGAACAGCTTCATGTACACTCTAAAACAGTGAAATGGCTTTATATATACACAGCAAGACTGAAATACTTTATCAAAAGAATGTTAAGAGACAGAGCCTTGGTGTAAGGATCTATCCCTTGTGTCTTGAGCTGTGCTAAATGCTTTTAGAAGATGAGGGTGCTTCTTATTTTTGAAACGGGTCTTTCAAGATGTCAGGTAGAATTTCATGCATTTTACAGTAAACAGAGGCCCTGCATATCAAACTTATTGAAAAAGAGCCTCCAACTGCTTCCTTCTGTGGAACCCTGTATTAAAGTGGTCCGACTCAAAAATAATAATAATGGGGTGGGGGTGGGGAGAAGTGTATAGATTGGGTGACTTAAAAGCATCCTGGCTTAGAATTTGTTCTGAAACAATGCAATTTATCAGTCTCTGTTGGATTTCAAGACTGCTTTTCATTATTGTTATTTTTCCCACTGAATTAAGGAGTTTTTGTTTGTTTGTTTGCTTGTTTGTAATGGAGGTTTTTTTGTTTTGTTTGGTGTGTTTACCTCCGTCCCCTCCCACTCAAAGTGTTTGTTGCTGTTTCCAATATTTTGAAAATCATGCCGTCTCTTTCTTCTGCTACAATTGACCTGTATTTCTATTCCTCCATGCCAAACATTGACTTTACCTATAATTCCTCTTTTCTTGAGTTTTCTGGACTTGCCCTCTTTATCCTAGGCATTTGCTAATTTGTTAACCTTCGCTCCCATTCTTGTCTGAGCAGTTAAGTACAGCAAAGGGACAATATTCAGTCTGGGACAATGCTAAAGCACGTTGGTGGATATTGCAGCAACCAGTGACTATGTAGAAATAGTATCTGCATCCCTTAACCCTTTCAATTTTCGAAGTTCTGATTATCCTTGTGACAGAGGTCTCCCTATAACTTTAAAGCTCCCTTTAGCTCATTCTAGGCCACCACCTGCCATGCACACAGATCCCACATTTCCCTGTCCCTTGGTTACCAAGGCTATCCCCAGGCTTTCTGCTGAGACTGCCTTTTATCAGTACAAAGCTGGACTTTATCTTCTACAGGTGTTCTCTGACAAACATGCAAGTATGCTTGCACTTACTAGTGACGTACCTGTTACAGCTCTTTATGCTCTTTATTATGGTGATTTAATGACATCCATCTATCAAAATATAGCTGAGAATTCCTGCTCTTCCCTATGTGCTTCAAGGTGAAGGAAGGGGGAGTATCATGTGCAGGCAATGAGCCTGCTTTGCTTAGTGAGCTGAATAATTAGTAATTTACGAATTCAGTTAACTTGTTCTTGACCTTCCACTTGCACCAGCTGCCCGACGAGGCACCCAGCTGACATGTCCAGCTGCCTGATGCCTCCTCCCTGTGCAAAGCCCCCACCAAAGCTCCTGCTTGCTCTGTGCTGGTGTTTCAAAAGGCATCATGGTACTGCCTACTCTGCATTGTGCTTTCCGATTCATACTAATTCCTTCATCTTCCTATGGAACATTAAGCATAATCATGATATTGAAAATGGAGGTGTTGCAGATTTAAAAGTGGGATTTGCTCAACTAAAAATAGCACTAAAGCAAACCCTGTCCTTCTGTGCTGAAGGACTGGCTGGTATTTACAGTGCTGTATAGTCATTAAACTCGAGCATAGGAGTAGGAAAGAATGCCAGCCAAGAGGGACCAGGAATTATAGCCTTGTCCTGGTTTATTCCAAACTCCTCCTTTGCTCTGTGACCTTGAGTTCGTCACATGGTGTACCCAAACCACCAATTATTTGTCTGTAAAGTAGGTATAATGCTGGTTTTGCAACTCCTGATTGTAAATGAAGGAATTCATTTTTTTTGCAGAGTACTTCAAGATCCTTGGAGCTGTAGTATAAATAAGTAGGAGACCACAGGTATATTTGGTACTAATTTATCTGAATTTTAAAGAAAAAATAACTTTACAATAGATAAGTTCAAATAATTCCTTGGAAATATGTCTTGGCATACTAGACTAAGGCATCTATAATGCATCCTCCAATCTTTAGTCCCGTTTGCCATGATTTCTAGATTTACTGTGGTCAATACTGTGATTTCAAGTTAGCTTTTAAATTATATATTCCAAGGCAAGTATAACAGAAACCGTTTTACAGTAAGAGAAACCTAGTTTTTTCCTATCTTATTCTCTGTTGACCTTCTGCTGTCCAGAATCTGGCTAGTTCCCTTTGTACTTTCACATGTTTCTGTCAGAGAAATACTGACTTAGAAAACGAAATCATATTTACAATAAGAAGGTTTTAGCTTTTAATAGTTAAATTGTAAAAATGATATGCATACTGAACTTTTCCCTTATCTAAAGAATTCAATATTTTTATTAAAGTGATTTGTAAAGTAGGAGAGATCATTACAAATTTAATGTTGAAATGATCCTGCCAAGAGCTAGAAATGTTTTAATATTAAATTAAATCAGACTCGCTTTAGACCTTAATTCTAAGAGCTGCAGTTCTAAGGAAAACACCAACTGTCACAAGTCTTGCCAATCTGCTTATGCATTTCGCTATATCAGTTTTCCTTCCCTTCACTCTCCCTATTCACTGCAGTTGACTCAGGCTTTTTTTCTAGGTCTGAAAACCTATTTAAAACTCTACAGCTTGCCTCCCACACTCTCCTCTCTATAGTAACAAGCAGCTACAGTCTGCATTCAGATGTCCTGTGATCTTCTAAGGGCCGAGGTCTGCAAGCAGAGACTGGATATTGTACATATGTTCAGTATGGCAGTATAACTTAAACATCCCAATCTTTTTTACTCAAATCTAGTGAGGGGGTATCGAGGAAACAAATGACTGCAGGTGTCATTGCACTGTTGAGCTGGCTATAGTCCTGTTCCATTAGTTCTTTTCCCCCTTCCTCGTTCTTTAACTAAGAGAGCTTAGGAAGGAGTAATGCTTTTCTTTTATCAGAGCTATGCAGTCTCTGGTAGACATCAGTGATTTCAGGGCTTTCAGAGTACTTAAGGTAAGAACTCAGTGGCTCAGCTTAGGCAAGACCAATGGTATCATCTCAGGCCAACAGGGTAGGTAGCTCTTGCACGTTTCTCTCTCAGCTTCCATAGCTTCCAACCAAGATTTTAACCAGAGACACGTTAAAGCATTAGGATATTTCTGCCTTTTAGAAAAGCCCGGTGAACAGGATGCAACGTTGGGCGGTTAAAACAATGTAGAATATGAGAATGTTCTTAGCTGTGTTGTCATGGACAGCCCTGCATTCTGAAGGAATAAACAAAAGCCATATAGTTAAGGTCTAGGCTGTGATTTTTATTGTAACTTGCTGGCTATTATTTTTGGGATGGCTGCCCAAATCTCAAGAGAAAGAATTATAAACAAGACTGTGCTTTTTCCTTCTTGTTCTTGCTGTCCACTTTTAGACATGGAATGACCTGTGGTGAACATGTGAGTTTACTTCCTTTGTGTGTATGAAGCTGTCACTCATAGTATGTTGCTATTGTGTTTTTGTTGTTGTAAAATGAAAATTTTTGAGAGGTCACACTTTTTTTTTCCTCTGCTGAGATTTATTCTAGCTTAGGTGTTTTTTAGGCATCAATCACTGTTGTTGTGGGTATAAAGTGAGAAGGATAAACAGACTACAGAAGATGTTTTTCAGCTGAAGGGAATTAATATTTTTCCTTCTATCAGGCAGGATCTCTCTCTTAGTATCACATCCATAGTAATAAATCTGGTTCTATATATAGGCAAGGAAGACAGCCAACTAAATTGCGTATAGACAGCACTGGGGATAGAATCTAGGATCCCATGTTTAAAAAGCTACGGGGCTTGACCACTGATATTAAAGAAGAACAGCTCACGCTTCTTTATTGACTAGTAGTCCCTTCCCTGTGAAAAGGAGACTGTCACAGCCACATGGAAATGCACATGCTTTAACCGATCTGATGCCATCTAGCAGATGTATACATAAGCAGACATTTACATAACAGAAGGTGGTGGAACTCGTATAAAGTTTGTGTTTTATCTCCAGTACAGTCAGGCATACTCCTGGGTGTTGATAGCTGAAACTCAGAATTTCTGCTTCTAATTAAAAGAGCATCTGTTTTCAATATCCTACAAAAACGATTCCAGGCTAAAAGACATATCCAGAAAATAGCTGCTCCTCTAATTAGTACACTGAATTCTTATCTGTTTTTCTTCTTCCTAGTAATAAACAGTTTCATTGTACTTGGTGTTCATTTGTATCACAGGCTACCCAATAAATTAGACGAGATGTCAATCCATGTTATGTTATGCCTTGTCTTAGTCTTTTTAATTAAATAAAATGTTGTATGAAAATAAAATAATGCAGTATTACGTGCCATATTATGACATTTTACGTAAGTGGCAGGATGATTGTAATGCATGATATGACATTCCATATTATGTTGTGACTTGCCATATTGAAGTGACGTACTAGTTTAAGATCTAACTGCAGCAAAGATGTTCTCTAAAGAATAGCTATTTTTTAAGGAGAAGGGGTAAACCAAATCCACTGTATTAGCATTTTATGATTTTAGTGACCTTCAAAAGCTACTATAACTTCACAGCAATGTAAAGGAAGTAAAATAAATAAGTCTGTCAATGTAGAAATTATTTCCAAGCAACTAGGAATAAGCCTAACCTTTTACTACTTAAAGATAAAACTACACTGGAGCATCCTGTTAAGAACATGAAAGCTAGTAACAAAATCTGATTTTATCACGTCAGAACCTAAGAAGCCTTTCAGAGTATTGTTTGGAGCAGGCTGATGATTCAGATATAAATGAAGAGTCAGGGAAAATAAAAGTCATTGCTGAAAAGCTAAATTGATACATTGGTTGCATCAGTATTCAGGGAGTAGTTGATCAAGGAAGTTCTTTCAGCAGAACTTTTTCTTCTCTGTTCTTTTTAATCTCACATTAATTTGAGAAATTGTCTTAATCTCAAGAAGTCATAAGAGATATTTTTTTAAGATAAAAATGTCAATCTCAGTAAAAAGGATCACTGATTATTTACCTTCATGCTCAAAAATACATTAAAAGTGGAATAGTTTAGGCAATTATGTGGTATGTTAGTTGTTCCTCAGAATGTAACCAGGCACAGGACTGAGACATCAACAGCCTGGCTCCAGAGATGACTGCAGATGGACTGTAAGTTTGGCTTGCATACTAGGCAGATTAGTAGAAGTTATATAGAATGCAATTCATAGACACACAGGTAGCTATGATTACTAAAGAAAAGAAAACACCCTGTTTAAAAGGAGATATCAACATCTTTCAAGTCTGTGTTTGTGAATGCAGTAATTTAATTCCTTAAGTTTGTGTCAAGAACCAATGTGGATTTTTCTCACAAGCCACTTCTCAAAGCACCATATTTTTTTGGAAAACTGACTTTGGAGTAAACTTTGGTTCTGGTCACAGAGTTCATTTCCTGTTAATTTTGTTCTCATACCCATTAGTATGAACTAACGTCATTACTGCCGTACACATGGAACTGCTGAACTCTGTGAGTGGGCTTCCTGTATCATGCATTGTCAAACCTTTTTGTTTTCTTTTTGTCTTGAAGACAACTCAGCATGGTCATTAGGTTTTCTAGGGTCTGTAGAAACATTTAATGGGATGAAAATAAGGCAGATGGATATGAATGTATACAAAGTATATCCCTTAATAAGAACAAAACACTGTGAATCCAACCCTTTGCAAACAGAATCCAACAAGTTAACATGCTGCTCTGCATAGTTAATAATAATGATCATGAGAATTACACATGAGCATTGAAAGGAGAAGAATAGCTATCGTGTTGAAATACTGTGAGAGATTTACCCATCAATGTGCTAAAATAATTGCCTGCCTTCTTTATGTCAGCAGCCTTGTCAATTTGATAATAGCTTCAAGTCTTTATTCAGTTGCAACATCAAAAGTCTTTGTAAAATGTGCATTGTGATTACAGACTTTGTTGGTAAAGCTATTAATGTATTTGTTTTGATAATAGATTCTTTCTGAGGTAGTTGGAGTTTGTTGATATTGCTTCTTCTGGCTTGGCACACTGAACATATACTTTACCAAAAGAGACTAATTAATAGTAATGTATCATTATGGTTGTTTTACATCTGTCAATTCCAACCCCTCATGCACCCCCCCCCCATCCCCCCCTTTTTGGCTAATGGTGCCTTCGGCATTTCTGCAGCTTGGCATCATTATGAATGATACCCATCTCTGCAGATGGCATGGGCTGAAGGACTGTACAGATTTATCCTTTATCACTCCATTGTAAACATGAACTCATTGTCCTCTCAATCAACAGAGAAATGGAAGAAGCCAAAGTACAGGCAAAAGGCAAAACTTTTGTTTGTTTGTTTGTTTTTTCACTGAGTAGAACAAATCAAACAAGTACAGAAACTTTAGCACATAAATGGAGAAAATAACATTGGTTTGACAGGAGGAATTTGTCATAATCAAAGCCTTTGTGTGATGACCTCACTAACTAAATGAAAAATACTGGTCTTCATGACCAAAAATTTCAAACTGATTGTCAGAGTCTGGAAAGTAATTAGTATTATAGGCATTATTTTCTTTGCAGCTTCCTGTGCCTGTAGACAGTTCCTTGTACCTTCCTTTAGAGCAGTTCATACAGGCCATGATGTGAAGCAGGGTATGTGTGCATCTGTGTCCATTAGATGGCAGTTTGGATGAAATCCCAAATGGCAGCTCCACCATAAACATATGTAGGTCCTTATTGAATGTTTTTACATAGATAAAGAGATTTTTAAACTACTTTTATGTAGTTAAAGAGATTTTGAGTTCAGGAATACCTTAAGGGGGAGTGAGTTTTAAAATCATATAACTTTTTTTCTTCTCCAAGCTCTATTACAATTTTTAACATTAACTATTCTGTGTATGGCTTTATTTGGTTACACAGACTGTCATGCTGTGGGTATCTTTGCTGAGTGAGCATAAAAGGGGAAAGCCTAAACTTTTGGAAAGGAACTGATGCTGACAGGTAGGAGCTTTTTAAGCTCAGTATCTTCACAAGCCAATCCCCAAAACCAAAATCCCATTTTTTATAGTTATAGAAAACAAAAATAATGGACAATAATTTAAGCAGTTTTACTTAAAAACTAAAAAATAAATTATATCACAAGTTTTGTTTGCAATTTATCTGCACGTAGAAAAGAATCATCTGCTGTCCTTCGATATTCTTACACTGTAGCTGATCAAACCAGATTTGAATCAAACTAACAAGAAGCATGACTAAAAACAAACATTGTTTAATTGAAATTGCTGACAAGATTGTTTGATATTTTGGTAATTAATCTTTATTTAGCTATATAGGCTTGTCACTGGTCTTTATTAAGTTGATGTATTACCCCCAAAATAAGTATATACAGAGAGATTTACACCTAAATATCCATGTCAATTACATCTTTCGAGTTTGTATAAATCTGTGCTGAAGTTAGTTACCAAACAGGAGTGAAAGGACAATTCACACAGCAGAAGTTGTATGTTTCAGATGTGACCTCACAGAGTGAGCCGGCTGGGGACATCGGCAGAGAACCATGCACTTGAAAAAAGGCTGAGCACTTGCTAGCAGCTGTTGATGTGGCAATGGAAAATAGTAAGGGTTCCAGAGATTACAGGGCTGTAATTTAGCCTGCAGTAAAAGTAAGCAGAAACACTCACTGAAAAGGGCTCCTGTTGTAATCAATGAGGTTTTGCCATTAGCTATAATGAGAAAAGCATTAATGGTAATGTGTTTTTATGTACATTGTTATTCCAACAGCAATTTAACATGAGGTTTCTCTGCATGGTAGCATATGTCTTTTTCAAGGCAGACTCATAGCTGGTGAGAAAAATTTCCAGTCATGGGCTATGGATATGTCTTAGTTGTATTTAGAATGCATCAGAATGTAGTGTATATTAGAACATAAGGGACAAATATTTTGTAGTTTATACTTAGAATATTTTAGAAATACTGGAATGCTGTTAAATATTAATATTCTATTTTTAATTTATTTCACAGTATAAGATGATGTTGTTTTACAGAACATTATTTCATGCTATGTAAAATGTAGTATTTCATGCTATGTAAAACGTAGTATTTCATGCTATGTAAAATGTAGTATTTCATGCTATGTAAAACATAGGAAAACAGGAGAGTGTTATTCCCAGTCAATGTGATCCTGTATTCTAATGAAATCAGGACAGAGTCTTGTTAGGGCATCAGCAGAAGCCAGTATTGAAGGATCCAGTTAAGGTTTTTCAAATTTTCGTAATAATTCAAATATTAGACTATAAGCTGTTTGCCAGGGCTGTAGTGTGTATGAAAGTTAACTCCTGAAGCTAAATGGAGCACAACTAATTCTGATAGGGTATGGTGTTGGGGTTTTTTTGTTTGTTTTGGCAAGGCTAGATGAGACTAAGAGAGAAAGGAAATGTGATCATGACCAAAAAAAAAAAAAGCTATATTATTATTTATGAACATCTTTACAACCAAAACTACTGATTTGACTCAAATAGTACAATTATTAAAATTCAATCCTGCGCAAATGTGTAGCAGAGCCCTTATAGCATAACGTATTTTGACAAAATATTTGACAGGCTGCATGCATGTCCCAGCTCTACATAGCTTTACAGAGAAACAAGGTTTCATGGTAACCTTAATATGGTATATTCTTGTTTTTACTAATTCTGTGTATTTTCTGCAGGAGCCCATTCCGTTGTTCTTTGGCCATTTTGAGCAAAATTTCAGTGTGACTTCCATGTGACTAGAAGTTGGCTAATGGTGCAGTTTTTAAGAACGTCCTGTAGCCAGACAGGTTGGGGAATGCTGTTGCCTCATGCCATTCAGTGGGTCTTAGCATTTGTGTTGAGAGAAGTAAGCCAGCAGACCAGTCCAAAATCAGTTTATAATAGAAATTATTAACTTCACAGTGATTTCCCCAATAAATGTGTAGTAAAGTAGTAATGAATGATTATTTTTCCACTTACACCATTTCCTATACCTTGGAAATGGTAATGACCTTGTCCTCAGGGCAAAGTAGCAGTGAGGCCACTTGATCCATGGCATTTTCTTTGGACTTATCCCTGAAGTATCCTATATATGTGTTATTAACTTGGCTTAGTAATATCACTGTGAGACCAAATAAATAGTATTGTTTGCAGTTTACAGATGGACACCTGAGGAACAAAGCTATTAGCCCAGAAACTGTTCCCTAGCTCTAACAATCCAGTTTTATATATACAAGAGTAGAGCTTGGTGGTTGTTTTTTTTTTTTTTCTTTTTTTCTTTTCTTTTTTTCTTTTTCACAGCACTTTATTCTATAGCGCTTTATGGGTTGACATAGCAGACAAATCAAATCTGAACTTTAGACTGCACTATGTTGAATTCTAGATGAAAATATCCTGTGCTTTTAGAGCAGTCATTTGGGGAGAAGGTCTATCAGCAGATGTAAAGGATTAAAGAAGTCTCATTAAATTTATGCTCTAAAACAACTATCGGTGAGATTTACAGAATCTCTAAAATGTAAAGAAACAACTTCATAGAGAAAAATCAGAAAAAGAAAGAATTAAGAAATCCCCTAAATACCTATTTGCCCAGCTGGTGTATAGCATCATGCTTTTAAATTTTAATTCCAGTGGATTATAGTCATCACACTACACTGTATTTTGTGAATGCCTTCAAGAATAAGTTGCACTTGGTAAAAACACAAAACATTTGGAAAATACTACTTTAATCATGAAACAAATACATACTAACTATACTAAATAATACAGTCTTTATTCTGTTTCTGGTGATAAGAATGAGTGTTATAGAAAAGTGAACTTCCAGTAAGATTTTCTAGCTCTGAGACCTGAGTTTGTGTCATGTGTTATAGTGTGATGTTGAAAAGGGTCTTGAAAGAAAAAAAGAAAATTAGCTGAGGTACAATATTTGGAGAGAGATGGCAGGCAGCCAAAAAAGGAGAGGGTTTGTAACAATGTGTTAAGCTCTTTCTTCTAGGAGTTGCTACCTCCTCTTTTCTCGTTGCTAGCTTATGCTCACTTCACAACCTTAGTATCAGATAAGACCTGGCTTCATATACCTGCTGTTCTTTTGCTGCTTCAGAATGCATACACATTCTGCATGTTTCTTTTAACAGCCTGGAGGCCAGGAAAACAGTTTTGGAGTTAAGAAAGTTCAAGTTCTTTTGATAGTTACACACTCCCATGCATGAAAAATCCTCCAGCAAGAGCATTGGATTCCATTAATAAAGTGAAAGTATCTCCTGACAATCAGAAGACTAGTGAACAACATCACATCTTAAATCTACCAGCTCTGAGTCTCCAGCCAGAGGCTCTGTACCAGAAATAAAATGCTTTCTGCTGCAGTGGCATCACCAGCAAGCATCAAATGAAGAGATCGAAATAGAGAGGGAGTACTTTTATTTCTTATTCTCTTCTGTGCTTGTCATCATGCTGCCATTTCAGATATTGAGATCATTCAACCTTGACATGAGCAAAACTTGTCTCTGAGGGCAATATGACAAGTGAAAGAGCAGCTTTTAAACTGGAATCTTTTGAAAACACATTATTGCAGGCAATTGTGAAAATTCAGCATCTGTCTTCTCCAACTAAAAGCTAAACATCATTTTCCTTCTTCTATCATGTATGTATACACTCTTCTCCATTAGAAATGAGGAAAAAACAAAAAGAAACAAACAAAACAAACAAACAAAAAAAAACATTTCAGCCTGTATAAGAATATCTGCATGACCCAGCCACAAGTAACCAATTTACTCTTCTTAATTTGGAGTCAAATAGGATCATTCTAGAGATGCACAGAATCACAGGGGAAAAGGCACTGAAACTTGTTAAGTCACCTGCTTCAAACACAGTCCAATTTGATTCAAGGTAATGAAACTTTGCTAACACCGCAAACCTTCCCCATACAAATAAGGAGGAAGGTCAAGAAGCTGTATCAAGAAGCTATAAGCATATCTTAGGTTTCATTTCCCCTGCTCTTTTACTGTTGCTATCAGGAGACACTCATGGACTGTAAATGGGCATAGCAAATAGGAGGGGGGGAAAAAGAGAGAGAGAAAGTTTTTTATGTAGTCAGGTTGCACATGGCAGAGTGAAATTTAGAAGAACGGAGTTTTTTTCTTCACTCTGCCAGTTTTCCGATGAGATTCTAGGCATGACCATAAATGCCTTTTGTCTCTCACCCATCAATAAAATGGGGAAAAACTTACTTGTTTTTTTGTTTGTTTGTTCCCCCCCCCCCCCCCCCAAGGCATCCTTTGAAGTTAAGTGCATGATACACTTTAAGTTCCATAGATAGTTCCATAGTAATGTGAGGCTCAGAAGAATCAGAGGTAGCAGCTACCTCAAGAAAGATTAAATTTAACACATTCAGCTAATGCAGATTCTTACCCAATGAGGAGACAACAGCCTTAAGTATGTGGATAATCTTTAAGTATATCAATTTCCTAAAAAAATAATTTCAAGTTGGTGTTGGAGTCTGCCTTGCTGAGCTTCAGTAAGTGCCCTTTTGTCATTGTGTCTCTGTACTTTGACTTTGTTCTTCTGAGTGGGTCGTGCCTGGGAGCAATTTTCTCTTTTCACAGCAGTACTGAGTGATATATAGCACGAGTGAAAAATCAAAAACCCGTCCTGCGACTGGCGTTACTTGCCCTTGCTAGACCTGAGATGAAGACAAGAGCAAGCTCAAGATCACTGGTGTGCATTTTGTCTTCCCTACTGTCATAAAGATGCTTTGTTACATCCAAGCTTAACAGGGGTGAAGGAGAAAGAACAGGAAAAGAAAGTGAGAACACCATTTTCACTTAAAAGAAACACATTAAGAGTTTCCAAAGTTTTCAGAAGACTTTGATCTTTTAGATCTTTCAGATTTTATATATATATATATATATATATATATATATAAAACAAATGTTTCACTGGGACATGAAGTGATTCCTATCCAGACCTGCTGCTTCTATATTGTTTCATCAACAGTTTTCTCAGGAGTGCTTTGAGAACATCAGCTATAATGAGTTTAATTTTTGAGATTAGGAAAGGACGGAAGTTATGAAAAAAGTGTTAGCCAGTCTTTAGTGTTGCTGCTGCAAACTGCTTGAGATCTGTTTGGCATGAGGTTGCTTTGAACTGTTTATTTTCTGTTTACATTCACTAGTGTCTACTGAGCAGTATATAAGACCTTCAGAGGACATCCCATGCTGTTGTGAAAGTACAGACAAAACTTACTTGAAATCTAGATCCAGGCTGAAATCTACTTTGTATTTGTCACCCTTGGTAAGTGAATTTGGCTTTTGGCAAGTTTGATACTTTTTCATCTGTCCCCAGATGAACTTAGAGTTACATGGTGGCTAGACTGAAATGTCAAATACAAGGTATTTTTCCTGTGTAGTATTGGGCTAAAGCAACGGCAGCAGAGGCAGTTCACAACAGTGAAGGACTTTCCTCTAGGCTCATCATCTTGGCTCTCCCTTTGCAATTGCCACTAGACAAGCCTTTTAGGCTAGCAGGAGAAGAGAGGTTATTAGACTCTGGTTCCCAATGTGAAGTCTGTGATTCTCAATAAATGTTAGTATGAGGGCAGTGACAGCAGCAGCAACTGCTCTAAGCCAGGCTGTGTACCTGCTCAAGTGGCTCTGTGTCTGGGTTCATCTGTCCCACAGGTGGCAGTCCTCGGAGCACAAAGCTGTGCGCTGGGTTCAGCCAGACTATAGGAGGAAGGGAGTGATAGTTTTTGCAACAAAAAAAATCCAGTGGGGTACAAGATATAACAATTTTACAAAACTTTGAAATTATTTAAAACAGTATGAGAACAAATGATCAAAATCTCTTATGGAGACTGTGCTTAAAAAACTACATGATAGGTTTTCTAGGTAGGTTATTACATTGTTCAAATATATTCACTAATTAACAGCTTAAGAAATGATTCAATTAAGCTGAATTTGTGAGTCTTTCCCTGCATTGCTTCTGAAGGCTGAGTTCCTGATGGCCATGTCGAAAATCCTCATTCTCTTTATACATTTTAACAGCATCAAGGTTTTGAAAAATCATGATCATGTGTCCCTTTGGTCTTTTCTACTCTGAACTCTTTCTAATTTTGTCAAGGGTTCTGTTCTTCTACGTTTATTATCATGATTTATGTATAAATGTGGGCTCCATGCAGCCTTCTTGCACCTGTCTCTGCGTACGGCTCCTGGCTCTTATTTAGGGCTGAACTCCACCTCAAGTCTCAACAACACCAAGGGAGGTGGAATACTGTAACGTGTAATGGATCTGGTCATTTCACGTATTTAGCAGATACCAGATCATGAAGTTTGGCTCATGTAGACCTCTTATTTTTATTCTCATTTGTTTCAGAGTTTATAAACAAAATCTTTAGCTCTGATTTATATTTCCCTGGTGCTTCTGTTGCCAAGACAACTGTAATGAATGTTTTCTTCTGGAAAAAACTCTTGTAGACATAAGAAGGTTTCCCAGAATCACCATACAAGCTGAATTAATGGTAAAATACATAGTGAATTCACTAGCATTTTCCATAAGCTCTCAATTTATTAGACATGGTGGGCTTACTCCCTACTCTGCAGTTCATGTTGATCTTCGTTGTCATTTGGATAGGATAAAAGAAAGAAATGCAGTACATTTATGCTGATCTTTATTAAGTTAATAAAGAATAGGAAGTATTTCTGGATGAGTATTTTAGGCAATAGAAATGCACATTCTCTGCATTGCTCTGACATTAATTATCAATATCTTCATGAGGAAAAAGCAGCAGAGGCTTCATTTCTGGCAGAAATATGTTAGCTATTAAAGCTACTAAACAAATTAACAAGATTATGGTTGGTTTTGTATTGATTTATGGATATTTTTATCATGATTTTATATTCCACTTTCTTGGCACTGTATAATGTAATGTCTCCAGGGGGCAGTAGTACTGACCCTGGTTCAATACTGTAAATTCTGAAGCCATAGAATAGAGACGTACAGGCTGCTACCGTAATTTTAACAACTACATTAATTAGATGTCTGCTTTAATTCATTAATGGTTATTAGTTTTTGGCCTTTATTGCTTTAAGAGTTTGTATTTGTTTATCAAAGTACTGAAATCGTAGCACATGAATTAGGTTACGTATCACAGCATCCATAGCAAATAATTTAGCCACACTACATTTCACTTGGCATTGGAAGTGAGGCATATGAAAAATTAGAATATATAGACTGAGAATTAATAAAAAAAAACACAGAAAATAGCATATGTAATATTTTAAATGAAAGCTGCTGTATTTGTATCTTGGAATGGATTGGTGGTCTTTTTGTACAGCCTGTATTGCATAAATTAAATCTGTGGCTTTACACCGTAGTCACTTCTTAATACAGAGTCTTGGCCATTTCATGGACACATAGTTCAGTGAGGGATTCTGGCTCACGGGGGGGG